>OX243818.1:40145595-40798095 GCA_945859605.1 Lumbricus rubellus | reverse complement strand
TCTGTTTTACCTTATTTTTCTAAGTTAGTTGAAAGAGCAATGTATAATAGACAGCATGTCTACGTTCTTAACTCTTATAGGGTCACCTGGGGGTAAAAAATACCCCATCTCGGTTTTTTCCGAAAATTTTAATCCCTGAAGATAGTTGGAGAAATCGCTTCTGTGACTTTTCCTAAACATGTTTAATGCACAGAATGCATCCAGTTTCATTATTTATTCATAATTCATGCACCCAAATCAGCTATAAAGTATGAAAATGCACCACTTCGTAGCTACACTATTTTAGTCAGGAATTCATAAACATAGCATTATGCATGCGTTACACGTGAGTGTCTTGCTGTCACAATATATCCTTATCAGTATCTGAACATCATAGCCTATACACTGTGTCTATGTTAAAGTAGAACCCGCAATAAAGTGTCATAACTCGGTCAAAATGTTTAGGATTTGCCTGAAATTTTACAGACGTCGCCTCAGAATTATCTTGGCGTATGTCCATTTTTTTCAAAATCGAGTTTCGACTTGTTTTGTAGCAACAAATTTGTTTATCTTTCTTCACTGTTAACCGTTAGGAGATACGACGTGTCTTAAAGATATTCAACGAAAACTACTTGTCGTATGTCCATTTTCAGAATGATTTGTGTCGTATCTCCTATTTATTAAATAATATTTTTGTCGTATCTCCAGTACCGCATTCACGTTAAAAGTGCATTGTCGTATGTCCAGAGAAAGCTCGTCGCTGATTGGACGATAAAAAGATACGACATCAATAGCCTACACTCATAGGCGCAACCACTCTATGGGACCCACGGGACGCGTCCCTCCCAACTTTTGAGAGGTTTGGGATCATTAATGGGATGGTCCCCCCAACTTTCGACGAGGCTTGGGAGGTCCCTTCCAACTTTTGCCACTGACTGCTGCTAATAGCCGTTTGAATACAGATTGGCATATTAAAAACATAGTTTCTCAGCATTAAGGCTGAGTCAAGAGCGTTTTTATCTGGATTACCCCGACAGATTGCACATGAATGTGTTGCTAAGTGTGAATTTGGTTATATTAGGTGACTCTTCAGTCTTGACTTTCTTTTATAAGGCCTTTTTCGAGTCTGGTTTGAATGTTTTTGTCTTTTCAAATGCAAAATACCAGGTCTTTTGCAGTCCAATTTGCGAGAAATTATCATAATCATTATATGCACATAGAACTAATTTAGTTAGGTTTCTCAATTACTCATTTTATTCTTACAGTTTTGTTTCTGCGGTAATGTACTGTACTGCCGTGCTCAGCAAAAAGACAGTAACTCAAAAAAGACGATTTTGCGTAAAACGATAAAGAAGAAATCGGTTTAATTCAACCAGAAATTAAGCTAGAATATTTCTGAATTTTTGCAAACAGTTATACATAAACTACTGAATTTTGGAACTAAACTCGTTATTCGTTAAATTTGTGTAAAAATTGTATAAAAATGAGATAGGCTACTGCTTTTTTGCTTAGTATCGAAGAATTGAACATCGGTTTGATGCTAAGCAAGAAAGCAGTAACTCATCGTATGGTAGAGAGGGCTGGTGAAAAATAATTGTTCTCTTTGCGATACACGAATTAAATTTGGTATATACCACGAACATGTCCTAAGAAAAATATTTGGCTATAAGGTCATTGCAGATTTGGTGTACGGACCATTGCTCATAGGCTGATTGCTCATAGGCTGATTGCTCATAGGCTTATTGCTCAAATGGCTCATTGCTCATAGGGTCTTTTGCTCATAAGTCTTTTTGCTCATATGGCTCATTGGTCATAGGGTGTATTGGTCGTAATAAAATAGGCTACAAGTTAAATTAGTCGAATGAAGGTATAGAAAAGAAAACACTGACTGAAAATATAAAGAAGCATTTACTAGGTCATGTAATTGTTCACATTTGAGAAAAAAGTTGAATTGTTCAAGTAAAAGCTTGATAAGTAACCACTAGAGGTGAAATTGTTCAATTATAAAAAACGTTACACTTTTAAACAACTAGATTGTTCACTACTTCAGATGTAAATGTGGCGGACCTACCCGTCTCGTCACAAGCGGCACAAGCCCCCTCGCCGCCGGCGCATCGGCCGACGCACGAGGGGTCGCGAGCTGGGCCTCTCGACTCGGGCGCAACTCCCTTGCTTCATAATGATCGGAGCCGCCCGAGTCGCTCTCTCGCCGGTGTCTACTATCAGTGTAACGGGCCGCCAAGGCGCCGCCGCTCCCTTCACTATCCGGCCAAGACGGCTCTGAAACGGTCGCTCGTGAGAGGGTATAGAGCTCGGAGGCGTTGGAGTTGCTACCCACCCGGCCACCGGGTGGGTAGCAACCTGAGCGCCAGGATGGCCAGTGGTGCTCAAATCAGGGTTCGTACCTCTCCGGGCAGACGACCCTCGCTTGGAGCTCCCCTTCACGGCCACGGGCCTCTTAGTTCGTTTGCCCGACCGTTCAGACCTCCGTCGTATCATGTTACACGCCACAGCTTGTGTACTGGTGCCACCGACGGGCATCACCGAAGATTGTTTAACCTCCGCAGGCCAAAACGCCCGAAACCACGGCCATTCGAGGGGTCCAAGCCCCAAGCCGCGCCAGAACGACATTATCAACTTCGAAACCAGGGAATGGAAAAGACGGACAATATACTAGGTCGTTGCGTCGACTCGCAAACGGCGTCCTAACCAGCTGGTACCAGGGTCAATTTTACAACGCCCAGTGCGACCAGGTCGTTGTGTCGATCGATCAGCGGCCGGAGACCCGGACGACCGCCGTCAATTTGTTTTACTGAGATCGACGCTAGACGGTCGTTCAAAGAAAAGACGGACCGCTAGCTCTCTCTCCGATCACTAACTCTTCTGCCCGCAGGCAATGCACTGAGTGCGGCTTCGCGCCGACTTCGAGAAAGACCAGAAACCGTTTGCCCGTAGGCGGTTCACTTCACGCGGCCAAGTTGCCGACTCCGAGGGTGTCCACAAATTCCCTCCTTCAACTCACTGGCTTCTTGCCCGCAACACGCCCGCTTCACGCGGCCGAACCGTCGCCTGCAAGAGGGACCTGAGATTCACCGGGGAGACCGAGGCGGTTCTCCCTTCGTTCACTGACTGTACTCGCCCGGAGGCGTCGAACTGTATGCGGCTTCGCGCCGACTTCGAACCTTGCCCCGAAACGTTCGCCCGTAGGCACCGTACTGTCGCCAGCCAATACCTCGCTCTCGAGAGTGTCCCTGAAATCACTCCGACTTTCGCTCGACACCGGTCAGACCAGCATCGGTTAAAAACTGACGCGCTTAAAAGGCCTGGGAGCTAGCAATGCAATTAGCTAACGCCTAGGACCTAGGGTATCAAATTAGGGGCTGGTAACTGACATTAAGGGACGTGACCGTTAACTACCCCGACGGATCGGTTGGCTGCGACCGATGCGTTCGTTGCCGGCCTTGTAACGAGGCGCACCGGCAACGAACCTTACAGGGCCTGTGACAATATTTCCCCTCTTTGCCTCCCTGCTCGTTAAGGGGAGGAAAGATGCGGCACGATACAAGGAACACGGGAGTGAAGACCGCTTGTTGATGCGACACTCCGTTCGATAGATATCACCTCGCCAAGTTCTCAGCCCGTCAAGATCCGGGCACGCGGCGTGAAGGCTGCGGGCACTCAATCGAGCCTACGCCGAAGAAACCAACACTCGCAAAGGCACACACACGATGGATGTCAAGGCAGAACACGCCCAGGTAACACACTGACAAGTTTCACGTTGATCGGAGCGTCGGTGGCAACTCGCTCCCTTCGATCGATCAAGATTGGCGGCTGGCGCGCGCGCGTCCTCCGGGGAAGACCGGCGCTGTCGCTTCAAGAGCTTCTACCGATGAAACCGCTAAAGCAACGGTCAATCGACTCGGGGGACTCCCGAACAGTTTTACACGCTGAGTAATTCAACACCAAGATCGTGCAGATCGGATCACAGATGACAAAGATACAGACGAGCGGTGAGTTCCCCGCGCGGTCGATTCAATGACTAAATCGAAATCGCGGGTCGCCCCCGAACCAGGTATCGTAACGATTTCTTTCAACGGCCGAGGCCGGTAACCAAGTAACTATCACACAACGGTAGCTGATCGAGCAGGGAGGGAGCCCAAACCCTTGCCCTACTGATATTTTAGCATGCACCACGGAACACGGGTCTTTCTACGGTCGGGGACCGCAGATAATCGAACCGGTATCAGTTTGCCCTCGAACTCGTAACCGAAACAGCTATGACGCAGAAGAGCCGGGTTAGCAGCTATCTATACGCCACTGGATACGTTTGGCCGGTAAACGACGTCGAATACACAAGGTATTGAGTGGTCGTCAGCGCGCCGTATATGTATCTACAACATGCAGAATCGTACACAGTGTGTCGTTTGCTACACCTGTAGACATATATAGCAGAGCAGCGTGTGGCAGGCTCTATTCCACGGATGTTTTAACGTTAAAATATAGATGTAGCTCTATATATCACGTCATTTGCCGATACATGCAAATTCGACCGTAATTCAAATAAAATTCATATCTTTCGATCGGATACAGCTAGCGCTTAGCTCTCAACGGCAATTCGACAGCCCGATAATTTATCTTTCGAACGGTGTATTCAGAAATTCGATATCATTATCCGCGGAAATTTTATATGTGCCCAAAGTCAAAAGTAGCTGTCTGCACGCTATACTTTGGCTTGAATACACGAATCGGTCTTCCGTAGGAAGATCTTTTTAACCGAAATTTTGTCGTCTTAACGCCTCACGGCAAACTTGTAGCGAAATAATTTACTAGTCGAACCGCATATACCGCGAATTTGTATCAGCCATAGCTCCGTCGCTATAAGGAATCCCGCGACCCTACCTTGGTCGCCCATGTATTGTCAGTTACCAGCTTATGTTTCATATTCGAAAACTCGTCTTGTGGCATTTCCGCCACATTGTCAGTTACCAGCTTATGTTTCATATTCGAAAACTCGTCTTGTGGCATTTCCGCCACATTGTCAGTTACCAGCTTATGTTTCATATTCGAAAACTCGTCTTGTGGCATTTCCGCCACATAAAACAACAGGTTTGTTCACTGTCTATTAGTCTACCAACGCTAATTGTCCTTAATTTATAAACACAAACTAAGGCGTGAAGACGGTCACCCGTATCGCCAATGGTATGTTTGTTTTAAAGATAGGCCAAAGTTCATTGATTTTAGGCATATGACCGATGAGCCTATGAGCAATAGACCCTATGAGCAATGAGTCATATGAGCAATAAGCCTATGAGCAATCAGCCTATGAGCAATGGTCCTAGAGCCGCAGATTTGCCCTCTGGCCTCAATGGCAGCCATTTTCCAAAATGGCCGACAGATATACATATTTTTAAATATCTCGGCTTCTATTTAACTTAGAAGTGTCATCTTAGTGTCTAATCATACATATTTAGGGACGATGATTCCAATAGTACAATCTAAGACCAACTCTGGCTTCAACGGCGGCCATTTTTCAAAATGGCCGACCAAAATCGTGATTTTTTAATATCTCAGCATTAAATCCACTTAGAATAGTCATCCTGGTGCCTAAATATACATATGTAGGAACAAGGATTCCAATGGGGCCTCCCAAAACTTCATCTGGCCTCAATGGCGGTCATTTTCAAAATGGCCGTCCAAAATGTGAATTTTGCAAATCCCACTTTTTTGGTCGGCCATTTTGGAAAATGGTGGTCAATGAGGTCACTGGAAACTATTTGATGGTCCTATTGAGATCCCTGACTGAAATGTGCATGTTTTGACACCAAGATGTCAATTCCAAGTGAACTGAAAGCCGAGATATTAACAAATCCCTCTTTTTAGGTCCGCCATTTTGGAAAATGGCCGCCATTGAGGCCATGGGGAACTTTGTGATGGCCATATTGGGATCCTTGACCTGAGATGTGTATGTTTTGACACCAAGATGACGATTCTAAGTTAATTGAAAGCCGTGATATTGACAAATCCTTCTTGTTGGGTCGGCCAGGTCGGCCATTTAGGAAAATGGCCGCCATTGAGGTCATAGAAAACTTTGTGATGGCCTTATTGTGATCCTTGACCCGAAATGTGTATGTTTTGACACCAAAATGACGATTCCAAGTTAACTAAAAGTCGAGACATTGAAAAATCCCTCTTTTTGGGTCGTCAATGGCGGCCATTTTCCAAAATGGCCGTCATTGAGGTCATGGGGAACTTTGTAATGGCCCCATTGGCATCTTGGAACTTTAATGTGTATGTTTTGACACCTAGATGACGGTTCTAGGTGATTTGAAAGCCGATATACAGTACCAGCGCGGTGACGGGGCTCTTACTCCGACTGTGATCCTGGGCCGATCCATGGTCGACTAGGAGCCGATCAAGCGCTAAAGGCACGGTGTTCGCGCCTAGACGGCTCTCGTCTCAGGCGGGTCAGGAAGACCCGTGAAATCATTAGTGAAAAACAGATGGTGGCATGACGCCTGTGATGTTGATAACGGTTTACTAATGTCGTGGGGATGGGCTTGGGTGCATACGAGGTGTGCACGGCGGGAGGGGAAATGGAGGTGGTGTAAGTAGGGTGAGGAGACCAAGATTGTTATTATTGATGTACATGTACATTGTACATGTACATGTACTATACATTGTACATGTAGGCGGTGGGAAGTTAGTTTTAAGGATGGCTATGATTTAATGATTACAGAATAAAGGCCAGATCTGTCTCAGTTTATTTTATGAGTCCTGGCTTGTAGAACATGCAAATGATGATGGATTTCGCTCTCGCAGTAGGCCTACATGTATAAGCTAACCACTGTGTCTGCAGGCCTAATTGACAGACTGTTGTAGCGAATGTTGGTCAATCAGAACAGTGGCGGTTTTAGCCTTAAAATCTCAGGGAGAAAATTAACAAATTGACGAAGTGTGAAAAACATTGACTGACACGACATGGAATAAGAAGAGGGGTTCGAGGGAGGTGGCTACCCATCCAAGCTCAAAGTCGTCTTTAAATCTGAGTACAAAACTACATGTACTGTACATGTATGAGGCATTAACATACCCGGAAGAAGATTATTACACTGTCCATTGTGCTATAGCCTGTTAGTATTATAGCTTTTTACTATGAATATATACACAACTAGATGTTTTGTCGGCGCTAGCGCCTATGCTTATAGTGGGTTAAACCAGGTTTTAACCAGAGCCTTGCTATTGGTTTTAACCAGATAAAAATGGATAAAAATGGATTAAGTCTTTCCTACAAATTCACTGAAAAATGAACAGGGTCGAGGCCATGTACGGCCGCTATAGAAATTCTTGATTACATGTACATTTACGAAGTAGGCTACAATTAGGTTCTTCTTAATTTCTCATGCTTTGACTATATATAGTGGACTAAATGGATATTCCAAAAAGTACTGTAGAATTCATCCATTAACTTCCTCGTATCCCGCAGTGCGTTTGCAGGCGGGGTAGTAAAGCTATACTTACTTACTTACTTAAATAAATGAACTATCTAGCTAGGCCCACCATAAATAATCCAGCGCATTTGGATGACGTCATGCATGTTTGCAAGAGATTAATAAATAGTAAAAAGTGATATTAAGACAATGTAATTATTAAGTTGTTTACTACGGAGATGAAACCAAACAAAAACTGCAGAGAACACAAAAAGCAATAAATTGCTTATTTATCAAGAACGCCATCACACAGCGATTAACTACTTAAAATGAAAACGTATAAGTCATTTCTGGTTCAAACCTTTCCAAAAGTAAAATACTACACTAATTAAGTGAGAAATAGTAAAATGGAGTCTCTTGTAGACGCAATGTGATGTGAAAGTTAACAGTGTTAATACGGTCCCAGTTGAAGCCATTTATGCTTTTTAAGGCTGACTTTAAACAGGTAGCGTACATCTGTGTTAATTTTCTCAACACACTTCATCCACATTGCTCTGCGTGGACCGTCGTGTAGCTGAGGATATAACACAAACACTGCCGTCTTGATTATACTCATTTTGGTTTCGTCGAATGGTTTCTTCAGTTCAGAGGTCGATCGACTCGAACCCGCCCCACCCCCGGTATATCCTCCCCCCAAGCAATTGCGCCCAACTAGATCTTGTAGGCTAAAGAGTTCAAAGACTGCCCATTTGGCCAGTGAGGGCGCATCCCGCAATTCCCGACGCTCATTTATGCTTTTAATATCATCCGTATCAAAGCGATATGGGGGTTCATTTTCGAATAGGTCAAGCACTAACTGCTTGCACATGTGCGCTGATAATGCACGCCCTGTGACAAATGCAGCAGCCTTCACACGCATCAGTCGGACATCCGTGAAAACCTCGTCCCGCGCACGGTTTACATCGGGTCCTCGGTTTACATGTATGTTGGACTTGTTCTGTCCACCAATCTCGCCCAGTCGCTTATTTACGTGAATGAACATTTCACTTAGCTGGGAAATTTTCTTGCTCTGTTCCTCAACTGTCTTGTTGATCTGCTGCACTTCCATCTGCAGAGCTGTGCAGCCATGACAAAGTGAGCCTGCTGTCACGTTAATAACAAATACAAACTTGTTGCGAATGGAATATACTATTATGCCCTTTTAGGTAGCTGCAGGGGGTTCATTTCCTCACATTTTGACGTATAGATCATGATGGTGGCCCCTACCCTTCAAAAGTTATACCCTGTGTAGTCGAGGTACCCTCTGGAGAAATCGACCAATTACATCTATACATTATAGGTTTATCGTCTGCCTAAGTAACTACATGTATAGTCGTTGGTATGTACATGTAAGTATGCATGCACGTATATGTGAATTTATGCATGCATGTATACATGTATGTGTGCATGCATGTATGTATGCATGTATATATGTATGTATGCATGTATACGCTGTATATATGCATGTATGCATGTATAGAAAAGTCCTGCTAAACGGACCACCTGGAAGTCTGCCATAGTCACCATAGCTGTTGGTTTGCATATAATTATGCATCCATGTAAGTTAGTATGTATGTATGCATGTATGCATGTATGTATGTATGTATGTATGTATGTATGTATGTATGTATGTATGTATGTATGTATGTATGTATGTATGTATGTATGTATGTATGTATGTATGTATGTATGTATGTATGTATGTATGTATGTATGTATGTATGTATGTATGTATGTATGTATGTATGTATGTATGTATGTATGTATGTATGTATGTATGTATGTATGTATGTATGTATGTATGTATGTATGTATGTATGTATGTATGTATGTATGTATGTATGTATGTATGTATGTATGTATGTATGTATGTATGTATGTATGTATGTATGTATGTATGTATGTATGTATGTATGTATGTATGTATGTATGTATGTATGTATGTATGTATGTATGTATGTATGTATGTATGTATGTATGTATGTATGTATGTATGTATGTATGTATGTATGTATGTATGTATGTATGTATGTATGTATGTATGTATGTATGTATGTATGTATGTATGTATGTATGTATGTATGTATGTATGTATGTATGTATGTATGTATGTATGTATGTATGTATGTATGTATGTATGTATGTATGTATGTATGTATGTATGTATGTATGTATGTATGTATGTATGTATGTATGTATGTATGTATGTATGTATGTATGTATGTATGTATGTATGTATACATATATACATAAAAATATATATGTATAGAAAGGTTCTGCGAATTGGGCCAGCTCTGTCTGCCATAGTCACTTTTGCTGTTGGTATGTATGTACATGTATGTATGTACATGTATGCATGTATGTATGTATGTATGTATGTATGTATGTATGTATGTATGTATGTATGTATGTATGTATGTATGTATGTATGTATGTATGTATGTATGTATGTATGTATGTATGTATGTATGTATGTATGTATGTATGTATGTATGTATGTATGTATGTATGTATGTATGTATGTATGTATGTATGTATGTATGTATGTATGTATGTATGTATGTATGCATGCATGCATGCATGCATGCATGCATGCATGCATGCATGCATGCATGCATGCATGCATGCATGCATGTATGTATGTATGTATGTATGTATGTATGTATGTATGTATGTATGTATGTATGTATACATATATACATAAAAATATATATGTATAGAAAGGTTCTGCGAATTGGGCCAGCTCTGTCTGCCATAGTCACTTTTGCTGTTGGTGTGTATGTACATGTATGTATCTACATGTATGCATGTATGTATGTAGGTATGTATGTATGTATGTGTGTATGTATTATATATATAATATAATATAATAATACAATATATAATATAATAATATATAATATAATTATAATTTAATCAATTTCTATAGCGCCCCTTCAAGTCACCTCTACTCAGAAGAACTCCCAACATGTACATGTACATTGTCGGCCTACGTGCTTCAGCCGTAGTTGAACTGATCCAGACTGCACAGCGGCAACGTGGCTATTGACATGCATTCAAGCATACACATGTACACGTATAGAGCAGATGGCATTAACCCTGCGACTACCAGTGGGGTCAAAAATGACCCCAAGCCAACTGTGACTGTACACTGCGCAAAATCTGTTCGTGCAAATTTATTTAAAATTTGTGACTTTCAAGATGTACCTAATCTCTATCGAAATATCAATTAATATTTTCAATTTTTATCACCAGAGGGCGCTGGCAATCTTTTATAGCATTGAGTACCAGTGGGGTCATTTTTGACCCCAATAGCTTTTTTGAATACTTGCAATGGTATTTTTTGAAATAATTCATAAATATAATTCATAAATCCTTTCTATAGTATTACCTGAAGAAAATCTGTATTAGATACTAATTTATATTATACAGTATAGGCCAGGAAATGGATCGGAACCAAGGAGACCTTGTTGTGCTCGACTCAACAAGAAATATGGCTGGTTCTGGACGACATGTCACCACAGAAAACTTCTTCACAAGTTTCAGACTTGCTCAAAAACTGGCTGAGAAGCAAATGACTCTTCTGGGCACTATTCGAAAGAACAGAAAGAAGTGGCATGCGCAGACAACGGACAGAAGACGAATTTTTCTCCTGCAGCTCGGAAGGGAACAGCAATGGTGATGCAGTACAACGGCTGGTCAAGATGTCGCCTCCAACCCTGTCGAAGAAACGTGCACGATCTTCCATTTGTCCAAGGGGAAAGGATAAAAAGGCCAAAATCTATGCAACCTGTACATGCAATGTTTGCAAAGAACATGCCCAGTATACAAGCATGAACTGCAAACTGTAGCTGCAATGACAGGATATTTTCTATGTTAGTTTTCAACATTGAACACTCGAACACTTTGAACACTAAGACGTACCTATAACAATGAAAAATTTAATTAATTTCAACAGCCTAAACATGATCCAATGGCTTTACTACTATTTGTTTTTTGGCAATTAATAAAAAAAGCAAAAAACAAAGAATTTATTGACAAAATTGTGTTGGGGTCATTTTTGACCCCACTGGTACTCAGTGTATCAAAAAAATTCTGGTAATCTGAGGGTTAATTAGTTTATCTTTGACACCCGGCTAATGTCTTCATAATGACGGTCTCCTGGGGAGTCAGAAGACTCACTCTGGTCGACCTCTGAGCTACTCGCTCGCGTTTAAGGTCCTAACCCGGCGTGAATAACGTACTTTCGGCAGCGGTTAGCTATTTGCTCGTGGCAACGTTCACGCCGCATAACGTTACACGGACGGCAGGGTTAGCTGGTCGTTAGGGCCGGAGGGGGTCCAGTAACGAAACTAGTACTGTATTGAAATATCTGTAAATCGGTCGGCCTTGATTATACATGTAATACTAAGCAAGAAGACAGTAACTCAAGTTACTGCTTTTTTGCTTAGCACGACGACTCAATTTTGAGATACTGTTAATTTCGTTTCCGTTTTTTTCCATGTTCCCGGACCGATACCGTTTCCTTGCTTCCAGATACGATAGAACATGTTGTCAGGATGTGAAAACAAGTGCTAACTCAAAAACGAAAAAAACTTGAGTTACTGTCTTTTTGCTTAGCACGGCAGTGTATGTCTACACCGTGGGCGCAGAAACAGAGGAACATCGGGGACGGTCCCCTCCAACAAGGCCGTAGTTAGGGGGTGTGTGTGTTGGGTGTTTGAACACCCTCCCCCCCAAATGGAAAATGTAAAAAATAATAATGCATTTACTAGCACATGATGTAAAAACCATGATATAAAACCATGAAAACACCATCTGAAATGGAAAATGCAAAAATTAATAGAATATTATTCACTAGCACATAATGAAAAAGCCATGAAATTAAGCGAAAGATAGGCCTACTAAGAAAGCAGTTTGCGATGGTCTTCAGAAATTTTGACAACTAAGAAAAGGGGCCTTCAGAAATTTTGCCAACTAAAGAAAGATGTCTTCAGAAATTTTGACAACTAAGAAAAGGTGTCTTCAGAATATTTTACACCTAAAAATGATGTCTTCAGAAATTTTGACAACTAAGAAGAGGTGTCTTCAGAATATTTTACACCTAAAAAACGTGTCTTCAGAAATTTTGACACCTGAAAAAAGATGTCTTCAGAAATTTTGACAACTAAGAAAAGGTGTCTTCAGAATATTTTATACCTAAAAAAGGTGTCTTCAGAAATTTTGACACTTGAAAAAGATGTCTTCAGAAACTTTGACAACTAAATAAGGTGTCTTCAGAAATTTTGGCAACTAAAAAGATGTCTTTAGAAATTTTGACAACTAAAATAAGTGTCTTTAGAAATATTGACAACTAAAAAAAGGTGTCTTTAGAAGGTTTTTCACCTAAGAAAGGTGTCTTCAGAAAAGTTGACGACTAAAATAAAGTGTCTTCAGAAATTTTGACTACTAAACAATTGGTGTCTTCAGACATTTTGACGACTAAAAAGGTGTTTTTAGAAATAAAGTCGTCAGAAATTCTCCGCCGAAGAAACCGCCCGAAATCAAATCCTTGCTGCGGCCTTGCTCTCCAACGTTTCTGACGGGTGAAGGAGGTGCTTAAATCCATCTCCAATATTTCAGAAATATTTAATAAACATCACCGTAACCTTCTGCAGTGTTATCCATTGTTTCTACGTAATGATCAAGATGACAGCTTTAAATGCTACCATAGCAGTATAAAAATTAAACAATTAAACAAAGGGAGGAGACATTTATTGAAGTCTTAATTCATGCAATTGTTTCAAATAAATTATGAGAAATTCGTTTGAGATGATGACTTAAGAAATCTGAAAATATTTAAACAATGTGGAGGAAATTATGAGAAAAAATTTCAGATGACAGCTTAGAAAGGTCACCAAATTTTACATAATAGAAATTTTAAAAAATGACAATTTGAGGAGATGCTTGTTAAGTCTTCAACCACTGAAGTCAGCACTGAAATTATGAGCAATTTCGTAAAATGACAGCCTAAAATGCTACCATTGCAGTGTGGAAATTCAAAAATTTCCCTGCTCGGCGCTTCGCACCTCGCCGATCGTCTTCCGGCCGCTCATTCACCCCATTCCAAGTCAACACCAAGCATTCGCTTATGATTTATACAGTCAGGAGAGAGAAATGGACACATAATAATGTTTCTAACTATTTAGTTCCACGCTGTGCTAATTTAAATGGGCATTGTGCAATTGAATAAATGAATATTAGGGATATTTGTTGTAAGACATTAAAAAATTACCATTTTACCGTTTATAGTCGGTTTTTCTAAAAATAAGCGGGACTTCTGTCCCTTTTTCGGTTAAATGGAAATGAACACTCATGATTCTCATTCTTTGGTTTCATTGTGTCTTAATTTATGTGTACATTAAAATCAAAGATCTTATAGTCTTTAGACTATCTGTTAAAATTATTGAGTATTTGTTGCATGACTTCTGTCCATCTAGGGTAAGCTTTGCATCCACAGAAGCTGTGAAATTTTTTTTGGCAAAGCAATGTCAAAATTAATGTAAATTTTGATGGCTCATTAAGTGATTGATTGACTGATTTAGATTTAGACTTTCACAGATTGAGGTGGTTTAGGTACTTCTATTTTGATATCATCGTTGCAAAATTTCAGATAAACTAGAACCCAAAATGCACTCGATTTGGCATCAAATGCTCAAAATTGCGTCAGTTGCTGGGGCTCCGCCCCAGACCCCAACGTTCCACATACCCCTAGTCGTTAGGGCTTCTTGTTTTCGGCAAACGCGGCTCCGCGCGTTTCGCGCTTTCTATTATTACTCCTGCTAAGAATTTCCATCGGTCCCGGTCCCCCCCCAACTTTTAGGACGTGGTTGCGCCTATGCCTACACTGCCCACTTCGTGGTATCATAGTGTCGTATGTCCAGATAATAAAAACGTTCTTTTATTTAAAAAGGGTATTAACTCTTTCCCGCCGGATCGGGTCGCGGGTGACCCGATAAACCCAATAGGTATCGGAACAATTGCGGCGGGAATGAGTTAAACTTGCGAAAATTGAAACGAACAAAGTCGCAATTGATTGTATATTGCTTTCTTTTATTATTTCATATTTTTTTAAATTTTCTTGCAAAATCAAAATTTTCACTTGCAATTGATTTAAAACCATTTTATACAACATTTTCCAAAATTTCACAAAAATCATTCTAAGTTTCAGTTTAATTTTTGTGCAACATCCTTAAATTAATGTCGATGCTTTAGTATGACGTCTTTGCTTGAAGTTTTATTGCACCGGATATTTTTTTTCGTCCAAAGTTTCGAAACTTCTACCTCGTTTTGCTCGGAATTCACAAAAGTCGACATAAGCCAAGATAATTCTGAGGCGACGATGTCTCCCCTAAATGTCCTGGATAAAAATAATTCTGTGGTTCAAAAGTTACCTAGAAAATAGATTACAGCTGGTCCAATGTAATAGTAAATCATCAAAACTTCGCCCATTCGAATGTGGAGTTCTCCAGGGCTCCATTTTGGGGCCCTGTTGTTTTTCCTTACTTTAGACCTTAGTCCCTCCACGTGCTGTGTGCACATTGGGCGATACAAGTTCTCCATCCTTCTCTGTCCTGAGCAGCTTTGGCAGCCTCCTGGTCAGTCCTCCGTCCGTGAGGTCTTTTGAGATCGTGTATTTCCAGTTATTTCTTGGCCTTCCCCTCTTCCTCTTCCATTCGCTCGGGGTTCAGTCCATTGCCTGCTTCGGGATTCTGTCCTCGTCCATGCGGTGCAGATGTCCCAGCCAGCGTAGCCGTGTCTTCTTCGACATCTCTTCGACCTTCTCCATTCCTGTTCTTCTCCTGATCTCCTCGTTTCTTATCTTATCTCTCCACGTGACTCCCAAGATCTTCCGTTGACATCGGCGATGTGCTGCCTCCTATCTCTTCAGGTTTGCAGTAGTCATTGGCCATGTCTTGGAGCTGTATTGTTGATAGGACTATGACCTTGTATAGCCTTATTTTGATATGTATGCCTAGCCCTTGTTTCTCCATATGTTACTAAGTCTTCCGAAAGGACATGACTGCGCTGGCTGGGACATCTGCACCGTGTATCCCAGACTAAATTTCTGGGACTAATCATTGATGAGCATCTTAGATGAAATTTCCATATTACCCTCGTCAAAAATAAGATTGCTAAATCTATTGGAATAGTTAAAAGGTTAAAAAAATATTCTTCCCCTCTCTACGCTAAAAACACTCTATAACACCTTTGTCCATCCTTATAATCTTAACTATGGTATTATAATATGGGCAGGTGGATACAAAACTCATCTCGAACACCTGCTACTGTTGCAGAAACGTGCTATTACAACCATCTCAGGCTCCCACCACCTAGCTGCCTCTGCAGGCCTTTTTAAAAACCTTGATCTAATAACTGTGTATGACTTATATAAATTCCAACTGGCAGTATTTATGTTCCGTCATCAGAATCACTTACTACCCAGTCTTTTTAGGGACTACTTCACAACCAATGCTTCTATCCACAACCACAACACCAGATCCCGTCTCAACTTACATCAGACATCATGTAACACTAACACTGAACAACTCACTGTCAGATTTGCATAACCCAGACTATGGAATAACATTCGTCCCTACATTCGCTCCATCAACTCCCTCAACTCCTTTGAACTGGCCTTAAAAAAGCATTTGACTAACACAGCTGGCTCTATGTAAGCTATCATGTTGTTAATTACTAACCATAGCCACATTGTCGATTCAAGTTTTTTACCTTTGTTTTCTTACGTAGTCTTAAATTGATGTGGATGACCAGATAGCCTAAGCGTTAGCTTCTTCTCCCCACGAGTCCATTCATTGAACTCTTTATTGCACTACTAGCCTATCTACTTGTATATTTAAATGTACTCACTAATATGTTTTCTTATTCCATTGCATCTGTTAATTTAAAGTGCATTGTGATCAGTAGTATGTATACACTGACTCAATTCAATAAAATTTGATCTGAATTTGATTTGATTTGAAAACTGCGCTGGCCTTTCCCAGCCTGCACCTGACCTCCTTGTCGCAGCTGCCATCGTTTGCGATGACACTTTCCAGATAACCGAAGTCGTCAACTTCGTCAATCGGCTCTACATGTCCTCCGACCCTTATCTCCTGCGTCGTCTCCCAGTGCCCGACTTTCATGAGTTTTGATTTAGCGGCGTTTATCCGTAGTCCCGCGCTTCCGGCCTCCGCCTCCTCCACTCTCTTGGTGAGTTCGATCATCCCATTCCATGCTATTGTTTTTACTTTACTGTATATAAATGAACTGCCTCATGTTTCCTCTTTATTGTATTTTCAGCTGTTTGCTGATGATCCGAACGTTTTTATATCGCACAAATCCCATGAAAACATATTTCAAATTGTAAATCTCGAACTACCACTCGTTAGTGACTGGTTTAAAGCAAATAGACTCTCTTTAAATTTAAGTAAAACATCCTCTTTAATGCCCACAGGAAAATCTCCCTACGCACTCACCCCATTACTTATTGATGGCGTACCCATCCCCGAAACTAACAAAGTAAACTTTCTTGGCTTAATCATCAATCAGAATCAGACCTGGAAGGAACATATTTCCGAAATATCTATTAAATTGGCCAATCAACATATTAAACAACCTTGACTACTCATTAGTCTACCCATTTATAGCATATTGCAATTTTGTCAGGGCCTCGAATTATACTTCGAGTCTTACACGTCTGATTGATTTGCAAAAAATGGCCATTAAACTAACTACCGAAATCAAATCCTGGCTACGGTCTTGTTTGCGATCATCTGCGTTCATCATCATCATCATCATCATCATCATCATCATCATCATCATCATCATCATCATCATCATCATCATCATCATCATCATCATCATCATCATCATCATCATCATCATCATCATCATCATCATCGTCGTCGTCGTCGTCATCATCATCATCATCATCATCATCATCATCATCATCATCATCATCATCATCATCATATTTAGCATATTGCAATTTGTCTGGGCCTCGAATTATACTTCGAGCCTTACACGTTTGATTATAATTATTATTTTGCAAAAAGGGCCATTAATTTTCACTAATTACTAAATCTTCTTACAAGTCTCACACTGCCCAACTTTTTTCCCTCAACGGCATTCTAAAACTAGATCAAATAAGAATAATGTCAAACTGGTGAATTTATGTTTCGTTATAAGCATGGCCTATTACCTCAAACTTTTGCCAACATTTTTAACACCGGTTCGACCATTCACTCTTACAGTAGGCCTACTTTAGTAGGCTATAAGGTGTCTCGATAGGTCGAGAACGATTTTTAATGCAGACAAATATATGTTATACACAATATATTGTGGAAAGTTGTATATTGGTGGACAGGTTGTTCAAATGAGAATGTTAAGCAAAAAAGTTAGATCAGTAGCTCCCTTATTCAAATTTTAGCGCCAATATCCGTGACGCCATCAAATTCTTGCCAAATAAACGTCCAGTTAGATCGAAAATAATATTGTACGACCATCATTGTTAACCCTCGGGCTGCCAAACTTTTTTGTAACACTGACTACCAAGAGGGGTGGTTACCACCCTCCTGGATTTTGGGTTTGGTTTGAGATATCATAACTTCTAATACACCAATGGATTCAGCATTCATTTCTGCACAAAATGATATATTTAGGTTTAACCAATTACTGCATGATTTTTAAAAATTGTGCCAAATTTGGAAATTCAGCACCTTATGGTATTTGTACAAGATATCTGAAAGGTTTTTGCCCAAAAAATAAAAGTTTTGCCATTTTTGCATGTTTTAAAACGTGTCCCATTATATGGGACGCTATGCACGAATGGCTACATGAAATCTTATAATATGGGCGAATCACTCAGAAACGTTTCTGATAACTGCATAAGCAGTATAGTAGTGGTTAGAAGATGCATCTGATCTGTAACTGTTAATACTGGATAAGTCAACAGCAATTTATTTACCTAAATTGTTGGAAGTTATCTGCAGAATAACAAAAAATTACAATAAAAATGACTTTAAAATATAGCACCGTGAGTAATGAACATTATACAACAAAGTTTTATTGTTTCATGCCATGTTATCTACAAACGTTATAGTAGAACAGGCAGAATAATCCATGAACCATTGGACCAGTTGTTAACTCGGTTACACGACAACTGGTCCACCGACAACTCGTCCAACGACAACTCGTCCACGGACAACTGGTCCACCGACAACTCGTCCACCGAAATAGAAGCCAGATTAATGAGAAAACGCTTGAGAAATGGAAGCTGGATGAAGGTTTCTACAGGCGAAATAGAAGCTGGATTGATGAAAAACCGCCTAAGAAATGGAATATGGATCAAGTTTTTTTTTCTATCTGAAATAGAAGCTGGATGCATGTTGAGACACATGATGAAAATCGTCAATTCAGCTTCTACTTAAGCAAGAAAACCATTAGACTTTTTTTTCATAAACCCAGCTCCTATTTCGTAAATAAAGAACTTTCATCCAGCTTCCATTTCTCAAGTGCTTTCTCGTTAATCCGGCTTCTATGTCAGTGGACCAGTTGTCGGTGGACCAGTTGTCGTTGGACGAGTTTTCGTTGGACGAGTTGTCGTTGGACGAGTTGTCGTGACACCGTTAACTCTTTGTCAATGCGAGTGTCGTGTCATGACATCATAGGCATAGGAGACGGGGTCCAGAGGGGCAAATGCCCCCAAATTTCTGGCAAGTCTGATTTTCGGCAACGGTACACTTCAGGCAGACGGTCTTTGCTTTCGTACCGCAGTGGGCAATCTGCGCTGAGTGGCAATTCGTTGGATGAGATGGTTATGTCCTTCAAATCCAGTCTCAGCTGCATGTACTCATTCATCCAGAGCGCGACTTTATCCAACCGGGCGACCAATGGTTGACCGTGACTTGTACTTCATCACATAATTATGCCTGTATAAGACTGATCTTCGAAACTGAAGAAGCGACTGATGTTGTATACTTCGAAGTTTGCCTTGCCTTTCTGAGCAGCATACAGTTTTGACATGTTGAAAGTATGTTCAAATACTTCACCATCCTAAAAGAAGTCGAAAATGTAGCATGCAGTCATTTCTTTCCGTAGAAAATCTGGCTTAGTACCATTCCATTCTGGCTGAACAGATGTGACCTCCTTTCTTGTTCATTTTTCTTTGCACTGAAGAAACAGCTACTGGACAGGCTGCTGCATATCCTGTGTCTTCTGCAACATTGTTGTCAAAAGTGTCTTGACAATGTTTCTGGATGCACCGGTATTTTGACTTTTTCTTTGGTTGGACAGCTTGAACGGAGTTCGGATGTTGGCAGGCAGATGCTTCAGTTTTGCGTTGCTTTTGGTCGTTGACGTTTTACTGCATCGCTCTTGCAAGCAGTGTCACTAACTGCAGTTGCTGAGCCGTCAGCTTCCCTGCTAGCACCTTGTTCACATCCAACTTCTTGATCGCCATCCCCACGATGAACAGCCATGTTCTGATTGGTGTGCACGCTTTATAAATTTATAGATACAATACAATGTGCATGTATGCCTCAGCCTGCAAAACGTTGCGCGGCAAATCTTCAACTATTCCGTCACCATCTTCCGCAGGGCTATCTTGATCACTGTTGTAAGTCAGTAGGAGGATCGATGTAAACGCCAGCACTCATGAAATCTTCATTATTATCAAGCATGGACACAACCTCGTGAGCGGTATATCTATAAACATACAACAACAGAACAACAAAGGTTCATGTGGCCTTTCATGCATAGCATCCCATATATGGGACGCCAAGAACGCGGGCCAGTGTCAGAAAATAAAAACAGCAGAAACTTAAATCATTCAGTATACAGGGTGGCTCAAAAAAAATGTACCCCCGGATAAAATGCGATAACTTCGCAACCGATTGACATTTTTCTCCGAAAATTTCCTAATTTGTAGGGGAATGAATTTCCAACAATCCCTGAAAGTTTCACTTGAAATTTTTATTTTTTGCAAAAGATACAGCTGTTCAAACGTAAAATTTGGTTTTTTCAAAAATCCGGAGAATAAAGTTCCAATACAATGTGATTTTATTAAGATTTTTTGCAAATTACATCATAAGAAATGATGACTATGTCCTACGACCTCACTAAGAGCTGTAAAGAAGCTGTTTATGCAGAAAACTGTTTGTATTTAGTGATATTTTATAGATTATGGACTCAATTCATGAATCCATTACTGAACGTCATGGGCAAAGTTTCTGCGGAAGATAAAATGGAAATTCGGACGCTGCGTGAACAGAGACTGGGACATCGCGTAATCATAGCAAAATATACAGTGAAAAGTGGAGCCTGAGCATATTGAAGGCTATCTGTAAACACGTTTATGTAACGAAGATCAGATGTTGGAGGCGAGGCAGGAAGTGGTCGCTTGGTCTGATGGAAAAAGTACGATTTGCAAGAAATTCGCTTGGTAATCGAAAGGGTCAAGTTTGCAAAGCACATCGTGGTTTCGACATAAGATATGATGGCGTGTGTTACGGCTGCAAGAAAAGACTGCATTTAATCCCATTCAGTAGGTTAGACCGTTAGATGTCAAACTCATCTTTGAACTCACTTACCCAGTCTTATTGAAGACCAGGCATGCTCTAACATCTGGTTTTAATTTCCAGCAGGACGGTGCGCCTGCTTGCTCGCACGGCAAGGCTGATTATGATGACGGTACCTTATTTTTGCACTCCACGCCAGTAAATTTATTGGCAAATGTGACTAAAAACATTGCCAAACCTTAGCCTTCTTGCTTACCACGTCTGGGAAGCTATGCTGCAAGACATTTCATCCCAAGTTGGAGAACATTGGCTAGCTGAAGGAAGTCTTGCTGCTAATGTGGGATCAGTTGCCGCAGGACTCGAGCAACAAGGCCATACTAAGCTTCACAACAAGAATTCGAGCTCATATTAAAGCAGGGAGTGGACACTCCCATCATACCCTGCAATAAACTGAAAAACGTATTTCTGAGGCCGTAGTGAAAAGTGATATCATTTGACATGGAAATCTAGAATTGACGTTAATTTTTTCTGCGGATATTTGAAAAAAAACCAAAATCAACGTTTAAGCAGCTGTAACTTTTGCAAACATAAAATGTTTTCAGTGCAACTTTCAGGGATTGTTGGAAATTCATTCCCCTTCAAATTGAAAAATTTTCGGAGAAAAATTTCAATCGGTTGCAAAGCTATTGCATTTTATCCGGTGGTACATTTTTTTGAGCCACCCTGTATATTCAGAAAACATATGTAAGAAAGCGAATGTAGAAAGAAAATAATTAATTAAAAAATTTACATACCTCTTTGCAGGCGGCTTATTAGCAGTAAATTATCGAAAACTCTTTTGCAGTTGACATCAGCAAAACACATCAAATTTTTCAACTTCCGGTTTCCTGAACAAGTCCATTGTGTAGACTGTAGAAGTATGTAATAGGAGCTTTGTGATACATTGTATAACACAAGTAACGAAATATCAACATTTAGCAGTCTTTTAGGCTGTTTAATAGAGCGTCCCATATATGGGACGCTATGCGTTAATGGGTTAAAATATATAAATGCACCTCGAAGTTATGAATTTTTTTCCATGAGCACCCGTAGAATTTTTTAGACCACCCCTATGCACATTTTTGCCCCCCCCCCCCAGTTTAACATTTAGTTAGTTAAACTATACATTGGCTTCAATGTTTGTTGGCAACAGATCCCCTGATTCCTTATAGCAGTACTTCCCATAGATCAATTGACATGAATGATTTTCATCTGCTTCAGGTTTCGCTGATGCTGCTCTGTAAAGCTTGGGTCCTGTAACATAGGCCACGTAGCATCATCACATATTTCATGTACTCTTGAACTGTTACTCCAATGAGAGTGCTGGCTCAGTTACTGGCACATGCATATCTCTACTAATAGCTGTCCTGTGACTGCAGAAGATTCCACGGGATGTTTAATTAAAAAGACAGTGAAGACCCGATTTCAGCTTTAGCGGCCGAGGTTAGGCCATTCCCTTCAGCACTTCTTGATGACTCTGTATGCTGTGGTGATACCAGCTTCATTAGCAGACGAAGACAGCGGGGGTGAGCAGCAAGGCCACCACCATCAGCAGCATGGATGACCAGACAAGGGCAGATTAGGTCTCAGTCCCGTGTACATCATGATCAATCGATCCACACACAAAGTACCTTGCGTGTACACTGTACACAGTGTACAATATACTGTACACTTATGTGTAATTGTATACACTGACCAGTCGCCGCCCTAGAGTTATAATGCTCTATCATAGCTTTTTGCGAAACCGAGAAAAACCACTTCAAAGTTTCGGCACTGTTTTAGGCCAAGAATTCTTAACTAGATTCTTTTGAAGGATTATTATCATTTCTAGGTGCCTGTTGGTGACTTACTTACAAAAATAAAGTTTATTTTGATGAAACAAGTGAAAAAATATAGAAAATAAAAAAAACATGCAAAAATGCATTTGTTAGAGCAATATAACTCCAAACGACTAAGTACATGTAGTTGTAATAAAGCTGCGTTTGTTAAATCACGTCTTGAGTATAATTACACTGTGCCCCATAAAAAAACACCAAAAAACTTTTCAAAAATCTTCTATAAAACTAAGACAATTGTAATAAAAGTTTGTACATTGTTTCTCAAATAATTTTGCCAAAAAATATTCTACATTTTACTTACTGGGGTGAAGGTCAATGGCGAATATTACAGGAATATCGTGTTGATGGAGCAGATGTTGCCAGCGATCAGGGGAATGTCAAGCGACTTATTCATTCTCCAGTAGGACAGCGCCCCAGCACATCGCGCAAAGGACACCTTTGCGTTGCTGCGACGTGAAACACCAAGCTTCATTGGACCGGAACTCTGGCCAACAAACTCACCAGACCTCAATCCCGTTGACTACAGAATTTGGGGTCTAATACAGGAACGCGTCTACCAGACAGCAATACGGGACATCAACGAGTTGAAGGAGCGCCTCATCGCTGTGTGGGCACAGTTGAAGCAGAGTGTCATTGACAAAGCTATTGAACAGTGGCGTCCAAGGCTGAGAGCCTGCATTCAAGCGAAGGGACATCATCACTTCGAACAACTTCTTAAATGAAACAGTACTTTTTTTTATTTAACATTAGACTTACATGCATTTCATGACAACGTTTTTTGGTGTTTTTTTATGGGGCACAGTGTATATTGCTCTATCATAGTTTTTGCGCACGGTCATGAAATTTTAGTTATAAAAATCTCAATTTTTATCTTCGTAATAAGTCAAGAACATGGCAGCTTCAATTTCATTCGTACCATTTCATCCGTACCATTTTGTCTAATACCAAAACTCTAGAACCGCCACTGGTTAAAAGTCCCAACAAGCGTTCAATGTTCTTGTCTCACCGGCTGAGTCTTAAGTTTGTAGATGGTGTGTGTGTGTGTGTGTGTTTGTGTGTGTGTGACACCTTTTGTTGCTTATTAGCAATTCTAAATATGACTCTAGTGCGTACGCTGCTGGCATTATTTTAAAGGCAAATTGGTCCGTCTACGACTTTATGATCTTACCATGCAACAAGCAGAGGAAAGTCAAGAGAATGCCACATTCAGTCGCCATGAAATCCATTTATCTGAAGATGAAATGACGACGAGAGATCGACTTATTTTCTACCGTTGCCTCTCTTCCTACCGATTTTGTCCAGCGATCAAGGGACTTTGGAGATCAGAGTGGATTATTGTGACGTCATAAACTCTATCGTAATGTTTATTTAAGCGTAATACAAGAATAATAAGGCTGCCTGCCTTGTTCATTGCTTAGCACTGTAATTTGCTGTCGAAAAAGACGTCATTTCTAATGCTTGGTTGGGGGTTAGGTAAGGGTTTAAAATAAACGTGAAAACTCAGTTAACAGAATTGGCTCAGGGCGATCTCCCACGGAATCAAGAGAAGACTTCTAGAAAGTAGTAGTACTACGAAGTTTTAGCAGATATTTCAGGTTTTAAATGGCAATCGCCGTGTGTTAAAAAGCTCTTGAACCGAACGAATGTCTTATTCAATTCAATTCAATTCCCTTTATTGCAACAAGAAAACAAGAAAACAATAAAAGTACAAAACATGCATGAATTGGCTACAAAGGGGGCCCCAAAAGGGATGGACATCCCGCTGGGAAGGGTCACCCAAGTAAAAATATCCCAAGAAAAATTAATCAAGATAGCTGAAAAGAAAGAGACTAAATCAAATTAGGTGATTGCAGAAAAGTTCAGGCCCTATATTGTCAAGGGCATGTAGAGAAACAAACTTAACTAAGTACTTAACTAAAATCTTAACTACACATGGTCATGTGCACTTCAAGTAGCTTTAGTGGAGGAAAGTAGAAGAAGACGAAGTGTCTTTTTAAATACCTGCAGAGTACTGGATTGACGAATGTCAATTGGTATTGTGTTCCATACTTTAGTGCCATAAGATTTAATAGTAAAACGCCTAGTATTAGATTGAGCTTTGACAGGGCGAAAAGCATATGAATTCCTAGTGAAATGCGAATGGATGTCCGAGGCGTGAGGGAGGTAACCTTGGAATACTGAAGGAAGGAGACCGTGTTCGAGTAGAAAAATTAACTCGCAAATTTGGAGATCCTTTATTTGGTCAATTTTCAGGAGATGAAGTTTATTAAAGAAAGGGCCAGTGTGTTCCCGTTTACGAATACCCGCAATTATACGAACAGCCTCTTCTGTAAGATTACAAGTTTATGAAGCCTGGTTTCGTATGTCGATGCCCAAACAAGGTTGCAATACGTGAGGTAGGGGTAGACAAGGGTAGGCCTATAATATAAATTCATTCTAATTGTCTTTGGTAAGATATAAGCAACGCGGGTAATAATACCAATATTTTCAATACCATGCAATATTGAAAGGGTCTATGGAGAATGGTGTGTCCGGACAATTAGGAGCTGGACAATTCGGAACGGACAATTCGGAACCGGACAATTCGGAGGCGGACAATTGGGAGCGGACAATTCGGACCGGACATTTCCGACCCGGACAATTCGGACCCAGACAATTCGGACCGGACAATTCGGAACGGACAATTCGGACCGGACAATTCGGAACGGACAATTCGGACCGGACAATTCAGAGACGGACAATTTGAACCGGACAATTCGGAACCGGACAATTGGACCCGGACAGTTCGGAGTGCACATACAAATTGTGAGCCACTAACAGGCGCGAACGGCGATTAAACTTTTATTTATTTAACCCATTTACCGCCAACGTTGCGAAAACGCAACGTGCTACTTAAAAATTGTGGGAAAATTAAAAACGAGAGAAACCTGCACAAATCCATTTCTTCTTACTTAATGGGTGTTTACTAAGTATGCTGTTACCAAATATAATATTATTTACTGTCATTTTATATTTGTTTGAATTTGTCAAAATTTGGTCTTTTTGGTGTCTGTTTAGGGGTTTTGTTCAATAATTTTTTTTTCTCATAACACGTCAATTTATCCGAGAAGTGAAGTTGTCCCATTGGAATATTAATGTGAATAATTAACGTCTTTTGTTTATTAAATTTATATCTCATTGGATACTGAAACCGTAATCTGCGAAATTTTAATGTTGCGTTTTCGCAACATCGGCGGAATGCGCTATGCGAATTATGTTGCGTTTTCGCAACTTCGGCGGAATACGCTGTAAGCTTACGCATTATGGCACGTATACAATACATGTAGTAACTCATATAACCTTATTTGAACTTACGATTGCTTGCTAAAAACTACCTGAGGTACTCGGCGTTTTCCCAGGAAATTCTGTGTTTCCACCACACCAGCCCCCACCAGCACCAACTATGGGGTGGAGTGTCCCGACCAGCCTCCAGACATCTCCTACCTCTATGGGGTATCCGGCGATGACGCAGCTCGGAAAGCTTCGGCTTTCCCGCCATTGCCACTACCCACTACCCCTCTCAACCCCATCCGGTTTCACGCTCTTTCCACCCCACCCCATTTTATAGACCCATTCCATCCAGCCCACCCCCACCCCGTTCATGCCTGCCCCGCCCTAACATGCTTCCACCGCTCAGGTGTCCCCCAGTGTTATCCAGTAAGTTTAGGCTTGTGACTACTAACACCAACCGCCATCTCCACCTCGCCACCACCCCCACCCACCCCACCACCACCCCACAACACCCCACCTCACCAGTCGCCCCCTAACTCGCTCCCACTCCACGCAGTTCCCATCCTCTCCTCTGAAGTAACCGGCGATACTTATGAAATTTCGAGGTAAAAGTTTTGGTTCACCCAGAAACCCAGCGCCCACCCCATTCCTGGTGGGCGGGGTGTGTCCTTGTGGGGCCGAGGTCGCCGTGAGGGCACTCGGTCTAACTGTCAGCTTCGGATTAGTTGTAAAACTAAGTCGAAGATGCGAAACAACGATATTTGTGTTATTTTCCGGCCGCCCCCGCCCCCCCCCCCACCCCCCAACAGCGAGGGGGTAAAACCCAGGCCCTCCACTGGATGGCCCTGGCGGCCCTCTAATCAGGTGCAAGGTTTCAGGTCAATAGCAGCGAAACTGTGGGCGTACATACTGGAAAACACACATACATAGTCACATGCACATTTACATGCATAGATAATGTTCACCTTTACTGCCGTTGTTGCGAAAACGCAACGTCCTGAAACTAGGTCACAACAAATAATTTTAATGAAATTGCACTATTAGAAGTCTATTGGCATCATTTTGATGATATACTATCAGCTGAAGCTTGATACGGTGGCTACTTCTCATAGCGGCGGTAAATGTGCCTATTATTTCTTGATTGAGATGGGAATACCGAAACATTTGATATCACTACTTAAAGGATTGTATGAAGACCAGATAGCGGTGACAAGAACAGAATTTGGAGATACAGATAGTTTTAAAATAAGGAAAGGAGTGAGACAGGGTTGCATTTTGTCTCCAGTCTTATTTAACCTGTACGCAGAAAGGATAATGAGGCTGGCTGAAATGGAGGAGGGAAAGAGGGAATAAGGATAGCAGGAAGATTACTGAATAACTTGAGATACGCAGATGATACTACATTATTGGCAGGAAAAAAAGCAGATTTGTTACTACTAATAAAAAGACTAAAGAGAGAAAGCGAAAAGGCAGGTCTTTATTTCAACATAAAGAAGACAAAGATTATGACAACAGTTGGGGCAGACAATTTTGTGATAGACGGAGAGGAATTGGAGGTGGTTTCAAGCTTTACGTTTTTAGGATCTGTGATAGAAAAAGAGGGCAAGTGCGATACAAAAATAAAACGTAGGGTGGCGATCGGAAAAACTGCAATGAATTCATTGGAAAAAATATGGAAGGATAGGCATGTGAGCACAGATACGAAAAAAGACTGGTGAAGGCTTTGATAATACCGACAGTAGGCTATTGTATGGTTGTGAGACACGGACAATGACCAAGAAAATGAAAAAAAGATTAACGCATGCGAGATTTGGATTTGGAGGAAGATGCAGAGAATATCTTGGAAAGAAAAAAGGACAAATGAGTGGGTGCGCACAGAAATTGGTATCGATATGGATGAGTCGTTACAACAAACAGTGCTAAGAAGAAAGTTGGTCTTCTTTGGTCATGTTATGCGTTCAAGTGGTTTGGAGAAAGATATGATGCTGGCATGCGGAGAAGGAAGGAGAAAACAAGGGCGACCAAGGAAAAGGTGGTTGGACGATGTTCAAGAAACAACAGGAATGAATCTAAAACAACTAAGAGAAGCGACATCAGAAAGAAAACATTGGAGAAGGCTGGCCTTGACGATCGCTAGAGTTCAACGAACTGACAGCACAAGGTGACAAGGTGATTTCTTGAGTTGCAAACAATCGTGTGAAGTAAAAGCATCAGGAAAAGGCCTACGTCGATTAAAAAGCAGTGTGGCATTACAGTTTTATATTTAATATGTTTCTGGAACGTTTAACACTAACGTATCGACTTAGATTTAGGCTAAATAAACTCATTAACACTAATCATCATTTTCAGTAACACTCAGTTGCCTCCCCCTAGCTGGGGTAATTGTCATGGGGCAGGTGAGAATTGTCGGGAGTTGGAAGGGGGTTTCCAACCTCCAGTATTTCTTAGAGCCCCCTGTTAAAGTTTGTTTCTCACACCCCGATTCCAAGTGGATAATGGTCCAACCCCCAGTTATTTTTCCACAATTCTTACACTGTCCGGAGGTAATTGTCCTTTTACCGTATTCGCAATGGCAAAATGTCCGTAGGTTTTCACTCGAGATTCAGACTCTGCAAATTGGAACAGCCTAATTAAAGCTATCCATAGGCATACTCTTACATCTCGTAAGCTTACCCATTTTGAAATACTTGCTCATGCTCAAACATTACTTTATGTTGCTTAATTAATCTCTGTTTTTGCTAGTTACGTTTTATGTAAGATTTTAATTTCTTTGTACGTGGATTCCCTTTTCTTGCAAATACCATAATATAATATTATCATATTATGCGTGACTTGTCCATTTTGAAGCGTCTACGTCTTTCCAAATCTACCTTTAATGCCAATGACAAGTGAGGTAACATAATGTAACAGGCTACTCATAATTTTGCTTAACCCTCGGGCTATCAGGGGGGTGGTATCCACACCCCCTAGGTTTTTTTATTTCAAACTTTTTTCTTCTGGAAAAAATTTGACATTTTAGGTATCTGTAGGGAATTCATTTTCACACATTTTGAGGTAATTTGGGAGAGAGTACCTCACACCGTTCAAAAGTTATGCCCATTATACCCGAGGCACCAGGGGGGTGGATACCACCCCCTTAGATTTTCGTCTATATCTTATCCGTCAATTAACATTAAGAGAAACAAATTATACCATTCTATAGAGGGAATGTAGGGCTACATTGTGGTGGTCACGGAGTTGTCTTTTGACAACCGGAAGTGCTCAAAATAAATTAAAATATACATAAAGGTGTTTTATTTTCGTAAAATTTACATGTTTTTCTATTATAACATATCCATATCATTTTCACACATTTTGAGGTAAAAAGGCGAATGCAGTAAGATGCGAAGAATACTGTACGAGAAAGATGGGTGTGGACTGGAGAGATAGAAGCTTAATAGGAAACCTGTATATGGGACAGAGGATAAGAGTGAGGATAGAGGGAGAACTATCGGAACCGGGAAAATTAGGAAGGGGTGTGAGACAGGGGTGTCCACTCTCACCCATACTATTCAATCTTTACATCGAAGAGTTGATACGGGAAGCACTACAGGACACGGAAGAAGGAATAAAGGTTGGAGGAAAGATGATAAAGGCGCTAAGATTTGCGGACGACCAGGCAATGCTGGCAAGCACAGAAGAGAATCTGCAACACATAATGGATGAACTAAATAGAACCAGCAAAGAATATGGGATGAAGATAAACATCAAAAAGACGAAGGTAATGAGAATAAGTAGAGAAGCAAACGGGGAAAAGAATATGAAAATAACAATCAATGGAGAAGAAGTGAAGCAAGTCACTGAATTTTGCTATCTAGGAAGCCTGATATCAGAAGATGCGAAGTGCCACAAAGAAATCAAGAAAAGGATAGCAATGGGGACATGGGCGTCCGCAGGAATTTTTCTAGGGGGGCGCAGAATTTTATACAATTGTCACAGAGGCTAAATAGCTTGTTGAAATCAACCGATCACTCCACATTCGTTGCTTGCTCCTTCTGCGCTGGCTCCCTCTCTCTCGATCCACTGTCACGAAACCCAGCATGCGAAAAATCATGGACACATTCATTGCGAAAACTGTTATGATAGTAAAATTGTATGTGGCTGAAATCTGACCTTACTCTTGAAATAACAGTTGCAATCGTCTGGGTTCTTATATCCAAATTGATTTATCACTTCATGAACCCGCTTTTGCTGTCTGAAATTGTTTCCGAAGTACAAAGACCAAGGTGAAGAAATTCAGAAGAATATTGTTTCCGAAGTACGAATTACAATGTAGGCCTACATAGCCTACACTCAGTAGGTCTCTACAGAGACCTGATAAACGGTCGTCACTGGTTGTTGAACGAATGAATCCATGTTATATCCTCACATAAGCGTATACCGTATTGAATAACTTTAATTTCTATGGTGCCGGCTGTAAGCTATAGATAGGCCTACCGGTATTTAGTTGTTTAAATACATGTATGACCGTTTATAGAACTTAACTTCAAGCGAAAATGAACACCCTTGACTGCCTGTTCCGTTCCTAACAAATTTCCCTATGCTCTGCCTCGAGCGGAAAGCTTTTGATCCCTCGTGTTGGGACCTCAAATTCCTCAATCAGATCTGTCAGCAAGGTCGTAACTTTCCTCAGATAGAGGTGGTGACTAGATTCCTCTGCTCACTACTCATCGCTTCTCTCTCCCCTCCCACAGTATATATAATTGTATATAATATATGTGCCATATATATATATATATATATGTATATCAAGTATCAACTCTGATGTGATGTTTTCTCTTCTATCCCTCCTCTTCCTTTCTTTATCTGTCCCTTTTAAGTTCTACCTCTTCCTCTCTGTCTCTCGCTGGCACCCTCGCTCTCTCGATCTTTCATCCTCTTTCTGAAGTCAACCAAGGATGAGTCAATGCATCGTGTATAATAATAATAATGCACATATTCCTATTATAGTATATATATATATATATATATATATATAGACATGTGTAGTACCCCAGGACCCCCATGTATAATATAGGATTGCAATATATAGTTCCGAAGCTAGAGGGCTATATTTAAAGTGTGGCCAAGCGCGTATTGGCTGGCATCAAGGGAAGAATCTGATTTCTTAGTCAGAGTCAGAGACAGTCGCTCCAGCCAGTGCCAATTAAGTTTATATATATATATATATATATATATATATATTTATATATACATGTATATGCCTATATAATTTTTATGCTTGTGTGAATATATATGACTATTCGCGTTTCACCGCGGCTAGATTTGTTATCTCGCAGTGATCGCCAGAAACAACACAAGAGCCGCTGTTAAAAAGAACACGATACCAATTACTTGGCAATTAGATGACACGACTGAATGCATTTTGTCGTATATTGGGTTAACAGTATGAATTTCCATATTACCACGAGAAAATTCTATAGGCTACATATATATATATGCTATGCGTCCAAAGAAAGATAGAAATTATACGTTCAACTTGTATGACACGCCGATAATCATGTGGAAAATCGCATTGTTAATCATAGCAAAGTAATCTAGACTCTAGAGTTATCTGCAAATATTCGAAAAATCCAGGGGGGCGCACTTGCGCCCCCTTGCGCCCCCCTGCGGACCAGGGCCGTGTTTAAGGTTCTTTGAGTGTCGGTGCAAAATGCTACCGCAGGAGCATAGCCGCAATTAGGCTAGTGTCGTTCGAGCGGCCATTGGTTTGCCAAAATCTACGGCCATGTGTAAATAAGTAGGCCTATAGTCTATAGATACTATATAGCCTATAATTATCATAAAGAAATTTATATCGTCCTATTATAGAGCTTTTGGTAGCTACACTTTTACTCTCTGTATGACCTGTTCGCTGAGTCAAGAAGTTTTTCTTAATATTCCACTTATGATCATAGGCGTAGGGGACATTCTAGCAGTGGAGGGGGGGGGGCGAAAATGAAACTTTTGTAACCCAAAATTTGTTTCATCCGGTCGAAATCTTAAGAAAATTTCTCGTTACTTTTTGCCCGAAAATTCTGACGACCTTTGTTTTTAGTCATCCGACCGAAATCTTCTGAAATTTCTCGTTACTTTTTGCCCGAAAATTCTGACGACCTTTGTTTTTAGTCATCCGACCGAATTCTTCTGAAATTTCTCGTTACTTTTTCTCCGAAAATTCTGACGACCTTTTTGTTTAGTCATCCGGTACGTTTGCCCGAAGATTTTGTTGAACTTTTTTATTTTTCCGGGTCTGCTTGCCCCAAAAATCAGACGCCCGAAATGTGGGGTATTTGCCCCTCTGGACCCCCTCTCCTACGCCTATGCTTATGATTTATCCTTGGTCATACCAAAATACTTAATACAGAGTAGTAGACTACTAGAAGACCCAAAGTAACTGGCCGGACTTTTTTTAGGTTAAGAGTAGGCATAATACACTTCATAGAGCCCGTTAACACTTTGTGTTCTGAAACAAACCTGATCTTGAAATATTAGTCATTTTACAAAAACCTGCTGTTCGATAGGCTAGCCTACGTAGTTTGTCGGCTGTGGCGGGTCAGTAAGCAATCACGCAAAGTCAGCGAAGTTAGTTAAATTAATTGGTTTCTTACAATTACTGATTTTACAAAAGGTTTAGATAACACTGAGACTCGCAAAATACATTTGGTCAATAGCAATAAAATTCTCGGCTCAGGGGCATTCGGTGCACCGCACCGAATGGACCTGTGTTAAACACGGCCCTGCTGCGGACGCCCATGAATGGGGAAAGAAGCGTTCACGAAAAGGAAAGAGCTACTGAAAGGAGGAATGAGTCGAGACATCAAGAAAAGAATGGTCAAGGCACTGATCTGGAGCGTCACACTGTACGGAGCAGAGACCTGGACGATGAGAAAGGAGGATGTCAAACGAATAGAAACGTTCGAGATGTGGATATGGAGAAGGATGGAAAGGATCAGCTGGACAGAACATAAATCAAATGAAGAAGCACTGAAGAAGGTGGAAGAGGAAAGATCGTTGATGAATACAATAAGAACAAGGCAGAGGAACTGGATAGGACATGTACTGAGAGGCAACTCCTTGCAAAGAGACATAGTGGAGGGTAAAATGGAGGGGAAGAGGGGAAGAGGAAGACCTAGGGAAAAGTTCTTGGATTGGATGATGGAGGATGGATATGGAAGACTCAAAGAAAAAGCACAACATCGAGAAGAGTGGCGTCGTTGGGCATCTGGATCTGCCGAGAGGCAGCTTACCTAAAGAAGAAGAAGATATCCAAAATTTATTTTTTAAGAGAAGTAAATTATGTCATTCTATAGAGGGGCTTTAGGGCTATTTTTACTAGACCTGGGAGTGACTTTGGTCAGCTAATCTGACCCCACTTGACCCTAAAGTGACTTGAGGTCGACTTGAAGTCGACTTCTTGCAGTCAAAACGACTTGACCCGACTTGGCAAAAAAACAACCGACTTTCGACTTGAAGTCGACTTCTGACATGAAAATAGCCATTATAGCCTAGGTCTACGTACGACTACTAGGCCTACTACAAAAGTCAAGCCAATTTTTCCTGGCAAGCATTAATTTCATATAGGCCTACCAATGAGCAATGAGGCCTCAACACTTAATTGATGCATGAATTTGCTAAAATTTTATTAAGCCCATTTCAGGCTGTTTGTGTTTCAGTTTGAATAGTTTTGTGATGCTTCGGGCCATCTAGTAGCCTAGATCGACAATGTGACGGCAAATTATTAGGCCTATGAATTTAGCTTGTCCATTGTCTGTGATTATTCATATTTCACTCATTATTATTATTTTTTATTGTTACTATTATTAATAAAAAAAATTGTAAAACGCGCAAGGTCTAAGATTTTTAAAAAATGGAAACCGCGGACTGGTTCACTATTTGCTCATGTTCATGTCTTGATAAGCACAAGATGGTGTCACGACAACTGGTTCACCGACAACTGGTTCAACGACAATTGGTCCACGGACAATTCGTTCACCGACAACTGGTTCACGACCATTGATACACGACAATATTATTGGCTCACCGGCAAATGGTGAATCTAAAATGGATGAAGGTTGCGTATAGGTGAAATAGAAGCTGGATTGACAAAATAACTATTGGGAAATGGAAGCCGGATTAATTATAAAGGGCTTGAGAAATGGAAGCTGGATGCATGTTGAAATACATGAATGAAAATAATCCATCCAGCTTCCATTTATCAAGCATTCTATTCATTAATCCAGCCTCTACTTCAGATATAAAATTACCATTATCCAGCTTCAATTTCACCGGCGTTTTTATCAATCCAGTTCCAATTTAAACAAGAACATTTTCATCAATTCAGCTCCAGTTTAAGCATGAACACTTTAACCAATCCAGCTCCAATTTCAGCACAAATATTTTCATCAATCCAGTTCCAGTTTGTGCAAGAATATTTTCATCAATCCAGCTCCAATAATATTGTCTTGTAGCATTTGTCGTGAACCAGCTGTCGGTGAACGAATTGTCCGTGGACCAGTCAGTTGTCGTTGAACCAGTTCTCGGTGAACCAGTTGTCGTGGAACCGCACAAGATGTGCTAATATTTTAGTAACATTTTTGTTTCACCATCTTAATAAAGCGCATGCCTAAGCGTGACGTTTTAGCATTGAATAGCAAATTATATGAATAGATCGGCAGACGGCAGTCTGCACGATAGTCTACCGGTAAAATAAACAGTGGGCTAAGTCTATGTTTAACAAAGGCCTCATTCATTCTTGTAAACACATTCAATACAAAAGCTGTTTAAATGTTGTCCTGGTCTCACGATAATTGGTTTGAAGTGACAAAATTTAACTATGTTTGTGTCTCAAGTCGGTTTAAGTCGACTTGAGGTAAAAACAACTTGAAGTGACTTCTCTCTACAAAATTCGACTTGGGGTCAGTTGCGGTGAGCAAAACCGACCCGACCCGACTTGGGATGGCCAAGTCGACTGGGGTCGACTTATTGGGGTCGACTCCCAGGTCTAATTTTTACATACCAATTAATTTGTCTTTTGATGACCGGAAGTGCTAAAAAAATGAAAATGTGTGAAAATGTCGATTTTTTTCCGACGCAAACCGACAATGGCATAATTTCTTTGTTTCCTATTCATTGTCGATAGATGTTCATGGTTTTTGTTTTGATTGTACCTAAAAAAACTTGCAACTAGCTTTTATAGTTGAATATTTGACTTTATTATTTATAAACTATTCTTGCATACGTAAATCACACAGAATCCAACATTTTACTTATGCGTAAGTACACGTTTTGTAAAATCTACGGGTGCTCAACTGCTCATGGAAAAAATTCATAACTTCGAGGTGCATTCATATATTTTAAACCTAAATATTTCATGTTGTGCAGAAATGAATGCTGAATCCATTGGTGTATTACAAGTTATGATATCTCAAACCAAACCCAAAATCCAGGGGGGTGGTAACCACCCCCCTTGGTAGTCAGTGTTACAAAAAAGCTTGGTAGCCTGAGGGTTAATATTATATTTAGGCCTACGGTTGATTTGAGAACCAAAAAAAATAGTTGATGTTGCCAGTATTTTTCCTTCTGTAGTATCTTGCCTCTGAGCTTCTTTACGTCACCCCTACAAGCAGAAAGCTCAGCCGCAGTAACCGTGTCTATTGGAGTTATTGTTATGTTAGCTAGTGAATGGTCCGGTAAGGTAAAGTGTTTTTCTATTGGGGGTGTCCTTAAGGGTTACTATATTAGATCTATGGTCCGTTAGCCTTTCGCAGAGTTGTCTCAATGTTTCTCCAACGTACTGTTTATTGGCATTAGGCCTACATGTTATTAGATAAACTACATTACAACTTTAACAGTCAAGCCTATAATTTATTTTACATTCCCTCTATTATAATTTATTTTATAGCCTTTACGTGTCACTAACATTATTAAATTATTTAGCTGGAGACATGACTACATTTGTAACTTGTCCAATTAGACGGGTTTCTGAGCTTGACTTAGTTTAGGTCCATCACTAGTTAATTTTGAATGTTGCGTAATAACGTGCTGTATACGTTTTACGTTCCCGAAATTCCATAGCTGACAGAGATATTTTGCACACAATTGCTATACCACAGCTGTGAATAAGCTGGTTTCCGTTACTTTGCTTTTTTGTTGGCGCTGTAGAAGTCTCGAGATTACGATTACGATTAAACGTCACTTAATTGCTTTTTATGCCTGACTTGTCAATGTCCATTGCCTTCGTCTGCAATTATGGATTTGGTGATCTTTGCTCCGATATAGGCCTACATGTAGCCTAAGCCCAATCGGCCTAAGGGTCATTGTCATCTCTCGACCATCACACCATTGGCCCACTTCCTCTGTTCATGCACACGCATCAGTCAGAGGTCATCTAAAATACGACCATTCAGTTATTAACCTCGATGGTCAGTTAATACACATAGGCCTAGCCCATGCGTTTCTCAAAATGCTATAACTGGAGGAGATAATTAATTGTAAAATAATTCCAATAGGTAAACGTCACTTAATCGCTTTTTTGTCAATGGCCAAGGGCGGATACAGAAATTTTCGAAGAGGGGGCCAACATTTTCGGTGAAAATCTTTGCCACAAAAAATCTGATGACCTATTTTTTAGTCGTTTGGTCGAAATGTCTGAAAAATATACCAATTTCCCCTTTTCCGAACTGATGACCTTTTCCCTACTTTTCTCTCCCGCTGCATTGATTTAATGCTTGTTGAAACCAAATGGAGAAGGTCCGGGGGCTCGTCCTTGATTGGCCCCTGGATCCGCCCCTGTCAATGGGTATGACCTTCATCTGCAACTGGGGACTTGGTGATCCTTGCTACCGTAGACGTCCAACCGGTCTAAAGGTCAGTCTCATTATCTCAAACATACATCGTTCATAAACAAATCTTCAGCCAATGGCCGAAAAATAAAAAAAATACGACCATCAAGTTGACCGTAATAGATTTGTGTATGAACGATGTATGGTTGAGATAATGAGACTAAAAAATAGGTCATCAGATTTTGTGTGGCAAAGATTTTCACCGAAAATGTTGGCCCCCTCTTCGAAAATTTCTGTATCCGCCCTCGTTAGTACCCCTTGTTAATTTTAGATACTGTAAATCATTTGCACATACTTACCGCAGTACGACTTCTAGACGGTATTGCATTCTGGTCAGTTTCCCCATTCGGGAGTCTTCTATATATTTCTTTAGAATAAAAATATTGATATTGAAAATAAAGCATTGAAATGTGTTTATCGTAGGATGTATTCTAAAATTATTTCGCCGGTTATCCAACATTTATTGTGTGGCATTCGTATCAATGGGGGCTAATGCACGCTAACAGAAGAATGGAAATTAAACTGGTCTGCCCTTAAGCAATAATTGGCTGAATAAGTAATTTGATAGTGAGGAAATCGGTTGTCTAATTTTTACATTTATGTGAATTTAATGGTTGCATAGCCTAAAAAATTAACAAAATTTGAGCAGTTGACTGATTTAAAACAGTGTTTCATTAAAAAACTGTTCAATAAACTAAATAGAGAAATAAAAACCAATGTGCACGCCTATGCCAAAAGCTATTGGAATTCTTTGTAATAGAAAGTAGGCAAAGTAGGCCTATGCATTCAGTAATTTATGCTACAGTAAAGTAAAAGTATAAAAGTATATTCTGCTAAAATGAAAAGGCAAGACAAGTGGAAGCTGGATGAAGGTTTCTTGTAGCTAAAATAGATATAAGAACTTTTCTGAAATGGAAGATAGATTAATGGTTTTCTAGCTTAAGTAGAAGCTGGATTCATACTGAAATGCATGAATGAAAATAATCTATCCAGCTTCCATATATCTACCATTCTATTCATACATCCAGCTTATATTTAATCAATAATGGAACCTTCTTCCAGCTTCCCTTTCCTAAGCGTTATTTCCATCAATCCAGCTTCTATTTAAGCAGACTATTTTAGTCAATCCAACTTCTGTTTGTCTGACAGGTTTTACATCACGCCCATTTGGCCGGCTAAAAATGACTTATTAGCACGGCGTCGAAAGCTTAGTGAAATCTCGCTTGTCTCTATGCTCCAAATAGGCATTGGATCCGTAGCCGGGTAGCATATACCCGAATCCCAAGCCGTATAGCAACGTAAAATTATTTAAAACATGTTTTATTCCTTTTTTCATCGCTCATCCAACTTCTAATTCTACTATATCACAGTTCCGTTATTCATCCAACTTCTACTTCAACTAACAATATTTTGATCGTTCATCCAGCCTTTAGTTTTATGGTTACAATTCAGCATAAAATCATGATTTCGTCGCTCATCCAACTTCTACTTCTACTAATTAATATGCTCATCCAGCTTCTAATGATATTGCAATACCTCAACAGTAATATCATGTTTTCATCTTTCATCCAACTTCCAGTTTACGGAAATAAAATATATCTAAAGTGCTATACAGCTTGGGATTCGGGTATATGCAGCCGGGTAGGATCTACAAATACGCTGTGCATTAGAGTGGTCCAAAAAAATAATCTTGCAGATTTCAGTTCTCCACAAGGCTTGTTTTTGTCCTTATCATGATTATAACAATCACAAAAAATTTCAATGAAAACAAATGAAATTTAGAGGTCAACCCATTTGACACTTTTTATGTTATTGGGACAGAAATAGATACATTGTTCCGCAATGGTTAATGTACGACCTGAGCGACATTGAGTCTGGGGAGATTCCATTTCTCAATTACTTCAACACTGGTGTTGACCTGAGAGTCACCTTGTATGTCGCTCACCATTTTTGGGATTGCCAAACAGTTTTTCCTGGCAATTTCCAGTGAGAACTATAGTAATAGCTATGCGGTTCATGTTTGCCTTTAATCCGTCGATGCTGCATGGGCAACATTTTGATTTCTTAGACAGGTACGGTAATAGCAGGTCTGCCAGTGTGCACTCTTGTTCTTTCATTGCAGCTGCTTCTTGTTTTTCTTTTATGAACTTCTAGAATATGTGATTTCTGAAATTAATGTCATAACCAATTGCCAGTGTGGCAGCTCTATCTACGAACACAGTATAACGGTCTGGAAGGCCAACACGATACAAAGCACCAACAACTAAACTAAAGAAGATGTTCTTGGATCTTTCTTGATAATGAGGCAGACTTTAGTAGTAGCTGCTTATACATTGTAGAGTGTAGACATTATGTACTCGAACGATGACAAGGTTGTCTGATACTCATCATTGCATTAAATCGAACAGTAGGCTAAGCTTATTCTTCTTCTGAATCCTGACTAGATGATAAAGCTGCTTCATTACTGCCTTTTGTCTTGCGTTCTTCATATCAATGTTCACCATTCTCTTGTCGTTGCCTTTTCTGCTCTCTTTTGCTGCTGTCTTTAGGTCTACTCCTCTCATGCTACTGGAAAATACGTCTTTTTGCATTCGAAGGAATTCTTCTTCTTGCTGGATTTCTGTCATCATATCCTTTGAGGCAATATCAAACAATTTTTGAAGGTCACTCGTTAACATGTATTCTTTATCTTGTCACTTGCTCTTTATAATGGTCTGTGAGTCTTCAGAGTTAGGTAGTTCTGATAAAGCTTTGACAGTTTCCTGACAGACCGGACAACCAGCTGTGTTGGTATTCTGGCAAGCACCCAAATACAAACAACTGCTTCACAGGCCATTTTTTAACTTTCCGGATGGGGCCTCCCTTTAGTGATATGATGAAACTGAAGCAGTTGCTGTGCATCCAGGCTTGTGGTAATCTTACAGTAGATAACCGAGAGACTGGTTTTCCCAATAGCCAGTACTCTGGGTCTGATCTCAGATTAGACAAAGCCATATTAGTCTACAATTGATGGTTAACATGACGTAAAGACATTATTAGCACTCAAGTAAAATGTTCAGAATGGGTTGACCTCTAAACGTTGCTCAATCAGGCTGAAATTTTACAGGAAGACTATCTAACCCAAGTGGACAAATATAAGCCTTGTGGAGAAAGAATTCTAAAAACTTAATTTTTTGCCATTGTATCGTGGACCAGTCTACTGTGCATAATACCATCCATTTGTGAGTGAAAAGTAGCAGAAGAGGAGTAGGCTCATCATCATCATCAAGAACCGAGGGAGTAGGCTAAGTGGAGGTAAATGGAAACGTTAGAATAAAATACTAGACAGGATCAAGAATAAGCGAACTGGCGGGAGTTAGGCCTTTTTAGAAGTCCGCTAAAAGAATATCAACTTCTCTTTCCATTCACTTCTTTTTCTAGAACTTGAAGAAAATCGCAAATCCCGCAAATCAGGATTCTTGCGTTTACGATAACAACTTTCGCTTTTTTTCCTACGCATTTTCCTGCAGTGGCGCCCATAGCGATCGTTTGTGGAAATAAATTTAAAGTTTTGTTCGACAGACTTTACTGAACGATGTTGTGATTAAAAACGTTGACTTTGTAAGAACGTTTAACATAATTATTATGGCTACGGTAACTGATTTGACATAATAATAATAATATTCGAACTAAGATTCCTGCTTCGTTGTTGCGTCAAGAAGGCAAGCTGTAAACTGAATGACATCTATTTTTAGGAAGGAACTTTTACACAACATCACACAACACCTGTTTGCTGTTGCGCCTGAATGTTTGGCATTCTCTCTTAAAAATAGTTTGTAGTCATAAGACACAACTATTTAGATTCGTAATTAATAGTTAGTACCGCAGCAAAATTGTGTTGGAAGAGTTTGCCGTTAGCAGTGCTCGTGAATATACTAGTGCTCCGCGCTTTGCTTTTGAGTGGCGCTTTAGAAGTTTGGAGATTACGATTAGCCTACGATTATTATTGGTCTAGGCCTACTCACAATAATAGTGAATAGTTTGATCAGGGAAAAATCTTCGTCCAATATCTTTAATCGAACGTGTGGCGTTTTCTATCACTTCAAGGTTAAATCAACGTCCGTCCTTTTCAGTGGATCGGCCGACCACCAAACAGAATTGCCGGAGTTTATGGGTTCAGCCCGTAGTATTTCTAAGGGTTCCATAGTAAAGACCTCATTGCAAATCAAAACTTTAGATATATCAATAAGTACATGTATGACCGCTGGTATTTTTCTACAATTCTCATACTGCCAGACAAGACCGTAGCCAGCATTTTATTTGGTAGGCCTAGTGTGGCAGCCAAATCAACTGACTAGGCTAATGGTAGGCCTATCATGGAGAAGCGTCGCCAGCTCTCATAGCGGGCTCTGGGCGGCCAATGCGTTAAAAACTGTAGCTCTTACATCATGTGCGTACATGTGAATGCATTGCTTCATTATTTTTTACTTTATTTTATTTCGGAGGTATTCAAGCACCCAAACCACCCCCTATAGTTACGGCATTGGTCTCACATGGGAGAACCTTGCTTCAAATTTGAATGTTCGTCAAGCAACAAGAGCTCTGCAAACAAATTTCACAGGCTTCATGTTAGCTAGGCCTACATGTATTGCCATAGTTAGACCAGGAGTGGTCTACTCTGAGTAGACCCAGGTTTCCTATAGTATTGTAGCCTATGTAAGCTCTCTGAATGAATTAATAAATTAATGAACGAGTTCTTGCATTGGCAAAAACAGTAGTCGAGAAATCAAACAGCCATTTACGATGAATTGGTTTTTAAGCAGAATGATCTTATTGTTACCACTAGCTACAGCCACTCCTGAATAATTTGACAAAAGATAATTATTAGATTTTAGTTGCTATTGAAATTATTGAAATACATATAGGGCATGCATTCTTATTTGCTCTAACTTGTCATCGATTAGGCCTACATCATGAATAGAGCGATGGACGATACTACGGCTGGCATTAGTTGGGATCAGGGTAGATTGAAAAATCTGGACTTTGCGGATGACATAGCACTGTTAAGTGAAACACACATGGATTTGCAGCGGATGACTACGAAACTGCAAGAGCTGGTGGAGGGATCGGAGTTACACATCAGCAGTGCGAAGACTATACAGCTATGATAATCGGTGACAAAGAACACCCGAACATCAGGATCGGACAGGAAAACATAGAATATGTCAGCAACTTCCCATATATGGAAATCTATCATTATTATGGATAGGGATGGGGGTATAGAGACGTATATAAGGACAAAAATTGGTAAAGCAGCTGCGGTTTTCCAAAGAATGAGAACAGTGGGGAGATCAGGAGCGATAAACAGTGACACGAAGATCCGACTGTATTCGTCGTTGATGTTGCCTGTGGTATTATATGCAAGTGAAACCTGGACGACAACAGCAAAGATAACAAAACAACTAACTGTCTTCCACCGGAGGTGTCTACGATCTATATCCTGGGCATCTCATGGAAAGATCACATCAGAAATCAGGAGGTGTTGAAATTGGCGGGATCAAAAGACCTGGAGTAAATCATCATGGGGAGAAGAGGAAGGTTGGTTGGGCACATTCTTAGACTACCATAGGAGAGGATTGCGAGGACGGCGATAAGATGGGTGCCGGAAGGTGGAAAGCGAAGAAGAGGCAGACCAAGAAACACATGGAGACGTACATTCAAGGGATATTTGGAGAGGATGGGACTGGGTTGGGACGAGGCGGAGGAGGTGGCTGGCGACCGTATGGAGTGGCGAAGACTTGTCGACCAATGCTCCGATCGGAACAGGAGGAACTAAGTCTTCTAAGTCTAAGTAAGTCTCACCCTGTCACCTTGTGCTGTCATGATGATCGCTAGAGTTCAAGGAACTGTCAGTTCCTTGAACTCTAGCGATCATCATGACCAGCCTTCTCCATTGCTTTCTTTATAATGTTGCTTCCCTTTGTTCTTCCAGATTAGGTAGGCTAAGTCTAATTACTCTTATATCTGAAAACATTTTTATGAAATCAATTTGGAAGAAAGATTTGGGAAATTTGATTTTATTTCCCACTTAAAGAGTAAACATTAACTTGTCTTCCTGCGACGATCAGTTGTTTATTTTCTTCGTCGTAATACAATCTGTTTGGCCAGCGGATCCACGTTTCTTTTTTCTCTCCTGTCGGAAAGAGAATTCTATTCCATCTAAGATCGGAATCTAATAGAATCACTCTGCCGTTTCCAGAGTCAGCCACAAACACCCGATCGTCTGAATCGATTGAGAGATACGCAGGAGTATCCAGTTGTTGCGTTTCATTTGAGGGAATAAAGTGACGGATGACCATCTGTCCATCTCTGCTCAATTCGCATATGCCTCCCTTCAATACCTTCTCGCTCTCTCCATTCTCTTGAATCAACCAATGAAGTATGATGAAATTCCCGATGGATGTTTCCACGGCATGCCGAGGATACCTGATGTCTGTTGGTAACTGAATGGATCGAATAACTTCTGCGTCTGATCCGTAGATCCTTAGAAAGGACGAGGGATTATTGAAAGCCAAGAATAGACCCTCAGTCGACACGGAAAGATTTTGTGGTAGACGATAATTGGCCAGCCATCTCGTGATTTTGTGTCCGTCATCTCCTTCTTTTGTTATCTTCCAGACGCAGTTCCCTAAAGAGTCAGAAACGTAGAGACAATTTTCCTTCTCACTGGATCCAATGTCATTGGGAGTTGTAATCCCTGTCAGTTGAATTACCTTTTTCCAATTGTATGGAATTTGATCTTCAAAGACATAAATTACAGGTATAGGAAGAGCAGGAGGAAACTCACGAGACGATTGAAAGAGCATGTGGATTTCATTTCGCAGCTTAGTCACTCTATAAACGTCATTTCCATGTGTCTCCATTCTCTGAGTAAACTGATGGAAAACGGACGCCTCACTGAAATTAAATAAAATAAATGCTAAAATGGCAATAACAGTAGGCCTACTAACCGCTAATTAAGAGCAGTTTTTAAATGTGTTAGAACACTTCTAATTTTTAAGTCTGTTCAAAATATTGATTACTTTACTGATGCATTTATAATGATAAAATAATAATATAATTATTACTACAACTACTATAACAATTACTGCTGCGACTACTACTAGGCTAGCTGTAGATGTAGTGGTAGTAGTAGTAGTAGTAGTAGTAGTAGTAGTAGTAGTAGTGGTAGTAGTAGTAGTAGTAGTAGTGGTAGTAGTAGTAGTAGTAGTAGTAGTAGTAGTAGTAGTAGTAGTAGTAGTAGTAGTAGTAGTAGTAGTAGTAGTAGTAGTGGTAGTAGTAGTAGTAGTAGTAGTAGTAGTAGTAGTAGTAGGAGGAGGAGGAGGAGGAGGAGGAGGAAGAGGAGGAGGAGGAGTATAATTAGTGTTATCATTCTTGTCGTCTTTGTTGTTTTTGCATGTTAGGCAAACATGACATTGTATACCTGGTAATAGAATAGTGCAACTGGCAAATGCCTCTCAGTTACAACTAAATAAAGATATTACCATGCAAATGATTGATTAATTTTGTTCATACTTTTATTTGTTTCTATTCTATTGCAATAGGAAATTGAACTGAGTTGATTACTTAGACCATGGGATTTGTAACTGGGTGTTTCATTATATATTTTCATTTATTATTCTATGTAATTTGCCCATCGTCCTGTCCTTCAGAATTTTCTGCTCTTTACATCTATTGCTGCTTGTGTATCTTGCCTTAGAACATCATAACATGTTAATTAAACTAAGTCCTATATGAAGTTGATTGCATGTTTGAGTTTAATCCATAATGAGTGCTTTCAGCACGGGCGGAGACGACCTAGAGGGGGCAGGAAGGACGGACCCCCTCATTGTTTGGGTCGGGGGACCGTCCATGCATTTGTCCCCTAATACTCAAGTCCTAGCAGTGGCGGATCCAGAACTGTTTCATGGGGGGCCCAAATCTTAGATCTTGGACGGCAAAAAGGAAAATATTTAGGAAAGTTAAAAATATAGTGATCGGTCGTTGAGGAAAAAAGTACTTTTCATCCGCAAAAAGGTTGTTTTTTTTTAGTCATCCGCCAAATTTTTCGGGAAAATCATACCATTTCATCGGCCAAAAAAGTTGATGACTTTTTTTTTTTAGTCATCCGCCAAATTTTTCGGGAAAATCATACCATTTCATCCGCCAAAAAAGTTGATGACCTTTTTTTTAGTCATCCGCCAAATTTTTCGGGAAAATCATACCATTTCATCCGCCAAAAAAGTTGATGACCTTTTTTTTAGTCATCCGTCAAATTTTTCGGGAAAATCGTACCATTTCATCCGCCAAAAAAGTTGCTGACTTTTTTTTTTTAGTCCTCAACTTAAAAACAGAATGGGAGGGGCCACGTTCCATGCAATTTTCCAAATAGGGGGGGGGGGCAATATCCATTACACCTATGTTCGTATTGATAATTTCAGACCAAATGGGGGGCCACGTCCCATGGCCGGATTGGCCCCCCTCTGGATCCGCCCCTGAGTCCTAGGACACATCGTCACACGTCATGCATGGTAGGCGTACAAGATCTTCGGAAAAACCCGGTGGACTAAAAATGTCATCAGCTTTTTTGACACGAAAAATGGTAGGCTATGCTGTCAGAAATTTCGACCGGCGACAAATGAAAAATTTCGTCGGCGACTCGGCCCTTCGTCCGCCCAAAAAGTTTCGACTTTAGTTCGGCCACTTGTTCGTCCGCCGCAACTTGCAGACCAAGTCTCCGCCCATGGCTTTCAAAAGGACTCGCCAATGCTTTTCTTGAACTGATTGCTATCGATGTCGATCACCGTTGAAAGCGGCGTCTGGTTGTTTTCAATGAATACGTCTCTCAGCTGATTCGATTCGTACAGCTTCTGAAAATTTTCAAGAGCTGTTTGTGAACGACACCAGATCCAAACGACCACAGTTTGTCTGTCCAATTGAGAGTTAAGGACTTCCAAACCTTCTTCTTTCATTTGACTCATGAGTTTATACGTTTTGTGTGACCATGATTTGGTTTCGCTTCGCAGATCTTCTATTTTCTGATGAAGCCGCTTTGATTCCATTAACGCTTTACAATTTGCACCACGACTGAAAACAACAGCAATGCTTTGATATAAGCACACTATCTCAGATAGTTTGGGTAACTTTAGTTAAATGAAAAATAATATGAATGATCTTGTGTTGAATATGCTTACACGTTACGAAACCCTAGTCTAATTTGAGTAAAAATTGAAACTGGGCATAGGCTATTCACAAAGAACTATAATAGGTCTAATATCACGCTTTTAAAATAAAATCTAATCATTGATTGCTCAGCAGTGCGGGAAAATAAGTGCCTGGACGCCCCTTACTTTTCCAGGCTGTGTTGGCCAATAAGTGGCAGGACGGCGTTCAGATTTCAAAATAAGTGCATGGACGCCGTTCATGACCGTCCTACCTCAGTTTAAGCCCTGTTGCTCGGGTAGGTTTTTTTAAATGGCCAATATATCAATTAGCATTAAAAGTAAATATCCTGAGAGATATATTTCAACATTTAACGAAATAGGACTACGTTGTGGTGAGAATTATCGAGCAGGAATGTCAGAGGCATTGAATTAAAATAGTGAATAATGTATGTGCAAAATGCACAAAATCGTAATAATGTCATTGGATGTTTTGGGATGAACAGCGTAAATAATAATTACTTTCTCTCTGCTAAAAAGTGATTACTACTATTTCTACTGCTACTATCACTACTACTGCTGCTGCTACCAGGCCTACAACAACAACAACAACAACAACAACAACAACAACAACAACAACAACTACTACTACTACTACTACTACTACTACTACTACTACTACTACTACTACTACTACTACTACTACTACTACTACTACTACTACTACTACTACTACTACTACTATGCTACAACTATATAATATATAGATGCAGTTGTGGACCTGCAATTTTATTAACATAGTTTGCTTTATGATATTATTGTAAAGAAAACATGTCAATTTCAGGTCTTTAACCCATTAGTGCCCAAAGTGGTAAAACCCAACAAATTAAGTTGTAGTTTCAGTAATCTCAACAACTTGGTGCAGTAACATGGCTGATAACTTATTTATTGATTCGTGCTACATTATCAGTACTTTCCATACTGTCCGTTATAACGGACGTCGGGCACTAGCCCAGTGCTTAGATTGCCATTGAGAATTAAGCCTTCTTCTTATTTCATACAGTGCTTGGTGAATGTTTTTGATGATTTGCAATATCTATTTACTTCATTAGCTAATTATCTTCATTTACCTAATGTCAAGTGCAGGGCACCAGCTTATTTGCGAGCGTTTCGTGTATTGTGATAGTGCTTGTGGCTCTAAGGATAAAGGTTTCCATCGCATTTCTCAAGCCTTGCAATGGCAGTTTGTGTTTCCTAGTACAATCCAATGATTGTTACCATCGCATTGTACATCAGGCTTACAGGACTGCAGCAGCACGTTGACCTCGGGTGGATGGTACGCCAAGCACTTGAGTACTGGATGGAACGCTATGACACTTGTGTACACTTACATCTGTTGCCTTGAGTCAAACTTCTGCTGCCTTAGTAAACTTTGTAAAAGATACCAAGCTATGTCACACAGGTAGACTGTATGGACATCACAATTTCCGTTTCCGGATTCGCATCATGCATGTTAGCATGTTACGTATCAACACATCGCCCACGCCTTGATTGTAGAGCAGGGACATGGAAGTTTGAAAAACAGACATGGCTTTCTTCTGGCTGTGTGACTATCCCTGCACACGACCCTCGTCCACCATCCTAAAGTGCATGCACTCAAGACTAACTATAGGCCTACTAGGGATTATGTTCTATACAGGGTGGGCGCATCTTGAACCAAGTGCAAAACAGGGGAAATCAGAAATGAGCCAAAGCCTACGTCGGGAGGGGATGGTCGGCCGGGGAGAGGACGGACCGGGATTGAGTCCGGTCTCCTCTCGGGGGTGGGGAGTCAAAGTTTCTTACAACACAGCGATCACGCCAGAAAATAATCAGTATAGTGAGGCGTGATACTAGTTCTTTGCACCTGGCTGCTATGGGTTCAAGGTAAATTGACCTGTGTACATGTTCCTCACGTACAGGCTCCTTCATCACATGCCCCACCGTACCCAAACTCATGTCAGAAGTGCAAAAGTCTACAATATTCATGTCAAAATAGTGAGTCGCCAGTCTGAATAAACTGTAGGCTGATGCATACTTCATATTACAAGTAATGCAACGACGGTGGTAATTGCTGGAACAATGGCGCATAGAGACTTACTGTAGGAAACGTCATCTCTGGGCTAGTGCCCGACGTCCGTTATAACGGACGCTTACATTGCAATCGAAATTTCCTTTGGAAAACTTGCGGCAATTGGGATAATATTTTGTCAGGATATTGACCAATATGGCTACTGCAAACAACATTTACACTTTCTCTAAATTCCTCCTCGTTCAATACCAAACATCAATATAATAGCTAAGGGTAGCGAGGATTTTAGACATGCTGCAATAGACACATTAGCACACGCAATAAAATATTTCTAATCCACATAATCCGGCAATCAAAATAGTGGAATCTATAGCCAATTGACCCACCAATTAAAAAAAATAGTGATGACTATATTATACAGATAGCTCTAATTTTGGCAACGTGTTTTCTGAGCGTCCGTTATAACGGACGTCGGGCACTAATGGGTTAAATATCGTTTATTATAGTCTTCACCTCCTCCATTTTCTATGATCCGTGCCACTGTTTGCTGTTGGTTTTGTCGAAGACATTTCTCAAAATTTGAAAACTTCGTCTCATCGAAAGATTCCGCGACGTACAAAAGCTCTGCGTTCTTATCTTGTGTTGAATTTTGTCGTTGAATAAAACCACTTTGTTCTTTCGTTATGCAGTTGTGATACAACAGCGAAGCGATCAATTCGTCATTTGGTTGAATATTTTCTAACAGGTAATTTCTGTTGTTTCTAATGATTGTAGATCTGTTCTTGGTTTTTTCATAGAAATCTAAAAGGCATAAACCATGCATGATTACCTTTGTTTAAACTACATTAGAAAATGTCGGCAGAAGTGAGATAAATTTTTTTCATCAGTGAATAGAACATCTCCTGTCAGATTATAAAATTAATTCAAAATTAATTAGAAACTGAATATAAACCTGCGATGACCGAATTCATGAAATTTATTCAACTTGAGAGAAAATTTCTCTTATTACGATGTAATCGATGTCTTATTATGTTGTCCGCCTTATTTAAAAAGGCGGACAACAGTACTTGAAAGGAACCTTGCCTTTCAAGTTACGCCAGATTGCCCTCTTGAACCGTTGTCTAGCAATTCTTCGATTGAAGCAAACGTCAACTAACGAGAGAGACCTGATGAATTCTTCATCTCTTTGCTTTGCTGATGAATTGAATATCCAATGCAGATAGGACTTTTGAAAGATCAAGTCCAACACCTCTAGTGGAAGAACGTACAACTGAAATAAAGAATAATGTTGGTTAACCCTATGATGCATACCTTCAACTGCCTTGAACAACTATGTTTGCATAAATAATAAAAGTCTAAAAGAATTCTTTTTCTTCACCTATTCATCCCCATACATAATATGAGAATGTGAAGACTGCGGCATCCTCGGTTCATTGTCCCAAAAAATAGAAAGATACTTCGGGTATATTTAGCATACGCGGACTCCTGGCTAAAAATTAATATTATATCCATGACAAATCGATTATAGCATATGACAGGGCATGTCATTTTATGTTTTTCTAATATTTTTATAGCAATTCATTTTCGTTGAATTTTATGTCTCTACCAAGCGTGGCAAGTAGGCTAGGATAATTCAAATAATTATGTTGACATGATTGTGACAACAAGACGTCGTACCCTCTGAAGGGCGAAGTATACTTCAGTGACAGCCTGACTTGGCAGTAAACGGCAATAATGCGACTGATCTGGGTAAAAGACTTGTAGGCTACTTCCATCGTACAATAGGAATTTGCTGGAAGTACTGTAGCTCCGTGGAACTGGCCTCCTGGCTTGGTTACCGTGAGAACAACCATAATAAGGATACCATCGGAGTTGCGACAAGCCCTAAAATAGGCTATACAAAATCAGGACTTGATCATTTCGACCACCAAATTGGTTTTTATCCTGTAAAACCCGTCGCTGTTTTTCTCAACATCATTGACACACAGCAATGGCCGTTTGTTGCAGCAATAATGTATAATAATTAAATATTACAAGGAAAAACCACAAGAGACAACTCTTCTTGGCGGTATTGTCTAAGAGGCCGATCCATGGGAAACTATAAGTCGTCGAACGAGCAATCCCCATGCGGTGCAAGACAAATTCAAACTTGACATAGAAAATCTCGGCTTGAACTTACTTACTTAGAAATTAGTGCGTGTGTGCAGGTCTGCTCATGGGGCAACGCATCTCCTCCACTCGTCCCTGTCCAGTGTCCATCACCAGTTCTTCAGCCTCCTCCCATGATATCGGCAGACATCCCAAGTCATCTTTAATGGTGTCCTTCCAGTTCTTTCGTGAAGTTCCTCTCTTCCGTCTACTTCCGAAATTAAAGACATCACCTGCTTGGCTCTTCGATCCTTGTACACACAAACATCATGCCCCATCCATCTCAATCTTCTCTTTCTAAGGAAGCTTTCCATGTTATCATCCTGCCCTGTCTCTTCTCTTACGATTTTGTTTTGCTGGCTTGTCCCGACACGATGAATGTAATGTAGAATCCTCCTCAGCCATCTATGGAGTGCTGTCTCCAGTCTTTTTTAACTTGGATTTGGGATACTAATCAAAATGTCAGGCTGTACCACATGCCGGGAAGAAGTGCTGTATTATACAGGGTGGGCCAAAAAAGACCCCTAGCTTTTTGCCAATATCTTGGCCAGAAGTACGAGTTTCGAAACAAACTTTTGCAGGCTTAAAGACAATTATATACATTTACACATGATAGCCAGCTATCATCGAAATATTTAAGACACAAAAAGCTACACTACCTTTAGCGAGGCCATCCACCTTGTTTGACGATTCAAAAACGTAACTCAACAAAAAGTGACAAAACAATTTTATTCAGTCTCATCTTAAATAACTGTTGTCAAATGAACTTGGTAGTGCTTCACAACTTGTGTTCAATGTGCCCACCACCAGTGCCAATACTTATTTTGAGTCTCTTTGCAAAGTTCTTGATGGCCCGCTGATGCGCTCCAAAGACAAATCTTTCTATATCAACTCTAATGCGCTCATCAATTCTCTTACCGCTCTTGGTTTTGGTTGATGATTGTGATATTTCTTTGGCAAAGCTCTCCGCAATTGATTATCAATCCATCGGGTGAAAATCGCGAGAGTTGGCTTTCTCAATGAAATCAGAACAATCGACATTGAGCCGAACTTCTTTCATTCATGGCAAATCTCTTAAATCTCAGCTTAACTCTTAATTTTTGCGCTCTCACTGTTTATGAGAGTAAACGTTGCTCATAGCCTTTTATTTCCAGCATCTTGCTCAAGAGGTATCTAAATAGGCCTAAAAAAAATTCTCTGTCATTGACACCTTGGCCATTTTTATTTATTTTGAAGTTGAATTTCATTGCCTTAATAGCAAAATTATAAATCTGGCAGATTCCTTATTAATTTTTACCAGCTTGATTGTCATCTTGCTAAGTGACTTCACAGTGACGTGCAGCTACGCTGGTACCCTGTTTCGTTTTTTAAAAATAGTAACAATATTGATCATCTGGCAATTTCAAGGCTGTCTGATAACAATTATTTGAGATGAGACTGAATAAAATGGTGTCACGACAACTCGTCTAACGACAACTCGTCTAACGACAAGTGGTCTCCGGACAATTCGTCTAACGACAATTGGTCTACTGACAACTTATCCAGCGCTTGAGAAATGGAAGCTGGATGATAGTTTTTGGAGGTGAAATGAAGGTTGGATTGATGAAAAAACGCAAGAGAAATGGAATCTGGATGATGGTTCTCTTACAGGTGAAATAGAAGCTGGATTGACGAAAATAACGCATGATAAATAAAAGCTGGATGAAGGTATTTCTAGATCTGAAATGGAAGCAAGATTGATAAAAAAACCGCTTAAGTAATGGAAGCTGGATGAGGGTATTTTTATATATGAAATAGAAGCTGGATTGACTAAAATAACAGGCGAGAAATAGAAGCTGGATGAAGGTATTTTTAGATTTGACGTAGAAATGGGTGCATGTTGGAATACATGAATGAAAATCATCAATCCAGCTTCCATTTAAGCAAAAAACACGTTTTCGTAAATCCAGCTTTTATTTCATCAATACTATTCGTCAGTAGACCAGTTGTCGTTAGACCAATTGTCCGGAGACGAGTTGTCGTTAGACGAGTTGTCGGTAGACCAGTTGTCGTGGAACCTTCTTTTAGATCTCTCGTGATTCTCTCCGGGTTGCCATCAATTGGGTTCAACGCTCTAGTAATACACCATTTAAAACATTCATCGTCGTCGTTTTTTATGATAATAATAGCCTTTTTGTTAGCTAAATACACAGGAAGTGAAATATAAGAACTACCTTTCAATCGTTTATATACCACTGTATTGATATCCAACTTCAAAACGGTTTTAAACCTACAATTACTACCTCGCATCTGAAAACTCGCCATAGACCCCAACATTTATCTTTCGCGTTGCTATATATTTTGCTCACATCGGTTGCGTCTAAAATGATCTCATTTATTGATTTAAAATTAGGTTCAGCCGCTACTACTTCTCCGGATTTAATATCTACTTTCTGCATTACGCAATTAAGATTGAATTGAACTTTTACCCCGCGATTTTTCGCTAACAGACTGACTATCTGCGGCCTTACAGCATTGAGAAAAGACGCGGCATCGATTCCACTAGTACCATCGATTGTGTATCTTTTAGTAAATTCTTTAATGCAGCGGTTCTCAACCTGTGGGTCGCGACCCCTTCGGGGGTCGCCTGGCGATTTGACGGGGGTCGCCTGGACCCAAAAGAAACTTGTAAAAGATGTAGCCTAATAGAAATTTCAACACTATCTGCTACACTATAGCAGCTTAATACAGTTTTTCTTATACTTTGGCTATGATTTATTCGTTAGAGTGTCACAACTAACTTAATTTTTGCCAATCTAGTTTAAATTTAAATTTAGATATTCTTCTGTAAAAAATTAAACAACATTCAGTTTGCTCAAAAAATCTAGGCTTTCAGCTAGTGAGATCTATTATAGGCCTAAGCCCTAAGGCCTACATGGGCGGAAGCTTTGGGTGACAGAGGAACGGTCCCTCGACATTTGTGGTGAGGGGACCGAGGTGCTTGAGTCCCCAATATTTCATAAATATTTAATGAATATCATTATAAATTTCTAGTGTTGTACGCTACTTATCACAAATGAGCACTTTTTAGATGACAGCTTAAAATGTTATCATAATATTATTGCTGTGTGCAAATTAAGAAACTCTAACAATCTGGTGGGAATATTTTATTGGAGTCTTAAACTACGTTTCCGAGCACCGAAAAAAAGCAATTGTCTTAAATCACAAGTAGGCTAACTTTGTTAAAATGGCAGCTCAAAATGTTGCAATTGAGCTAAAAGTGCGCAAACAAATTATATAAACAGTTGGGAGGACCTTAACCATGACTTTCAGCACTGAAATGATTAGCAGTTTCGTTTAAGTGACAGCTTAGAATGCTACCATAGCTTTGCAGTCTGAAATGTTTTAAAAATTTGGCAATGGGGGAGTTGGCACATCCCTCCCACTGTCAAGCCCGCCCCCCTGCTGAATAGACTTATGACATTTCGGAATGAATTTCAACGTGAGATTACCGAATACCGTAGGTAGCCCTCAGAATTGCAAGAGCCAGGAAACCACACAGAATTGCCAAAAGCAGTTTTCGAATTATAAAGCGAAATGCATAAAATGGACAATGGTAAAAAATCAGTGACTCAGCCAATTTTGTTGTCACAACCTTCAAGATGTCACCAAGGGTCACCGCACTAAAAGGGTTGAGAACCGCTGCTTTAATGGCTGTCGCGGTCTCACGAAGTTCGAACCTATTTTTATTAATTTTACTAAAAAATACTTGAAACCCTCGACTTCAACGATTCTAATTTATCGTTAACTGTCTCTTTTGTTTGTGGAGGCACGTAACTAATCAACCAATCCGAAAAAGAATTAATATTCGACCTTACTAGACGTCTTATTAGACGGGGGCGTATACTTACCTGGGATAAGCGTTGGAACCTCAATGTCTGGAACCGCAGCGTCTAACAGATTACTTTCACGTTCAAACGCAAGCCTCGACGATACGAATGCAACGAGTTCCGCTTGCCACAGACCCGTATACCCAACCAAGCCGCTCTGCTGGGCGATTTTTCTTAATTCAATAACAGTTTTCTTCGAGTATTCCATTTTATATTGACGTGACACGTCTTAAAGCTGTTGCGAGAAAATATTTTCATTCATTTTATATACACCGTGAGGCATAAAAAAGGAAGCCCCAAGAAAAGTCGTTATTATTTTAACAATTTTCACACAATGTCAATGAAATTCAGGAAAATTATAGCCAAATATCAAACAATGTAAACCAATTAAAGTTCTTACAATTTACTGTCCGCCTTTAGCTTCTACGCATGCGCGAAGTCGCTTGTGCTATTCACGCACCGCCGAGTCAATAATTCGCTGGTCAAGATCGTTCCAGGTTTGCATGATTCGCAGCGCTTACGAAGATCTTCAACATCATGAACTTTTGTTTTGTACACTACCGGTATCTCATGCATGCATCCCCCGTATTTTATAATCGACGATATTCAGGTTTGTGCTGTTAAGGGGCCGTAATGTAGAAATTACGAAGTCAGCAGTTTCATTCGTCAGAAGTGCAACCGTTTCTCGAACTTTATGCGCTGGAAACCATATTGCAGGAAAATGTAAAATTCAGAGAGTTCTCGAATTTCAGGTAGCCTATACCTCACAAGAATAAAACGTCTCTGTATGCCTAGTATTTGCCGTTGATTTTTACCCCCTGTTCAACAAAGTGAATTGACGTGCGCCCCAGAGAAGAAACACCGACCGACACCATCAGAGATTTGCTAAACGTCGGACGTGTGCGTGAAAGGTGGTCGGCTGCAATAGGCAGCTACATTTTGAGTATTGCTACGAGAAGCAACTGTGAATAATTTTTCGTCCGTGAACCAGATGAAATGCACTAGGCAGGCTGGGTAGCGACGCAAAAAAGGTGACTGCAAGCTTGTAACGATCTTGACCAGCGAATTATTGACTCGGCGGTGCGTGAATGACGCAAGAGACTTTGCGCATGCGTAGAAGCTAAATGCGGACAGTAAATTGTAAAAACTTTAATGTTTTGACATTGCTTGCTACTTAGCTATAATTTTCCTGAATTTCATTGACATTGTGCGAAAATTGTTAAAATAATAACGATTTTTCTAGGGGCTTCCTTTTTTATGCCTCACGGTGTACACAAGAAAAAACTTTTTAAAACGCTCGTTGCAGTAAAGCGCCACTCAATACACCGTATAGGTTCGTGGACCCCGATGATGAGTCAAAGGCGCGCTTGAGGTGGTTTGGCTCCGTGATATGTGGCATGCGGTTAAAGCTTCGTGCACGTGGTTATAATGAACCGCTTACAACATTCATCAGCGCATATATGGTTCAACTGATTTTTGGACCAGTTATATGATTCAACTGATTTTTTTGACCATATAACTGGTTCAATGCTGTAGCCGCCGCAAAAGACATCTACTGATATCACGTGACGTCGTTATAATTTCCTCATGTTGCAAACGATCCTCGTCATGACGTTGAGCAGTGACTGGAGTCCGTCCAAAAGTCACGCAGGCGCAAACCTCTTAAGATTTAACAACGGTTCATATTGGAAGCAGCGACGGTGGCAGTGATAATAATAATTGTTGGCAACCAAAGCACAATCTCTTCGCTGTCTCAAAACACCTTTCTTCTCTCTGGATATTTTTCGCACTTGATTGCTGTGCACTGTGATGAGGGTTTTACAAATTCATACATACAATGCAATACAATTACTCCAAAATAAGAGAAGTAAACATTACTGTTTCCAATTACATTAATTTTGGGCTAAAATGTATACCTGTTAAATATGAACGTGTAGTTGTACACAATATGTGTAGCTCCAAATAGATTTGTGAAGTTGTAGAAGCACTTCTGTACAGTTAAAACTATCAAAACGGTCATTGTCCAGCGACTGGAAGTAATTTACCATTTAGGATGGGAAGGGAAAGAAGGAGTTGTGCAGTTCTAAACATTCCTTTAACCTTTACCACTCATGAGGCCGCTCACAGCGGACATTAATAAAACCGGCTTAACTCATATGTCCGGTGGGAGCGGACATTAGTTTGTGAAGGCCCAAGGAGCTCCTAAGATATATATGATATATGAGATATCATATATATCATCTATAAATGACATATACACGGTGATTCATAAAAAACCATCCCCCTCCATATTTCACTGTAACTCCGTCAAATGTCATGCTATGTGAAAGAAATTTTAAAGGAAGACAGAGGAGTTATTTCTAAACATTCGGAAAGTTAAAGTTTATGTTCAAATTGACCCCCCCCCTTTGGCAGCGACGCATGCGCGAAGACGAGTACGCCACTGTTTGACTGATTCATCAATGATGCGCTGATCCATCTCGTCCCATGCCTCCACAATTCGACTTCGCAACTCACTGACATAACATATTCGAGATCTGTAGACCTAGCTTCTCTTGCATGACACTCCATATCTTATAGTCCACTGGATTTAAATCAGGGCTGTTGGGTGGCCACAAAGTAGGCGGGATGAAATCAGGTGTTTCAGTTTCCAGTAACGCAACAGTGTCCCGTGCCCTGTGCGCAGGGGCGCTATCCTGCTGGAAGATAAAATCCTCATCGGTAATGTCACGAATGTCTGGTAAAAGGCCCTGTTTTAGTCAAATCAAATCAAATCAAATCTTGTTTATTCATAGGATCCACAAATCATAACAGCAAAATATATATGAAGTAAGAGTGTGCAGTAATAATGAGCATACAAGTTATTATCATCTATTAGTTAAAAGATCACTAAGAAAGGGTCACCCAGAAAGGGAGTGATCCCGCTAAACCTGGGCAACCACAAACAGGAGTTATATCAAGATGGTGGTGACAGACAGAGGAGTGTAGTTGTTATTAAGCAATGTAGGCAAAACAAAATCAAGTAGATGAGTTAATGTAGAGAGAGAACGAGAGATATGTACATTGATAAGCAGAGTGTAAACAGAGAACATATTCATGTACATTGATGAAGCATAACAAAATAAAGCTAATTCAAATTATGAATGAATGTTGAGAGTTGCAGACCATAGGCAATGACCACAACTAGTGGTATCAAATGTTAGTGTATAACAGACCACAATGTGACAATAATAAGCTAGACAGCCATGATATAAGAAAACAATAGGCAGGCTATAAGTGATACTCCACAACGAGTGGTTAAAAATATAATATAAGAGTAGCTAAATTAAAAATATTACATAAGAGAAAATATACTTGTAACCAAGATTTAGTCAATGGGTAGGTGTCAGTCAGGGGCAGTGAAAGATGTCAGTTCACAACGAGAAAGTTTTTTAAGCGAATTTTAAGGAGGCTGGTGGATTTTAAGGTAGATATATGATCCGGAAGGCCGTTCCAAATCTTAGGGCCCAAACATTTTATTGAGAATTGTTTAATTTTTAGGCGTGCATATTCACTGCGGTAACAGCTAGCATGCCTACATTGCCTAGTAGCATGATCGTGAAGCTTAGAGCCAGTAGTAAAGTAATTATTAAAAGTGTGGGGCAATAAGCACAGGTGGTAGCGATGCATAAACATACATATTTGGAACTTATTGATGTTTAGTAGAGACAGTAACATATGGTTTAAATAGAGAGGAGCAGAGCTGGATCTCCAATGAGCACCACATATTAATCGTATGGCACGTTTTTGCAATATAATCAATGGTTTGAGTCGAGAGGGATAGTTAGAACCCCAAGATATGTTACAATAAGAGAGGTAAGAGAAAATAAGTGTATAATAAAGATTAAAGAGAACAGATTTAGGTAGGCAATGTTTAGTCCTGTGAAGGACCCCAATGTTTTTAGCAATTTTCTTCACAATAGATGAAATATGATCCTTCCATGTAAGGTGGCTATCAACAATGACCCCAAGAAATTTAGATAAATTTGTTTGGGTGATAGGGACATTATTAATTAGAAGTGACCTATTAACATCAAGGTCAATTTTCTTTTTAGTGTGGAATAAAATGAAGTTGGTTTTATCAATATTAAGGGATAATCTATTAGCTTTAAACCATTGCTCTATTAAGGATAACTCATTATTAGCTATATCAACTAGGTGACCTATGGAATGGTGAGAGAGAAAAACATTTGTGTCATCAGCGAATAGTATAAATTTAAATACAGTTGAGGTCATGGACAGGTCATTTATATATAAGAGGAAAAGAAGTGGTCCAAGTATTGACCCTTGGGGGACACCACAGGTAACATCCAAGGCCACAGATTTTGACCCTTAAAGTAAACATATTGGCTTCTGTTACTTAAGTAGTCTAAAAACCAGGAGTTACAAACACCTCGAAAACCATAGTATTCAAGTTTTTTATCAGAATTTTATGATTAACGGTGTCAAAAGCTTTTGACAGATCAAAAAAGATACCCAAAGAGAATTTTTTATCATCCATTGCATCAGTAATATTAGATTGCAAGTCCAGTAAGGCCATATAAGTTGAGAGGTTATGCTGAAATCCATATTGCGCAGGGGATAATAGTTTGAACTTATTAAGATAATCAGTTACCCTATTAGACATGAGTTTTTCAATTATTTTAGAAAAAAAGATAGTACCGATATTGGTCGATAATTACTAGTCATATTCTTATTCCCAGTTTTATAGATTGGAGTGATTTTAGCAATTTTTAGCTCATTGGGAACTAACCCAATAGAGAATGAAGCATTTATTATAGAACTAAGAGGGGTAGCAACAGCATTTATAGATGCTTTAGCAATCAAGGGGCTAATTTCATCAGGACTGGATGATGAGGCTCTCAGTAAACCAGAAACCTGAATAATCTCAAGATCAGAGGTAGGAGCAATACCAAAAGAGCACATTGGTGGAGTGGGCATAAAGTGCTCAAAGGAGGTGGTGGCTATAGGGATTTTTGCAGCAAGGTAAGTGCCTATGGTAGTAAAATAACTGTTAAAGGAATTAGCAATGAGTACTGGATCCTGTACTAGTTCCGATCCAACAATAAAGGAGTCAGGGAGACAGGATTCTTCCTTGGTATTAAGAATTTGCTTAATTATTTTCCAAGTCTGGTTAAGATTATTGCCACACTGAAGGAAGCAATCAGAGTAATAACGTGATTCACATTCTTTTCTAACCGATTTAAATTTGTTACGATACTGAGTGAATCGTTGTTTATTTAAAGCTGTAGGGTTCAACAAGTACTGCTTATGGAGTCTAGATTTTGTCTTACAAGATTTTACAAGGTTGTTTAATGAAGTTACGACCCTTAGTTTTAACAGTTAACAATGGAAAGGCTTTATCGTATAACATTTTATACCTATCGAAGAAAGCAGTATATGCTGCATTCGGACCACTAGTTAGGCATAAAGCATCGACAAAAGCCCAGTCAGTAGAGTTAAGAGAATTGATAAATGCTTCTTTGGCTTCCACAGGAAATTTACGTACCCGTGAAAATGGGGCAAGAGGTTGAAGACGGGGGCAGAGATCAATATGAAGGAGGACTGGGAGATGATCCGAAATATCATTAATTATTATGCAAGAATCTTGCCCAAGGTGTTCACTACATCTAAGGAGATCGATATTAAAGTCACCCATTAAAAAAACACGGTTAGTAGACTTTGATAAATACGATAGCGAGTCATCAAAATCCTCAAGAAAATCCAAGATCGAATTTCCAGGGGGGCGGTACACAGTGCCAATTATTATGTCTTTCTTTTTATTTTGAGGCAATTTAATAAACATGCATTCAAAGGAATTCATTTTAGGTTTTGTCCAGTCAGCCTCCAGGACTTCAAATTCAATGTTAGCACGAATAAAAAAACCAACACCACCACGCATACCAACCATCCTGGATTTATGGATAAAGTTATATCCCGGGATTGAGATAGTAGATGCCAGTTCGTCAGAAAGCCAGGTTTCAGTAAGTGCAAGAACTGATGTGTTGGATTAGGCCAAAAGGAGATTAATTTCGGGAATCTTTAAATTCATGCCACGACAGTTTAGATGCGTTAAACAAAAATGGTCAGAAGCATTAAGGCTAGCATAAAATTCAGGAAGTTGAGTAACGTCTTTATATGTACTTGAAAACACAGTCCTAGAATTGTAAAGGCTATAGTCAGCATCTAGATCCTCATTCATCAATAGAGATCTACATTCATCATTAAAGTCACACAGTTTCAGATAGTATTCACTATTGTCAGCCAGCAAAGAAATTCTAAATCTAGTGGTATTAACATCCATACACTGTCCAGTATCATCATCATCAACAACAGCAGAATTAGCAAATGGGAGATTAGAATTAACACACTCAAGTAGTGTAAATACAGGCGTGACAGAACCTATGTATATGTATAAGAGTGACAGAACCTCTGTATATAAGAGTGACAGAACCTCTGTATCATATAAGAGTGACAGAACCTCTGTATCATATAAGAGCGACAGAACGTATGACTAATTGGGTGTATAGTATTTCAACCCCTCCCACCCCTCCCCTCCCACCCCTCCCCACCCCTCCCTCCCCTTTCCTCCCCACCCCACCCCACCCCCACCACTTCTTTGTGCAGCAGCAGCAGCATGCGCTTAGTAATCATATACCCATAGAAGCCATGTCCACATACCCATCAGTATTGTGCAATTGTGGAATTTCCCCAGCCCCATCATTACAACACTAGACATGGGCACTTATGCAATGTCACCATACCCACACACACACACACGCGCACACACACACACACACACACACACACACACGCACACACACACACACACACACGTACACACAATATATATTTTATAGAGTATTATAAGTGGCATACGGCTTCATAAACAGTCATTACATATTCTGACCTTCTACTAAAGAGCTGCACCATTCGATATGTGTCCAAAAATTAGTAAATGCGAAATGGATGTGTGTGGAAATTACAAATGCGAATGCATAATGTGCCAAAGCGAAGATGAGGAAAGTGTTCAAAGTGATGACGAAGGCGCTGTAAAGTACTGTAGGCCCTACTATGAAACTTAAAGCGGAGAACGAAAAGCTAAAGAAATCTGTTATTTGCAAGGTCTGTAAGGAAAGACAAGTGCAAATACTATCTCTTCCTTGTGCGCATGTGATTATGTGTGAGCCTTGTGCAGACATTGCCACCCACTGCCCCTCGTGCGGAGAGCGTATTCTTGGGACAGTTAGAATATATATGGTATAAAAAGCAGAGAGCACTGAAAAAGACATTTACTTTTCGCTATGGATCCGACACTGCAGCATCCATTCTCTGCTATAATCAGTGGCCCCAGCGGATGTGGAAAGACAAACTTCACTTTACGTTTTATTGACCATTTAGACTACGTGGTCAAACCTACTATAGAAAAAATTATATGGTGTTATGGAATCTATCAAGAAATATTCGACAAATATCCACAAGTTCAATTTCATGAAGGCCTGCCCGACTTGAGTATTTTCGACGGCAAGCAGAAGACTCTACTTATTTTAGACGACCTTATGAGCGAAACAGACGAGAGGGTTTCGAAATTATTCACACAGATTAGCCATCACATGAATGTTTCTATACTATACCTGACGCAGAACCTTTTTTACAGCGGCAAGCATACAAGGACCATCAGTCTGAATGCACATTACTTTATTCTTTTCAAAAACGTTAGAGACAGCACCCAGGTTGCTATACTTGCTAGACAGATGTTTCCTGGCAAGAGCAATTTCATGATAGAAGCATTCCACGATGCGACCATGACGCCTTTCGGATATCTTTTGATTGACCTGAAACCAGACACTGACGAACGTTGTCGGCTGAGGACAAATATTTTTCCGGGCGAGACGCATTATGTCTATGTAAGGAAATGAATATAAACTCCAACACGAACATTATCTCTCATTCGTTCAAAATGACTGCTCCCATCGAAGAGAAGTTTGAGAAACTCAGACTGCTTAAAGAGGCCTCGCCTAAAGTAAGGAAACAGATTTTGAAAGACTGTAATTCTTCTCTCCTTTGCTGTATTTGCGAGTGTGCGATCAACATTTTAAAAGGCACTGTACCCTTGAAAGAGGCTCAGAAGAAACGTCTCGCTCGATTCAAACACAAGTTGAGAAAACTTGCATCTAAAAAGACTCGACGAAAAATCAAAAAGCGTATAGTGCAGACTGAAGGATTCATAGGGGCATTACTTACGCCTGTGTTTTCTTTTCTTGGTACATTGCTAAGTAATAAAATATAGTATGGAACATACGAAGAAGATGGTTTTGGTAGAGCCTAGACAGATTGAAAAGTGGAAAGAAACAATGTTGGATAAAACCTTGTCGAGATTGGATACACAGATGTACGATATTCTGCATAGAAATAATGCAGACGATGATAAAGCCAAACTATATACAAACAGTTTGAGTCGTTACTTGCACATTGACAAACCCGCCAAAGTTACCAAGTTCGAAATCAAAGAAGAGGCAGCGACAGCGGCGGCGGCGGCGGACGGTACTACGGACTCTGCCAAATCTAGCAGCAGCAGCGGCAGCAGCATAGAGACGCAAGTATTGGAAACGGTACCAAAGAAATGGAAAACTCAAGCTGCTAGACTCTTGTCGCACATGAAGAACAACCCCGATGTGTCTTGGACGTCTAAAGGTAAACTTATTTTGAAAGATGCAACTATTCCCAAGACGCACATGGTCGACTTGGTGAACGATCTGATGAGAAAACGCACGACGGCCTCCCCACCAGCCGGATGGCGCCTTTTGGCCGAAGCGTTGAAAGACTCAAACATACCTCGCGAGCTCATAGGAAATCAGGAACGTTGGACGTATATTAATAATCCCATCGAAGAATCGTCATCAGTCACACCGAAGAGCAGTCGCGGAAAACAGCAAAGTCTGGCGAGTTGGGTAACTTACTGATCGGCGAATATCAATGGAGACGTACTTCGATCCAAAGGTTCCTGGGAGCTTTGCAGGCGTGTCGTCATTTCAAAGACATCTTAATGGACAATTTAAAAATAAAGACGTTAAGAATTGGTTAATCAAACAAGACACATATACGCTACATAAACCTGTTAGACTGAACTTTAGACGGCGAAAGACGTTCTCTGTAGGCGCTCATGACTTGTGGCAGGCCGACTTGGCCGATCTTTCTGCCTTATCCAAACATAATGATAAAAATAAATATCTTTTAACATGTATCGATGTTTTGTCTAAATATGCCTGGGTCCTTCCGCTTAAGTCAAAGGCCGGTGCGGATCTGGTCGAGGCTTTTTCCACCATTCTTGCACACAAACAGCCGGCCAATCTGCAGACTGACAAGGGGACAGAGTTTCTTAATAAACCATTTCAATCCCTCTTACGTAAAAATTCCATTCGTTTTTACACGTCTGAAAATAGCGACATAAAGGCCTCTGTGGTAGAAAGGTTTAATCGTACACTTAAGACGAAGATGTGGAAATACTTTACTTACAAGAATACGTATAGGTACATAGACATTTAGCAAGATCTCGTACATACATACAATCGCACGTACCATAGAAGTATAGGCATGGCTCCCATTGAGGTGACTAAGGAAAACGAAGGTATTATTGTAAAACGTTTGTACGGTGAAAAGAAGCGCCCAACCAATTCGTCTACCGAGTAACAGAAGGGCGTAACTGACAGAAATCTAAAAAATTCATATTCTTTGTTTTTTTTGCTCTTCCGGTATTATATTATGATGTGGATTAAGAAACGGGCGCAAGTGACATGTGCATACCTATGTAGCATGCAGTAATCAAAGGGCGTAAGTACATATGAGACATTTTCTGAAGAAACAGAAGGGCGTAAGTGATGTATCTACAGTGATAAGAATGGCCGATAGAAGGGCGTAAGTCTCTGTCCATACTGACGTGATATACAATCAAAAGGGCGTAAGTGACTTATACATGGGCGGAGGCCTAGGGAGACAGAGGGACGGTCCCTACCCGAATGTAGTGGTTGGGAGGGGACGGCCCATGCATTCGTCCCCCCCCAATAATTGAGCGTGAGGACTAAAATTTTTTTTTTAAAGTCATCAACTGTTTTTATTTCCTTCGGCCACACCTTCGTCTTCCCCAATTCTCCGGCCAGGAGAATTGGGGGGGGGGAGGAATTCTCCGCCACTGAACTTATATTGCAGCTAAAGAGTGTTTCATTAAAATTAAAAGTTGTATGCTAAAAATTGCATGTTTTTAAAGTCTAGTCACCAACCAAACACGTACTTATAAAATAAAGCTGATTTGATACAGAGTGTCAAACTACTAACTCAATAATTATCTCCATTCGAATTATTTTTACTTACGTCCTTCTGTTACTCGGTAGACGAATTGGAAATATGAAGTCGATGACAAGGTCAGAATAGTAAAGGCGAGGATAGCTTTCCAAAAGGGGTATTTACCAAGCTGGTCAACTGAAATTTTTAAAATTATAAGACGGGTGCCTACCGACCCAGTAACGTACGAATTGGAAGATTTGCAGGGTGAAAAAATAAAGGGAAAATTCTACGAATTTGAGTTGCAAAGAATTTTAAAGGAAGACGATGTTTACAAGATAGACAAAATTTTGAAAAGTCGTAAACGGCGCGGTAAGACCGAATATTTTGTAAGGTGGAAAGGGTACGACAAAAAATTCAACTCTTGGACTCAGGATATATTCAAAGTATAGCAGCATTTTCTTACAGTCTGACAGAGAGCACACACACGCATGCAAGTAGTAACGACAATGTCGCACTTTTATCTCACTTTACCAAGCAATTCTTCAATGACTCATTTCCCCGACAATACTACTGCGCACTTTACAACGAAATTGGAAAATGCCATTTCCCTTTCTGGCCGATGGGAAGTTTCTTTGATAGAACTGCAATACCCACACACGTGGTACAATATGCAAAGTGGGCGACTTTATGTATAACCATATCCCTAAAAGAACAGACCCCAAAGATGAGTGGTATTCTATACAAGAATTGTGTAATGTCCCTGCCGGCTATTACGAAAGCGTAGAGGATATAGTTCATACAGTGAATGCGAAAATAGAGGCTGTGACCAAATTGCATTCGCTCGTCCGACATCCAAAATTTAAATACGACAAAGTAACGAAAAGACTCACGGGTAAAATAAATCTCGCTACAAGCGTAGGGTTCTCTTCACATCTGTGTAATATTTTTGGTATAGAAGAAAATCAGAAAGTTATCGAAAATTTCGATTACGGTCGTTATGTATACGAAGGTCGATACGAAGATTATATCAAAGCATGGGACGAGATGCCCGACATGGAATGGATTTCCGAGAAGGTCTGCAATATAAATCCAGAATTCTCATACATGTACCTGTATTGTAATATTTTGGAATCTGTAGCGCTTGGCGATGCGAAAGCACCTTTGCTACGCGTAGTTAACATAGCCGGAAAAAGCGGTGATAGCGTGCATGTCATGTACAAAAATGCAATATACGTACCGATTCAGCAAAAGACTTTCGACGCTATAGAAATATATATGAGAGGCGACAATGACAAGCCTATACCATTCGAGCATGGGAAGGCGTTCGTTATACTTCATTTCAGACAGTGTGGCAAGATATAAAAATGGCACATTTCTATCTCACCCTCCCAAGTAACAGTTCAATGCAATTCTATTCACAACATACCGTAACAAATTTTATCACAAGATTGGAGAATTCCATTTCTCTAAGCGGTGACTGGGAGGTCGGACTTGTGGAGATTCAATATCCTCATACGTGGACCAATTTAGATAGAAACGACAGTAGAATATCGTATACGCATGAAGAGATTTCGGAAAATGGCGACATACTGCCAGGGACCATGCATAGAACGACCCGTCTGCCCGCTGGATATTACGAAACTGCACAAAATCTTATCGATTCTATAAACAAATTTATAAGTCTTGTTGCCGCCGAGTTGGACATGTCTGAATTTCCAAAGTTTAGCTACGATCCTGTAACGAAGCGACTCAACGGCGATGTGAACAGGGGTGCGAGCATACAGTTTTCACCCGTCATCTGTTCAATGTTGGGCGTTGCTGCGCGTCAGAATCCCATTCTCAATTACGACGAAGACAACGATTACGTTTTTGAATTCATGGGCGCTAATGCATGTGATGTAGGCTAAATCGTGGATTTTCGTCTCTGTATATTTATTGTAACGTTCTCGAGCAAGTGCCAGTGGGTGACACAAAGGCTCCGCTGCTCAGAATCGTAAACGTTAGTGGAAAAAGCGGTGAGAGCGTGCGTACGACATACGAAAAGCCCATCTATGTACCATTGCAACAGAAGACTTTCGACTCTATCGAGATCAATATAAGGACGGACACGGGCGATCCCGTTCCATTCGAAAGCGGAAAGTGTATAGTGACGTTGCATTTCAGACATTGCAAGATACCATACCTTTTACAATGAAAAAGCCATTCTGCTGCGATGCAAGCCGATTGGCGTACGAAGATTACTATTTGCAACAAAGTGGAAATGGCATGTCTGTTTTTCAGGGCGCGCGCCTTCAGCGTGGCCATGGTTTGGGCAGTTTTCTTAGCGGGTTGTTTAGAAATGCCTGGCCTCTTATACAGACTGGCGCTAAAGCACTTGGCAAGCAGGTCTTGAGAACAGGGCTTCAGATTGCCAACGATGTCGCCGACGGCGACCAGTTCATGGATGCCGCCAAGCGGCGCCTGCCAGAAAATATAAAGGCATTTACAAGTTCGTCCGATCTCAATACTCAAAGTGGCAGCGGACGAAAAAGACGTAAGCGATCTCTGAGAAAAAATAAGAAAAGAATCAAGGAAGATATATTTGGCATAGTTTAACATGGCGTTCGTTCACCCTCAGTCTTGCGAATGTGCAAAGAGCGAACTTGACCTTTTTAGCGTACCTGCTACACAGACAAGCATAGAAGCTGGTTCGTACGTTGAATATAACCCAATAGCAACCATTTCCCAGGGAACGCCAATAGAATTTAGCATAACAGGAGCTGGTCAAGATTACCTAGACCTGTCGAATACACAGCTGTACGTCAGAGCTTCAATAGTTAGAGCGAACAACGAAGCTGCAGACGCTGGTGATCATGTCGGACCCGTCAATCTGTTCCTACATAGCCTTTTTTCGGAGGTGGACATAACTTTAAACGACACATTGGTCACAGCATCAAACAACACGTATGCATACCGCAGCTATTTGGAAACACTACTCAGCTACGGCTCTTCAAGCAAAAACTCTCAACTCACCTCTGCATTATTCTACAAAGATACTGCCAGGCAATTCGAAGAAGCTAATCCACACGACGATGCATGCGGGAACGTTGGATTTAAGAAGCGCAGCGCTCTTACCGACGAAGGTCGCGTTGTCGATATGTTGGGTGGAATTCACAGCGATCTCTTCTTCCAGGAGCAATTCTTACCAAACGACATTAATATAAAAATTCGATTCGTCCGTAATAAGGATGCATTCTGTCTTATGTCCTCGGCGGTGGGTGCTGCATACAAAGTAAAAATACTAGAGTGCAAATTATACGTAAGAAAAGTCAGATTGAGTCCGTCGGTCTTCCTTGCTCATGCCAAGGCTCTAGAGATTGGAAATCTGAAGTTTCCCATTCGCAGGGTTGTTTGCAAGACTTTTACAGTTCCTAGAGGAAATTTGGACGTGACACAGGAATGCCTTTTCTCTGGTTAGTTGCCGACGCGCATCGTGTTCGGATGCATTGACAATGACGCATTCAACGGCACGTACACGAAAAGTCCATTCAATTTTAAACATATGAATTTGTCTCAGTTAAAAGTTTATCTGGACGGTCAGCAGCAAAGTATAAAACCCTTGGAAACTAATTTTGCAACTGGTCAGTTTGTGAATGCCTATGCTTCACTGTTCATGGGCACTGGTAAATGGCAGAGAAACGATGATAACGACATAAGCAGAGAAGACTTTGCCAACGGGTATTGCCTGTACGCATTCGATTTAACTCCAGACCTGGCCGAAGGTGACCATTTCAACTTGCTCAAATCGGGGAAAGTTCGTGTGGATATGAAATTTTCGCAGGCTTTGGATGCTACCATAAACGTGATCGCCTTTGCCGAATTTGAAAATATCCTTGAGATTGATAGATCTCGCAACGTCATTTTCGATTACAACAAATAAGAAAGATGGATGGTATTACGATAGAAAATATACTACAAAGAGATTCAAGATGTTCATCCATTTTCGTTGGAGTCTTTGCATGCAATCGTCTTCCCAAGTGGCTTAATACAGAAAGACCTTCGCTTCTCGTCTGCAATACAGACACGTATGGCCGCCCTGGAATACACTGGATTGTACTCTACATCGAAAGCCCAAATTATGGCGAATTCTTCGACTCTCTAGGCAGACCGCCAGACGCGCACTTCAGAAATTTTTTACACAAATATTGTTCGCGTTGGACATATACGGACAAACAAATCCAAAGTGTTGCCAGTCGTTTCTGTGGACATTACTGTATTTTTTATTCGCTTCATGTAGCTAGAGGTTATAATATAAATGCCATTTGCAACAAGTTCAGCAGTGACACTGGCTTAAATGATTACCTTGTGCATTCATTCTTTCATAAAGTTAATAAATAAATGTGTTTCAATGTAAAAGTCTTGCGTTCTTTCATTCATATATAATATATTGTGTTTGTGTGTGTGTGTGTGCGTGTGTGTGTGTGTGTGTGGGTATGGTGACATTGCATAAGTGCCCACTGCCCATGTCTAGTGTTGTAATGATGGGGCTGGGTAAATTCCGCCATTGCACAATACTGATGGGTATATGATTACTAAGCGCATGCTGCTGCTGCTGCACAAAGAAGTGGTGGGGGTGGGGTGGGGAGGGGAGGGGAGGGGAGGGAGGGGTGGGGAGGGGTGGGAGGGGTGGGGTGGGAGGGGTTGAAATACTATACACCCAATTAGTCATACGTTCTGTCGCTCTTATATGATACAGAGGTTCTGTCACTCTTATATATGTACAGAGGTTCTGTCACTCTTATATATGTACAGAGGTTCTGTCACTCTTATATACAGAGGTTCTGTCACTCTTATACATATACATAGGTTGTGTCGCTCTTGTATTTACACTACTCACTCATAACAACACCAGTTAGATCTCTCTGATCCCTGTGCACGGGAGACATAATACAATACAATTCACTTTATTGCAACCAGAAAACAAGAAAACAATAAAAGTACAAAACATGCATGCATTGGCTACAAAGGGGGGCCCAAAAGGGATGGACATCCCGCTGGGAAGGGTCACCCAAGTAAAAAAGTCCCAAGAAAAATTAATCAAGATAGCTTAAAAGAAAGAGACTAAAACAAATTAGGTGATGACAGATTGCAGAAAAGCTTATATTGTCAAGAGCATATAGAGAAACAAACTTAACTAAGTACTTAACTAAAATCTTAACTACACATGGTCATGTGCACTTCAAGTAGCATTAGTGGAGGAGAGTAGAAGAACACGAAGTTTCTTTTTAAATACCTGCAGACTACTCGATTGACAAATGTCAATTGGTATTGTGTTCCATACTTTAGTGCCATAAGATTTAATAGTAAACCGCCTAGTATTAGATTGAGCTTTGACAGGGCGAAAAGCAGATGAATTCCTAGTGAAATGCGAATGGATGTCAGAGGCGTGAGGGAGGTAACCTTGGAATACCGAAGGAAGGAGACCGTGTTCGAGTCGAAAAAAGAACTCGCTAATTTGGCATAGCACTGCACATGAAAGTTAGTCTTACAAACTGCACACTCAATATCATCAGATGATTCATTGATAACACATCCACACTTAAAGCAAACATAAGGTAATAAGGACATAAACAACAATAAACAGAAAACAAAATCAAACACTATATAAAAAGAAATAGAAAAACCAAGGTGGCACAAAGCCAAAATACAAAACCACACGCACTGCGCAGAAGAATGGAACGTTTGACAAAAAGGGGCCGAAAACCGACAAAAAAGTATAATGGAGGCTATCCGTCAAGGAGATAAACAAAATTGACATGCACAAAATTAAGACTGGTATAGCTTAAACAATACAGTCCAACCTCAATATATAAACTATCAAGAAAACTGCATAACTTAAACTGCAACCGCTGAGGTAGCCAACTGAAGGCGAGTCTATGCCAAAGTAATACACATAGAAACCTAACATTATAGATGTTATAGCTGAAACAAACAATTCAACCTCTACATAAGCCATCAAAAAACCGTGGACAACTTAAACCACAACCGTGGAAATATACAACTGATGCTAGTCTGCGCCAACGAGATGCACGTAAAAACCAAACACTATAAACTAAGCCCTGAACACATCCTATAGGAGATAAGGATCACATGAATAACCTGTTCATACCAGAGTAGAAATGTTCATTGACGAGGGTTGGTCAGTGATTGTAAATGAGGCATCATAACTTGAGGTATCTTTTCTGACAAAAACAGATTGGGTGATACGGAGGTTAAACAGATCCAACATGAGTGAAAACCGGAAAGAATGTTAGATCAGCGATGAAAGTTTTTGAATGTCAACAGTTGATAATATCCTGAAGAGGGTCACCTCAGGATCGGTGAGTGAAAACCGGAAAGAATGTTAGATCAGCGATGAAAGTTTTTCAATGTCAACAGTTGATAATATCCTGAAGAGGGTCACCTCAGGATCGGTGAGTGAAAACCGGAAAGAATGTTAGATCAGCGATGAAAGTTTTTGAATGTCAACAGTTGATAATATCCTGAAGAGGGTCACCTCAGGATCGGTGAGTGAAAACCGGAAAGAATGTTAGATCAGCGATGAAAGTTTTTCAATGTCAACAGTTGATAATATCCTGAAGAGGGTCACCTCAGGATCGGTGAGTGAAAACCGGAAAGAATGTTAGATCAGCGATGAAAGTTTTTCAATGTCAACAGTTGATAATATCCTGAAGAGGGTCACCTCAGGATCGGTGAGTGAAAACCGGAAAGAATGTTAGATCAGCGATGAAAGTTTTTCAATGTCAACAGTTGATAATATCCTGAAGAGGGTCGCATCAGGATCGGTGAGTGAAGACCGGAAAGAATGTTAGATCAGCGATGATAGTTTTTCAATGTCAACAGTTGATAATATCCTGAAGAGGGTCGCATCAGGATCGGTGAGTGAAGACCGGAAAGAATGTTAGATCAGCGATGATAGTTTTTCAATGTCAACAGTTGATAATATCCTGAAGAGGGTCGCATCAGGATCGGTGAGTGAAGACCGGAAAGAATGTTAGATCAGCGATGATAGTTTTTCAATGTCATCAGTTGATAATATCTTGAAGAGGGTCGCATCAGGATCGGTGAGTGAAGACCGGAAAGAATGTTAGATCAGCGATGATAGTTTTTCAATGTCATCAGTTGATAATATCTTGAAGAGGGTCGCATTAGGATCGATGGTTTTCTTTGCGAAGACAAATCCACCATATGTCCACGTGGAAGCCACCACTTTCTCCTTCACCAACTTTCTTACTGTCGCGTACAAATGAGCACTGGATTTAGTCAGATGCTCATTTATGTAGATCTTCTCTCTTGGATGACCAGATTGAGTAGTTGAGCGGAGGAGTTTCCTTGCATTGAACACCTCATTGCGTGTACGACGAGAGGTGAAGCTTACAATGATAGGGCCATGGGAGTTATCAGATGAAGTATGCAGACGGTGAGCAGTGAAAATGTCACGCTCCGTGATGTCAAGGCCAAGTCTGGTTTGAAATAAGTGAAGAACATCAGAGTGATCAGACACGAGTGAGCGATCCGTTTCGCTCTGGGTCCTTTGACTTCCAGTGTATTCATCATTCAGAGAAGACTGACTGGCCGGTGAGATTCCATGAATTATGAGGTTGGACAGTTTAGCATGTCTTTCCATGTCATCCAGTTTTCCTGCAAGATTCCTATTGTTTTCCTCCATTTGCTTGAGTTTATCGTCCATCGCGGTAAGCTGGGTGTTACATTTTTTAAGGTTCTCGTTGCACATAGATTCCATGGTCTGGTAATGTTCCCCCATGGTTTTGTTTAACGCAGATGTGACTTCCTTCGAAACTTCTTTAGTCACCTCCTTTGTGATATCAACAGCCATTTGTTTCGCTATGGCTTCCATGACTGGCGTAAGGAGAGCTGTGAGCTTGACGAGTAGAACACTAACAACTTTATCTTCAAGAACCAACTCCGCAAGTTCATCTATTTTTGAAGCTTTCTCGGCCGCTTTCTTCGCCATAATAACCCAATGTTCGCACAAAATTTGTAGAGCAATTTGCTAATATAAGTAAGTTTGTCAAGTTTTCGGCACGATTCAATCTAAACAGCCACCATCTTTTGGGTGCGTTTTAGTGGAACATCTCTGTAATATTGTCCATTGATCTCATGACAACTGGTTCGGTGAAATGGATATGTTCGTACGACCAAGTCAGAGACCCGACCGATGCCATAAGGGATTTGCTGAAAGTTGGTCGATTCCGCAAAAGACGATTTGCTGGAACGTCCCTCTTCTGTGTACCGGCAGATACGTGTTTGCGAACATTCTGATTGTTACTGGGTGCTGCCACAGTAAACAATTTCTCACCTGGAGGCTAAACCAGATGAAATTGACCAGGTTTGCATGATACAACCTGAGTGACTGACAGGAAGGTTGAAATATTGCTTGTTTCTCGAGATTATCGTGACGTCATTAGTTTCGTCATCCGCGTTACGTCATTATAGCTCTGAATGTGAAATAATTTATACAGCACTTGGCTAGAACATCAAGCTTCGTTACTGTGAAATTTCGTTAACTCATTCCCGCCTGAATTGTTCCGATACCTATTGGGTTTATCGGGTCACCCGCGACCCGATCCGGCGGGAAAGAGTTAAATTTGATGGTCATCTACATGAGTTATCCGAACTTACGCAGGGGGATGGTTTTTTATGAATCACCGTGTATATCATATATATATATATCATTTATATATATCATATATCATCTATATATATAATATATAATCATATATATCATATATATTATATAAGTCATATAAATATTATAATGATATATTGCATATATATATGATATATATAGTAAATAATATATTTTAAAAAATATGATATATATCATATACATGATTATATATGAGATGTATATATTTTATGTATATATATTATGATGTATATATAATATATGTGGAATATATATATTGTATACGATAAATTATATTGCATATATCTATATTAATAAAGAAGAAACTATGTGTGTGTGTGTGTGTGTGTGTGTGTGTGTGTGTCTGTTTGACCGGAATGCATTTCCACAGTTTTCGAGCTTTTCACTCCAAACCTTCACTAGTGTGTCCGTCTGGGCATGAGACGCAAAGTTGGAGAGGGGGGTTTGCAAATCTCCCCCACCATGGGGGCCAAAATGGGGGGCGAAATCCCCCAATTTTTTTTCAATAAAATGCAGGTATCGGGTGGGGCAGTTGAACGGGAGGGGTGGTGTGGTCGGGGTTTGGGGTGGAGGTGGCGTGTGGAGTGGAGGGGTGGAGGGGTAGGATGGAGGCGGGTGGAGGGGTGGGGCGGGTGGAGGGAGTGGGGTGTACGAGGTGGTGTGGCTTTGGGGGTGGAGGTGGGGTGGCGGTGTGGAGCGTGGAGTGGTAGGGTGGGGGCGGGTGAACTGGGTGGGTGGACAGGTTGGGAGTTTGGGGTGAAGGTTGAAGGTGTGATGAAGGTGGGGTGGAGGTGGGGTGGAGGGGTGGGGTGTGGCGGGTGGAGGTGTATGGGGTGGGGTGGGGTTTTGGGGGTGGAGGTGGGGTGTGTGGTGTGGTTGGGCTGTTGCCGGGTTTAGAGAGTGGGGGCGTACGGCGTGGGGTGGGGCTTGAGGTGAGGTGGGGGTGGAGGGTAGGGTGGAGGCGGGTGGACGGGGTGGGGGTTTCGGGTGGAGGTGGGGGTGGGGTGGGGGTGGGGTGGGTGGATGGGTGGGGTGTACGGGGTGGGTGTGGAGGTGGGGGGTGTGGTGTGGTAGGGTTGTGGGCGTTGCGGGTCGTAACCTGAAATTCCCGGGCAACGCCGGGTACCCCTTCTAGTTATATATAAATATGATATATATGATATATGTGATATGATATATATGTATGACATTTGTATGTATCATATATATATATATATAATTTATCGATATATATATGTATCTATATCGATATAAATTATATCGTGTATATAACTGATATATATCATAAATATTATATATATATATATAATTATATGTGTGTATATAAAACATTATACACCAAGACAATTTCGCCAATTGAATGGAAAGATCTTGTGCATACAACAGCTAGCTAATCTGCATAAGACCAGGCTAGCTGCAGGTTACCGACTACAGTTCCATGACCCACTGGACAGTTCACCAGCCGAGTATAACCGATCATGTAATAGGCATCTATATTCTATACCAACCCCCAGTTCATGTGTTTGTCTTTACCTCAGAGCATGGCCTACAAGTAGGGTGAGAATTGCGGGGAGAAGGTTTCAACCCCCAGTATTTCCTACAGCCCCTTGGAAAAGTATGTTTTTCACACCCCAAGTACAAGTGGATAATGATCCAACCCCCCAGTTATTTTTCCACAATTCTTACACAGCCTACAAACAAGGTACTTTCAATACATCTTGGCCTCCAAGTGTACGGTGTACCTTTGTTTATAAGTCTGGTCCCCAGCTAGAGCTTTATATAGTTGAAATCTCAATTGATGAAATGAGAAGCCAACGAGTGTAAAGTGATGTAATACAACCTTGCCTTGATATTGCTGGCTCTTGGCAGATAAATAGAGGGAGCACACAGAGGGCACCAGGACGAGAAAGAGAGAGGACGAAGAGAGTCCGATAGTTCGTAGGTCTGGGGTTTAGTGTCGTAGTAAGAATTAGACAGCCGTTGTGTGGTTTGATTCTGTGCTGCTATCGTGACGATTAATAAAGAGTATCGAAAAGAACTCTGTGTCTTCAGTATTTCTTGTGGGGAAAGACGTTCTGTGATCTGGTTCGAATCGCCGTCGGTGGAAGCGCTGTAAGTCCTTCGAAATACCACGAAGGCCGAACTTACGCTCCCGGGGAGCCTGCGACTACGGATCCCGGCCATTTTCGTTACAGTAGAAATTTAAAATGGTGTTCATGAAAATATAGCCTATTTGAAGCATTTTAGGGATATAAGCCACTCCATACCATCCACCTCAAATTTTATGGGAAAATCTCATCCTGTCCCCCCAAATCACCTCCAGATCACCTGAACTGAGAATAATGATCTTATTACAGCTTTTATTCTTTATTTACCTGCAATCCTTAGAAGCGGACGATGCTTTCACGGTGGAGGTAAGTAGCCTACTTATTATTCGGAGAGGAAATGCTTTCGTTGTGTACATTGCTGTGTCTTTGATATTGCAGACCAGCGGCACAGAAAGTAGGGCTAATTAATTGAACCACGTCTCAGCACCTCAGAGCATTAAACGGCGATCACATTCAACCACATGACGCAGGAGCGGCAGGACTGCTGTTGTCTTCCTACTGTCGCCTATATTAAACACTATAGCCGTAAATCACGGATTAGAAGTAGGCCTAATTGCTTTACACTACCCGAATCAAGAGAATCATTCTTTCTTTATGAAAAATTGCAATAATTATTAAAAATTTAAAAATCAATGAAGACAAACATCAATGCTATAACAAAGTTCTACCTATTTGGCGCTAATTGTGTTTCTTAATGCGATCGACAGATGTAGACCCATTTCTTTGGATTATTGTTCTGCGACTTGAAGACAGTATTGCGTTTTCTTGAATATTCTGCGACAAATGAACCAAGTGCTGATGATGGTGACGAACAAATGAATTATTATCGAAGTTGGACTTGATTCAGCCTCGATAAGCTCACATGTACATGTGATTCACTCCGTCAAATATCACACTGGAAATGATGAGATATGCCGCGAATTTGACAGACTAGCCTAATTAGTGCTATTATAATAGTCAAATAGTTCACCAATTCACATTCGCAGTTACTGTCTCGATCTCCTTCTCCAGTAGATTACGCAATCTCCAAACCACACGACTCACGTAAAGTTATACACGGACTATACATGTAGAATTCCTTTTCACCGCATTCTATCCCGTAACTAACGTAGCTGACTCAACACTTCGTATTACAACAGATAGTGTTAGTCCACAGGCCCGCCGACAGAAATTCCGGGCCCCTGGGCTGAGCAGTCACGGGCCCCTAAACTATCTTCATGCTTTTTGACAAAAAATGTCAATAAAGGCAAATAGAAATAACAAAAGGGTGGGTGCGAATGAACGATAATGCAGAGGCTGCATTTATGATTTTAATCAGTTCTTGATGTTAAGAATTTAATTAAAAAATGTATTGTGATCAAAAAGCAACCTTTCTGGATTTAATTGCCGCAAAATCGATTATAATATCCTGGTAGTTCTCCATTTTGTCTGCGATCCTTGAAAATGCACTTTGGAAATGCTCTTTCTTCATCTCCTTGAAAATTGTCCGGATGTCTTGCAAAACCGTTTCTTATAATTAGTGCCTATAATATTAGCCTATTATACGGTCTCAATCGTTTGTGTAGGTACGGTTCCTGGCGGTAGACCGTAGAGTGCCAAGATCCAATAATCTAATCTAGGCCTATTAGATCTAATCTTTTTCTTTAATTAAACGCCTGCAAGACGCACTGCGCTTTCCATTTACAAGTTATGCAGTAGGCCTAATCTTAATTAAACTTAAGTACTAACTGAACAGACAGCTTTGCAAAACCAAGCTTTTCTTACAGATCTATTTAATTAAGCATTCTTGTAAGTCTTGTTTATAATGTCATCTTTTGGAAATACGAATGCTAACACTACAAATTTCAATTTCGTCCATTTGGTTATGATCACGAACCCGAATCAACCGATGTAGGACTGATTACGGGCTCTGATTTATCTTCCTTTGAGATCTCGATTTAAAATAGTTGAGTGTGCCTTTTCAAATTTATTCGCTTGTTCTTGTCGTTTTTGTGCTCCAAATTTGTATTTATATTCCATCGTTACGAAAGAAATTTAGCATTTATTGATTTGTTTAGCCTATAAGTTCACAGTGCTCACTTATGATTGAATTTAGTAAAAGAGCCTCCTGAGCCATGTGAGACGGAAGTGGACGTGTTAGTTGGCAAAAACTGATAGGCCTAATTAAGGTGATTTGCTTGAAACTTAAGCAGTTGTTGTGACAGTAATATTAGGCTATATGTAAAACTCACTAAATCATAAACTTTGCATAGACTAAGTCACATTATAAGTGATTACAAGCTGGGCCCGCAGTTCGCAATTAACATATGAAAATTTAAATTCAGTGCAGCCCGGGCCCCTCCGGGCCCCTTAAAAGTCGCCGGGCCCCTGGGCATTTGCTCCCCTTGCCCCCCTCTCGGCGGGCCTGTTAGTCCACACTCATTCCTGTCACTTATTTTAACTTCAGGAACGCTTACCGCAGCATAACGACTTTATCCATCATCTTCAGGCAATGAAACCAAACTTTCTTCCTCCAGTCTCTCCCCTGACGTTCAAAGAAATTCCGCTAGTCCGTTATTTCGATTTGCTGTGTTTTTATTGGCTTCGCATCTCACCGACAATGCTTATTTACCTAGCTTCCAATGCAACCGATTTAAGGTTGCAACCGCTATTTTCATGGAAACTCCAACTTTCTAGTCCTTCATCTTCTCTAGTGTTCTGCCCTTAGGCAGGTCCAAAATTCCAACGACATCATACTTGTCTATATCTGGTCTTTACTGTTTTTATATTACACTCCAAATAATTGGGCCTATATATATTTTTTATATAGGCCTATATATAATTATATATGTGTGTATAATGCCAGTATTAAATTGTCTAGCTTGACTCTTACTAATAATAATAATTAGTACATAGATTATTATTTACTAGATAAGGATAAGCATACACTAATTCGCTACCGATACTCATTGACATAGCGTTCAATGCGTAGGCCAGCCGCATGTCCGAGATTTGGAAGCTGAAATATTGGAACATGTAAACCTAGACTGTTCCTTGTCACGTTTTATATAATTATGCTGAATATATTTAAATAATTTTCAAGATACATTAATAAATTATTAGATTTATCTCGTAGACCGAATGAGTTTAAATTAAAGGATAATTTGCATGTCACAATCCGTTTAGGAAAAATAGTTGAATTTTAATTCAAGTTGTAAACAATAATTCCACCTCTTAAATTTCCTTCGATCAGTTGATTCCTGTCTTTAGCGTAATGCAACCTATGCGGCCATCCCCTCCTGTTTTCTTCTACAAGTATCATCGGACAAAGGATTCGATAAAATTTAAGATCGGAATGCAACAGGATCAATCTAGCATTGGCGCTGTCGGCCACAAAAATTCGATCGTCTGAATCGAGTGAAATATATTGAGGGTTATTCAAGTTTTGTATTTTTTGTGTCGGAGTAAACCGACTGATTACCATGTGTCCATCTCCAGACACTTCACTTACGCACCAATTCATTGTCGGTCGCATCTCTCCAAACGCATTATTCTCCTCTCTCGAACTGTGAATAATTACGAAATTCCCCAACGATGTTTGCACTGCATGACAAGGTCCCTCGATTTCGCTTGGAAAACGAATGGATCGAATAAGTTCTGCGTCTGATCCGTAGATATTGAGAATGGACGATGAACGATTGACCAACAAAAACTGACCATTACTGGACACTGACAGAGTATATGGTCTATAGTCAATGGCCAGCCATTTGATTATTTCGTCTTCGTAACTTGTATCCAATGTCATCCTCCAGACGCATTTGTTTCCTCGGTCAGATAAGTAGAGACAATTCTCCTTCTCACTGGAGCCAATGTCAAAAGCATGTTGAGCCTCTTTAATTTCGATTATCACACGAGGACGAAGTTCATTTCGAATATCGAAGACAAAAATAACATTTGGAGCATTGGAATCAGATGCTGAATGACAGAGGACGTAGATTTTATTTCGCAGTTTAGTCACTCCAAACACATCTTCATATCCCGTTGTCTTAACACAGTCTTTGATGTATATGGAAATTTGGCAAGCAACTTAAATAAAAACAAACTATAATTTCTATGCGAAAAAATTTAATCTCTAATTTGTTAATACATTTTTTTGCATCATAAAACACTGTTGATGTTATAAATCCGTTTTAATGATCGATGCATTTATTTATTTCAATTGTAATGGTTTTTCACTGCCATAATAAATAATTATAATCACAGCTAAAGTGCATCCGTCAACTTATGTCTTACTAGCGTACCCGGCAACGCGTTGCTGTGGCTAAAAAGAGCATCCAACCATCCCTCCCTACCTCCATTCTCCCTCCCCCACCCCTTCCGCCTTCCCTATAGTCCTTACCGTGCTGATCTACACATATTGGACATAGAGCCCTGCGCCGACTTGCGAGTGTCGGCGGCGGCGCGCCGGTAATTTTTGGTCGGCGGCGGCGGCGCGCCGACCAACAAAAATCGGCGGCGGCGGCGCCTTCGAAATGTCGGCGTCGGCGGCGCGGCGCGGCGTCGACGTGGAATTGGTGCTCCAGCGTCGCAAACTTATTTTAAAAGTTGTTACACCCGCAACCTATATTATAAAGATATGCGCGTTCAGCGATTTTTTTGGCAATTATCTGATCTTAAATTAATATTCATGAGAAACAATTATTCTAACAATAGACGTTGAAATAAAAAAAATCTACAACAGCATGATTATCATACCACATGACAGCGGTTTCAAACTCAGTCCTCCAGCTTATGTAACCAACTAATAGAAGTTAATGAACTGTTTGCGCCATAGATGTAAAAAACGATGGAAACGGAATAAAAAACGGGAAAAACCTCGTTTTTTTTCGAAATAATAAAAAACGACAAAAAAACGATAAAAAACGGAAACGGAAAATAATTTGACTTTGCTACATCTAAAACCGCATTTTAACCTTGAAAACCTTGATTAGGAACCTACTAAATGCAGGCTATCTCTTAAATGATGCTGTTAAATGATGAAATAATGACTTTAGTTGGCTGAATCCTTGAGAGTAGGCGGAAAATATAAGAAATATCAGGAAAAAATTAAAATTAGGGAAAATAATAACAGAAAGAAAATAAATAAATAAAGTTAAATAAAAATAAAAAAACGATAAAAAACGATGGGAAAAATAAAAAACGAAAAAAACGACGTTTTTTGGGAGAGAATAAAAAACGAACAAAACGTTTTTTACAACTATGGTTTGCGCAGTGGTTGAGCCACCTGCCTATTTTACTCTTGACCTGCCTTATGAACCGCCAAAAATCCTTTGGGATATTTATTATCTTTTTACATTCAATTTCTTTCACATGCTGAAAAAGGCCCATTAATGTCCATTATCTTCACACGACCAGCTGAAATTGTATAGTAGAGTGCATGCATTGCATACATACGTACGTACGTACATAGCCTACATACTGTGTTTGCGTAGAAATATTTTCTGTCACAAAATGGGATTATCGTGAAAAAATACATGTGATCTTGTCAACAGATGAGGCCATCATGAGGGTGCTTGTAGTTCTTAAATTTTCCTATTCAAAGCACACTGAGTAGTAAACTTGTTCAGAATTTACCACCTTTCCTGATTTATCGGCCAATAATCCGAACGACATTCACTCGAAACTCTTAGCATCTTCTTTAAACCTAATTGCTATGTACAGGTCTTTGGATCTAAACAAGCAAAGTCACAATAAGTTACACTGTCTTGTTTACGCGAAAATGATTTTCTTTTCCTAATCGGATCCCGTTTGTTTGGATGTTGCTTAATACCTGACAAAACAGAATCTACTGGCCAATTGCCTAAAATTGTTCCGTTGTGCATGTAGATAGGCCTATTAATGTTCGGAAGCTTAATTTCCAATTTCACATATGTCACGTACTGCGTGGAGTTTAATATTGGTGGAAAAAATTGGAATTCGGTAGTAACTGACCGGCAATGGGGAATCGCAATCCTGCAGAGGCGACCAATCGCCTACGTAAAATTGCCGAGCGCCACCTCTTTGCAACGTGAGAGTAACATGTATCCTAATACTAGAGAGCTGACGGTTCTCTTCAATTCTAGCGTACGGTCAGACTATCATGAAAGAGGCACACACGGCATAACAATTCACTTAGGCCTACCTGGAGTTTTTTGTGCCATCGTTGCTGCCATAATTCAAATCGAATCACAAAATCCACAAAGTTTAGACATTAGGCGCACTGTTCAAAAGTCAAAACGAATAAGTAACATCATAGGTTTCATAGCATTGACGCAAAATCCGTGGTGCCAGGAAAATCGAAGAAGTTAAGAAAAAGATTCTATTTCGCACTGACACAACAATTTTGTCGCGAAACATGCAAGAGATGAAAATGCAACAAAAATAAATAAACAAATCAACGCGGCATCGGCGGCGCGCCGACAAATTGTCGGCGGCGGCGGCGTCCTCAAAATGTCGGCGGCGGCGGCGCGGCGCGGCCGGCGCAGAGCTCTGATTGGACAGTGCAGTCGCTCCACTCTACTCTATTCATCGCCACTTCAATAGCATCGTTCCATTTCATTTCTATACCCTACTCCTCTTGCACAGTTTCCATCCAGTTCTTCATTGGCCTTCGTCTACCACGTCTCCATCCGGAGTCCGGATCGGTTAAGTCCGGCCACCAAAAAAGGCAGTTGATGAATAGCATCCGGTTCCAATCCAAGGCAGCGACTCGAAGGTTGAATAATGTGACCGGGCTCTGGTTGATCTGCGAGGGTGCAAAGTCATCTGGGCTGAACACATCTGGGTTGTAAGGCCAAAGACCAGTGTTGAAAACCCAGTGACTGCCTTATTTAGACCTGCTCATGACATTGGCAAAGTTCTGCAACTCTGTGTCAAGAACACTGGAGGCATAACGCCCAAGCTGTCCTGGCTTTACAACAAGATTACATTTAATGTCTAGTAAGTGTTTTTCTGAGGATTCTATGAAGTAATTGCACCTTCCGCTTGCTTAGCTCTCCATTTCTAACTTTCTCAAGTCCCATAGTGTCAGTTGTTCCAATCCATATATTCCACGATCGTGTTTTCTCGTATAGGCCTACAGTATAGCCTATCTAACCATCACTAACAGAAAAACAATCACAATATGCTGATAACACTCTACAACATGACTATTATTAACCTACACGGACCTTCCAATTTTGTTTACTAAATACAAATGTGATGACGGGGGCAAGATGCCCAGGGGGAAAGATGCCCATGGCGTTTTGCCTTCGAACGGGAGGTTGCAATAAGCTTACATAATGATTATAAATTATCGTCCACATGCAAACTGAAAATTGATCCCAGCGTAAAGTTCGCAAGTGGTTACTAAGCGCACCAGATGTGTGACTTTATTGAAAAATGATTCTACTAATCTGACAAATCTGTAGAACTGTTAGGAGCTTTATACAGCAGAGCCCCTAAAAACAGACTTTTAGTTATACCGACTGTCCAACAGCTTTAATATCGCAATTACTGATATTAATATGCATGAGACCGTGTGAGAAAATAGTCTAGCTGAACCCGGCCACGCGTTGCTGTGGCTGAAAAGAGCCTCCCCTCCCCTTCCCCCTCCCCCTCCTCCTCCCCTCCTTCTCCCCTCCCCTCCCTTCCTTTCCCCCTTCCCCCTCCCCTCCCTTTCTCCTCCCCTTCCCCTCCCCTCCCTCTCGGCCTCCGCCTCCGCGTCCCTGCATCCTCCATCTCTCTCCTCCCTGTTCGTCCCGCTCCCTCGCCTCCTTTCCTCCCTCACACCGTCCCTTTGCGATGGCGACGCGGATCGCGCCATAAAACGCTTGAGCAAGAAGGCCGCAATGAAATGTGAAGGCCGCAATGAAATGCGCTAAAGAAATTTACGGAACAAACGTGCCCGAATTGGTATGCAAGGCTTATTGACGGGCGTAGGCTATGTGTTGAAAACGGTGGAATTTTCAAAGTTTTTTTTGAAAAGATTGCGCTTTTTGCGAACAATCATTCTGCAAACCCGGCCGTGTTGGAACTAAACGTTTTGGTGAAGTTCTGAAAGCAATCGGCGCAGAAAGTTCGAAGATAACTTGCAAGGAGCCAAACGCGGTTACATTTTTATTTATATAGATTATGACAACGGTGAGGAGCGGCCTAGGACACTCAGGCTCTTTCGAGATTCAGGTCGGGGTGCATAAAGGATCATGCCTAAGTCCATTGCTATTCATTATAGCAATGGATGCAGTATCAGAGCATGTAAGAAGAGAGGTGCCATGGGACATGCCGTATGCGGACGATCTTATAATATATTGTTGCAGATGAGTCAGGACAGATTGAAGATGCAGACACGGTTTACGGACTTGCAGACGGCATTAGACAGCAAAGGTCTGAAAGTGAACATCGCCAAGACATAAACTATGGTCTGCTCAAAAACAGCTGAGGCAGTTAGGATTATGGACAACACAGGAAAGGAACTAAAACAGAGTGCACTTTTAAATATCTTGGTTCAACAATGACTGCTCAGGGTGGCTGTGAGGTCGACATCAGAAACAGGATCAGATTGGCTTGGCAGAAGTGGAGGGAGTTGACTGCAGTTCTATGTGATGCCAAAATGCCAATACAAATTAAAGGAAAGGTATATAAAACAATGGTCAGACCTGTGATTATCAATGGGGAAGAGGTATGGACGATGACGAGAAGGGGAGAGGGATTAAAGGAGAGGACGGAGATGAGAATGCTACGTTGGATGCTGGGAATTTCACTCATGTACAGAACAGGAACGAGGACATCCGAAAGAAACTCGGAGTGGCGTGTATTGCGGACAAGATACGAGAGACCAGGTTGAGATGGTAGTGTCGCGACGGGTATAACCAGACGCTACGGGTTTTCGTTTGCCATATATTATTTTTTGGATCCCCTGGTATTTGCGGGGTCTGATATAACATATAATATATTATATTTGAGTCGCTTTCGGTGGCCTACATTTTTTATGTTGGAATCGTGTTTAACACGAGTTTAAGTAACCGTACCAACCCTCCAAATTGCATCTTAATGTGTCTTTTGTTATTAAATAAAAGTCGAAAAATAAAAATAAAATAGCAAATGATTTTTCACTCACACTCACTGACCCTGAATATGTATATATTTCAGAGGACCTCTGCCGAACCCCTGGCACTGGCTTTCCGAACCCCAGGGGTTCGGCCGAACACCGGTTAAGAAACACTGCGCTAGAGGGAGATAGGTGGTCGCAGCTGCATAGAATTTCAGCGCGCTTCTTCTGGGTGCATGCGTGGCGTCCCCCAAGTCGTGGCTATAAATTCAGGATCGCGCAACCGGCAGTCAGATACGCGACCGATTTCAAGGAGTGTACTGCCGTCATAAGGAAGAACCACGTAACTCAAAATTTGGCCGTTTTGAGTTAGATGCAGATTCTGCATCTATTAATGGTCCTACACCTTGGAAAAAATTGAGAAACTCCTATCTCAATTCCATCACAGGGAACCAGCGTGTGTAAAAAACACGTATCTCCAGAAACCGCATGGCATCATAAGAAAGAACCACGTATCTTGAGTTACGTTGTTTTTCCTTAGTATGACAGTGTGTATTCCCAGATACGTACTAAGCAAAAACCACGTATCTGCAATTTGCGTTGTTTTTGAATACGTTAAAAGAGGTGTTGAAAAGACACTTCAGCAATTATCGTCTGTTTGAAATAATAACGCCTGATCGCTGTACAAACTGGTTTCGCTGCTGTGCAAACTGGTTTCATACTTTGTAAACTTGTTTCGTATATCTTAAATTGTTACCTGAGTACCGTATAAATTGGTTTTACAACTGTACAAACTGGTTTCATATTGTTTGAAGTAATGTTTGATAACTAGATAGACTTGCTTCACAGCTGTTCAAACTGGTTTCAGATCTTTAGAATGATGCCTGATAGCTGTAAACCTGGTTTTACAGTTATACAAACTGGTTTCACATGTTTGCAAGCTGGTTTAGTATCTTTTAATGTATCTGTCAGCTGTACAAACTGGTTTTCAGCTATACAGAAGTTTTTGTATCTTTTAACATGGTGCATGATGGCTGTACAAACTGATTTCGCAGTGTACAAACTGGTTTATAGTTGTCTAAACTGGTTTCGAAATTTTTAAAAGGTTGCACGAGAGCTGTGCAAACTGGTTTCACAGCAGTAAAAACTGGTTTCGCATTCTTGAGAATGATTTCTGATTGCTGTGCAAACTGATTTTACAGCTGTACAAACTGGTTTATTATCTTTAGTATAATGGTTTCTTATCCTTAGAATAATGCCTGATACCTGTACAAACTGGTTTTACAACCGTTCGAACTTGTTCATACAAAGTGCAAACTGGATTCCTATCTTTTAAAATAATGTCTTATATCTGTACAAACTGGTTTCACAAACTGGTTTCGCATCTCTAAAAATAATGCCTGACAGTTGCACAAACTGGTTTCGCTGCTGTAAAACTGGTTTTATAGTTGTGCAAACTGGTTTCATATCTTCGAAAATGTTGTATGAGAGATGTTCAAACTGGTTTTACAGAAATACAACTGGCTTATTCCATTTGGAATAATGCCTGATCGCTGCAAAAACTGGTTTCATACTGTACAAACTGGTTTCATATCTTTCAAAAAATGATGATGCCTGATAGCTGTGCAATTCGATTTTTGCAGCTGTACAAATTGGTTTGGTCTTTTAAAACTATCTCTAATTGCGTTAAAACTAGTTTCACCGTTGTACAAATTCGTCCCACGGATGCACAAACTGGTTTCATATCATTTAAATGCTTGCTTAACTGAACAAACTGGTTTCACAGCTACAAAATCTGGTTTCTTATCTTTTAATATTATGTTCGGTGACTGTACAAACTGGTTAACACCATTGTACAGACTGGTTTTTGTATTTTAACCCTTATAGGGTCACGAAATTTCTCAACCGATTTTGGTCACCTGGGGGTAAAAAAATACCCCCACTGTGATTCGCATGATTCCTATGATAAACTCCAATTTTCAAGTATAAAACTAAAAGAAATTATTTATAGAAGGTTCGCTGAATGCACTGGAACAAAGAAACATATGCAGCACTGCAGGAAAATCAAAATGGCGGACAAAATGGCCGCCATAATCTTAAATGGTTATAAGTGAAGTTATGTATGCAGTGGAAACATGATTTCAGAGTCTAAATCAACATTTTATAGGTCAAGGAATGCAATGGAACCAAATTCACATATGTGGCACTGCACGAAAATCAAAATGGCGGACAAAATGGCGGCCATAATATTAAAATGGCTATCATTGAAGTCGTATGTGCATTAGAAACATGAGCTCAGGGTCTAAATTGATGCTACACTTGTTAACTTCACGTGATTTGCTGTAGACAATTTCATTTATTCATCCTAATTTTATGAAACCAACACGATTTCTATATATAAAACGATACTAATCATGACATACGTTTCTATTTGTCCGGGCTGGAGTCGGGAGCGCCTCTGAGTAGTTTCCTTGAAGAGGCGCTATATAAATACTTGAATGAATGAATGAATGAATGAATGAATGAATGATACTATATTATGTTCAGATACTGATTAGGGAGACATTGTGACAGCAAGACACTCACGTGTAACGCATGCATAATGCTATGTTTATGAATTCCTGACTAAAATAGCTATGAAGTGGTGCATTCTCGTACTTTTTAGCTGATTTGGGTGCATGGATAGATAATAAAACTGGATGCATTCTGTGCATAAAACATATTTAGGAAAAGTCACAAAAGCAATTTCTTTAACTATTTTCAGGGAAAAAAATTTCCGTGAAAAACCGAGCTGGGGGTATTTTTTTACCCCCCGGTGACCCTATAAGGGTTAAAATAGTGCCTGATAGCTGTACAAACTGGTTTCACAACTGTACAAACTGGTCTTACAGTTGAAAAACTGGTGTAGACTCTATTCAAATAATACCAGATTTAGGTGTGAGTAAATTTCTGAATTGTTGCGATTTTACGCAGATACGTTGTTTTTGCCATTTATGGGTCACCTTCGCCGGTCTGTAATGCTAAGCAAGAACACATTAACTCACATTTTTCATATTTACGCGCAAAAATATTTAAATTTATTTTTTCCATAAAAATGGTTGATTTTTTCTACATTTATTAGTATAAAGCGGAAAAGAATATAAATATTTTTTCCACTTGGCAGAAAAGAATTTAGTCTTTTGCGTTTATCTCAAAACTAGGTTTTTTGAGATACGTGGTTCTTCCTTATGACGGCAGTGTAGACGTGCCACTCTCAATCATAAAGTGATAGTTTCGAAGCCTGAGTGGGCCTATGAGAGATGTGACCGAACCTTCGAGGACTAAAGATGTAATGCTGTCGATGAAATTATTCGGGTTCGATGCGATAAGTTTTATTTGAAGTGAGGCCAGGATTTAGTGCCTGCTCGCATCAGTTGTTGCATCGTTAAGATTCGGATTCTGTTCGGCGTTTCTTACGACAGGGAGTCGTTTCTTTTATAATTCGAAGCGTCGATTGGTTGTAAATTCTATCTGGCGTCTCTTGCGACAGGGAGTCGTTTCTATGGAATTTCGGAGCTTCAATCGGTGCTGTTTCGGAGCCGATCTCTGTCGGTCATGAGAAGTGATTCATTGGAAGCATCGGATCGTCTGAGCTGGTGTCCTGTCTTCGCACATTCGTCGTGGATATAGGCCTATCGGTCAGGCCTTCGCACGGAGTGAATTCTTCTACGTTGCGTTTTGAGTTGTGCATTTACACGTCGGCTCATCCCTGGAAATAAGTCTACCGTGTCCGGCTTCTGTTCTTCTTTTCGCACGGAGCGAATTCTACTCTGTTTCTTCGGAATTCGTGGATCACCCATACTCGACGCGCCAGTTCGGTCTTGGCGACAAATCAGCGTCGTCTTCGCTGATTCTTTCGGGCCTTTCATCATCGACGCCCTCCTTATATTCTACGACGCTTATCCTGGAATCGTCGCCCTCTTCGGCGCCTTTCTTCGCATATCGTCGGCTTTGTCCCTTGTCTCCGAAAATAAGGTACTGTCTGTTGGGAAATTAAATGCGATCTATCTTGTAGATGTTTTGGGCTAACTTGAAATTGATCGAGGCAGTTGAGAGTGAATTGGGGATAAATTTAGGCTTACTCTGATTGCAAGTGTTTGCAATGAATTGCATATGTTCGATATGTTTCTTTGATTTGCATCGGTCGATTTCATAATTATTGATTGTCTTCAGAATTAATAAGAGATACTAATTAAACTTACTGACTTAATCCTTGCTAGCCTTAGGAAGTGAAATAATTGAAATTTGTATAGCACTATGGAAGGTAGTAGGATGTCTACTCCTTCGCAGCCGTCTAGGCCGCCTTCTTCGATGGAGATATTGCTTGAGGCAATTTTCTCAGTGAAACTGATGTACAGGCTAATTCTAGAGAGACACAAGATGCCATTTCGTTTGTGCAAATTAATGTGAAGGAGGCCATCTCTTCCAGTAGAGAGGAGTTTAACTCTTTGGAATTATTTGTTATGGGAGCGCTGACAAATATCCTGTCGCGCCTAGATGATTTAGAATCTTCGCCACCACAAAAGCCTGCTGTGGGTTCGAACTCGGGAACAACGTCTCCAGCTCATTCCATTACGGACACGCTTATCACTCGACCATCGGCCTGGAAAGGAGTTCGGGTGCTAGGGCTAAGGACCTTTCACTATCGGCTAACCCTGGTATACTTCGTCGAAGTGAACGACTGTCTAGTAAGGCTCCTGTTTCATACAGAGAGGTAGGAGGCCGAGATGTTTGGCTATCTCAGACCCGACGGAATTTGAACCCCGAGGCCACCGCCTCCCTTCCTCCCTCGGTGTCTTTGAACTATGACCCACAGCAGCACGCGGTCCCCTCGTGCGTCGGACCGGAAGTGGTGACTCCGGGAGTGTCCGAGGGGGTGGGCGTTACAGTACGGTCATGTGATGAGAAGAGAGTAAGAATCATGAAGGCGCATGTCCATGGACGACGCAGTCGGGGTCGTCAAAAGAATAGATGGAGGATGCGATACTGGCGGACATGAAACAACTGAAACAGAAAAATGAAGACACCAAAGACAGAGGAAAGTGGAAGAGGAGGATCCGAGTGGCTGACCCCTCCGTAGAGAGGGATTAATTTAAGCCTGAAGAAAAAGAAGAAACCTAAAATTATATGTGTGCATTTATGCTTTACATTAGTATTATTTAAAGGATACAATAGGCCTAATTATAATTTAAAGCTGATTGAATTTTTATGTGTTGTGCAAAAATTTTCAGCGATTACCCCTCGGGCTACCAGGGAGGGGTGGTATCCACCCCTCCTAGGTTTTCCCAAATCAAACTTGTTTCGTTTGGAATAAAATGATGACGTTTTAGGTAGCTGTAGAGGATTCATTTGGACACACTTTGAGCTACAATGTAAAATGTGTGATGATATACCATACCATTCAAAAGTTATACCCAATATACCCGAGGCACCATGGGGTGTGGATACCACCCCTTAGATTATCGGCAGTATCTTATCCGTCCTTTAACACGAAGAGACACAAATAACACCATTCTGTAGAGGGAATGTGGGGCTACATTTCCATGCTCACTGAGTTGTCTTTTGACAACCAGAAGTGCTCAAAATAGATGAAAATATAAATAAAGGTGTTTTATTTTTAGAACATTTTCATGTTTTTTTCTATTATAACTTATTTATAATTTACTTCTCAAGAGAAACAAATTATGTCATTCTATAGCGGGCATGTAGGGCTATTTTTTATAGGCCTACCAATTAATTTGACATTTGATGACCGGAAGTGCTCAAAATAAATTTAAATGTGTGAAAATGTTGGGATTTTTTACAACGCAAACTGATAAGTCTGCGTAAACGTTTTTCATCAGCTATTACATGTTTTTTCTTCTTTTTATTTTAATTAAAACTAACTTATTGCTAGTTTTTATAGTTGAACATTGTACTTTAGTACATGTATATGTAAACTATTATTGTGTAAATAAATTATGTTAAAAACACACATAATCTACTATTTTGCTTATGCGAAAGTATGCATTTTGTGGAATCGACGGGTGCCTACGGAAAAAATTCATAATTCCGGGGTACTTTCATATATTTTAAACCTAAATATACCATTTTGTGCAGAAATGAATGCTGAATCCATTGATGTATTACAAGATATGATATCTCAAACCAAACCCAAAATCCAGGGGGGTGGTAACCCCCCCCTTCTTGGTAGTAAACCCTTCTTGGTAGTCAGTGTCACAAAAAAGCTTGGTAGCCTGAGGGTTTACCTAATTGAATCATCTCGGGTTGATTCGCATATTGCAAATTGTAAAAAATTCAGTTCATGAACGGATCAAGTCAAGTTGATTCACTTTGACGTACAAATTACGAATATTCGTGTCCATTCATTACCAACCCAGTGGTTGAACCCACGCTATAAAAATGCTATTTTCTCCAAAGTTTACTGATATTTCCTGACGGCATTATTCATGCCGATTATATGCATCATAACAGTTCATAATATCAGTCTGTCATTCCCAAACGTGTTCATCCTGATTTGAACTAGGCCAAATAGAGTAGGCCAAAACTCAAAAGTCGATTTTATCAAAGCAGCAAAATCGTCGATGAACCACTTCAGGGGCGGATCCAGGGAGGGAAATCCGACCATGGCCTCCCATTTAGAAATGCCCATGTATCGTGGGCCCCCATCCGGTTTCAACAAGCTTATAATTTGTACAGAACAGCCTGGCATTCCAAAGTTTGGGCATATATCAAGTTTTATACGGGAGGAACTGCACTGGTTGGCTATGCAGAAACGTATTGAGTTTAAACCATTAGTGCCTACAATCCCATATACGGGATGATAACAAAAAGTGCAAATAGTTCTATAAACAAAGTGCAATTTAAAACATTTTTAAAACCGATTTACTAGCTAACATATTGTTCTTCAAGATAATAATTTTAGATCTGGCAAAGGTTGTAAATTTTTTGGTGCAATGGTGTCATTTCTGGACAAATATTTGAAATTCGTGATTTCTGAAAAATGACTACGCGCCAAAAATTGGTATAATTCACTCATTTGTTATTAACCAATAATAACTTATTTTTTGCTTAGCAAAATGTGTTTTTTCAAATGGGAATTTACCAAAATTGCGAGTTATGATTTTATTTTCGAAAGCTTGGGGGACAGTAGCCCGATCACATATATGGGATTGTAGGCACGAGAGACCAAACCTAAATGCATGTGTGCAAATCATCATAGATGTGCACTCCATAATGCTGTAGACGTTGCCAAAGGGTATAGTCCATAACCCCCCGACCCCATTACCCCGTGCTATTGCCCCCCGGCTCACTACCCCTCCCCGACCACGTCCCCCCAGTAGGAATTACCCCCTCCCATTGCCCCCCGTCTATTTGCATGAGGTCCAATGTATTTATGAATGTATATATGCATGCATGTTTGTATGTATGTTTATGCATACTTACAGGCATACAATCATGTATGTATGTATGTATGTATGTATGTATGTATGTATGTATGTATGTATGTATGTATGTATGTATGTATGTATGTATGTATGTATGTATGTATGTATGTATGTATGTATGTATGTATGTATGTATGTATGTATGTATGTATGTATGTATGTATGTATGTATGTATGTATGTATGCATGTTTAAAGATAAGTATGTATGTATGCATGAATGTTTATATATACATTCATTCACATATACCTAAACACATGGACACATATACACATACATAAAGAAAGTATGTACGTATGTATGCATGTACGTCTGTATGCATAAACATACATACATACTTGCTGTATGTATGTATGTATGTGTATGTGTATGTATGTGTGTATATGTATGTATGCATGTATGTATGCATGTATGTATGTATGCAAACATACCTACACACATACATACTGTACATACAGTAAGCAAGTATGTATGCATAAACGTACATACATGCTTACTGTATGTATGTATGTATGTATGTATGTGTGTATGTGTGTATGTATGTTTATACATACACACATGTGTGTATGTATGAACATACATACTTACATACATACATGCATACACACATACATACATACAGTATGTATGTATGTATGTTTATACGTACAGACAGACATACATACATACATACAGATATATATACATATATACATACTTACTGCATGCATGTATGTTTGTAGGTATGTGTGAATGAACGTATATATGAACGTTCATTCATACATACATACATGCTCATCGATATACATACATATATACATACATGCATACCTGGAAATATGTATGAACATACATACATACATACATACATGCATACATACATACATACAAGCACGCATACATGCATTCATACATACAATGGACTTGTTGCAAACGGACTGGGGGTAAAGGGGGGTGTATTCCTACAGGGGGTCATGGTCGGGGAGGGGGTAATGGGCCGGGGGGTAATAGCAGGGGGTAATGAGAGGAAAAAACGCACCCAAGATGGTGGTCGGTTAGATTTTTGTTTATGACAAAACGGCGTTAAAATTGTAAAAAAACGGCTTTAAATTCTGCGAATAACAGTGAACTAATTCAATATCGAGTCGATAAGTCTTCTACCAATCATGTCGAAAAAACAAGATAAAACAATGCTTAAGCCGGAGGACTTAATCGAACTGCTAATGGACGATAAAGTGCTTAACCCTTATAGGGTAACCCTATTTCAGTTACAGTTGTTGGTAACCGGGGGGTAAAAAAATACCCCCAATTTATTTTCGTCAAATCTATGGAAATTTTTAACCAATTTCGGTCCTGTTAATTTTTACTGATAGACAAGGACATTGTTGAACGTAATGAGCAAAAAATCTTGAATTAAAATGATAACTCGTGATTATAAGCGGTCTGATTAGCTCATGACCAAATCTAGCAGGAACACACGGCGCTTGTCCAAAAGTAGGCCTACTGAATGTGCGTGATCTCGCCATGTTGGATTCTGCAACTTCTATGATTATGATACATGCGTTGAGCGCTGCTGAATCAACCAAGAAATAGAAGAGGCCATTTTCTGGTCCTGTAACTTCAAGTATATCCCTTTGTTTCCTGGTCGAATGAGTCCACGGCGCCTTTTGTGGCGTTGTAATCACCTATTTCTTTCGATGGCTTTATGCAAAAGTAAGTAAACTACACTAATATAATGCAACCTGAAATAGAAATCATACAGCAAAGAATGGCTAATTCATATGCAAGAATACAAGAACCACATTATCTCCAACAATTCAGTTCTAACAACTACTATGCTTACGTCTACATAGTGTAGAAATGATTTATCCAGTACTGGAATATGAAACCTTACTTTTCACACTAGTCTGCCGCTAGGTGGCAGCGCAATGTGGCGCAGCTGAAAACGACATTGTGAAGAAAAAACATATTTAGAAAAAGTCACAAAAGCAAAAGTCAATTTTCTTTTATTCAAAAAAATTATACGAAAAAAAGTAGACTGGGGGTTATTTTTTACTTCCCGGTTACCCTATAAGGGTTAACGCGCTGACAGCCAGAATAGTCGCCGCAATTAGACTGGAATTCGACTCATTCAAACTCGAAATAGGCCTACACGAATCTTTGAGGAAATCTACTTCGGAAATGCTTGAGGAGCGTTGCGAGGGTTTGGAAAACCGGTTATCTCAACTTGAATCGGAGAACAAAACTCTGAGAACCCAGGTGAACTCCATTGAAAATACGACTTTCAAGTCTACAATCGTAATCCAGGGTCTGGAGCCAACCGAACAGGAACTGTTGCCTCGTGGCTACTCTCAATATAAAGGTCCAGTGAACACCTTCATGAACTTTGCACATCAAAAGATGAACCTGCTACTACAACCTCAGGACGTCTATTGCGCTTATAGGCTTCCAGGTGACGGTAAAGCTCAATCTTGCCAGCCAATGGTTATACAATTCACTACGAAAAGTATGCGTGATTCGATCTACTATGCCAAAAAAGCATTGCGTACGAAGCTTTCATCCGATGACAAACCGATATACATCAACGAATACTTGACGAAGTCAAACGCCAAAATATTCGCACGATCCAGACAGCTGGTCAAGGAGAAGTCACTCTATCGTGCCTGGACATCAGGAGGAGCAATTTACATCAAGCGCTCTGACAACCTGCACGATAAACCATGCAAGATCCTGTCAATGTGTGAACTGGAGAAACTTCTACCATCGTGAAGTTCCTCCATTACAGACCCTCCAGCGAACGAACATATCCAATCCAGTTACTCAGTTTCATCTTTACGTCTCACCCACGCTGTGAACTTTACAGTCTGTGAACTTTCCTTGCAGCGCTGTCCAACTTCCAGGTAATGCTTGTCAACGATCAGCTGACCTCGTCTGGAATTGTGACCGGAATAATTACTACTCCCGTTAGTTTTTAAAAATTTAAATCTATGGTTGAACTAATTATTCGCCTTTCAAGGCAGTTTTGTTCTTTTTTTCTTGGGTTGTATCTTACTACGGTATCTTGTATTATGCTGGACGGTGATAAAAGGCTGTCTATTTTTGTACTTAAATTTGGCTCCAGGGAGCTTTATTCTATTTTTATTTTGGTAATTATCGATCGTCCAGTCTATTGATCGATGTTGTCTTCCTTGTTTTTATGTAGCTCTTCTCACAGTGTGTCGCCGCTCATGAATGACATATATTGTGATGGTTTTGCATTTGATAATTAAGTATTTTTTATGATCTGATTGAATTGTCTAATCCCATCCTCATGGTTCGAGTGTTATGGGTGGTCAATCGTGTTATGTAGCCTATCTGGTGAAACTTATCTTGCCGTGGTCATGGACAAGTTGTCTAGCTGGGTCCACTTTCCTTTTTTCTCTCTTTTCTCGTATCTCTAGTAAATTTTTTAGTGTTCTTATTTTGTGTGTGTTCTTTTGCAACTCTTACCAGGTTGGTAAGCGGTTAGTTTTTGGCACTTTTTACGTTGTTTATTTGTTTTGCAATGTTTGAACTATGCTATTTATGCAATCGTGTCGATGGAGGAACCTCTGGTGTCGCTATATTATGTGCTGTATGTAATTCCTATTACCACGTTAAATGCCTTGGCTCATTGTGGACCCCTAGGGATGGTGCCAATTGGTGTTGCAATGAGTGTGTTTGTTCTAACCTTCCTTTTGCTTATGTATATTTATGTGATGCTATTGATGACACTATAAATACTAATCATGTTTTGTTGGCTAATCACCATGACAACTGCCTAGATGTGAATGAGACCAATGATGAGTGTAGATTTTTATTAATGGATGATGGCATTGATGCTGACATCAACTTCTATAATATGAGGTCTAGTTACTCAAGTACTTACAAAGAGGTTGAACAATTACCTGAGTTTTTTTCTAACATTAAGGCTACTAATCATTTCTGTATCACTCATCTTAACGGTCGGGGGATTAACCTAAAATTGGCTGAAATTTGCCTTTTATTAGCCCAGTCCAATACCATGATTTTGGGTCTTACAGAGACGTGGCTTACTGATGACCTGGCATCAACTATTTCACTCCCCGGCTTTAACTTTATCCATTGCTCCAGGGTAAGTGGTAAGGGAAGGGGAGGTTTTTTTTTTTTTATTAGATCTGATATTGTCTTTGAAATCATTCAGGCTGACTGGACGAAATCCAAATCGAGTACTTTTGAAAGTATGTTTGTGAAACTGCCTCAACCAAAAAGCAAAGATATCATAATAGGCTCTATCTATCGGCCTCATGGGCAGCCTATTAATGACTTCACAACTGACTTTAAAAATACGTTGCTAAATCTATCCAATTCTAAAAGTCGAGTTTTTTTGGCAGGTGACTTTAATGTTAATCTCCTTCGTTATAAGGAGCACCCCCCGACTGAGGCTTTTCTCAATACCATGTTTTCTCACAAGTTTATTCCTACTATACTTAGACCAACTAGAATCACGGAAACTTCAGCTTCACTTATTGATAATATTTTTACTAGTAGTTTATGTGTAGGACAAGACTCCTGTATACTAATAAATGATATCTCAGACCATCTCCCAGTTCTGCTTCATATTGACCTTTACCCTTCCTCTCGCACCTCATTATCTCCTAGTTATAAACGTACATTTAATGATCAGGCCAAATCTACCTTTATTAATTCCCTTCTCACAACAGACTGGACTTTTGTTGATGAGCTCTCTATTAGCAGTGGGCCTAATATTGCATACAAAGCCTTCTTTGATGCCTATAAACGCTTTTATGATGAAGCCTTCCCTCTTGCACTTGTGAAAGATAGGGGGCGTAGCTCTATTAAACAGCCTTGGATGTCTAAAGCTCTTCTTAAATCCTGTAAACATAAACATAGACTATATAAGAAATATTTACAGCATCCTTCTCTTGATAATAAACGTGTATTTACACAATATCGTAATATATTTAAAACTATTAGAAATGAGAGCGAATCTCGTTACTATGCTGATTGTTTCCTTCAATGTGGTAATAACCTCAACCAGACCTGGAAAATAATTAAACAAATCATGAACTCTAAGGAAGAGTCTTGTCTCCCTGACACCTTCCGCATTGGATCTGATATGGTTCGAGATCCAGGGGAAATTGCTAATGCATTTAATAGGTACTTTACTACTATTGGTACGACTTTGGCTGATAAAATCCCGAATTCATCCACTACATATGAGTATTTTATGCCTACTCCACCCAGATTTTCTTTTGGAATTGTCCCAACGTCTGCTAATGAGATTATTCAAACTACCAACCTATTGAGAGCCTCGTTTTCCACAGGCCCTGATGACATTAGTCCACCAGTTGCCAAATTGTCTATAACAGCCATTGCAGCCCCACTATGTAGCATACATAATTAACCCTCATGCGACCAACATATTTTACTCCTTAATATGACCAACTGGGGTCCCGTGGGACCCCAATAGTCGATAACACGTTCAGTGCTTTATTCGCTTGTTGAGACTTCATTTTATGTTGCTATAGTTCAAGTTATAGCAGTTTATTGTTTGTTTGATGTGTACTTGCTATAGCGGCCATCATAATAACTACTCAGAAGCGCTGCCGACTACTGCGCGGACACTGAATCGTAGTTTCACGTCGAAGCGCTGAGCAAAAGCTCCCTACACTGAGCGATTTTTTGGTATTTATTACCATCTAATAACATAATCGTCTAGATTAATGCTCAACCCAACGTCAATTGAAACTGCTCAGAAGCGCTCCCGACTACTGCGCGGACACTGAATCGGAGTTTCACGTCGAAGCGCTGAGCAAAAGCTCCCTCCACTGAGCGATGTTTCGTTGGGTATTTATTACCTTCTAATAATAATCGGCCAGATTATTAATGCTCTACTCAGCATCAATTGAAACTACTCAGAAGCGCTCCTGACTACTGCACGAACACTGAATCGGAGTTTCATGTCGAAGTTGACCCTGGCTGCCGGGATTGAATTTCTACACCACAGTTCTTTATCGCAGCTCTGATTGGTGCTTAGTTTGTATGAATCACTGCTTGCTATGTCATGTGAGGTGTTACCATGGCATATCTAATTACTGTCAAGAAGGTGGGGTCGACGCCATGATCTCTGCGAGATCTTCCAATCTGGATTATTGCTTAGACACATATTGTAAGAAGCAATTCCAGTGATGTCGAAGATGTTGAAGAACATCATCATGGACCAACGGTTGACTTTTCTTCTTGTGGTGCACATTATAGCCAGGTGACACGTAATAATTGTCAACACCACTTTTGGTTCCATTATAATGGAGGGTTAGTTCTGGCTTGTTGTTCATCTATTCATAGGTTGTGGCATCGTGCTGCAGAGTGAATATAAACAGTAAAGCTCTGCCTGGTTTAGGAATAAACGATACAAGAGTACGTTGGTCATGAAATCCAAACAAAAAGCTCATTTCCTGGCGCCCCATGCCTGGCCTTTATTCCCTACATGAATTTTTTTATCTTGTACAACGTTTCTGCCACTGTGCCACCATGGTGACTGGTGATACCAGTTGTTTCACAACTCTTGACTTGTTTCACGCTGTTCCATCTGTCACTGCCCGGGTATATGTCAATGGTTATGAAGTGACAGCATTGCAGCACTCCATATCTTGATACCATACATGTAGTTTGCAGGTTTGAACTTTATGTGCTGCCTGAAGTTACACATGCCACAGTAAGCTAATCCACTCTCAGACTTGTAAGCTTACCAGGAAAAAATTCCTTGGCAATGATAGCCTACTGAGCAGAAGACATTTTTCTTAGGTAACTGAAAGCAGCAACTTTGTTGTTGTTCAGCCTTTCAGTGACATAATTATGAAGTGTTTTCTGCTCAATTGCCTTGTTGCACAATCCCATGTACCGGTACATCAGGATGCACGAAATCGTGTCCTGGACATGGTCACTATTTGTGCTATAGCGTTTTCCAACGCCACTCTATATTCCAGAACTGTCTGTATTGCTTCTTTTTCACTACGTCGTACTGGATAAATTCTCGCTGTCATAATATCTTTTTATAAAATAGCGTTCGGTTCCATAGGAAAAATCGTCATAAAAGGCTGGGGTCCCGCGGGACCCCACCAGATTTTTCATATTTAAAAAATAGCCGTAAAAGTTAAACCGGATTTCACTAGATGTAAATAATGAGCGATGTCCAAGTGACAAATTCATAAAACGTCGTTAAAAAATATTGATTAGCAAAAAAGTAGCACGAGCCGAAACAGTGCTGGGGTCCCCTGGGACCCCAGTTGGTCACTTGAGGGTTAATTCTTCATTTAATACAGGTGAAGTTCCAACTTTATTAAAAATGGCTAAGATTATACCCATCTACAAAGCGGGAGAGAAGGATAAGTTAAATAACTACCGACCTATATCTGTCTTATCTTTCTTCTCAAAAATTCTTGAAAAGCTAATGTCTAATAGAGTTATTGAATATCTGAATAAATATAGCCTATTATCATCCACACAGTATGGATTCCAGAGGGGTCTTTCTACATACATGGCTCTATTGGACATGCAATCCAATATTGTTGATGCGATGGATAGCAATAAATTTTCGCTAGGTATTTTTTTTGACCTTTCTAAAGCTTTCGATACGGTTAATCATAAAATACTAGTAGAAAAACTTGAATATTATGGACTTAGAGGAACTACTAAAAACTGGTTTATTGACAATCTCAGTGACAGAACCCAGTATGTGTACTTTAAAGGTGTACAGTCTCGATCTCTGTGCATTTCCTGCGGTGTGCCACAGGGATCGATACTGGGTCCGCTTTTATTTTTGCTATATATAGGCTAAATGATCTATCAATGACTTCCTCAGTTTTAAAATTCATCTTATTCGCTGATGATACGAATGTCTTTCTTTCCCACTCTTCCATAGATGACCTTTTTAAAATTGCTAATGAGGAACTAACAGTAATTGCTGACTGGTTTAAAATAAACAGACTTTCATTGAACCTTGAAAAAACAAATTTCATATTATTTCACTCTATAAAGAAAATTACGTACGGTGACAACAGACTCTTAATTAATAATGCCCCCATTGCCCAAACAACCTCCTCTAAGTTCCTTGGAGTTATAGTTGATCAACATCTTACTTGGAAGGAACACATAATGGCGATTTCCAAAAAGATTGCAAAAAATATTGGGGTTTTACTTAGGATTAAGCACTGCCTTCCAAAGTCCATTCTAATCAACCTATATTATTCACTCATTTTTCCATCTCTCTCATATTGTAATATTTCTTGGTGCTCGAATTATCCCTCACGTCTTGATCATCTGATCACATTACAAAAACGAGCAATAAGAATATTCTGTGGTTCTCATTGGAGAGCTCACACTGCTCCGCTGTTCATAAATAATAATTTGTTAACTTTACCTAAGATAAATAAATTCCCGATTTGTTTATTCATGTTTCGTTTTCATTTACACTTATTGCCTATGTCTTTTAAACATTATTTTACTAAGGGCTCTGATATTCATGGTCATTTCACCAGGCACTCGCACTCATTTAGAAGTGAATTTGCTCACTTAAGAATCAAGCAGTTCTCAATTAAATATTTGGGTCCTTCGCTATGGAATGGATTGCCTGGTGACCTTACTAGTTTACTTTCTTTTGGTCTGTTTAAAAACTCACTTAAACGATTTCTCCTGCTCAATTGATGAATTTGTATATTTGCCTTGTTTGTCTAATTTAGAGCTATTACTATCACCTGTTTATTCGCCTTGTTGTAATTATTATTATTTTACCATCATATGATGTATCTGTTATAACCATAAGGTATTCTGATGAGTCCATCTGATCTGATGGGTTTAACTGGGTTATTTGTGAAAATTAACCATGGCTATATTGTAGCATAACCAATGATGATAAATAATGTCCCACTTGGCATAGTTACGATGCTGGTTTTTTCCGACTGGTAATAGGTCTGCTCAGTAATTTTCAAATATATAGTTACTAAGATGCTTATTGTGTTTTTCCTCTGGTTCCTTTGCCTCGATATGATTACTACTATCTTACATGTGCTTAAATAAATGATTCAGGTTGCCAATACTGACTTATGTTTGTTCCTTATTTTTTGGTTTTGCTTTGGGGTTTTTGTTTGTATTTTTTTATGTTGTTGTTTTTTGGCTTGTTGCCAAAGGCTTTTTTTGATCGTGTGATCTTATGCCACATTGATTTCTTTTCTGGTATTTTTTTTATTTTAAAAATTTCCATTTTCTGTTTATATCTCTAACCTCACCATCTTGACTTACATTTTACGTTCAGGGGTTATCCAGGTTAGCGGGACCTGTCCCTTTCTGGATGACCCTTTCTGAGTGTTCACCGCTCATACAATCAAGGTGTCCTACGAACATTAATTTTTATTCATGTGTAGCCTAGTATTTTTCTTTGCAGTATACCTTGGTTTTGTTTGTTTGTCTCTTGTTCATTCTCAGAATAAACTGATTTTGATTTGATTTGATTTGATTTGAATGGGCCAGAGGGTATTGTCCTATACCCTTTGGGAACGTCCACAACATTATGGAATGCATGTCTATGATGATTAGAGCCCATGCATTTAGGTGTGGTCCCTCGTGCCTACAATCCCATATATGGGATCGAACTTCAAAATTCCCCCAAAAATTGGGGAAATGAAATTTTTTAAAAACAAATGCAGATATGGTCTAGAGTCATTGCATATAACCCCAAATTAAAATATTTTGCAAAACAGAAAAGTTGGGCATTAATGGGTCAAGATTCTAATGCTCATGCGTAATTGCCTAGCAGGCCAGGCTCCGATCTATCTTATGGAACTTTGTGTGCCTGTGCTATCCATTCCAGGCCGTAGATTCCTTCGCTCTGCAACGTATGGTGACCTGGTTGTTCCTATGGCTCGATCTTCCACAGTGCTGCATAGAAGTTTTGCTATGGTCGGTCCGTATGTCTGGTATAAGTTACCTATTAGTCTCCGTAATGAAATTCTTTGTCTTTCTTTGCCCCTTTTCCGCAAGCGTTTGAAAACCATTCTCTTTGATTATGGTTTTGTGTCAGGTCGGGAGCGCCTCTGAGGAGTTATCTTGAAGTGGCGCTATATAAATGTTCGATTCCAATTATAATTATAATTGTTATATTTCCAAATGAAATGGTATAATTTTAAATTTTCAGAAACATTTGGCCGGATTACTAAAAAAAGAAAATTTTTCCAGACCCAAGGCCAAGGTTTTTTCCACACCCAAGGCCAATAATTTTTGGCCCCCGTCCAAAGTTTCTGTATCCGCCCTTGAACCACTTTTGAACTAGAGGGCTCAAATGCAGTCTGATAAGCCCTCCATACAAAACTCATAAGAACTATAATACAGAATTAGTATTTGTATATTAAGGGACAATATCATTAGCTCATAACCAGCATTGCACGCATTTATTAATTGCCTGCTTATCAATGATGGACATGTATCTCTAGCTAATCATTTTAGCCTGTGCTCAGACAATGATTCTCATTGGTGGGGCAACTATCAGTCAGCCTTGTGATTCGCATAGGCGTGGTTTGGTTATTTTTTATGAACAGTCATCATAACTTTAGATAAAAGGATCTGCGAACGGTCATTCGGGGCCTGGAGAGGGTGCTGACTTGACATTGCTAGAAAGCAGTTAGTATTTGTTCTCGGGTTCGATGTCGTGTTTTACTATCGTTGCCATGATTGTAAGTTTAGTCTTTAGTTTGTGTAGCTAATTAAATATTGAAAATGCATCACTCGTTGCTTACCGCCTCCATGTAGAGTTAGGTTCCCCATGCCAGTGTAAGTTAGGGGATATTTGTGGTAGTCCCTTAAGGATTACAGGTGGTGGACTACAGAGTTCGATTCTCGTACAGGTGCTGAAATCTATTGATGGTCGAGGCCCCATACTTGCTTTCATTCGTTCATTTTTCATTGCATCGCAATCCAGCATCACCCCGCATCATCTGCATGACTCCACCGCCATTGCCGGATTTGATCCCTGTTTCTGATCCTGCTCAATCCACTCCGCCTCCGCCCCTCACCGCCGCTGAGATCGACGATATAGAAACCTGGTTTCTCGACCACTATCGCATTGGCCACCCTTATCGCGGAATTTGCTGCCACATCGATGACTGCATAGAGGACCTCATGGCTACCGACGACCGAAACCAAGATCTCCCACCGTTGCAACCGCTAGATACCAACCAGCCCGAGGAAGATTGGGATTTGCCCGCCATTCCAAACCTGTCCGTCCCGCCCCTGTAGTACAGGTGGTCGACAGACCGCAATTCGCATCGTCATACCTCCAGTCCTCCACCTATTCACTCATTTTTGATTTCGTCGGCATCTATCACTCACATGCCACTTTCACCATCGCTAGCCGAAATCATTTCATCCTCCGAACCCGTCCCCGCAAACCCACATGCGCCTGTTTACGGGTCGGATCCAACCGAAGCACCATTGACTCCCGCCGAGGTTCAGGAAGGTTCCGCGACCATTACCCATTCACTCATATTCGTGGAGGTCCGTACCAATGCATTCGAGAAACAAATTGACAATATCATAGCACGGCGACCCTGACCTGCAGCCTCAAGCCATCATCGAGGTCCCTCCACCAGTGTTCTCCGAACCCGAAAACTGGGACCTAACCGATGAACCTGCCGTCCACCCAGCCCCAGTAGACGCGCTATCATTTTCACATCATGTCTACCATAGCTTAGCTAGCTTCATCCGTCATGATTCAGTTTAGTCATATTTTTTAATCTTTATTTTTCTCACACTATTATTATCAGCACGATGTCGTATCTACCCGAGAACGAACGATAGCCTCTCCCCGTGCCTTCTTAGCGTTGCAGTGACATAAAGTCTTGAAAAACGTAACAGAAACTGAAAAATTCGAGAAAACATTCTGTGTGTATCTATCTTTGATTTATCGCCGACGTAGTTTGCTCCTGAGCATCAATGTTTGCATTTGATATACGAAACAAAATTCATTACTTTTCTTTCCCGACGTTCTGGTCATCTTTAGCCACCGTGCCACGATTCGATCCAGCCACACGCCGCCAACCATCACGAGCGCTGACTGCCCGCCAAGTCTAATCTCAGACGACACGAGACGTTCACGCTGTCAGTCCGTCAATCAACTACGACCGTTCACTTCGTTCATCGCTCCTTCGATTCATCCGCCACGCAGTGCTCAAGCCACTGGCATCCGCTGTTCTACCAACCCGTCGCTGTGCTGCCGAGCCAGTCAATCAGCCGTTCAATCAATCCGCTGTACAATCAACCTCAGGCCGCTCGCCGAGACTCAGTGTCAAACAAATCAATCACCGATCACAGAACGTAGTGTAAGCGATTCACGCTGTTTCCTTCTTTCCATCCATCCACTCTCCTTCACCGCATATCATTTGCCTATCAGCGTTTTTGCTAGCATCACGCATACAGACACTGCTTTTGGCTCTATTGACGTGTAGATATAAAATTGCTTTTGTTCATTCATTCATTCATTCATTCATTATTAGAATTTATATAGCGCCCCTTCAAGAAACTACTCAGAGGCGCTCCCAGCCCAGCCACGACCAAAGACAAAAGATTGAAGGAACTTGAAAAATAAAGAGTGACTGGTCAGGTGGAGGAGATGGAGTTTGGGGGAGGTCATTCCAGATTGACGGCCCCACAACTGAGAAGGCTCGGCGCTGAATTGTTGAACTGTACATAACGTTATCTTTGCATTCTTGTGAATTCTATGCATGTGTGAATGCTGGATTGTCGTTGATTGCTCGTTGCTGTATATACTGAATTGCCGTTTGTGTTTGACGTCGGTTTTTATCAGATCAATGTAGGCTGATCTTTGTATTGTATACCTGCATAATTTGGAAGATAAATATTTTTTCAAATGCATGATGCTTATAATAGTCAAAGTGACCCAACGTTCCACTGTGGGAACATATGCATAATTCTTACATGAACTGGATTTTTAAATTTTTTGCACTGATTGCCTCTAAATAGGTGGTAAACTCTAACATAACGAAATTCAGAAGTGATAGAGTGACAATTCATGTATCTGTGATGATAATGTAAGCTAATTTAATATAATGTATAAAGGTCAGCTTATTATTGCGCAGCAGCGTACAGGTGAGATAGGCCAGGTGCGGAGTGGCGCGAAAAGTTACGGCGGCCGACCGTAGGCAGAGAGCGAGAGAGAGGCAGACAGAGACAGAAAGAGAGAAAGACAGAGAGAGGGACAGGTGTTTGGGGAAAGAAGCTGACATTATTGGCGGCGCTGCGGTGGGATATCTTATCCAATTTACGGACGGTGATATCTTATCCAATTTACGGACGGTGATATCTTATCCAATTTACGGACGCTGACTTGGAATTCAAGTTACGAACGGTGATTTTTGAATCAAACAAACGGACGCTGCGAAATTATTCGAAGAGCCAAGCACACGGGAGAAGCAAGCTGAGCATCAGATCGACCGGAGAGGCATTCCGATCATTTATTCGGCGACTGGTCAAACAATTCATCGAGCATCCGCACGTCAGTGCGAATCTACCACACAACGGCTAAGAGGTATAAAAACTTACGTGTCTGTTAAAGGAGAAATAAGAATTGAAGCCAGCCAAGTGTAAAATTTCCAGATACGCCCTCGATTTCTTAACTAGCATCATTGAAGTAAAAAAGTAAGATAGAGAAACTCACAGAGCAAAAGCAAGCAACTAATAAAAAGATGTCTTCTGATAGAATAATAAATTTATTAATTGAAGCAGGTCTAGACGCAGAAGAAGTCGAACAGATGTCCAGAAAAAATTTGATGAGAACTTTAGCGGAGATTTGGGCGAAAAAGGAAGTTGAAGAAGAAGGTGCTGTTGGCGGGGCTGAGGAGAAACCAGCTGGGAAACCACAGACATCGATGTCTATGGAGGCGTTGATGCAATTCATGATGTTGAGGGAGGAGCAACGTAGATAGGAAGAGAAAGAGAAAGAGGAGCAACGTAGACAAGAGGAGAAAGAACGTAAACAAGAAGAGAAAGAGAAAAAAGAGCAACGCAGACCAGAGGAGAAAGAACGAGCAGAAAGAGCAGAAAAGATTAGACAACAAGAGATAGACATGCAGAAGCAACAATTCCAGCTTCAGTTAGAACAAATGAAAAAAGATCGTGACGAAGCGGAACGAAGAAGGATGGAATTGATGATAGAATACGAAAAAGCAAGAAAAAGTGATGAAGAAATACGGAAACAACAGATTGAAGAGAAAAGGGCTCGTGAGGAAGAAAAAGGAAAAGATGCGGTTGCAAGAATTACAAAGAGCAGAAGAAATTCGACAGGAAGAACTGAAAATCGAGAAAGAAAGTTTGGAAAAAGCGGAAAGAGAAAGGGAAGAACATCGATGTCTATGGAGGCGTTGATGCAATTCATGATGTTGAGGGAGGAGCAACGTAAAATAGAACAAAAGAAACTTGCTATCAAGGAAGCTCAACTCCAAGAAATGGCTATTGAAAAGGAAGAACGTAGAAGGCAGTTAGAATTGTTGCAGCAGAAGATAGAACAAGAAGAACTGCGTAGGATAGAAGATCAGAATCGACTGAAGAAGAGAGACGAAGACGATAGAAAAAGCCGAGAAGAGTCAGAACAAAATAGGATCAGAGAAAGTGAGACAATGGTGTCCAAGATTAAGAAATTAGGTGATGCAATGAAACATGTGTTACCTAAGATGCCATATGATATGATGGAAGTGCCATTTTATTTTGAGACAGTGGAAAATGCATTCAATAGTTTTACTGTGGAAAAGCAATACTGGGTAAAATTGTTATTGCCACTTATGACAACGAAAGCGCGAACGGTATTGAACCGCTTGTCTTTTGATGATCTAGACAAATACGATTCATTCATTCATTCATTTCAAGAATTTATATAGCGCCTCTTCAAGAAATCCACTCAGAAGCGCTCCCAGTCCAACCACGGTGAAACAAAAAAGTTTGAAGGAGCTTGTAGAACACTGACGAGTCGACCCTAGGCAGCAAGCGCATCTGCAACGGGAGACTATTCAAGACAGAAGGACCTACAACTGAGAAAGCACTACGCTGACAGGTTGATGTTTCAACACGCGGGACCAAAAGCTTACCGCTAAAGGCAGAGCGAAGGGCTCTGCGAGAAAGGACAACGATGTAGTGAAAGAGCATTTTATTGAAAGAATTCGAGTTGACCGCTCGAGATTTTCAGATGCCAAGAAAACTACAGAAGAAACGTATACGATTTTTACGGCAAATTTGAAGAATCTGTTGAACTATTATGTCCGAAGTAGACGAGTGGGCAAAAACTATGAGAAGCTGTTTGATCTGTTAGTGGCAGATAAGTTGAAGGAATGTTCACCACCGGTTCCACTACAGTTTGTACTAGCAAGAGAGGGTGCTGAATGCATGGAAGCTAGCAACTTTGCAGACCTCGCAGACATACATGTAGGCCTAAACAATCGAATCGGTGTAATGTTTCAAGAAAAACCGAAATATGAAGCATGGGGCAATAGTTCAAAGCAAACCAAGTGGAACAATAATAACAAAGAAACGGGAAGCCAAGCCAGAAGTAATGAAGTAAAGAAAGATAATTTTTTGGGAAAGCAGTTTTGGCAAGATAGAAGAGAGACAACGTGGGACAGACAAGCATTCAATCGAACTCCACCGATGGGACGCCCAAGAGAAGGCAATGCAGCATACACTCCGTACCACAGGTGGGAGAACAGTGAGCAAAGAGGTTTTGCAAAGAAACGTTGCCATAATTGTCAGTCAGACAAACATTTGGTGAAAGATTGTCAAGTACCACCAGGAGCGACAAATCTGAGAAATAGATTTAGTCGAAGTGCAGAAAATCTTAGAGTAAATCAGATTCAAGTGATGAACGCACCAAATCAGTTTGAAGAACATGACGACCGCGAAACAGAAGTGAAGTCAGTGATGAAATGTACGCCTCAGTTTACCATACAGAGAGAAGTAATAAAATCTGCTCCTATTACAGAAAGTTCTCGTGAAACTGTAAGTAAAGATGAGTGTCAACGTATGAAAAAGGTGTTATTGCAGCATGTAAATGTAGAGATACGTGGAAATGATAACAGTGGTCATCCTGTACATGTCAAAGCGTTGATTCTATTCTATTCTATTTTTGGATTTATAAAGCGCCTCTCACAGTACAAACTAATCAGAGGCGCTCCCAGTGCGAAGAACTCCTGGAAAAAGAAAAGTCTTGAGACATCAGACTCTGGTACTGAGATTCCAGTAATCAACGAGGAATTATTGAAAGGAGCGATAGTGGAAGAAATTGGCAGAGTACATTTGCAATGTGTGGCTGGAGAGCCGATTCCAGCTAAGTTGGTGAAAATAGAAGTGCGGATGAGTTGTCAAAAAGAAGGAGAAGCTTCAAAGGACAGGACAGTAAATATTGCGCCATATTTAACTTTGGTGTGCGCTAGCTTACCGGCAGATCTGTGTAAAGAAAACAAAGAAAAGTTCTTGGTACATCCAGACATAATTGCAGAACTGAAAGAGATTCCACCAGTGAGCGTATTGCAAGGAGAATTACAAGCGAATGTGACTACAAGAGCACAGAGTCGGAGAACAGAAGTTGAAGACGGAGAAGAGGGAAAGCTAAATGAAAGTTTGCTAGAAGATGACACAGATAGCGAAGATGAACAAAGTGTTCAAGAAGAAGAAGGAATAACATCCGGACACGATGAAATTGAAGAAGAGATGGTTGCATGTGAACGTGATGATAGTGAGGATTCCGGGAGCGATGTTGAAATGGATACGAGTATGAGAGAATTGTTTGCTGAGAATACGAATGATGAAAGACAGTTGGAAGATGCAAAGAAATTTGAGGAGCAGCAGAGAAATGACGAGTCACTGAAGTCGTGGCGGAAGATATCCGAAGACAAGGGATCAGAGTTTAGTGTGGTGAATGGGTTGATGTATAAGAAACATCAAAATTAATGATGGACCAGTTAGTGTACCAGTTGGTGTTGCCGAAAGAAAGAAGAATTCAAGTAATGGAATTAGCACACGAGTCAGTATTTGGCGGACACTTGGGAGAAGAGAAGACACGAGAAAGGATCAAGTTGTCTCTGGCTGTCCTGGCGAATCGTATAGCCAGATATGCGTAGAGATGTGGTGAAGTTTTGTAAGTCCTGTGAGAAGTGTCAGTTGAAAGCACGAAGTTTGGTGATGGATCGGGTTCCTATCACACCAATACCAAGAAAAGCTGTTCCGTTCAGAAGAATGGCAATGGACGTGGTACTGGTAGGACCAATAGAACCGACGTCAGCAGCAGGACATAAGTATTGCTTGTGCATAGTGTATTCATGTAGGCCTACAAGATGGCCGACAATCTTTTTGCTGAAGTCATTGACTGCGAAGGCTGTATGCGAGGCTCTGATGAAGTTGTTCATGCACCATTAATATACCGGGCAGAAGTGGAAAAACCAATATAAGAGATGCTGAAAGAAAACATAATTCAACCGTCATCAAGCAGAATGGCAAGTCCACTTGTCATTGTCAAAAAGAAGGATGGATCCTTGAGACTTGCTTGTGACTACAGATACATTAACTCTTTCACTGAAAATTGTCGATATCCAATGCCGATCGTAAATGATGTCTTGAGCAAAGTTGGGAAATCCAAGTTTATTTCCGTTATGGACTGTCGCAGTGCCTATTGGACTTGTCCTGTGAAAAAGAGTGATCAATGGAAAACTGCGTTTGTTACTCATAATGGACTGTACGAATTTACACGTGTCCCTTTCGGCATGATTAGGCCTAACTCTGGACGGACTTTTGTAAAAGCGATAAATATGATTTTGCAACCGATTAATGATTTCACTGAACCGTATGTTGATGACATTGCAGTACATTCTGATGATTGGGACAATCATTTAAGACATTTGGAATTGTTTTTGAAACAAATAAGACTGCATAATGTAACGTTGAACTTGAAGAAATGTGTGTTTGGTAAGGGTGAGGTGAAATTCATCGGTCACCTTATAGGATCAGGGAAGAAGATGATGAATCCAGATAGGATTGACAGTTTGATTAATTTGAAGAACCCTGAAACGAATAAGCAAGTAAAACAAGTGCTAGGATTTTTGTATTTTACAGACAATTTATTTGCAATTTTGCAGAGATTGCTAAACTATTGACAGACTTAACCAGCAAGAAAGTACCTGAGAACATTGTTTGGACTGATGCACAACAGAAATCTTTTGATTCCCTTAAAGCGATTGTGTTATCAAATGTGGTTCTATATATGTTTGAAGTTGGTAAACCATTTAATTTGTACTGTGATAGCAGTGATTTTGCTGTGGGAGCTGTTCTATCACAGGTGGACATTGAAGGGATAGAACGTCCCGTTTCATTTATCAGTCAGAAACTGACAGATACCCAGAGGAGATGGGCGACGATTGAGAAGGAAGCCTATGCAATCATATGGGCTTTAAACAAATTGAAAAAAAAAGTTATTTGTTCTAAGATCAATGTGTTTACAGACCATAATCCTTTAGATTACCTGACTGAACCAATGTCAAAATCTGCTAAGTTAGTCAGATGGTCATTATCATTAAAATATTTTGACATTCTGTGAAACTACAAGAAAAGGAAAGTGAATGTAGTAGCTGACTGTTTATCTAGATTGTAGTGTAAGATATTTTATGATGCATTAGCCTAATAATTGTTTGTATTGTTTTAATTAATGTACGTTCGCTAATTTTTAAAGATAATTAGCTCTCTTTAAAAGAAAGGAAAGAGGTAATGTAAGCTAATTTAATATAATGTATAACGTTCAGCTGATTATTGTGCAGCAGCGTACAGGTGAGATAGGCCAGGTGCGGAGTGGCGCGAAAAGTTACGGCGGCCGACCGTAGGCAGAGAGCGAGAGAGAGACAGACATAGACAGACAGAGAGAAAGACAGAGTGAGGAACGGAGCGACTGAAGGAAGGATGTACGCTCAAGGAGAGATAGGCTTAGATAGGTGTGGCAGTTGACTAGAGTTGTTGAGATGAGTGGTAGTAGAAGACTGATGACAGATAGTCTTAACGTTTATTTGCTATGATAATGCAAATATAGTCGTTGTCGTGTCGTTGCTGTTGGTTTGTTTCTGCTGGATTTTGAAGTACAATTATACGATTAAACTCGTCGTCGTTGTTGAGAAAAACAAGTAAAAGAACTGTAGACACTTTACCTAGCCATTAGTTACGAAAGTAAAGTTATTTAGGGATAGGCCTATGCCACTCGGAACTTTTGAAGAGCTTCTGAAGAGACTGGACAGGCGTTTGGGGAAAGAAGTTGACAAAGGTTAAGGTTAAATCTCCGAGGATGAGCAGCTGCTGGCTATTTCTGGTGGCGAGACAATACAAAACAGAAGAATGAATTGTCCTGATGGGGCTTCAGATTCAGATCGGCAAATTAATGAAAAGGCAACAAAAATGATGTTTAGGCCTATAATTATTATGGTTTACAAATTTACAGGCTTAAATTTCTTAGACATGAGCTAATTGACGAGAACGTACCAGAGCGTTTCTACAATAAGTGTTCAATTTGCTGTCCGCGGTGTTTAAAATACCATTAAAAGACTTATATGACAACAAATGATAATCCGTTACGTAGGTCCATATCAGATGACCTAAATAAAATCAAAAGAATTTAAAAATGGCAGGTAAATAAATTATTTAGACGGCCTGATAACCGCACAGTTGAAGCATTTTCAATAGAAACTGATTTGTCCCAGATGCAGTCCCATGTTTGAAAAACGTGTTTATCTCCAATTCCACACACTGCCACACCGATTATTTACTATTTATTTGTAGTAATAGAGTATGTACTGTAATAAATATGCTTAATATGTTTTATTTGAGCAAAGAATTAAATTTTAATGAATTTTAAAGAAGCAAATGCAAATGTCCTTGAACAAAATGTCAGATCCATGACGGTCACAAAACTAGGGTCCACAAGTAAAGGCTAGTGATCCTTGCCGTATTTAACGGCTGGTATTTCGTCTCTTTTACCAACCAGACTGAGTGCTGCTGGTAAGCAGTAATCGTTTCTTTTGCCGCGCATTTAATAAACAGCAAAATGCAAACAAGTTCATTGCGCTGCGTATGTTTATTCGTTGTCAATTCCGTGACATAAATATTTCAGAAAATGAAAATAAAACTTTCAATATAATGTGTTCCTTTTGGAAGCGATAGAGTCATGTCTTTGTTTCAATCAACATTAAACTTAATTTGTTTCGCGTGCGGCGGTTTTTAAAGAAAACAAGACGAAATGTCAACTCCGTGACGGTCAACTCCGTGACGCTGGCTAACTCCGTGACATGATTGTGTGACAAAGTTCAAATAAAACTTTCAAAATAATGTGTCCTATGTTGAAGTAATAGAGTTATTTCTTTGTTGCAATCACCATCAAACTTATGTTGTTACGCATTTGGCGGTTTTTTCTAAAAACTAAATGATTTATCAACTCCATGACGGTCAACTCCATGACACGACCACGTCATGGAGCATAAAGTTGACAGATAGCATATATTTTGACTCTGACTCGCACTGATGACTCCATTCTTAGTATTCTAAGAAGGGTAAACAACTAAACATAGCCTACAGCTGACTGGAATTGATTAAATATAATTTCTATTGGTGCCTTAAGAATCTTAAATGTACACGCTAACTGCGTGATCGCAACTCCGTGACGCTGTCAACTCCATGACGAATTTATGAAAAAAACCCAATTTTCCAGCTTTTTAACAGAAATATTTAATTTTGTGCGTGGCTACTCATCAGGTAGTAGTAATATGAACGGGTCAGAACATTGAAAGGCAAAAAAAATCGCAAATTATTTTTTAAAATTTTTTTATATCAAAACTGCCAGATATTGTAGAAGCACTCACCAACGGTTTTCTTGAATTGATTCCGATCGATGTTGATCATATTTAAAATTGGTGTTTGAAAACGTTCAGGTAATGCATTTCTGAATTCATTTGATTCATACTGCAATTGAATTATTTTAAGAGCTGCTTGTGAGCGACACCAAATCCATACAAACAGAGTCCTTCTGTTCAGTTGCGAGTTGATGATTTCTATATCCAACTCATCAAGTTGATTGATGAACTCGTCAGTTTCATATGATCTTGGTTGCGTTCTGTCTTGAAGCAGATCCATGAATTCTGCAGACATTGTTTCAGAATTTTGAACTTTGACTTCTATGACAACTAAAATCAGAAAGGCACATGGCAGAACTCCTGTTTCTGGTGTATTATTCAGTTAGCAGCAGTTTTATTTGTTGAGCTGTCGCGAGGAAAACAAAGTGAACATGCAAAGTTTGAAAAATCTTTTCTTGTACCTCTTAGTTAAAAATTCTGCAATTTTGGCATCATCCATGCTTCATCCACCCTGGGAGGTTTTGACCGGAAGTTTTTTCCGAGATATAGTCCGGGGTGTTACATGTATGTCCGTGCCCCCGTTTGATTACGCGCACTTCTAATTCAATTCTAATTGTTTTCATGAAAACAGCTTCCACTTAAGACACAATCATTTTCCAAATCAGACTTCGATTTAAACTTGAATTATTGTCATCAATCCCACTCCTTTTTCAGTGGCAATTATACCATCGACTTAGAAAAACCAGTTAACATTTTGCCGTGTACCATATTGACTACAATAGGCACAAGACAAGGTGTCCAATCTCACCAAACACATTTATTTCATACTCGGAAAGAGTAGCCTAATGGAGAATACTCAGGAGAATGCAAACGGAGTCTCTGTACAAGGAGAGCGAATTAATAACTTGGGATTTGCAGATGACATTGATTTACTGGAGTATAGTTGCGAAAGGTTACAAGAAAGTGTCGGTGGGCTAAATGAAGATGCACAAAGGGCTGGGTTAAGAATAAACGTGGACAAAACAAAAACAATGGTATTTGGGAGAGAAACAATAGACAAGGAAATCAAAGTGCAGGATCAGACGATTGAGAATGTAGAACAGTTTGTGTACCTGGGCAGCCTGTTGACGTGGAATAACGACTGCACCAAAGAAATAAAGACAAGAATAGTAAAAGCAAAAGGAGCCATGGCAGGACTGAACACCATATGGAGCAGCAAGAAAATAAGTTACATGACTAAATTGAACGTCCTAATGACATGTGTGTTCAGCACAGCACTATACGCATGACATTGTGAGGCATGGACTATCAAGAAGACGGATCGAGATAAGATATTGGCCCTCAAAATGTATTGCTGTAGAAGAATATTGCATCTGAATTGGACAATGAAGGTTACAAACAGTTCGTAGCAGGCTAAATATAAAAGAAGACCTGATGCAGAAAATAATGAGGAGGAAACTCAGTTTATTCGGACAAACATGTAGAATGGAGGACGACAGGAAGATAAAAAGTGTGATGCTGGGAATTATGGATGGTAAATTGGTAATGGAAGAAGAGGACGACCAAACAGAGAGTGGATAGATGACATCAAAGAGTAGTGTAATCATGAGTAGTATAGGGTTAACAAGCTGGATGTCTTTTATTATTTCCTGAGGGGGGTGCTCGGTAGTCGGATCAGTGGATGATGAGACGGCGAGAGAGAGGATTAGCCACCGCCTTCATATGCCAAGGCCTTGAAAATGAAGTCTTTTTTCCAGTATAGGGTTAACAAGCTGGATGTCTTTTATTATTTCCTGAGGGGGGTGCTCGGTAGTACAGTGGATAGCTCGGTAGTACCGTGGTTAGTTAATTATTTTATCTTCTGGATGTCTTTTATTATTTCCTGAGGGGGGTGCTCGGTAGTACAGTGGTTAGCGCGCTGGACTGTCAACCAAGAGGTCTTTTATTATTTCCTTCCTGATTCCTCCTCTTCTCCTTTGGGGTATTTTATTATTTTTCCTGATGTAAAATTAATTAGCTAGCTGATTTTAAAGAAGCCTGATATTGAAGAAACAATCAGCTAAAACCCAATTAACATTCTTGGTAGGAGCTACGGTAATGGTGATCAACGCTGATGCAAAACAACTGCAGAATACGGTATTGACTCACAGCATACTGAGCGAGTAGGCCTTGTATGCATGAGCGCTCATGCAGCAACCAAGCAACCAAGCAACAAAGCAGCAGATGTCTCGATCACGACACAACAACCTGGCTGGGAGCGGCCTCGATCACGACAGCACGGCTAGGCTAGGACTATGAGTCGGCCAAGCATGCAGGTCGTTGGCTGACGTGGCTACCTTCGCCATGCATGCAGCCATCATTATAATATTATGACAATGCAAAAACACATGAAGACAAAGTCTACACCTTGAACGATACGTATTCGTTGTAAGGGCGTCGCTCTAAACAGGTGTAGGCTACATCTTTTGGTTTTGCGAAAATTAGTTGCTGTATTAAATCGGATCAAAATGACTAACTTCATTAAGGATAGGCCTATCGAGGAACATCATCAAGAGCGACCTTCGTTACTGCTGGACGAACATCAAATTGACCAGTTTCTTTAATTGCACAGGTTGCTTAATTGCACAGGTTGCTATGCTGTTACGACGTTTAATTTGTCAGATCATCTCGCCGTCCGGGAAACAACCACCACCTGAGCAGCGACATTGATTACCCGTATACATAAAAAACAGTGTTCATCATTCAACTATTATAATCAATCGGTTTTATATCTCACTGGATCTACGTGTTTCAGAGGACAATGGACTAACAAAAGCGAGAAAACATTGCCTGTTGGTCGTGTGTCAGTGTAGGTCTAGTTGCACGTGTTACAATAATTATATACTGTTAGATAATCGATTGCAGCGACTCCACGTTTGTCGATGCATTCCACACATTCCATGGTGACGCTGATGTCGCCTGACTACATAGGCTAGTTGCACGTGTTACAATAATTATATACTGTTAGATAATCGATATGCAGTGACTCCGCGTTTGTCGATGCATTCCACACATTCCATGGTGACGCTGATGTCGCCTGACTACATAGACTAGTTGCACGTGTTACAATAATTATATACTGTTAGATAATCGATTGCAGCGACTCCGCGTTTGTCGATGCATTCCACACATTCCATGGTGACGCTGATGTCGCCTGACTACATAGACTAGTTGCACGTGTTACAATAATTATATACTGTTAGATAATCGATTGCAGCGACTCCGCGTTTGTCGATGCATTCCACACATTCCATGGTGACGCTGATGTCGCCTGACTACATAGACTAGTTGCACGTGTTACAATAATTATATACTGTTAGATAATCGATTGCAGCGACTCCGCGTTTGTCGATGCATTCCACACATTCCATGGTGACGCTGATGTCGCCTGACTACATAGGCTAGTTGCACGTGTTAGCATATATACTGTATAATGCGATATGCAGTCACTGGCTTGTCCGCGTTTGTCGATGTTATCGATGCATTCCACACATTCCATGGTGACGCTGATGTCTACTGACCAAAAAGTTGATGATCAAAAAGTCCCCAGAAAAATTCTATATATATATAAATTATTATTATTATTATAACTTTTTTTTCTAACTTTTTTTCTAACTTTTTTTTTCTAGGTTTTTTTTTTCTAACTTTTTTTTTCTAGGTTTTTTTTTTAATTTTTTTTTTTAATTTTTTTTTTTAAATTTTTTTTTTTTTTTTTTTTTTTTTTTAAACTTTTTTTTCAGCAAGAAGACTTCTTATAATTTTGGTATAATACTTATCAAGTCTTTATTATCAATCCATGAATTGAATGAATCATCATAGCCTAACCATTTAACCAAAGACCGATTTCCTCTTTTTCTTATAATCTTCTCTATTTTAAATGTATCTTGCGTTGTCAGTTGTAACTCAGCTTCATAAAATGTCCCTTGTATTTGTTCTCCATGATAGTCAGATATTTTATAGGTTATAGGATCCGTGTATTGTATTTGTGTAATAGTAAAAACCTCTTGAGTCCAATTCTGCATGTAGCCTTTCTCGAATGTCTTTTTCTTCTTAGAAATCCTTACTCTATCTCCTACTGAAAATTTAGGTTTAACAGTTTCAGGTACAGCGTCGCCGTATAGATTTAACCAAACAGCTTTTTCGTTTGCTTTGATACTCGCTTTAACAGGAGTCATTTTAATGGAAGAATGTCTTGTGTTGTTGTATAAATTAACCATATTATCTAAAACATCGATATATCTCTGAGTTGAATTCGCTGTAAAATATTTGAACATTTTCTCTTTCACTGTTCTATTAAATCTTTCTACGATGCAAGATTTCTCTTCGTTCTCAGTTGAGTACAACTGCATACCTAATGATTTTACCTGTTTATTATAGAATTCTGTTCCCTTATCGACCCAAAGTTTTTCCCCCCTTCTTTTGCTCGTATTAAATATTTTAACGAAAGCATCTGCCACAGATTCTCCGCGCTTATCTTTTAACGGCTGAATAAATGCATACTTGGAGAATATATCAATGACGCTTAACAAATATTTCACACCAGAATTAAATTTAGCATAAGCCTGCATGTCAATCAAGTCTGCTGCCCAAACTTTGTCCACTCCCTGAACATAAACAACTCGCTTCCTGAACTTCCTGACTATAGGTTTATGCAATTCGTCAGCAAGTTCGTCTGTCCATCTCAGAGTTTTTTTTTCAACCCCATTCCAAAATGGGTTTTCGTTGATAAAATTGGTTTAACTATAGATCTTTCAATTCGTTCGCGGAAAGAAGGATTAGGTATATTATTTAATTCATCTATCATAGCTCTGTCAGCGACGTTTCTCCCTGCTGTATCAGTATGTTTAGCATAAGCCAGGTCATGACGATAGGCTGCTGCATCAACTCTATCTACTGGTTTGCTCCAGTCTTTTGGCGTTCCGTCAGGGTTTAAACGCAAATCCAATCGAGTTCCTGGACCCGTGAAAGAATGTCCCGGAAGATGCATTTCGCCCGGATATTTTGCCCATGGAAGTTTAATGTTGGAAGTAGCAGAATTGAGAGCTGAGACTAAATCACCTCCTTGTACTGTAGTAGACATTTTAGTAAACTGAGTTTTTCTAGCGCCACATTCAACGCATACACATCTAAGCATAGGTCTACCATTCTTACTGACGACTCGTTGAATATCTCTACACTCAGTTTGTCGCTTACATTTTACGCAATACGAGCTGTGCTCCATTTTAATATAATATAATTAAAATGGAAGTCCAAGACCTATCGTGGAATGAAGAATCAAGTAAACGCTTTAACAGTCCTCTCTTACCAAGAAGCATCAGAGGTTTGATCGTAGGTAAGTCTCAATGCGGCAAGACAATATTACTACTTAATTTATTACTGAGACCTGGTTGGTTAGACTACGATAACCTGCAGATCTTTGGAAAAAGTCTTTTTCAATCAGAATACAAGATACTAAAGAAAGCATTCGAAGAGAAATTACCAAAGGAAGCAATTATAAGACTTTTCGATAATAGAGATGAGATAATGAAATTAAATGTATCACCGACCGCCGTAGTCGAGGAGATGTCTAAAAACATGGGGGAAACATCGGATATAGACTGCAAGTTCTTTGAAACCTCTGAAGATGTTCCAGATCCACGAGACTTAAGTCGAGATAAGAAGAATCTCATGATTTTTGATGATTTACAGTTAGAGCGACAAAATAAATGCGAATCGTATTATATAAGAGGTAGGCATAGTAATGTAGACTGCTTTTACCTAGCACAAAATTATTTCAAGCTACCTAGACAAACTATAAGAGAGAATGCTAACTTTATATGTTTGTTCCCTCAAGACCTCAAGAATATTAATCATATATACAGCGATCATATAGGTGTAGATGATATGACTATAGAAGAATTTCGAAAACTATGCAAAACTGCGTGGGATGAAACGCATGGTTTTGTGGTTATAGACCTTACTAGTAAAACAAATAAGGGCAGGTACAGATCTGGATTAGATACATTTTACATTAAATAAAAGCAATAATAAAATGATAACAAAATTTAAGATTTTATATTCTAGGTTTAAAAATAGCTATCTAAAATGGAAACCCTTCTTGACGAAATTTTATCTACTACTCAAACGATTGCACGCAACACAGAAGCTAAAGAATCCTTTTGCATTTTGTTGAGCGAAAGGAGCACACGAATTCGAACGAAATTTAATCCACTAATCGAACTGGACAAAAGTAAAACGTATGAAATGGCTCTTGTCAATCTTGAAACTTACTACAGTTTTCCTAATATAGATGAAACAAATAATAAATTCGTATATTCGTCAGATAACGGTGTAACATGGGAAGATTTAGACATTCCAACCGGTTGCTATGAAATCGAAGACTTAAACGATTACATACAGAGAATTCTAAAAGAAGAAGGTCATGGACAATGTATAAAGTTGCAACCAAATAACAATACTTTGAAGGCTGTTTTGGAAATTGATGAGAACTATAAAGTTGATTTTACAGTACCAAATTCAATTAGTACCGTTCTAGGATTTCAGAGTCGTGTATACTCCGAAGGATATAACGAATCCGAGCACATAGTCGATATAAACAGCGTGAATAGTTTACGAGTTACGAGTGATGTAATAGGATCATCGTATGCCAACGGAACTACGGAGAACATAATTTATTCTTTCTTTCCATCGGTCGGGCCTGGTTATAAGATAATCGAATCTCCTCATAATCTGGTTTATCTTCCAATAACGCTATACTCTATTTCATCGATGGAAACAAAACTAATAGACCAAAATGGAAAACTAATTAATTTAAGAGGTGAGGAATTATCGATACGATTTCATATAAGAGAGGTTTAATTTAAAGTTTATATTTAATATAAGATGAGCGCTTACGCTAAGGTCAAAGTTAATATTTCTGAAGGGCAAAAAGAGAAGATTAAGCGAGCTGCTCAAGTAGGGACTGGAGTGAGTATAAGACTTTCTCATGAAGATATAACTGGTGAGCATGTATTAGCCCTAAACCAGAGGCAAATTAACAAGTTAACTAAAGCGTATCAGAATGGAACTGGTGTGACAATTAAAATGGGTAAAAAGCAATTAGAAGACAATGCGAGAGTCGAAGGCGGATTTATTGGCGCTATTCTACCGTTCTTAGCAACAGCCGGAAAGTTTCTACTGTCTAGTGTTCTTCCGAGTTTAGCCACAGGAGCCTTAACAGGATTGGGTTCTGCAGCTGGTTCCAAAATTGTCGATAAAATAAGTGGATCTTCGATCTCACATCCGATAAGTGGATCTTCGATCTCACATCAGACAAGTGGATCAGGCGTGCTCTACGTAAAGAAAGGAGGAATATGCTGTAAGATAAGACCTGCTGGGGAAGGTCTTTTTCTATCTCCGTGGAAAAAGGGTAGTTCGATATCGGGTTCTGGTCTGTTTATGAAAAGAGGAGCAGGATATATCAGCGGTGAAGGTCTTATCTTGGGACCCAATTCACCATTTAAAAATATTCCTATTCTTGGAATGTTACTTTAAAAAACCACTTATATAAATGTCTGGATACGGTCACCCAATACACAAATTTATCACAAAACGAAAGCCTCGTGTGAGTACGATAATTTGGTTGCCTAAAGTGGTCACTCACGCTCCTGCAAGACAACGAGCAGGCGACAGATATGAGATTTTTGCTCAGCAAGCGATAACGATTGAACCAAAGACAAATATTACAGTAGAAGTAGGCCTTGGAGTCCGAATGACCAGTGGAATGTGTCTAGTCTCTCTTAGACAGAAGTTGAAACAACTCAGACTGAGCCTTCAAGATGGTACAGTACTAGAGGACGCAGAGGATATAATAATTACAATACAAAACAACTCCGATTCACCAGTTACTATAAACGAAAAAGACTCCATATGTTATGTTAATTACTACGATGCATAAATTGTACGTTTTATGTTTACGTTTTATGTTTACGTTTTACGTTTACGTTTTACGTTACGTTTTAAACATTATAATAAAAAATGTCACTACTGAAAATTAGCGATCCTGCAAAAAGAGATTTTATTATCGAAGAGTTTTTAAAAACGAAAAAAAATATTAAACAAAACTTTCTCTCAGAGAGAATAGATGATCTTGGACTTCAACGAGAATTAACGAAAATCTACAAACCAATAGTCGACTCTCAATCAGCAATTTCGAAAGAACAAAACGCTTTGCTGTCGACAATAAAGGATAATTCTGCAGCAACATCACTTGCTCTAAAATCACTTCCAGATTCGTTGAAAACTATTCAATTTCCCCAGTATCCGTCTATAGAGGCGTACGATGACGATGACCCAGTAGAAGACATTAGAAGGTTAGAATTAGGAAATATTGCAGTTGAATACCTTAAAAAATATGCTTCTGATAAAAGACTTGTGGACACAACATTCGGATTAAGATCAAGAGATGGAAAATTCTACATCGGTGACAGCGAAGCCTCAATCCAAGGAAATGATATTACAGTTAGAACCACAACTTATCAAGGAACTCCAGGATTATGGGAATTGTTAACGTTAGCTAGTCCAAACAGTTCAATTTATGATAATCGTGATCTCAAAGAATACGCCGAGATTCTAACTAAAACGAATGCCATGAGTCAGCCAAATAAACCAAACAAACCTAAATCGTCTAGAAGTGTAAAATATAAACAGATAATAAAACCCATATGGGACGATTACATAAAGTTAAGAGGTAAAACAGGAAGCGGAATAATTACCATTCCTTCAGATCCAAATGAATTAGTAAAACAATTAGAGTTGCGAATATATAGCTACAAAGCGGGAAATACAGGAGTAAGAAATGAAATTGTAGGTATGACGGATGAGTTACTGAGACAGGGAGTGATATCCAAAGATGAATATAAAAAATTGATGATCTAATTTAAAAATTGATGATCTAATTAAAAATTGATGATATAGAAATGCTGGTCGTTGCGAGAAGAAGTTATAAAAAAGTACACGTTGTCGGTGGAGCAGGAATATTCGATTCCATTGCAGGATTTCTCAAAAGACTACTGACATCGAATGCAGCCAAACAAATTGCGAGCACAGCTGTCAAAGAGATTGGGGGTGTTGCTAAGGATAAGGCGATCGACGTTGGAAAACGATTACTCAATAAGATACTTCCACCAACTACAGCTCAGCAGCCGATAACTCAGGAAACTAAAGTCATTCTAGCTAGATTACTAGGATCGAATCCAGAAATGACGGGAGGAGCTATTAGAATTCAAGATCTCGTAAAACGCTTAAACGGAGGTGGTTTGAAAATGGCTTAAACATATTTTCTTATTTAAAAATATATGTATAATAAAATGCAATCCGATATTCTAAGATTCACAGAGCAACCATTGATCGATGAAGGTATCGAGCGATACGAATGGCACGAGTACGAACCTGTAGCGAGAACTAACCTTAACAGTTCTGGTGAAATTAGAATAAATATTGAATTACAAGACTTATACAGTCACCCAGCAGAGTCATATCTACAATTCGACGGAAGACTAATTAAAGCCGATGACACCGCATACGTTAACGCCGATTTAGTCGCTCTTACGAATAATGGGCTTATGTATCTATTCAGTCAAATATCCTATCAGTTATCTAATCAAGAAATCGAAACGCTATTTCATCCGGGTCAAGCTACAACGATGCTCGGTTTACTTACGTATCCAAACGATTTTCAGCTGACTCAAGGCTTAAATCAGCTGTGGTATAAAGACACTGGAGCGACTGCTGTTATTGCGGACAACCCCGGATTTGCCACTAGACAAAGCTTTCTCATTCGCAAACCAAACACTAAAGGAATGTTCAGCTTTATTGTTCCGTTGAAACATATTTTCGGGTTTTGCGACGATTACGACAAGATTATTTACGGCTTCAAACAGACGCTGACATTAGTTCGTAAAGCCGACGATGATGCAATATTCCGAGATAACGCTGCAGCTGCTGGAAAAGTTGCGATAAACAAAATTTCATGGTTTATTCCACACGTTATTCCTTCCGATATGGAACGAATGCAGTTGTATAAGACGATTGAATCGAAATTAACGTTGCCAGTTGCGTATAGAGCTCGTCAATGCGACACAATAACGGTTCCTCAGTCGACAAGTTTCAGTTGGCGTCTTAGCGTAAAAACATCACCTGAGAAACCTAGATATATCATCGTAGGATTTCAGACGGACCGTAGCGGTAATCAGGAAAGTAATCCGTCGCTATTTAATCACTGCGATCTCAAGAACATTAATGTGATGATGAATCAAGAAAGATATCCAGCTGTCGATCATAACCTGTCGTTTCCTAATCAACAATTCTCCAGAGCGTACAGAGACGCGTCCTCCTTTAGTCAAAAATTCTATGGTATGGATAAGTTGATTACCCAAAGCAATATAACACCTGTAGATTATAAAGAATTATACCCGTTGTTCGTGTTCGATGTAAGCAAACAATCCGAGCGTTTGAAATCGTCAGTCGTTGATATTCAGATTAAGGCTCTTTTCAATGCAGCAGTGCCAGCCGACACCGAAGCGTATGCTGTCGTAATTTCAGATAGGTTGCTGCAGTTCCAATCGGATGGGCAGAAAATGAGTGTAGTGTATGGAAAATTGATTTAAAGAATACTTATATATTATGAAGCTACCAGAGCTTAGAATGTTAGCCAAGCATCACGATGTTACAGGCACTTCGCATCTCAACAAACCTCAAATGATAGCTGTATTGATTGAAAAGAATATTCTTCCGACGGACTACAAGTCTGTGTCATATCGACATGACACGTTGAGTAGTATCAGGAAACAACCGAGAAGAGTAGATATTATAGATCGAGAGACTGGCGTTGTTACCTCGTATCCATCGATGTATAAAGCTGCTAAGGCGTTAGGTCAGAGTGCTGGCATCATAGCTTATCATAACGGAAATGTCTGGAGAGATAGATACGAAATTAAAGTGTATGAGAGATAGATACATGTATGAAATTAGTGGATCTTCGATCTCACAGATAAGTGGATTATGGATTTTAATATTTTTGCGTGGTAAGATAAAATGGATTTAAAGAAAAGTAGTTTAAGAAACATGAACCATGTTGAACACTTGCTCGACTCATCGGTTCCTGACATTAAGGTTCCTACGCTTACCCCCACACCTGGTAAATACAAACCAGTAGCGCCTAAGAGAAAATACAAAAATAAGGTTAGAGCTAAATTAAATGATTTTGCGGATTGGCTACTTAGTTATGTGCCTGAACGAGACACTAAAGTCGTTAACGAAAAACTCGAATCATTGAAGTCAACTGTTTCCAGGATATTTGATAAAATTAAAATTCGAGAAACAGCGTCGGCTATTAAAGGATTCACCAAGCAATATAGAATAGATGGAACTAATGGAATGGATGCCTCTTCGTTTCTTGATTTCGTCGGACCGCAGGTAGTACATCTGTTGTCGAACAATCGTCAGACAAAGACTAATTTAGTTCTTACTTGTACTATGGAACGCGTGGATATGAAATCTGGAATAGTGACTTCTGAGGATATACCATTCGTTTCCAGGGCAGAAGTTATTTTAGAAGCAACCGACTTGAATGAAATATACAGCAGAAAAAAGGATAAAATCATGGAGTCTATTGCTAGTTTTCAGATGCAAGGAAGTAATTGGAGATTTAAAGCTGTTGTAAAATTAGATATAAATACGGTAAAGTATACCCCCTTAAGAGGTAGTTCTTACATTCCACTTCCCAGCTTCTTAGCTAATAAAAAGGCTATTATAAATATGAAAAACGACGACGAAGAATGTTTCAAATGGTGTATCACTAGAGCTTTGAATCCGGTTGTGAAAAATCCGGAAAAAATAACGAAAGCTTTGAAAGAACAATCGAAAAAACTTAATTGGAGTGGTATTGAGTTTCCAGTTGCTGTTGATGCTAATATGATAGGTAAATTCGAGAGAAATAACAATATTAATGTTAATGTATTCGGTTATGAAAAAGAAGTATACCCGCTTTATCTGTCTAAGTGTGAAAGTAGTATTGATCTTTTGCTTATATCTGATGGAGAAAAAAAACATTATTGCTGGATCAAGAATTTTAACAGATTGATGACATCTGGGACTAATTCGAGGTACTATTGTAAAAGATGCACGACTGGTTTCTCAACGACCAAAGCGCTTAACAACCATAGTGAGTACTGCTCTCAACATAACGCACAAAAAATAGAAATGCCAGAACCAGGAACTATGTTAAGTTTTAAAAATTATAACAATTCTATGAGGGTTCCTTTTATAGTCTACGCAGATTTCGAGTCTTTTGTGAAACCGATCGATACATGCCAACCAAATCCAGAGTTGTCGTACACTAATAAATATCAAAAGCATACTCCTAGCTCCTTTTGTTACCACATAAAATGTTTCGACGATAGCGTATATTCACAAGATCCTGTGACGTTTACGGCTGAAAGCGAAGATGATGATGTTGGTCAAATATTTGTAGATAAATTAGAAGAGAATATAAAACGAATATATAATCAGTTTAAATTTAAGAAGAATATGATATTTACAGAAGAGGACAAGAAGTGTTTTGATACAGCTACAACATGTCATATCTGTGAAAAAACGTTGGGCGAAGACCGAGTGAGAGATCACTGTCATCTTAGTGGTAAATTTAGAGGTGCTGCTCATAACAGTTGTAATTTAAACTATAAAGTCCCCAAGTTTTTCCCTGTAGTGTTTCATAATCTTTCCGGGTACGATTGCCATCTGTTCATTAAGAAACTGAGAGGTGATAATGGAGAGAAAATTAACTGCATACCTAACAACGAGGAAAAGTATATATCGTTTAGCAGAGAGGTCGTTGTCGGTAAGTTTGTAAAAGATGGAAAAGAAATACTAGTCCGACGAGAACTGCGTTTTATCGACAGTTTTAAATTTATGGCTTCGAGTCTTGATGCTTTATCGAGGAACCTAAGCAAAGACCAGTGTAAAAATATTAGGAAACGATATACAGGAAAGAAGCTCGATCTTTTGCTAAGAAAAGGCATATATCCTTATGACTACGTCGATTCATTTACTACCTTTAATGAAACCGAACTACCACCAAAATCCGCTTTCTATTCTAAGCTAAATGATTCGAATATTAGCGATGAAGACTACGAGCATGCAAAAACGGTATGGAAGGAATTTGGATGCAAAACATTCAGAGAATATCACGATTTATACAACGTTTCGGATGTTCTGTTACTTGCCGATGTTTTCGAAAACTTTAGAGATGTGTGTATGAAGAACTATACGCTTGACCCTGCATGGTATTTTACATCTCCTGGTTTAGCCTGGGATGCCGCTTTAAAATTGACAGGCGTGAAATTGGAGTTATTGAATGATTACGATATGATTCTGATGCTTAGGCAAGGGATGAGAGGAGGAGTGAGCACAATATCAAATCGTTACGGGAAAGCGAATAATAAATATATGAGCGATTTCAATAGTAACGAAAATTCTACATTTATTACTTACCTGGATGCGAATAATCTATATGGATGGGCTATGATCAAAAATTTACCTACTCACGGGTTCAAATGGATGAACGAAGATGATTTAAATAATTGGAGAAGTATTCCATGCATATTGGAAGTTGATTTGGAATATCCTAAAGAGTTACACGACCTGCATAACGATTTTCCGTTAGCCCCCGAAAGCATTGAGATTGACAAAGTCAAAAAGTTAATTCCAAACTTAAACGATAAAAAGAAGTATGTGCTGCACTACGATAATCTGAAGCTGTACGAGAGCTTAGGTCTGAAAATAACAAAAGTGCATAGAGGTGTACTATTCGAAGAAAGTGATTGGTTGAAAAAGTATATCGATTTAAATACAGCTCTTAGAACGAAAGCTACTAATGACTTTGAGAAAGACTTTTTCAAATTAATGAATAACAGTGTCTTTGGAAAAACTTGTGAGAACATTGAAAATCGTGTTGATATAAAGTTAGTGTGTCAGGAGGAGAGGGCTATTGAACTAGCCGCTAAACCTAATTACGAGAGATGTACTATTTTCGATGAAAATCTAATAGCCGTTCACATGAAAAAAACTAAATTGTACTATAATAAACCTATCTATCTTGGCATGTGTATATTAGATTTGAGTAAAACGTTGATGTATGATTTTCATTACAATTACATCAAGACTAAATACGGAAATAGAGCTAAATTATTATTTACTGATACAGATTCTTTGACATACGAAATTAAAACTGAAGACTTTTACTCAGATATCGCAGGCGATATTAAAGCTCGATTCGATACGAGTGAATACCCGAGAGATCATCCATCTGGTATTGAGATTGGAGTAAATAAAAAAGTTATTGGAATGTTCAAGGATGAAGCTAGTGGGAAACAGATAAAAGAATTTATTGGACTCAGAGCAAAGTTGTATTCTTATAAGATGGCTGCTGGAGATGAGCACAAGAAATGTAAAGGTATTAAGAAGAATGTTGTCCAGAAAACTATTACTCACGAAGATTATAAAGACTGTTTATTTACTAAAAAAGAACAACAACGAACGATGAATGTTATTAGATCTTATCATCACGATATTTATACAGAAGAAATCAATAAAGTTGCATTATCTGCAGATGATGACAAACGGGTAATAATGCAAGATGGCATTCATACTTTGGCATATGGTCACTATTCGTTGAAAACTTTTAATTAATGTTTATATTAAATAAATGAGCGTCAAACAAATCGATGTTTGTGGAGTAGTGCTACCGAATATTGCTTTATCGAATGTGGATCTAATCGAAGCGGCTAAGAAACTAAATATTCCGAATTTTAGAGGCGTTTTCGTGCGAGACGAGCTGCCGAAGAAACCTGAACGGAATGAGTGTGGGATATTGAATCTAGATGGTTCTAATGGGGTGGGAAGTCACTGGTGCTCTTTCTTAAAGAGCGGTAACGAGAAAATATATTTCGATAGTTACGGCCTTCCTCCTCCTCTGGAACTGATAAAGTATTTACGCCGTCCAGTGTTATATAACAGCGAGCGAATACAGCCGGATAACGAAGTGTTTTGTGGCCATTTATGTTTGTACGTCTTAAAGAAGACGATGAACGATGGAATGAATTTTCAAGAAGTTATAAACGGCTTGCATTAAAAATTATTATATATAAATATATATATAAAATGCCTGTCGATAAATTTGGTCACACCGATTTTGGAGGAACATCACGAAGAGTAATCGCTGGAGGTGTAACTCTTAGTCAAATAAATGCTAATTTTCTTCGATGTGATGGAGCAAATCTACCGACTGGAAATTTAAAAATGAATGGACATGTGATAAAAGGTCTCCCAGTAACGAATACTTCGACTGCTGGAATGGATGAAGCTTTAAGTAGGGGGCAAGCCATTGATTTGATAACGAATCACAACGATTCTCCGTCCAACGATAATCATTTAACGAATAAGAAATACGTTGATGAACAAGTTACAAAGTACGTCGATAAATCTCTGAAAAAGTGTCGTGCTGGGTATATTCCTCCCTTGGAAGCTGATGTAAGTGTAACAGGATTCGTTGCTAGCGCCAGTGAATGTTTATCCGGAAGCAAAGCCTACCATGCTTTCACTAATCTCAAGGACGATGTTAACACAGCTTGGAATTCAGGTCAAGTAATGGCTTGGTTACAAATTAAATGTCCTGAGCCAGTTAAAATTTGGAGAATTGCGATGAAAACCGTATCTGTAGCTTATTTCGCTTTTGACGCTAGCAATGATGGAGTAGTGTTTGAAAAATTACCCATATACCCTTCTTCAACGAATTCACCGGCTGTTCCGAGATTTTGTAATATTACTAGACCTATGGGTGCGTATCAATATTACAGAGTTACATCAACGCAAGTGGATGATTTTTCTCCACGAGGGATTCAGGTAATGCAATTATATGTATACGATGACTAATCTGCATTAAAAATTATTATTATATATAAAATGCCTGTCGATAAATTCGGTCACACCGATGTTGGTTCATCACAAAGAGTAATCGCTGGAGGTGTCACTCTTAGTCAAGTAAATGCTAGTTTTCTTCGATTGGATGGAGCAAACATCGCGACTGGAAATTTAAAAATGGGTGGTCACAAAATTAAAGGACTACCAACAACGAAACCTTTGACAGCAGCAATGGATGAGGCTTTAAGTTGGGGTCAAGCCATTGATTTGATAACGAATCACGACGATTCTCCGTCCAACGATAATCATTTGACGAATAAGAAATACGTTGATGAACAAGTTACATTGAAGGTGTCTAAAACTGGTGATACCATGACTGGTGATCTAATCTTAAACGTTGGCTCCGATCGTCTGCGTTCAATGGGTTGTAAGGACTTGAGAGGAGATAATAAAGAATTCACTATTTTCTTAGGTAGTATACGAAATAAACTACAATGTTCGTTAAACAATCCTATTACATTACAATCGATGGATGGATTTCGTTTTAGAATAAACAATGAAATCATGTTAGAGATGGTTAAGTCACTCGATGGCACTCCTCCGTTTAAAATAAATGTGTATAAGTCCATCTTTATGCATGATGCTTACATTACAGGACTACACGAACCCAACAACGCCAGCGATGCAGCTACGAAGCAGTATGTAGATTCTATCTCAATCGGTCCCGCGCTTAGCATTCATTCTTTAACTTGGCAATTCTTAATCGCTAAAACTCACACAAGAGTTACTTTCGATAGTGTAAGATTCAAAACCGATGGTGTCATAAGTGCGGGAGTGACCCGTTTCACTCCCGGTAAAGCTGGATACTATTTCGTTTCGACGCACATAGAATTTGGTAACAGTAGTACCGCTCCTGGTAACGTCTACCTGTATAGAAATGGGGCAAATTACATGCAAATTGCGGGCGGAGGGGGAACGGGAGCTGCGTTTAACAATTCAACCGGTAGTTGCATAATTTTCGTAACCAATACCGATTTTCTCGAGATATTCGCTTATTCGCACATCGCACTAAATATATTAGCTAGAGACTTTTCGGCAGTATTCTTACGACCTTGATTTCCTTGCTGATCGAAATAATAAAAGACTTCCAAAGGGCGGTGACCAATCCTCTCCCTCGCCGTCTCATCATCCACTGACCGTGTACTCATCATAGCTGAGTCGGCTAGAGGAACAGAAATCTCGTAACAAATTTCTGCCCCGGCGGGGAATTGAACCCTCCGACCTCTTGGTTGACAGTTCAGCGCGCTAACCACTGTACTACCGAGCACCCCCCTCAGGAAATAATAAAAGACATCCAGCTTGTTAACCCTATACTGGAAAAAAAAGACTTCATTTTCAAGGCCTTGGCATATGAAGGCGGTGGCTAATCCTCTCTCTCGCCGTCTCATCATCCACTGACCGTGTACTCATCATAGCTGAGTCGACAGTCCAGCGCGCTATCCACTGTACTACCGAGCACCCCCCCCCCTCAGGAAATAATAAAAGACATCCAGCTTGTTAAAAAGACATCTGATTTTTTTTAAACACCATTTTAGCTGATATTTTCTTCAATATCAGGCTTCATAGAAAATAGCCAAAGAATCCATTCTATTAAGAATTTTTCTTAAAACCAAAATCAGCCAGCTTATTTTAGCTTCAATAGGAAAAACACCAGCTTATCCTTTATCACCATTTTAACTTAATTTATCTTCAATATCAGGCTTCTTCAAAAATAGCTAGCTTGTTAACCCTATACTACTATCATGACATTTACAGCTTAAGCAGATCTGCGCAGGACCGCGGACTTTGGAAGAAAACGATAAAGTGTGCATTGGACACCTACGGGTTGTTAACCCAAGGATAACTATGATGATGATGATGATGATGATGATGATGATGATGATGATGATGATGATGATGATGATGATAACAGTATCATAGATATAAAACTAAGTTTGCTAATGATCACTTGATCAGCTTCAAATTAAAGTTGTAACTATGAACCTCCTCCGTGTTTGATGACATTTGCGACTGCTGTTTGGTTGGTTTGTCGAAGGCACTCGGAGAAATCTGAAAACTTTTTCTCGTTGAAGGATCTCAGAGCATGCAGAAGTTCTACGTTCTTGTTGCGTCTTGAACGTTGTCGTTGAATGAAGTGTCGTTGTTCATCCGTTATGCAGTTGAGAGAAAACAGCGAATCAATGAAATCGTCATTTGGTTGAATATGTTTCAAAAGAAAATCTTTGTTGTTTCGACAAATTACTGAATGCTTCTTGTTCCTTGCATAGAAATCTGCAAATGCAAAAACTACCGCACTAGAAAAATAGCTTGAAGGTTCTCAGAGCATTTTGCAAATATTGCAGTTGGGTCGTGAGCGTTTCTGAGTAGTTAGGGCCTATACTCTTGTAGAGGTCCTGTAAGATAATGTCTGAAATTGGAACTGAATGAATGAATGATCTTAGATCCGTCTTTAGCGCGAAACCATTTTACAGAAAGATGTGAAAAAATCAGCATCATTCGGTGTCAACGAAGTTAACCGTCAATATAGGCTATCCTTTTGATTTGACAAAATACACTGTGTCCACGCTAAAGTAGAACCCAATAAAAAAAGTGTCATAACTCGGTCAAAACGTTTAGGATTTGTGTGAAAGTTTACACACAGAAACAGTGGCCATATTGACACTAGATCCTAAAGCCGATTGGAAATATTCGCGACTTTGCCAAAATTAGGAGCGTTTGAGATGCAGCACCGAAAAATGGTACTTTGCAACATGCATAAGCTGAAAGGAAGCAAAATTCATCTATAAATGGTGGTCAAAATGTCATTTTTATTCACGAACACACGACCATAGACGAACTAGTGTAGTAGCTGTCCCGGAATACACTCGGCTTCATATCCGCAGCTGTGGCCACCTTGCAGTCCAGAACTCGATCCGGGTACATGTACGGGAGTAGTGCGTTTTTCGCTCCTGTATTCATAACATCGATAACCGTAGGGCGCGTCTGATTGAAGAGTGGCAGCTGTTTGACCAGGTGATCATCGATCGGACCATCAAACAGTATCATCTACGTCTACGGGCGTGTGTTCGTGAACAAAAAGGACATTTTGAATTTTACTTATTTTCAACTTTTCCATGTTAGAAAGTTGCATTTTTCGGTTCATAACCAAAAATGACATTTTGACCATCATTTTATATAGATGAATTTTGCTTGAGTTGAGTTACTCATTTGACGCCATTGTCCATTGTTATCCATTTTAACTTCATAATTCTAAAACTGATTTTGACAATAATTGTGTGAGGTTCCTGGCTCCTGCGATTCTGAGAGATAGGCTAGCTACTTAGGCCTATCTATTCAATAGTTTATTCAGCAGAGGGGGTAGTTGGGTAGGAGGTGTTAGTTCCCCTCTCACATTTTAATTTTTAAAATTTTACACTGCAATTGCAGCTGACTTTCTAACCAAATTACTCATTAGTTCTGATAGTCGTGGTTCAAGACTTGAAAAACATCTCCACCCATTGCTCATTTTTTAAAATTCCCACACTGCAGTGGTCGCATTTTAAACTGTCGCCACGAGAAAATTTCTCAATTTCAGTGGTTTAATACTTCAATAAATGTCCTGTCCCATTATCCCGAAATTGTAGTAGCGCACGATGAAGTGGCACGATTGAAGGCGCAATTAGGAATGTTGCAGTTGCTCAATGCCACTCTCATGGCCGCTCAGACCGGACCAGAGAACGCAAGCAGGGAGCGAACGGATCCAGCTCGACCAATGACCGGAAACTACGGACTTCATGTCTCAGCCTACCTTCGCATGGCATCCTGGTACGACACCTGCGACGAACCTTAGAACCGACTTCTTCCCTCTTAATCGTCACCGTTCGGCTGTTTCATCTTCCCGTCATGCTCTTGCTCCCTCGGCATGGGAGTCCGCAGCGAGGCGTAAGGGGGCGCAAATGCGCCCCCCTGGATTTTTCGCATATTGCACATAAATTTATATTATTTGGTTGTGATTGTTACAATTCGATTTTCAATGTGATTATCGATTAGTTCTACAAGTTGAACCTATAATTATGATCTTTATTTGGGGTATAGGTAGGCTATAGGATTCTCTCGTGGTAATATGGAAATTCAAACTGTCACCCATTAAATTTAGACCTTGTGGCAATTATTTAAAAGTTTGCGCCCCCTAGAAAAATTCCTGCGGACGCCCATGTCCCTCGGCGCCCCTTTCGGTGAGACTGGCTACACTAGGTGGGAATTTCACGACGGGGGGGGGACGCAACATATATATTATATAGGGAAATTCCACCGTCACTGACGTAACATTCAGACAGAAATGTTGCATCGTTTTTAATTCTAGCAGACTATCATATCACTGCTTTGCCAAATATTTTATGCCAAATTATTTAACTATAGCCTATAAGCCTTCTTAAAAGAAGAAAAAAATATTTGGCAGGAAATATTTATGGGTATTTTTAAAAACAGTTTTTGAGTGTCGTCACTGACGTAACGCGTTTTGGACACCAAAATTATTGCAATTCATATAGGCCTACGCATCAAAATCTTCTGAAATATCACTGAAATTTTTTTGTTAACGTTTTAGAAATTATTAGTATAGGTTGTGGCATACATAGAAAGTTAAAAATTTCATCCAACGGTAATATTTGTCATAATTTCAATGGTGCCTAAATGTCACTGACGTAACAATGAAATGTCACTGACGTAACTCTTCTGAAAATACAAACATTAATTGCAGTAGATTTACTAATTATGGTTCACAAGTATTCAGAAATGCTTTAAAAATTATCCAGTGTTGTTGGATACTTCAATGTGTTCACTGAGAGTGAAGAAGCCCTTCTGTTTACCATTATCGGCTTCATATTCACAAATGCCTTTGCATTTCCACAAGTTAGCACTACGAGATAGCAGCTCATGGACTGACTGAATCGGCAGCTCGATTGAGATCTGGTAGTGCATAAGGCAACTTCTTCAAATCAACCTGACATCTTCATAGAATAGATACTTGTAGCAACATACATTATGATCTTTTACACTCACTGAAACAACGTGTTGTGGACTCAATGAAGCAAATTTTCATGTTCCAATCATTGACTGCACACTTTTGATCTCGAACGCATGCCTCCACGAGTGTCATCATCAATGTTTTATTTTAAACACTATCACATGTGCCATTCATCTTCACAAATATTGCATAGTTCTTCTTTCCCAGCAGTTCATGTGAAACAATATCACTTTCTGTCCATTAAGCTACTTCATTATGTACCTTTAAAAAATCTGCAATGCTATGCCAAAGTTCGTTGTTAAGAAGTTCATGAGAGCAACTTTCTTTGGAGTACTTTTAAAAGATTATTATCTTGGATCGAATAACTGCTTTTTCTATTATAACTGAGCAGATAAGAAACTCTTGAAGTTGCTGCATGATCTGATTCAGTTGGAGTGACGACATTTTAAACATTTGACGAAGGTCGTGCATTGTATATTTTGCAGATTTCTTTCTGTTTTTGTCCCACTAGTTGTCATTATTGTTACTACTCAGCATTCTTCTGCATGATGGCCAGCTTACTCCGGCTACTTCTTCGTGTGGCACATTCATGTTGGCTCAGTTCCAGTTTTGTGACGTGTCTCACCCTGTGTGCAAAAGCAAATGACGAGTTCGGTTTACTGTAATCATGAGATATCGATGATGATGAGAAGGATGATTATGATGATGATGATGATGATGATAATGATGATGATTATAATGAGGGCCTACTTCAAATCGAAGCTAGGATGACAATTACTGGATTTAGAAGTACTTTTTTACTATTATAAATAGCCTACCGACTTTAAACAAGTTTCTTGCAGTCACTGATATAATTATATTGTTACGTTAGTGGCAACATGACAGTTACGTCAGTGACACTATTTCATAGATTTCTTAAATTGAGACAAATCTTCAACTTCACAATTGTATTCCTAATATATTTCAATTAGAAGTTTAATATTTCCAGAATTTTTTATTTGGTACTTTTTGTTATATTCTAAAAATTCTTAATATTTGTCACTGACGTAACATTGAAAAGTGCACCCCAAACTTCTGAAGCCAAAAAAATGAACGGTTATCAATTGTTCAAAGTTTTACTTGAAAATGCTTACCAAGTGAATCTTCCATCCAACTGATTAAGCTTGTTTGATAAAATTAACCAATTACTGCCGTTATTTACAAAACAAACCTTTTAATATTTCTGTAATAGAATTGCGCAGAACAGGTCGACATCAAATGTAAGCTGGCTGACGGTCATCTCACCAAAGATTAATGATTTCAATTATTATTTTGAACACTATGGTCCCATAGCTCTAAAATGATACCTTTATATCAACAAAATTCCCGAAATATTTTTTTGACTTTTACATGTAGGCTATGTCTCATTTCTCGTGGAATTGCCCTATACATACATACATGCAATTAGATACGTATGTTTGTGCGTATATACACTGTGTCCCAATAAATCGAGACCACTTTTTATAGTGTGAATAAAACAGGCAAATCTTAATCGAAAAAGTTGTTTTCGGAACTTAACATATGAATTCTCTGATGCAAATGACGTAATTGTGACGTCAATATTCATGCCAGAAACTTCATATTTGAATTAGTGTAAGATAATTATATCAGGATAAAAACAGTTTTAAAATTTTGAAACTCGATTAAGATTTGCCTGTTTTATTCACATTTTAAAAAGGGGTCTCGATTTATTGGGACACAGTGTATATACAAGTATGTATGTATATACACGGTGTCCACGATAAAGTAGACCACACAATAAAGTGTCATAACTCGGTCAAAACGTTTAGGATTTGTCTGAAATTTTATACACAACAACAGTGGCCATATTTACACGAGATCCTAAAGCCGATTAGAAATATTCGCGAGTTTGCCAAATTTATGAGCGTTTGAGATGCAGCACCGAAAAATGCAACTTTCCAACATGCAAAAGCTGAAAGGAAGTGAAATTCAGCTATAAATGGTGGTAAAAATGTCATTTTTGATCACGAACACCCAACCGTAGACGTAGGCCTATTAGTGTAGTAGCTGTCCCGGAAGACACTCGGCTTCATATCCGCAGCTGTGGCCGCCTAGCAGTCCAAATCTCGAACCGGGTACATGTACCGGAGTAGCGCGTTTTTCGTTCCTGTATTCATGACATCGATAATCGTAGGGCGCGTCTGATTGAAGAGTGACAGCTGTTTGACCAGGTGATCATCGACCTGACCATCAAACAGTAGCGTCTATGTCTACGGCTATGTGTTCGTGAACAAAAAGAACATTTTGAATAAAATTTATAGCTTGTTTTGGTCTGAGGATTTTCATCCGTCATCCCACTTCGTGGTTTGTTATCAATATTTTCATCTGTAACTAAAATACTAATCGCCGCTGAAGTTACAATGGAGAAAATGTCTTCGAGGCTATTATTTTTCCGGATCAAAATATTGATAACAAAACACGAAGTGGGATGACGGATGATATTCTGCAGACCAAAACAAGAAGCGGGATGATTTTTCTGATTTTATTAGTGCAATAAATGCGATGATTTATGCAAATCTAGTTTCCGGGGGTAATCTGAGACCGGTTTCAAGTTACCGGGGGGTAATGTTTAGGAGGGGGTAATTTGAAACCTTTACACCGGCGTAAGCTGGGAAGTAGCCTAAACGACAATTCCTGCGATACGCTGGCCCCGTGTCCAGGACCTTGGGATTCGTCCATTGCTGGCTCAGGGCTATTGCTGGCTCAGGGCTATGAAAAAAAAGATGAGCGCCTCCCTATGTTCCTCATGGAACGGGATAGGACTTTACTTTTTTAAAACTTTCTCTAAGGTAGTGTAACATACATGTAACTGAATACCAGACAACTCGAATTTCAGAATTTTTTTTGATGCACCCTAGTGGTGCTACTGCCCAATCCAGAAGCTTTGCCTTTGTTGGCCCATCTTGCTGGAACCGTCTTCCGCACAAGCTGCGTCTTGAGCTTCTCAGTCTCTCCCTCCCTCTGTTTAGGAAACGCCTGAAGACCATACTATTTGTTAGGGGAAGTGCTAACTACACTGTGTCCGGAAAAAAAGGGACCCATTTTGTAAATATGAAAATAAAAAGTAAATATTAATCGATTTTTACAATTTAAAGACTGTTCTTATCCTAACATATTTCTCTAACAATTGTAAAAATATAAAAGTTCCAGTCAAAATAGTGACGTCATAATGACGTCATTAGCACAAAAAGTCAAATTTAAGAGATAAATGCGCAAAATCCTTCAAAACTTCAATATTTTTATTATGTAATTTATCAATAATAAATGCAAGCATAATTTTATTTTTATATCTGAATTATGTCAGACTGCAATTTGTGGTCAAAGTGTACACCTTTGGCCTCAACGTAAGCTTCAAAACGGTCGCGCTAATAGCCAACAGCAGCATCGATAACCAGCTAATCAAAATCCTCCCAGGCATTAACAATTCGCTCACGGAGTTCTTCAATGTCTCTTATCCTTGTCTTGTGGCCATCAGTCTCCAAATCTTATTATCAGCGGGATTTAAGCGGGTGGCCGTTTAGCGGCCAAAGATTAAGAGGAATGAAATCCGAGACTCATTAGTCAACAGTTCAACATATTGACGAAATCAGTGAGCTGAAGCCCCATTTTGGTGAAATGTGTAGGCTATTGTTCCGAGTATTCCCAGATATCAGGCACGACTTTTTTATAAAGCAGACAATCCCTTTAATAAGCTGCATTTATTTTCACTCCTGGTGCTATCAAATGGATTTCCGTTTTACCGAGAGCCAATATACCAACCGAAACCATGCATGAATGGCCGGCTAAATGCATTTTGATGCAACTGACGTCATCATGACGTCATTATTGTGACTGGAACTTTTATATTTTCACCAATGTTAGACAAATATGTCAGGATTAAAATGGTGTTTAAATTGTAAAAATCGATGAATATTTACTATTTATTTTCATATTTACAAAATGGGTCCCTTTTTTTCCGGACACAGTGTAGTGTCGGGAGCGCTACTGAATCTGTGAGCAGCGCTATATAAATGTTCAATTACATTTACAATTACAATTACAATTAGAATTATATATGTTTGGGGTTCGTTCGGACACCAGTTGGTAAACAATGTATGTAAATTGTGTTGGTATGATGAAGGTTAATTACGAATGGACTGAGCTTGTTTACAATGATAGCTATCTGCTATTAAAAATCACGCTTTGGTGACCCATTTTAAAAAGACTGATGCAAGTGTCTGGGTAACTAGTAACTACCCAGTACTGTTGTTATGGTAATGGGATTCTGATAGCTTTAGAATAATGAGCTAGTAGAATAGTCTGTCAAAGAAATCTCTTGTGATCGAAACTGAACATTTGGATAGTAACGCCTACATCTGGAAAGAACCTTGCCTTTTAGGTGACGCCAGATTGCATTCTTACACCGTTTTGTGGCAATTCTTTGATAAAAACAAACGTCAACTGATTTGAGACACCTGATAACTTCTACGTCTCTTTGCTTTGTTGAATTCAATATCCAATGCAGATATGAATTTTGCAAGATAATATCCAGCACCTCCAATGGAAGATCGTATAGCTGAAATGGAAATAGATATATTCTTTACGCTGGAACAAGTATTCTATATTATTATTATGTCAAACGAATAGTTTATTTTAGAATTTGTGAAGTAGATCAAGTTCAAAGATCAGTGTTCTGTGACCTGCGTTCTTGTGAATTGTTTAATCTGCATAATGGTACACTGTGACCGGTTGCATTCTGTCAACCGGATTGTTGAATAAAGGAAAAAGTATTTGTTAATGCTGATTTTAGGGGTGGCTGACTGGATCAAGGCTTTCTCGAGACTGACACAAACAAATTGGAATGTCAGAGACACGCCCAAAGAACTTCAGATACTGCAGCGCAAGGACTTTGCCTGCCACATGAAAGACTTCCACAACTGTACAGACCAAAGGAGTTGGCAAAGTCCAGTCACAGATACAAGCACTGCGACTGTCCGGCTACAATCTCGTTTAAGGTAGTGTTGTTCGTGTTATTGGTATTAACATAATATGTTGTGGTTAATATTATTAACATCACTGCTAAATACTTTAATGCATTCTTTAGAATTACAGGGTCATTTCATTCTAACTCAACCATTGACTCACACTCCTAGATTATAGTATACAGGGTGCGCCAAAAAAAGACCCCCTAGGTTTTTTGCCAATATCTTGACCAAAAGTAAGAATTTCAAAATGAAATTTTACAGTCTTATAGACAATTCATATTTACACATGGTGGCCAGATTACATCAAAATATTTCAAACGGAAAAAAAGTTATGCCACTTTTAAGGAGGTCACCCACCGTTTTTTGACGATTCAAAAACGAAACGCAACAAAAACGAGGTTTTTTGCCAATATCTTGGCCAGAAGTAATAATTTCGAAATGCGATTTTACAGGCTTAAAGACAGTTCATTTTTACACATGATGACCAGATTTCATCAAAATATTTAAAACAAAACAAAAGTTATACCACTTTTAGTGAGACCACCGACCATTTTTGACGTTTCAAAGACGTAACGCGGCAAAAAGTAACAAAAACGCGATTTTATTTAGTCTCATCTCAATAACTGCTGCCATATGAAGTTGGTAGTGCTTCACAACCTGTGTTCAATGTGCCTACCACCAGTGCCAAAGCTTCTTTTGAGTCTCTTTGCACAGTTCTTGATGGACCTGTTGATTAATCTGACAGATTCTTTATTATTCCTTATTTGCCAATTTTATTGTCATCTTGCTAAGCGACTTCTCAGTGACGTGCAGCTACGCTGGTACCCTGTTTCTTTTTTAAATAGCAATAATAATGATCATCTGGCAATATGAAGGCTATTTGATAACAATTATTTGAGATGAGACTTAATAAAGTCGTGTTTTTGCTGCGTTTCGTCTTATGAATCGTCAAAAATGGGGGTGGCCTCATTAAAAGTGATATAACTTTTGTTCTGTTTGAAATATTTCGATGAAATCTGATAATCATCTGCAGATATGAATTGGCATTAAGCATGTAAAATTTCATTTCGATATTCTTACTTTTGGCCAAGATATTGGCCAGAATAATTAGATTGGTTTTTGTTACCTTTTGTTGCGTCGGGTTTTTGAAACGTCAAAAAACGGTGGGTGGCTTCACTAAAAGTGGTACAACTTTTGTTCTGTTTGAAATATTTTAATTAAATCTGGCCATCTGGTGTAAATATGAATTGTCTTTAAGATTGAAAATTTTCATTTCGAAATTCCTACTTTTGGTCAAGATATTGGCAAAACTCTTAGGAGGGTCTTTTGTTTTGGCGCACCCTGTATAATTATACAAGTCATTAACAATGTTTATGTGGTTTCATTAAGCTATCGGTGAAGTATGTGTACGGCAATTTATTTATGTCTTGTTCGACAGGGACTTCTGTAGCACTTCGCCAAACACTTTGTCTCCGTGATTGTGGTCACTTGCAACTGACCAAATGGGCATGTGAGACACCTGTTAAGCATGTCAAACCTACACCACTGTTTCTGAACCTTCTTGACATGTGTAAATCTGACACCCTTATAATCTTGTAGCGGTGTGTCTATTCCGTTTTAGGCACATAGAAAAATGTTATGTCCAAGATGTTGCAATCAGCTCAAAGAAACGGTTTCTGTTCTCTAAAAATATGGTTTATTGTGGTCCCTTGAAAACTTGCCATATTAATTCTATTACCAGCTAACCATTGCGTAAATACTTTATGCAGCCTTGGTTGCTGGATGTCCTTAGTACTAGACTAGCTCAGTAGGCTACTACTTGTGATGGCATCATAGTATATCGTCACAAACAGCCTGGGTCTGTTAAACACAGTAATTTCTGTGAAATCCATAGATGATGTGGCCTGTGAGTTTACTGATTAGCATACATAATTTGTTACGTTTTATTTGTTACAAATGCAAAATCATAGTGAAAATAAGATATGTTATAAATGTAATGTATGCTAGTTTTGCTAAAATTTATGGATTTTGTGTAGGCTATCTATTTAGATAACGCAAGCGAACCGAAATTCATGCAAACGTTACAACTGAGTTCGCGACGGAATGACGACAACAGTAGGCCTTTTCATCAAAAATAACCACAATTCTGAATGCTGAAATTCGGTCATTTCGGAAAATAGACCAAGTCACTAGAGATGTGTTCAACAGCTATTTCGACCACTGCTATTTTCACCCACTGCAGCTGCTGACTTCCATATTCATCTTAACCCTGACGCAGAAGATGACCCAGTTTCACGTGCTGATGCATCTCTAACTCCAGCCCGATCTACATGTACAATAGCGTACTTTTATTCACTCTGGAGACAAACAAACCTTGGTGATTGTCATGGTGATGGAATGTGGAATTTTCTTAAAAGCAAGTTGCCATCTTATAAAGAAGCAGAGATCCTTATTTCAGTTACTCGTGACCCACCGACTGTGACCATATTGACACCAATAATGCAGCGTGCTCACCTACTGAAAACTGCAAGCGAAGTTTCGTTTGTGGATTCGACTGCTTCCTGCGACTCAAACAGTCACTCCATAACATTCCTTCTAGTGACGTCACCCTACGGAGCTGTTCCTGCAGGAGTCATGATATCAGCTGGGCAAAGTCAGGCTTCATTGAAACAGATGTTGCCCGACGAGTCTTTCGGTGGTCAGGGCTATCCAGATGTTTTTTTTTTATAATTCATGATTCACTTGCAGAGAAAGGAGCTTTGAACACTGTATGGCCACAATCATTTCAAAGGCTGTGTCACTTTCATGTCCTGCAGGCAATGTGGAGATGGCTTTGGGATGCCAAGAATAGCATCCCAAGGATGAAAGAAAGTCCCTGATCCGGCGTTTTAGGAAAATTCTTGACTCCGTAAATGAAGAGATTGCAGAAGGAACATTGAGTGATCCTCAGAACCTGGCAAAGGAGTAGGCCTATCCTAATTTTCTCCTTCATGCGATGAAGCTGTGGCAGAGACGGGAATTGTGGTGCATGGCCTGGAGAAACATTCCGGCATTACGAGGACACCATACCAATAACTACGCCGAGGTTACAGTTCGCTTGTTCAAAGACCACATCCTAAATCGATGCAAAGCTTTTAACCTCGTGGCACCTGTGGACTTCGTTGTGTCAGTAATTGAACGCTTCTACCGAAATCATCTAAAGCTTTTTGCCAATATAACAATGCACCACCTCTTGCTGGAGAAATTATTAGATAGATGCAAAGAGGTACCTACACATACGATACAAGTGATAGAATCACCTGCATGAGTTACATATCTAGTTCCAAGTGCAACAGATCCTTCTGCAACATACGAAGTGGATCCTGCGGTCGGTGTGTGCTCTTGCCCACATGGAATGGATGGTCGCTGCTGCAAACATTAAGTAGCGATCTACAACTACTTCAAAGAGTCATTGCCCAATATTCCACCAGTCACAGCCACCTCACATCATGAAGCAGCTTCCTTGCTCTCGTATCGGTTTTACCAAGGCATTCAACAACCAAGTGACTCGTCTGACGCATGCACTCCACAGTCATCACAATTCACTGCACAAGAACATTTGAACTTACATGGCAGCCAAACAGTTGATCCACTAGTCTTGTCAACGATCCTTATTTTCAAGTGAAAAATCTAGGTTTATGTCTTGAGTCGATTTAATTCGACTTGCAAAAAAAAACAACTTCAAGTGACTTCTCTTTACACAGATCGACTTGGGGTCAGTTGCGGTAAGCAGATGCGACTCGACTCGACTTGGGATGCCCAAGTCGACTGGGGTCGACTTTTTAGCCTACCTCAAGTCGCCGCGTAAGAACCTTGGGGAAGTCGTTCACTCGCAATTGCTCAGCGCTTCGTCGTTAAACTCTTATGCAGTGTCCGCGCTGAATTCGTGAGCGCTTCTGAGTAGTGAACTGAAAGAGGCGCTATAACAAGTGCGCGTACAAACTTCTGGCTAGAGACCTAACATGAATATTCATTAGGCAAATTCAGGCTCATTGTCTGATTGGTTGCGGGACGACCTTGGATCAATTTCCATGGGTATTTTCATTATAATTAGGCGTCCCGGAAAATCGGTTAATTATTTGAGGCTCTATCGAAACACTTTGGGAGATATTTTTGGCCCACCAGAATAATTATTGATGTCTCCGTAAAATAGATGTTCTTGGTGTATTTATTTGCTCTGACTTAGTTATTAAATGACTAATAATTAATTTTATAGAAAGCACTTTGTCAACCTTACCGTTGTCTTCGAAGTCTGTTGATCGTTTTCTGTTTAAACAGAAAAACCGATGCAGATTTATTTTGCCCGAATGTTTTTAGTTTAAATGTAAGCTTATGATCCCGGGTGTATCCTACATATTGAAAAACCAGAATGCTTTTAATTATCGATGTTTGTCTCGAAAAAGTGTTTTCTACAATGTGAGTCAAATGCGCAAAATTTAAGTGAACAAGTAAAATGTCAACAGTTTCATAATCGAAATCCAACGTCATCATTCCCACCATGGTCGCCGACTTTGCGAGGCCCGTGAGTGTCTAGCACCACCAGCAATAGGCCTACGCCATGCGATGTAGTGTTTAATCTAGTCCCTTCCTCTGGGGAATTCAGGTTTCTGGGGAGAGACGATGATGAATCATTGATTTCTCTTCATCATCGTTGCTATAATTATTAATGCTATAACTTCGTAGTTACTCTCACAGTATTTTAACTGACTCTAATTTTCCTTTGAGCAGCTTGACATTCTTCTCAAGTGCTTCATTCTATTTAATCTCACACTTCAGCACTTAACTACTCATTGCCTAAATTAATCTAACACTTCCAAACTAATAACTCAACTTCATTTAATTTAGGCCTACTTTAAACTCTATTTATAAATCTCCTTGATTAACTATTCTCCGCTTATTCTTCTGTCAGTTACTATTGGCAGTTTCTCTTCTCCATATTTTTATATCTCGGTCGATTAACTATCAATGCTATACCACTTCTCGCCTCTAATTCTCGTATTTTCTTTGAATTTATCTCTTTCCAATTCAACACATCTACATCTCCATGAGATCTCCGTTCATTCGCTTGTGCTGTCTCAACTTGTCTATCACTAAACTTGTCATCTTCTATTTTTGTCTACGTCACCCTTGTAAGATAACCACTGGCCACTTACTCTCATCACATGGTTTCTTTTTCAATCTATATACAGTTCTACACCGTGTCTCAATAAAAACAGCGCAAATTTGTTTTGTCAGAACTTCGTCAAATTTCCACCAGTCTTAATAACTTTTGGTAGGTAGATGGCAAAATGACTGAAAGTTTATGCTATATATAAATTTTTTACATCACCTGACTGAGGCTGACTCATATCACCGCACTACCTTGTTAAACACAGATGTACCTATTTTTCATATAACGGCGTCTCGAAGCTTGTCTGCACTGAAACCCATTGCATCGAGCTGGATGTCACATTGAATGGGGCATAGGCCTACTATCACGACAACCTTCTTGCCTAGAAGCTACTGTCAGACATTCGCCGGATATCCCAGGGCGAGTTTGTTGTCATTCAACAGGATGGCGCCCCGGCGAATCGAGCGCGCGACACCGTCTTTTTCCTGGAACGAGAGATGCCTGACTTCATTCCTCCAACTCTGTGGCCGCCGAATTCACCAAATCTAAACCCGGTCAACTATAGCATATGGAGTGTGCTGCAGGAGAAGGTTTACCGGTCCAGATTGGACAGTGTCGACGAATTCAAAACGCGTCTGATCGGCGAGTGGGCGCGCTTTGACCAGTCGATCGTTGATGGTGCTATCGACCAGTGGCGTCGCCGTCTTAGTGCTTGTGTCCGTGCATGCGGGGCACGTTTCGCGCACCAATTCTAACACTTTTGAGCAGATCTGTCATAACAATTAAGAAACTCTGCTAATTTACTTTATTGCCTGCTAACTCAGTCGTCAGATAGTTTGTTGGAAGTATTAAAATTTAAGCGTTATATGAGAAATTGGTACATCTGTGTTTAACAAGGTAATGCGGTGATATGAGTCAGGTTAGGCGGAAAATTTATATCTGGCATAAAATATCAGCCATTTTGCCATCTACCTGCCAAAAGTTTTTAAGATTGGTGGAAATTTTACGAAGTGCTGACAAAAACACTTTTGCATCTTTTTTATGGAGACGCGGTGTACATCGTAACGACGTAATCAACTCTACCATCGTCATTCTGTCTCCTTACAGAATCGTCATTTTGCTTTCGTCTCCACCACATCCTATTGTTCTCACATCTCACATTTCTAGATTGCTCATTTCCACTTCTATATCTCCAATTCGATTTATTAGATCTATCGAATCCTACTCCGTAACTCTTGTTAATCTCCTCAAACTGTCGTCTATGATTTTCCTATCATCACCAGTTACATCATATTCGTTCAACCTTCCATTTCTCTTAGGATATTCTTTTTGTCCTCCATACATCAGTTCATTTTTCTTCTTAAATCGGACTTCGTCCATCTTAGAATTATTTTCAGCATTTCTCCATGACCTACGACTCTCATCTGCAGCCACATTCACATTTGACATATCTGCTGTCATCAATGGCATATACTCTGCCATTCTCTGACTTTTAAATTTATTTCCTACGGCTACCACCTTTTGCTGTGCGTCACCAATGACTTCATCTTCTATGGTGTCATCACTAAAATGGACTTTGTTTTAAACCTTGAGTGCTTTGCACTCGTTCCTTACCGTACCTTTATGTATTCCATTTTTCACGTATTGTTTTTCCACATCAGTTTCACTTGCGACAAAGGTCTCACTATCCTTATCCTCACAAATTAACTGTGTTTCTATTGTTTCCCTCTCTACTCCATAATATAGTCCTTTAATCCTTCCGATTATAAGTGGTTTCATTGGCGTTTCCATTACCATGGCTTCAACTTGTCCAACGAATTTCTCACCCTCTATGTTTATTCTTGGGATAGGGAAATATTTCAATCAGTATGCATTTTGTTTCTTGCCTCGTAATTTATCAGTGACCGCTTCACTGTACAACAAGTTGACCCTGAACTGTACATGAAATCTACACTTGTACCATTGACCCTGACCTCTCGTTCTCCCTCTTCATTTGATCTCAGACGTTGATCGTCTGTGCCAACACTCATACCACCGACAATGTACTGTAGTCCATCTCCTCTTCCTTTTGGTTATATGCTACCCCTCGATTACCAGGTTTCTGCATAGCCTTACCATGTATAGCTTTATATGCGCTATCCTGCTGTTGTGTGTTTAACAATACCTCTATTCATATTGTTGCATGAAATTGCCTTATGGCCCACATACCCGCATATAAAGCAAATTGTCTTGAGCTATGTAGTCTGCTCTCTTTCTCTAATATGATCTCTGTTCATATTTACAGAGTGACTTAATTCTCTATTAATTCTCATGTGACTTCTGTTTCTGTTTGCATTTCCCCTGAATCTCTCTTTTGACTCATCTTCATACGGTCTACTGTTAGTCATCTTGTCCTGATGAAATTTAGCGACTTGTTTCACTACATTCTCCGTATATTTATTACCATGGGCATCAACATAGGATTCGACACATGTAAGCACTTCCTTTAAATTCATCTTACTTCTCTCTTTGATGAACAGTTGAACATCCTAAGTTCATCTGAACACGTCAAATAAAACTGGTCCTTAAGTAGCAGGTCTTCGAGTCCTTTGTAGGTCCTCTCAAAGCCTGCTTGTGTCAACCACTGTTGCATGTGGTTCCACGACAATTGGTCTACCGACAAGTCGTTCACCGACAACTCGTCTACGCACAATTGGTCTAACGACAACTGGTCTACAGACGACTCGTATTGATGAAATAGAAGCTGTATTTATGAAAATGTGTTTTTTGGCCAAAATGGAAGCTGGATTGATGATTTTCATTCATGTATTTCAACATTAATCCAGCTTCTACTTCAGATCTAAAAATACCTTCATCCAGCTTCTATTTCTCGCCCGTTATTTTCGTCAATCCAGCTTCTATTTTATCCTGTAAAAGAACCACCATCCAGAATTCTATTTCTATATCGTTTTTTCATCAATCCAACCTCCATTTCACCTGTAAAAAACTTTCACCTAGCTTCCATTTCTCAAGCGCTGGATCGTGGGGCGCGGTGGTCTAGTGGTGGCGTCGTTGACTTGGAGCCGGAAGGTCCGAGGTTCGAATCCACCTCCCCGCGTAAGGACCTTGGGCAAGTCCTTCACTTACAATTGCTCAGCGCTTCGGCGTGAAACTCCGATGCAGTGTCCGCTCTGCATCGGGAGCGCCTCTGAGTAGTGAGAGCTTGAAGGGGCGCTATAACAAGTGCACATACAAACACTTGTCTGTAGACCACTTGTCTGTAGACGAGTTGTCGTGACACCGTTGCATGTATCTCCGCAACCCATGTATGAAGTTGAATGAAGTTTCTCCCGATTCCATTCGACTACTCTTAAACCTGCCTCTATATCCACCTTCAGCGCTTTAGCAGCTGTCCCTTCAGACACTCGTAGTCCTAAGCTTCACCAGTTGAAAACTTCTAAAGCTTTGCTTTCCATGTGTCTGGCTAACTTCAGCGACCATACTTCGCTTGGCACGTCGTACGCTACACAAGATCTCTCGAATCTAAGAGACAATCCTTATTTTAATTAAAGATCGGGAACTTGATGTCCTTCATGCCTTGGTTATTATTGTTGCTCCTCTGATGCTGACTATCACCGAGCATTGTGAACACGCTACCTGTATTTCTATTTTGATCGCCTCTTGCGTCAATCTCACGTATCTTTATCTGCATCTCTAATTTCTTCAATTCTACACGCAGTTGCATCTCCATCTGATGGTTCTGCTTTGCCTCTTCAGCAATAATTGTGCACCAGCACTAATTATTACTCTTTCAAATTCCGTAGCACCCAATGCACGATACTTTGATCTGTCGGTTGACACTCCGAACAGACCAATTGCCTTCGTTTCTACTCTGAAATTACAACTCTAGATTGACCGCCTCTGCGAATCAATCCACCATTTCCAGTTATACCAGTTGAGAGTCCTCCTCTCAACGTCTCTTTCGCTGACGTCAGTTTTCCACCGTCATGGCATTCGTTTTCCAGGTTGAGCACGTCGTTGATAGGCTAAGCGTCATTTGGTTGGCATCGTAACCTTGACATCACTTCACAGCGTTTGGCTGCAGGTCTTGATTTTTATGTATCTCATGTTTATGCCACAGTGCCACACACACTAGTTAAACTCGCCAAATAAATTGTCTAGCTTAAATTAATATTACCTAGAATTAATATTTATACAAACACACATAGCAATTGTTTAGTTTGAACTAACCGCTACACATACATACAAACATACATACATACATACATACATACATACATACATACATACATACATACATACATACATACATACATACATACATACATACATACATACATACATACATACATACATACATACATACATACATACATACATAGTTACATACATACATAAATACATACATACATAAATAAATACATACATACATACATACATACATACATTGAGGTGGAAGGGTGGGGTTGAGGGTGGGGTGGAGGTTGGAGGTGGGGGGTTTATGGGTGGGTGGGGTGGATGAAATGGGGAAAATGGGGTGGAGGGATGAGGGGTGGAGCCGGTGGGGGTGGGGGTGGAGGTGGAGGGGGGATTGAAGGGGGTTAAGGAGTGAGAGTGGCTGGGTTGTGGCCGGAGCGGGTATCCTAATTTTTCCGGGCAACGCCGGGTATCCCCAGCCAGTACATACATACAGACATACATACATATATACATGCATACATACATACATACATACATACATACATACTTACATACATACATACATACATACATACATACATACATACATACATACATACATACATACACACACACATACATACATACATACATACATACATACATACATACATACATACATACATACATACATACATACATACATACATACATACATACATACATACATACATACATACATTAGATTGACTTTTTTGGAGTTGGATGAATTTTTCTTTCAAACCGATAATTTCTTTAAATATCTTATTTTAATCAGCAATGTATGTCATTAAGAAATATGCGTGGTGTTGCGCACCAATATTCTAGGTTTTTTTTCCGCAAACCTTTTACAGCACCAAAGTAGCAATGTCCACTCTGTTACGCAACTTTCGTATCCATAAATTTTATTGAAAAACTAAAGCAACATCAAATAACCGCATGTTAATCCTAACTCCATTATATCACTTGTCTAGAAATTCAGTAAACTTGTATTATCAACTCAGTAACACGCTCTGCGGAATTTGCGTTACGGTCAATTTTACTCAACAATACAAATTCGCAAAAATTGGCAGAAATGTTTCAAACGCGTATAGTTTTGAATATAGCCTACGTGAATGAAATTTATGTAATTCCATCACAAAAAAAAGCAGGAAAATATCTGATAAGATATTTGTAAAACATTCAAGAATTTCAAGACACCCAAGAAATATCCACTCCTTTACCAAATTTGCATCTCTATAAATTTTATCGAAAAACTAAATCATTATAAAATAGCTGCATGTTAATCTGATCTTCAATGTACCACTTAGCTAATATTGTTTTATTAATACTACTCAGTAACATGCAATACGGCATTCTTATATGCCAAAAGAATCGTCCACTCCGTTACTTTCAATTTTACTCAACAATTATTATGTTAATAAAACTCAATGGTCATGTTTTACACATGAATAGTTTTGAAAATTCATGAATTCATGAAGGAAAGTAATTCCATCCTAACAAACATAAGAGTAAGAACATATAATTATGCGAATATATTTCTATTATCTACCATAATTTGAATGAATATCCACTCCGTTGCCTCTAAATGTCCGCTCCATTACCATTTCCGAACGTTATAAATAGGCACCAAATGTAACGTAGTCGATAGGTAACTGTGTGGACAATTTCAAAATAAAGCAACACACATTTTATTATTGCATATGTTTAGGACACCTTTTTTTCTACATATCAATTTTGTTCATTAAGGAGATGAAACCTGGTAATTGATGCATACATAAGCATCTTTAATCTCGACTTATTGTCGGTAACGGAGTAGACACCTATTAAACGTATCATTCGCAAGTAACACATTTTAAAACATATTTTTGCGGTTTAACTTCGAAAAGTCATCACATAAAGAATAGGCCTAATATACATAAGCAGAGACATGACTAAATGGTTTGACTGATTTGCAGCACGCCCAGTTGCTGATAATTATGTAGTAGCACAAGGATTTATGTGCGGTAACGGCGTGGACAATATTTCAGGTGAAAGCTAAAAATATTTTTTCACCCATAACAAGTATTGTTTCATTGAATGACAAACTTATTAAATGGAAGGCCTTTCAATTTTGTATATGACGAACATTAAGGGGTCAACATTTTTTAGTGATATTGTGTCGAAAGTGTCAAAGTGACAGTAACGGAGTGAAAATTTTGGACAATAAAATGTAACAGATAAAATAAAAGTTGCATAATTCATAAATAACCGTGAAAACAATAATCTCCTCAATATTAAATTCATAGAAACATCTGCATTTAAAGAAAGTTTTAGAGAATTTGATTTTAAAAATGGTTGTGAAAAAAATTCAAATCAATCCAATAGCAAAAAATGACTCACAAACAGGCATACATACATACATACATACATATATACATACATACATACATACATACATACATACATACATACATACATACATACATACATACATACATACATACATACATACATACACACAAACACATACATGCATACATACAATGTACTAGGGCGGCCCTTAAAAATGAAAGTTAAAAATAATCAACTGGCACCCCTCTAATCTATTTCAATTATGAAGAAAATAATTTGTGCAAAAAATCTTTGCAATAGGGCAATATTTAGGGGTGCCCCCCGACCTCTCAAGTTTCAATAATGTACGAGTAAACTTCCAAATTATTATAGGAATCGCAAACTGAAATTTTCAGTGCTTTAATACATTCTGTCGACCTACTAATGTTTGCATTGCATCAACATTTAATATTTAGTACTTACTTACTTATAAAATTACATAAACTTGATGTAAAGAAAACAAAACCTGCGGCACTAACACTAGTAAAAATGAAGCAACTGCACCCCAAACGAGCCAGATTCAATATTCTGTCTCCTGGTCTGACATCGGCTTTGGACAGAACAAAGATTTCGTCAAGAAATGCTACATTCGTTCTTAGCGAAGTGGCTTCCAGCCTTGGCTGTGACGTCAAGACTTTGAATATCAACCGAAATTCCATTCGACGAGCCAGGGCGAGCAATAGAACCACCAAATCAAACAGCCTTCTATCCGAATTTTCCGTTTTAGTTCCTTTAACCGCTCATTGGGACGGCAAGTTTCTGGAAGATTTGACATCACGCGAACATGTTGACCGTCTTCCAGTTCTGATCTCAGGTGTAGGAATTGAACAGTTACTGGGCATTCCAAAACTATCCTCAGGAACAGGCTCAGTTCAGGCATCTGCAGTCATCCAGTGTTTTAGAGAGTGGAATGTTCAAGATCAGCTTGTTGTTTTGTGCTTTGACACCACAGCCAGCAACACAGGTCATCGCTCAGATGCATGTTTAATAAAAGAACAAGAATTTAATAAAGATCTCCTTTTCCTTGGATGTCGACACCATGTTATGGAACTAATTGTTAGGGCTGCATTCATTGGAACTTCTACTGGACGTGATGTTCTTCTTTTCAAGAGGTTTCGAGACCACTGGAAATTCATTGAAGCGATAAATTCCAGGTATCCTCGTCAGATCCTTTGGTGGAATCATTGGTGGCCCCACACCGTTCTGACATCTTGGAGTTTGGTCATAGACATTTAGCAACTGCACAGCCACGAGACGATTACAGGGAATTTCTCGAGCTATCAGTTGTCTTTCTTGGAGGTGTTCCTTCTCGTGGAATTCGGTTTCGAATACCTGGTGCTACGCACCGGGCACGATGGATGGCAAAAGTCATCTATACCATAAAGATGTGGCTATTTCGTGCTCAGTTCAAGAAGACTGCTGCAGAAGAACGCAGCATTCGTGATGTTGCCATCTTTTCAGTTGTTGTCTACCTGAAAGCCTGGATAACTGCGTCAATTGCTTTGGAGGCTCTTCTGAATGACTTCACTCTCATGGCAAACCTTCTCACACATCCACATACCACAATTTCTTCTGTTACAAACATGAAGCTAGGGCTTCATCTCTGCTATTTGTCTGAAGAGCTTATTGGGCTTGCTCTTTTTGATTCAAGGGTATCCAATGACTCCAAGAAGCTAATGATTGCTGCCATTGAAGAAGTAGCCCCAGATCATCCGCCTTAACGACTCAGTGTGAAGTCAGATGCATTTCTTGGCACCAGCGGTCTGGAGCAATTCTGTATAACCAACTCCAAGAAACTATTCCAGGTGCTTGGTCTGCATGGACTATCTGAGATGATGTTGCCCAAAGATCCTGCTCTTTGGGAAGAGCATGAAGCATTTCGAGAAGCACAAGCAGTACTCCAAAGTGTTGGCTGTCGTCTATGACAGAGCTGAACGAGGTGTGGCACTCATCCCGGACTTAAATGAAAAAAGCTAACAAAAGATGAGGATCAGGTTCAATTTCTCCTGCAGGTTGTCAGTGAACATCGACGACAGTTCCCTGTCTGTACGAAAAAAATCTTGTGTCAAATCAGTAGAAAGCAGTGATTCCTGCATGTTATTGTCCTGTACTTATCATTTACTTCTGTGACCAGCTGAACAATAACTGAATTATAATTGAACAGTAAACACTTGTTTCATTGGCATTGTTGCATCACTAGAGTGTATTTTAGTCATCTCTGTAAAATTCTGAGTGACAGTGTAGTTTGGTTGAAATTGTATGATTCAATAGATCAAATGTTTTGCAATTCCAAAATCCTTTTCAACATAATATTATTTCTATAAATGGCATGGATTGAAAGGGTGCCAGACAAAATTTTACGATTTTTATTTTTGGGCTATATGCTAAGGGCCAGCCTAATACATACATACGTACATACATACATACATACACACACATACATACATACATACATACATACATACATACATACATACATACATACATACATACATACATACATACATACATACATACATACTTACATACATACACATACACTAGTGGCCAATTGAATGGAAACTTATTATGGTAAAGGCTAAAAAACCGGTTTTTGGTACATAACGGGTAGTTTCTGTAAGTAATAAGGCCCTTAAGCATTGTTTTTGTTTCAGCCTACATGTATAGTTGAGATATGTCTTGCCATGCCATGCCTTGCCTTGCCTTGCCATGCAATGCAATGCCATGCCATGCCATTTCATACCATGTATGCCATGCATTGCCAAGCCATGCATGCCGTGCCCTGCCATGCCTTGCCATGCCTTGCCATGCCATTCCCTGCCATGCCATTCCCTGCCATGCCATGTCTTGCCATAACATTCCTTGCCATGCCATGCTATGCCTTGCCTTGCCTTGCCCTGACATGCCATGCCATGCCAGGCCAGGCCAGGCCAGGAGAGGCCATGGCAGGCCAGGCCAGGCCATGCCCTACCATGCCAGGCCAGGCCGTGCCATGCCTTTCCATGCCTTTCCATGCCTTGCCATGCCATGCCTTTCCATGCCTTGTCATACCTTGACATCCCATACCTTTCCATACCTTGCCTTGCCATACCATGCCTTGCCATGCCATGCCTTGCCAGGCTATGTCATGCCAGGCAATTCCATGCCACGCCATGAATACCATGCCATGCCATGCCTTGCCATGCCATTCCCTGCCATACCATGCCTTGCCATAACATTCCTTGCCATGCCATGCTATGCCTTGCCTTGCCCTGACATGCCATGCCATGCCAGGCCAGGCCAGGAGAGGCCAGGCCAGGCCAGACCATGCCAGGTCATTCTGTGTCATGCCTTTCCATGCCTTGCCATGGCTTGACATGCCATGCCTTTACATGCCTTGCCATACCTTGACATGTCATGTCTTTCCATGCCTTGCCTTGCCATACCATGCCTTGCCATGCCATGCCTTGCCAGGCCATGTCATGCCAGGCAATTCCATGCCACGCAATGAATACCATGCCATGCCATGCCATGCCTTGCCATGCCATTCCCTGCCATGCCATGCCTTGCCATAACATTCCTTGCCATGCCATGCTATGCCTTGCCTTGCCCTGACATGCCATACCATGCCAGGCCAGACCAGGCCAGGAGAGGCCAGGCCAGGCCAGGCCATGCCCTACCATGCCAGGCCAGGCCATGCCATGCCTTTCCATGCCTTGCCAGGCCTTGCCATGCCATGCCTTTCCATGCCTTGTCATACCTTGACATCCCATACCTTTCCATACCTTGCCTTGCCATACCATGCCTTGCCATGCCATGCCTGGCCAGGCTATGTCATGCCAGGCAATTCCATGTCACGCCATGAATACCATGCCATGCCATGCCTTGCCATGCCATTCCCTGACATGCCATGCCATAACATTCCTTGCCATGCCATGCTATGCCTTGCCTTGCCCTGACATGCCATGCCATGCCAGGCCAGGCCAGGACAGGCCAGGAGAGGCCAGGCCAGGCCAGGCCATGCCAGGTCATTCTGTGTCATGCCTTTCCATGCCTTGCCATGGCTTGACATGCCATGCCTTTCCATGCCTTGCCATACCTTGACATGCCATGTCTTTACATGCCTTGCCTTGCCTTGCCATACCATGCCTTGCCACGCCATGCCTTGCCAGGCCATGTCATGCCAGGCAATGCCATGCCACGCCATGAATACCATACCATACCATGCCATGCCTTGGCATGGCAAGGCGTGGAAAGGCATGGCATGCCTTTCCACGCCTTGCCATGCTTTGACATGCCATGCCTTTCCTCCATGCCTTGCCTTGCCATGCCCTGCCATGCTATGCCCTGCCATGCCAGGTCATGCCGTGCCATGCTAGGACATGCCATGCCAGGCAATTCCAGGCCATGCCATGCCATTTGATGCCATGCCTTGTCATGCCTTGCCATGCCATGCCATGCTTTGCCAGGTCAGGCAATGCCATGCCATGCCGTGCCATGTAATTTGGTATGTTATATGATGTTCTCAATGAAGTACAAGCCTCAATTTGCTCAGTTAAGATAATTTTACCCCAGGAAAAGTCTTATCTTGTAGAAGTTTCCGATGAATTGGCCACAACTGTACATACATAAATACATGCGCCTTTGAGTAGACTTCTTGAAGAGGCGCTATTTTAGTTTTCGGAATGAATGAATGAATGAATACATGCATACCCAACCACACATGTTCAAAACACGCAGAATCTAATATTTTGTTCATGCATAAGTACACGTTTGTGGAATCAAAGGGTTCCCATGTAAAAAATTGTATAATTTCGAGGTAGATTCATATGTTTTAAATTTAAATACACCAATTTGTTCCGAAATGAATGCTCTATTTATTGGTATATTGCAAGTCATGGTATCTCAAACCAATCCACGGGTGATAACCCCACCTCTTGGTAGTCCATGTCACAAAAAGCTTGGTAGCTTGAGGGTTACTAATCTGGTAAGCCTACTGCGTATAAGTTATAACATTCAATTCCGTACAAGCACCCAGCATACACTGGGTGTTTGTAGTCCCATTAATAGTTTCAAATTTACATCAGCGTCGTTTTTTACACTTACCTATGACAACGCGATTTATTGGCGTCCTTTTTCTAAATCCCAATTGGTGTGTGTAGTATCTGCTGCAGATGAACACTCAATATAAGTTAATCCGTCTTCGACTGATGATCTAATTAATATCCCTTTCAAGCAAGTTCTTCTTATCTATATAAAATTATGTAAGAAAGGATGTATGTATATATGTATGTATGTATGTAATAGTGTGGTCCAAACAAATAAAATTCAAGCTAGAATCCAAGACTAAGTGACAGTTTGTTAGACTAGTTACTAGTATTATTGAGACCAAATTTCAGCCCCAGATTCGGACTAGAAGGCGGTGCTCAATGACACACAAATATTACCATGTAGTAGTATTAGCTAGAAATCTTGATACCTTTCTTGTTTGGCCAAAAACTCAACATTTGTCATGTAGATGAGCTTGAAATAGTGTATGTTGTGTTATCATACTTACCAGAATCAAGACTACACAGTTGTTAAGCCATTAAGTGACAGGTGCATTTATGGAAATGAGACTTCTGGTGATTTTATCATGAAGGATTGATATTTTTGGTGCCAATTTCTGCAGCACTTGTGTGCACACCTTCTGTACTGCCACTTTCACGGAGTACCATTAATAAGGAATGTTTAAGAAGACCAGGATGGAACATGCCGAAGTTGAAAGATCTGAATTTATACCACCAGATTATCCAGTGGTAGTACAATCATACAATGGATGGGAAAATCCATCCTGAAATCTTCAGAGCAGGAAATGTCAACCGCCCGCCAGTGCTGGTTTCAGGTGATGGTGTGAATAAACTCTTTGGTGTGCCCAAATTAGCTTCAGGGGCAGGATACAATTCAAATACAAGGCCATTTATTATTTTCTGGAGTTATAGAAACTCATTGAGCTTTGATACAAAATTATGCCAACACCGGAATTTTCATTAGAGTGTACGATTTTGCAGGAAGACAATATAGGTCAAGATCTCCTGTGGCTGACCTGCCATCTTCATGTGATGGAATTGAATTTAGCCATAAGCTTCTGCATGCTGCTGTGATTTATCGAATTCACCATATATAATTATATATTCCAATGTTCAAGAGATTTAATACTGCTTGGGAAGGTGTGACACTTGACAACATCTGAGGACTGGAAGTCACATCCGGTACGGAAGCCTTCCATGCAATAGTATTCAGCTTTCTCAAGTACTCTGCTGAAATAAAGTCAGTGTCAGATAAATTACCAAGAATTCATTGAGGTATCAATGGTTAACATTGGAAGTCAGCCTTCAATAATAGACTGGGGAGTCCAATTAACAATGCACATTGGGTGGTCCACTGGTCGGGTCACTGTATGCCATCAAAATATACCTTATAGTGATCAACATGATGTAATCAATCAATCAATCAATCAATCTAAGTAAGAAGGAAGAAACTCAAATTCATCAACTTGTAATTTGGTGGCCTTCTTCACACAAGGGCATGGATAGAAGACTCCTCTTGCTGCTGTAGCTTCAGGACAAGATCTTTCAATATGGATTGATAGAGAAAATACGAGTCAGTTGCCCAGAAGACCAGCTTTGCTTTCATGAAGGTCCTAGAAAACCACCAGTAGTAGGCCTATATTTCAGATGAGGTTGAAGGTCTGTTATGTGGCCATTTGCCTATATCAGACAAGGTGAAATATTCCACATAATGACTGTGAAGCCTGGTGAAAGGATGGTGAGGCTTAGTGCTATGGCACTGAAAAAGATTATTGCATGAGTGATTTTGCATTTCAGCAAATGAGGACACTACCATAATGCCTGAAAATTGGTAATTCAGTTTTACACTTCCACCAGAAAAATAGATCGAGAAGAGGATTATAAATAAGGCAGATACTCAATTTAACAACGGAGAGTGGTGAACAACATGTTTTAGAGACGTGTGAAGTTGTTCGAGGAATTCAATCGCCTCATGACTGATGATGAAGAAAAGCCAAGTCGTCGAGGGAAGTAGGAGAGCTGTCCCCACTCACTCAATAAAGAAATCTGCTGTTGACACAGCGCCTGCTTAGTCTTAGCCTTCTACATAATTACAGTATAATGACTTTGTCGGATATTGAAGTGGGAAAATGAGAACCATCGTCATTCATGAACTGAACGATGTTTTTGGACAATTTTTAACATTTCCATTTTTTTCAAACCAACTGAAATTTTACATTTAATGCTGACCAATTGCTAAAGTATCACACATATTGTCATATTACAGCAATATTTGATTTAAATTGAAATAAAATACGATTGTATAGGAATGTATGCTCGACACAATGTTTTGTACATTAACGTCTTTTCATCGGCTTAGGGCAAAGTTACACTGTCCGTGAACACCGTCTTCTAGTTTGAATTGGAAGTTGAAATTTTGTCTCAATGATACTACACTGTGTCCGGAAAAAAGGGACCCAGTTTCTAAATATGAAAATAAATAGTAAACATTCTTCGATTTTTACAATTCAAACACCGTTTTGATCCTGACATATTTGTCTAACATTGGTGAAAATATAAAAGTCTTAGTCTCAACGATGACGTCATAATGACGTCATTTGCATTAAAGTTCATTTAGACGGCCAGTCATGCATGGTTTCGGTTGGTATATTGGTTCTTGGTAAAACGGAAATCTATTTAATGGAACCAAGAGTGAAAATAAATGCAGCTTATTACAGGGATTGTCTGCTTCATATAAAATTGATGCCTGCTATCCGGGAATATTCGGAACAATAGCCTACACATTTCAACCTAATGGTGCTTCAGCCTTCAGCTCATTGAGTTCGTCAATCTGTTGAACCGTTCACTACGGAGACTCAGATTTCATTCCTCTTAATCTTTGGCCGCTAAACGGTCGCCCGCTTAAATCCCGCTGATAATAAGATCTGGAGACTGATGGAGGAGAAGGTGTACAACACAAGGATAAGAGACATTGAAGAACTTCGTGAACGAATTGTTAATGCCTGGGAGGATTTTGATGAGCTGGTTATCGACGCTGCTGTTGGCTATTAGCGCGACCGTTTTGAAGCTTACATTGAGGCCAAAGTTGTACACTTTGACCACAAATTGCAGTCTGGCATAATTCAGATACAAAAATAAAATTAAACTTACATTTAATATTGATAAATTAACTCATAAAATATTAAAATTTTGAATGATTTTGCGCATTTATCTATTAACCCATTAGTGCCTGACTTTTTTTTTCTTCATGAAAGTGTGAAAATATTGTAATTTCTACTTAATGAAAATCAGTGTCAATCACCATTCAGGCTAAAATTTGTTTTTTCTATTTATTATCAATTTTTTCTTACCGTCCCCGTTTTGGGGACGCTAGGCACAAGTGCCCCCATCAACTTTTCCAGGCTGGCATTGATCAACTGTGAAGGTTTCATATATATTTCAACTATTTAATCATGAAAATAAGCATACTTGTAGCTAAATAAATCCAGTTGTACAAATAAAACTCATAGTTGGCTATAAATTATTATGAAAAATTTCAGAAAATCAAGAAAAACTGTCAAATTTATGGGTTTTTGCCTTGCTTTTAGACAGCAGCAACGCCAGAGACACAGTATTTTACTAGACTGGAAGAATTGATTTGTTTGCATGTTGTATTGTATGCGTACTTGTTATAGCGTCCCTTCAAGCTCTCTACTCAGAGGCGCTCCGGACTACAGCGCAGACACTGCATCGGAGTTTCACGCGGAAGCGCTGAGCAATTGCGAGTGAAGGACTTTGCCAAGGTCCTTACGTGGCGACTGGAGGTGGGTTAGAACCTGCAACCCTCCAGCTTGCATTGCGACACGGTATCAGGACATTACTCCCGACCCACTACTCCATGCCATTACCCCCCCCTGCCATTACCTCCCGACCATTACCACTCATAGGACATTACCCCTGCCATTACATCCCGTCTGTTTACATTTAGGTCCAGTGTATGTATGTATGTATGTACGTATGTATGTATGTATGCATGCATGTATGTATGTATGTATGTATGTAGGCATGCATGTACGCATGTACGCATGTATGTACGTATGTACGTACGCACGCACGTATGTATGTGTGTATGTAGGCATACATAGATGAATACATACGCACATGCGCAAGTACATACATACATCAATGTAAACATAAACATATATACGTACGTATGTACAGTGTTGTACACACACATGCATACATACATACTTACATACATACCTACATACATACATACATACATACATACCCACATACATACATGCTGACATACATACACACTTATATACATACTTACATACATACAAACATATTTACATTCATATATGCATACACTGGACCTAAATGTAAACGGACGGGTGGGGGTAAAAGGCAAAGGGTAATGTCCTACGGGGGGTAATGTCCTACGGGGGTAATGGCAGGTGGGTAATGGGCCGGGGGTAAAGTCCTATAAAGTCCTAGACCCTTGCAACACTGTCACTTACAGTTAGAGATCTTCCCTGCCAGTATTTGCATGGGTATTAGACAGACTCCATATGGGTTTCACACGGGTCCCACGTGGGAATATGGGTCCTATATGAGACCCATGATAGCTTGCAGGCAGGGTTGGCCTTGGCGTGCTGAGGAAACACATATGCATATTATTACTATAGTTGAAAACGCAGTGAAAGTCACATATTGTTGCTTAGAAAGTTGACGGGGGCACTTGTGCCTAGCGTCCCCGAAATGGGGAAGGTATTTACGAGCATAATAAAAATATTAACCAAAGATGAATCAATGCTACAAAATTTATACAGGTAGATAAAAGCACCAATAATATGGGTATATATGCACATTTTCGATTGCAGCAGGTTTTTACCCGAAAATATAATTTTATCTTGATAACTTTAAAAAAAATAAAAATTTTGGAAAATCGAAATAAAAATCTATCTGGCATATGCAAAAACAAAACAAAATCTGCCATATTATATCTTATTTGAAAGATAATTTAGTACACTTTCAGTCCCAATGGTTGGCAACTCTGAGTATTGCTTGATATTAAAAATATCTCTTTCCAAAGAGGTGTCCCCGTTTTGGGGACGCTAGGCACTAATGGGTTAAATTTGACTTTTTGTGCAAATGACGTCATTATGACGTCAATATTTGGACTGAAACTTTTATATTTTCACATATGTTAGACAAATATGTCAGGATTAAAATGGTCTTTGAATTGTGAAAAACGATGAATATTTACTATTTATTTTCATATTTACAAAATGGGTCCCTTTGTTTCCGGACACAGTGTAGTAACAAGTCTAAAAAACGGTCACTAAGTCTTGGATTCTAGCTTGAATTTTATTTTTACCATGTATCTGTGAACCACACTAGTATGTATGTATGTATGTATGTATGTATGTATGTATGTATGTATGTATGTATGTATGTATGTATGTATGTATGTATGTATGTATGTATGTATGTATGTATGTATGTATGTATGTATGTATGTATGTATGTATGTATGTATGTATGTATGTATGTATGTATGTATGTATGTATGCATATATGTATGTATGTATGTATGTATGTATGTATGTATGTATGTATGTATGTACAAAAATTGTACATGTATGTATGTATGTAAGTATGTATGTATGTATGCGTGTATGTATGTTTGTATGTATGTATGTATGTGTGTATGTATGTATGTATGTATGTATGTTTGTATGTATGTATGTATGTATGTATGTATGTATGTATGTATGTATGTATGTATGTATGTATGTATGTATGTATGTATGTATGTATGTATGTATGTATGTATGTATGTATGTATGTATGCATGTATGTATGCATGTATGTACGCATGCATTTATGTACGCCTATATGTATGTATGCATATATGTATGTATGACATGTATGTATGTAAGTATGTATGTATGTATGTATGTATTATGAGGTTGCACGTTAGCATAGTGGTTAGCGCGCTGGACTGTCGACCGAGAGGTCGGGGGTTCAATTCCCCAGGGTGGGAAAAATTTGTAACGAGTTTTCTGTTTCACAAGCACCCCCTATGATGAGTACACTGACGCATGCATTTATGTGCGTCTATGTGTATGTATGTATGTATGTATGTATGTATGTATGTATGTATGTATGTATGTATGTATGTATGTATGTATGTATGTATGTATGTATGTATGTATGTATGTATGTATGTATGCATGCATGCATGCATGCATGCACAATAATAATAATGACGACAATTTAAATGGCGCCTTAACACAGCACATGCCTTACAAAGGCGCCTCTACAAAACACAAACGCAATTTAAAGTCAAAAGTACGCCTTAGAAAACATATAATGTCTTCAGTCGAGATTTGAAAGCCTCAACTGAATCGACTGAACGAATAGAGGTAGGCAGTCTGTTCCAGCAGCGGGTGCCAGTTGAAAAAGCACGCTCCCCAAAGCGTGTCCTCGTCCTCCGCACTTAAAGATGTCCTTTCACACTGGATCTTAGTGCAAGTCCAGCACCTGACGAAGCCATCTGCATGCAGTATGATATGAGGTAGTCCGGTGCTACGCCATGTAGTGACTTGTAGACCAGCAATGAGAGTTTGAATTCAATGCGGTACGGTAACGGAAGGCAATGCAGCACGTCACGCAGTAATGGTGTCACATGATCGTACTTCCGTCGATTACACACGATCCTCGCCGCTGCATTCAACACAGACTGTAGTCGATCGTGTAGGTACTTCGGCGCACCAGCCATTAGACTGTTACACCGGTCCACCTGAGAAACCACGAAGCAGAAGACAGCTGTTTTTTGCAGCCTCGAAGGACAGTGATCGCACACAGCTTTTGATTAACCGCAGCTGGCGAAAGCATCTGCCCACCGTCAGTCCCACTTGGCGAGTCATCGACATGTCCGTCTGGAATAAAACTCCGAGGTCACGCACGACAGTAGAAGGCCGCACCGATATTCCACAGATATTTCTAAGGACTCACTGCTGAGTTGCTCACGTCTCCTACGAGTGGCACGCCAAAAGGAAATCGGTCTTGTCCGGATTCAGGAGGAGGCGATTTGACCTCAACTAATCGACTACTTGTACTACCTCTACTCCCGACTAATTTGTGGTGATTGTATGCAATTGAGTTGGCATTGAATTTCTTTGCAAATAATAAGTCATATTAATTGAACTTATCGACTTTGATTATTGATAGCACGAGAGATACAGATAGTTTATATAGCGCCATGGAAAGAAGTAGGATGTCCACTCGTTCACAGCCGTCTAGGCCTCCTTCATCGTTGGAGGTAGTAATGGAAGCTATAACTTCGATGTATTCATCAATGCAAACGAATGCTAAGTCTACGCAAGAAGCAATTTCTTCTGTACAATGTAATGTAAGGGAAGCACAGGAAGCGATACAGTCGCACGCTAGAGATACGCAAGAGACAATTTCTTGTGTGAGAGCTGATGTAAGGGAGGAAATATCTTCTGTCAAATCTAATGTCAGAGACACGCAGGAGGCAATCTCCTCAGTGCAGTATAATGTTAGGGAAGCGCTGACGGAAGTCATGTCGCGCATAGAACGACTAGGATCTTCACCTGTTCTTACGCAAAAGCTTGCTGTGGATTCGAACCATGAACCGAGGTCCAACGCTTGTACCACTGCGGATGCGCATTATCACTCGACCATCGGCCTGGAAGGAAGTTCGGGTGCTAGGCCTAAGGATCTTTCACTTCCGGTTAACCCTGGTATACTGCGACGAAGTGAAAGATTGTCTAGCAAGGTCCCTGTTTCATACAGAGAAGTAGGAGGCCGAGATGCTTGGCCGCCTCAGACCCGACGGGGTTTGAACCCGGAAGCCACCGCCTCCCTTCCTCCTTCTATCTCTATGGACTACGACCCACAGCATCACGCGGTCCCCTCACTCGTCGGACCGGTAGTGGCGACTCCGAGAGTGTCAAAGAGGGCGGGCGTAACACTATTATCATTGTTTTGCTCTATTTTTATAATTGTTGTTCAAATTGAAGACGTTATTCAAGACGAAGTTATTAATAAAGAGTTACAGTTATAAAGTGTAATATAAGAACGTTCCACGCTGCATGAGTGTGGTAAGTCAAAACGCAGTTGTGTTTTGGGTTGTTCAACTCGCATGGATTTGCTGAGTCAAAACACGGTACAAAAGACTTTGACTATTTTGGTCGATATAATTATGAAATCATTTATTATTTTTATTATTACCATAAAAAACAACAAAACTTTATTTACTTATGGTGTGAACTGTTTTAAATTAAATGCATAAATTCCGAAATTTCTCAAATAAACCTTAAAATCAAGCTAACACGAAATCCTGGTTTTCCGAGCCACTGAGTTTTGACTTTACTGTGCACAGCGGGCAGTATGCTTAGACTACGTGATTTACAATCAATCAATTGAAATTAACGGCTAAGTAATAATTTGTTTTAAATCCAGTTACCGGGTGTTTGCTGGAAGTATTGTCTCAGTTTCGTCTGATCTTGTAAATGTATGAGCCACAGCGTACGGTTTAGTTCCGTCAGAAGAGTCACTACCAGCATCCGAATTAGGTAACGTCGAATCACTCGAATACGACCTATTTCCCCCCCATTCCTCCTCAAGAGAATCAGCGTCGTCGTGTGACTCATTGCTTTCCTCTGAATGAGAAAACTCGTTTCCAAACTCTTCCTGTTCTGATTCCTGTTCTGATTCCTGTCCAACCAAATTTACTTCATGCGAATGCAGACTTTCATCAAACGCAATCGTGTTTGGCTGATTCTCTTGGTCCATTACGTGAAGCGTTCTATTCAAACGATCTTTACATGTTCTTTCATATTGATCGCTTCTCCCTGATTTCGAATGTTAGTCTTATCTTCGGTTATGCTTCGTTTACCATTAATCGATCTTTAATCTGTTTCACCAGCTTTGATAGACGCAATTCCTTTAATATTTCATTATCTTCCGTATACTTCACTAGTTTGTTCTGAAAGCAAAATCGCATAAAATTAATTTCTTGACACATTTTCACTAATAATTTACCACCTAACGACGACGACGATGATGATGACGTTGTTGTTGTTGGTGATTATGGTAATTGATGATGATGATGATGATGATGATGATGACAATGATGGTAATAATGATAATGATGGAGAAGTTAGGAAGAAGAGAAATGGGTCTGTAGTTGATTACATTGTCCTGGTCGCCCTTTTTTTTAGTAAAGGGACCACTTTAGCTAGTTTTATGGCTTGTGGAACAGTCCAACTAGCCTACTAAAGGAGCAATTTATTATTTCTGCCAAAGGTCTGGCAACCAAGGAGAGATTGGGGGGCCGCGATACAGGGGTCTATGCCGTCAATACCTTTGCTATGCGTTAAGCGTATATCACGACCAATATTCATAATTTTCTCCGGGGAGACCATTAGGAAATCCATAGAGTTCTGCCGAGGGGCCTGTAAGTAGGCCCTAACTAGAGTAAAGGAGAGGTGAATCTGGTATTTTCTCTGCCAAAGAATGGGCAATGTTGGTGAAGTAGTTATTGAATTTATTGGCCATTTTTCTGGATTTGTAACATTTTCTCCGTTAATTTTTAATGATTCAATTTGTGCCTCCCTATTTTCCAATTGCATTATGGAACGAATGAGTTTCCAAGTCCTCCTTAGGTCGTCTTTATATTTGCAGAATTCAGATGCATATTAGTTTTTTCTGCTTTGACTCTAATAGCCTTGAATTTATTCCTGTACACAATGAAGGCCTAGATTTATTTTTATTATGAGCATTTGGATTTTTTTATATTTTAAGTAGCCTACAATGAAGCTTTCTTCTTGCTGAATTTGAGGAGCCCAGCAGTCATCTAGGGTTGCTTAAACCTAGGACCCTTAGCGTTACTTTTTTAGATGCTATCGGGAACGCCTGATCATAATTTTATGCGTTTTTATATTTTTCAATAAACAGTTCAAACAGCATCTCCATTATTACACCCAGTCGTGACATTATCCCAATTACTATCAGCAAGTAGGGTTTTAAATTGTTATGTACATGTATGTATCACATGCCATGCACGCTCTGTAGAACAGAGTGAACCAGATTGCTTTTGGTCACGAGCTGAAACTACTCTGAAGAGGCACTGGATCATTTCAGCCTATGGAGAGGCACTGGATTATTTCTGCCTATGGAGAGGCACTGGATTATAATTATGTGCCTATGGAGAGGCACGCGCGTTATGGGTGTATGTGTGTGGTGGCTGTGGGGTAGTGGTGGTGGTGGTGGTGGTGGTGGGACAAGTGTCGTTCTCTTGGCGCCACATGTGGCTGCCAATAATTATACAGTTCGTCAATCGCTTGTCTCTGAATTTGTGTTTTGTCGTTGTCAAGGCGCCTTTGTAGCAACATGGCCGCGTTATGGCGCCATAGAAACTGTCGTCATTATTATTATTATTATACATAAATTTTCCAAGGGGGTCCAAAAAAGGTTTACTTTGGTCCGGAAAAATTTGTTTGATCCTGGCCAGAAAAATCAGAAAACATACCAATTTGCCATAAGAAAAATCTAAAAATCTGATGACCTTTTTTTAATCATCGGGTCAAAAAGTCAGAAAACATACCAATATGCCATCTGATGGCCTTTTTTGTTCAAACCGAATGGGGGGGGGGGCAACTATACATGGGCATTTCTAAATGGGAGAGGGGCATGGCAGTATTGGCCCCTGGATCCTCCTCTGACTCCGGTGTAAATGTTTCAAATTATCACTGGACAACAAATTTTAACTTTTTTTATTTCCTAAAAAACTTTGACTGTTTTCTATAGAAGTTGACGTGCTGAACACGATGGTGTGCTCAAAATTGTTGTATCACGTAAGGTTTTTGAGAAAAACAATATGCAAGATTTTAACTTAAATACTCATATATTGCATATATTTAAAAATACTATAAATTATTATTTTTGATTTCCGAAAAAACTTTGACTGTTTTCTATAGAAGTTGACGTGCTGAACACGATGGTGTGCTCAGAATTGTTGTATCACGTAAGGGTTTTGAGAAAAACAATATGCAAGATTTTAATTTAAATACTCCTATATTGCATTATATTTAAAAATACTATAAATTACTTTTTTTGATTTCCAAAAAAACTTTGACTTTTTCTATACAAGTTGACGTGCTGAACACGATGGTGTTCTCAGAATTTTTGTATCACGTAAGGTTTTTGAGTAAAACAGCATGCAAGATTTTAACTGAAATGCTCGTTTACTGCATACATGTGCAATATGCTGTAATTTAATTTCATTGGAAAACATATCTTTAGAACAGTTCTTCCTCATAATATTGGGTGCTGATGATGACTGTATCACTTAGAAATGTTCAGAAACATGAAACTAAAGGTTTTCATAGTTATTCCCTGTTCAGTTGCACATGTAGGCCTACAATGTATTATAAGATGCTGCTAAAGCTCTATATGTCTAAAATGATTTGATGTTATTACGTTTGTATTCTTTGTCTGCACATCTCGCTGCAGTGTCAAACAATAATATTGTCAGACAACACTGCTGGATTCCAGTTTCCCTTATACCGTTATTTGCACTGTGGCGATTTCCTGGTGTTCATCGCTAGATTTGTAGGGAACTTGGGAAGAAGTTCAAGTGGAAATGCAAGATGTGAATCTTAAGTGACATGCTGCATTTCATGCCAGTATGCTGTAAGATTTTGTTACCCAGTTTCATGCAAATATTCTATTGTTACCAAGAAAATTCCCCACAACATCCTTCAGTGCTTCCAGGCGATTGTCTCATATATCATAGCTTACTCTCCACAAATGTGGCAAAACGTAGGCCTACATGTATCACGTTTGATGCAACACTGGCGAGATATTTCTGCTGTCAACAACCATCTTAAAAATATATTATAGTTTAAAGCTTATCTGAAAATAAGCTGGATAACTTGTTATGCATCTTGCATACATGTAGACAAAACTAAACTTTGGAAATGCGACATCAAACTACAAACTGATGTCAACTTCCTCAGTGAGATATACATGTATAGTGTCTACCTATGCAGAGAAGCGGCTTTAGTAGTGCTTAAAACTTTTGCAGACAGATTCTAACCAGCATTAATGCATATGCAGACCCAAGTTTATTAATTATGCAAGACAAACATTTATGTAAACTCTCCTAAGTGCATGCCTGGACATACCTCAGTTACACGAGGCTTAGTATAACGTTATATCTGAAAAATGTGGAAATAAATATAAAAATTGAAGATTTCTCAAAAACGTTACGTGATGAAACCGTAAGGGTAGGATGAAACCGGCTTGAAATTACCACGAGGGTATGTTGAAACCGGTTTCATACTACTCCGGTAACTTGAAACCGGTTTCAGATTACCGGGGTAGTATGAAACCGGTTTCAACATACCCTCGTGGTAATTTCAAGCAGGTTTCATCCTACCCCTACGGTTTCAGGTTACACCCATATATTACATTCATCCAGCTTCTATATCTCAAGCGTTGTTTTCGTCAATCCAGCTTCTATTTCACCTACAGAGAACCTTCATCCATCTTCTATTTCACCTTAAGTGAACCTTCATCCAGCTTCCAATTCACCTCTAGAGAACCTTCATCCAACTTCCATTTCACCTACAGAGAACCTTCATCCAACTTCCATTTCACCTCTAGAGAACCTTCATCCAGCTTCTATTTCACCTCTAGAGAACCTTCATCCAGCTTCCATTGCACCTCTACAGAACCTTCATCCAGCTTTTATTTCTCAAACGTTGTTTTCGTCAATCCAGCGTCTTAGTTTTTTAAATCTCTGACACTTAGTTAAATGGATTGAAGGAAAAACGTTTGAGAAATGGAAGCTAGATGAAGGTTCTCTAGGGGTGAAACGGATGCTGGATGAAAGTTTTATATGGGGGTAACCTGGAACCGTAGGGGGTAGGATGAAACCGGTTTCAAGTTACCGCGGGTAATGTTTAGAAGGGGTAATTTGAACCATTTACACCGGTGTAAAGGTTTCAACTTGCCCTCTCCTAAACATTACCCCCTGAAAACTGTAATTTGCATCAATCATCGCATTTATTGCACTAAAACTATCAGAAAAATGATGCCGCTTTTTGTTTGAATCTGAAGATTTTCATCCGTCATCCCACTTCGAGCTTTGTTATCAATATTTTCATCTGTAACTAAAATAATAAATCACCGCTGAAGTTACATGGAGAAATGGCTTCGAAGCTATTTTTTTCCGATTAAAATATTGATAACAAACCACGAAGTGGGATGACGGATGAAAATCTTCAGACCAAAACAAGAAGCGGGATGATTTTTGTGATTTTGTTAGTGAAATAAATGCGATGATTGATGCAAATCTAGTTTCCGGGGGTAGTCTGAAACCGGTTTCAGATTACCGGGAGGTACTGTTTAGGAGGGGGTAATTTGAAACCTTTACACCGGTATAAAGGTTTCAAATTACCCCCTCCTCAACATTACCCCCCGGTAACTTGAAACCGGTCTCAGATTACCACCCGGAAACTAGATTTGCATAAATCATCGCATTTATTGCACTAATAAAATCAGAAAAATCATCCCGCTTCTTGTTTTGGTCTGCAGAATATCATCCGTCATCCCACTTTGTGTTTTGTTATCAATATTTTGATCCGAAAAAAATAATAGCCTCGAAGACATTTTCTCCATTGTAACTTCAGCGGCGATTAGTATTTTAGTTACAGATGGAAATCTTGATAACAAACCACGAAGTGGGATGACGGATGAAAATCTTCAGACCAAAACAAGAAGCGGGATGATTTTTCCGATTATTTTAGTGCAATAAATGTGATGATTGGTCCTATTTACAGTTTTCAGGGGGGTAATGTTTAGGAGGGGGTAATCTGAAACCTTTACACCGGGGCTCAAAACCTTGACGCTAACTAAATACTGCGCTATAAGCTAAAATAGGCGAGAGGGTTCAGAAATCTGAATTATTGTTTTATGGTGTATTTGTATTCAAAAAATATGTCTACTTTCAATATCTTAAACCATAAGGCAAAGCAGATTCTGTGGCGATGTCGCCTTGTGCGGAAATCTCTCACGGTCAAAGGCATTCAAGCTAAATATAGTTAATCCACGAAATATTTTGTTTAATCTTCGTATGCGAATCTGGAAGTCATCGTGACTATTGGCAGCTCTCAATTCACTTTAAAACCCGAGTTACGGACATTTTAAATTTCGATGTGGTAGTTAGTTAATATTATAAAAAGCGATTTAACCTTGCGCCGCCATTTTTTAGCAAACGGTTGCATGACGTCATTCTTGACGCTCACAGTATTAATCAAGTTATTAATAGGCGCTCTCAGTGCATAAAGCATAGACTACAGAAAAGAGAATGTGGATGTCGGTGGGTGTATGCGTGTGCGTTTGTTTGTTCATAATTATACGCCCACAGTTTCACAGCTATTGATCATCAGACCCACCCAGTGAAGGGCTGGTGAATTTAGCTAACCACGGAGGCCTGCGTGAAGGGGGCGATATTTGCGCAGTTACGAAGTTTTGCACCTCAAACCCTTTGCAGCTAGAGATAGAATGCAACCAGGGACATCACGCCTGGTGTCACGACAACTCGTCTACCGACAACTCGTCTAACGACAAGTGGTCTCCGGACAATTCGTCTAACGACAACTGGTCTACTGACAACTGTTCCATCGCTTGAGAAATGGAAGCTGGATGACTGTTTTTAGAGGTAAAATGGAGGTTGGATTGATGAAAAGGCGCAAGAGAAATGGAATCTGGATGATGGTTCTTTTACAGGTGAAATAGAAGCTGGATTGACGAAAATAACGCATGATAAATAAAAACTGGACGAAGGTATTTCTAGATCTGAAATAGAAGCTGGATTGATAAGAAAACCGCTTAAGTGATGGAAGCTGGATGAGGGTATTTTTATGTCTGAAATAGAAGCTGGATTGATTAAAATAACAGGCGAGAAATAGAAGCTGGATGAAGGTATTTTTAGATTTGAAGTGGAAATGGGTGCATGTTGGAATACATGAATGAAAAATCATCAATCCAGCTTCCATTTAAGCTTTAAAAAACATTTTCGTAAATCCAGCTTCTATTTCATCAATACTAGTCGTCTGTAGACCAGTTGTCGTTACACCAATTGTCCAGAGACGAGTTGTCGGTAGACGAGTTGTCGGTGGACCAGTTGTCGTGGAACCATCACGCCCACAGTCAGCATACACACACCCCGCCCCGCAGGGGCGAGTCGGGTTTGGTTGCGGGTGGTGGTTAACCAAAAATGTGCAAGGGCTAATGTTCCGGGAAACGCCTGATATCGCAGAGGTGTGGAGTCTGGGAGGGACCGGGTCAGAGTGCGGGAGGGCGTAGCGGTTGGGGTGGTTGTGGCCGTGGGTGATGTGGAGTAGGAGCGGTGAGCGGTGTATGGATGCGGAAGGGGTGGGACGAGGACTGGGGTGGGAGCGGTGAGCAGTGTGGGAGCGGAGAGTGGCGGTGTGTGGGTGTGCCAAAGAGGGTGGAGCTAGGACGGTGGGAGCGGTGAGCTGGGTGGGAGCGGGGTGGCGTGGAGGGAGAGGCGAAAACCCAAAATTTCCCGGGCGAAGCCGGGTACAAAAGCTAGTAATAATATACAATTGGAAATGTGTAAATCATGAATTGAGTGGTAAAAAATTGCTTTTAGCGCATATGGTGTCAAGATTTGCTCGGAAAAGATCGCTCAGTGAACATGTTTTCAGAGTTAAAATTCGCGATGAACCACCGGGATGCTTATTTCCAAAATGTACATGCCAGCTCGTCGGTTGAGAATTATAAGGCTTTATGTCCATTTTTTGAAATTTTTGAGTTATTGGTACCATGACGTAGATCTTGTTCAGGGCTATCATGTCATGTGAGGATCTAAGCTGGATCTTCAATAGTAAAAGAGATAATTTTATTTGCTAAATTAAAAGGCTCTATGTCCCATGCATTTCAACAGACGTCTACGTTGCAAAGTTTTCATCTTTTTGAGAATTATAAGGCTCTATGTCCAACAGCAAATAAGACCGCTGCGTTCAAGTCACGTGATTTGAATAAATTAGGTATGCAGCAAATAAGACCGCTGCACAGAAGTCACGTGATCTCAATCTATTAATAATAATTGGACCCACGCATTCTGTACATTGAGTGTCATAACTTTCATAAGGCTCTATGTCCAATTTTTGGGCATGGGGCTTTCTTAAAAAAATTAATAAAAAATGTTTTTACGTTTTATTCACAACTTTTTTCAATGTACAATGTTACTTAATTGACAAATGAACTAAATCCGTTAGTTAAATTTGTAATATTTTCAGTATTGTTTGTGTGCTTCAATGCTGAACTTTCAAACTGGAATAAAAAATGTTCAGCCCTCGCATTGAGAATTATAAGGCTCTATGTCCAATTTTTGGGCCTGGGGCTTTCTTTAAAAAATTATTTTAAAATATTTTAACGTTTTATTCACATAATTTTTCAATGTACAATGTTATTTAATTGACTAGTGAACTAAATTCTTTACTTACATTTGCAATATTTTCATTAGTGTTTGAGTGCTAGATTGTTGAACTTTCAAATTGCAATATCTCGGAATAGTACTTTTTGGACATAGAGCCTTATAATTCTCAACCGACGAGCTGCAACCAACCAATCACATAGGGAAATACAATGTGGAAGAGGCGAAGACCGTAGGGGGAGGAGGTTGTCGAGTACAATGTCTGACCATCCCTTCGTAAACTGTAAACAACACGTGTGTGTCGGCAGGCTCTGACGATTTAGACGAATTGCAATGTAAAACGTTTAAAATTTCTTACAAATGACCCTACGTATTGAGGAACATTTTGCACAGGTAATTATGTCTCAATTTAGCGCTCTTTATCGTTAAATTTAAGCATGGCTATAACATAGAAGACCTAGGTGTCGTTCGCGTAGGCCCTATAGGGTAACGTTTCGCGTCGTGAGGGTCGGTTAGGGTTAGTGTTATAGGGTTAGTGTCGTCATTAGATTCTTAAGATTTTTGCGTCGTGAGGGTCGGTTAGGGTTAGTGTTAGGGTTAGTGTCGTCATTAGATTCCTAAGATTTTTGCGTTGGTTCTTTAGCAGTTGTTGGTGAAGCAAATAAGCCTACAGCTTCACCAATAACTGCTAACATCAACTACCTTCTCCCCCTTATGGTATTCGCCTCTTCCAGATTGTATTCCCCTATCATGACACGTAATTGGCTGAAAACCCTGCGGTTGCAGCTGCCATGTACATTTTGGAAATAAGCCACCGGGTTTTCACACGCTGACCAGACTATTTCTTTGCTACTTAATAAATTATACCTTCAAATTGCTACTGAATGGTCCAGGTAAACGGTGTTATCTATTTTAACGAGGACATTAAAAAGAATCTAATTATCATAATTATTATGAGCGTTGTTAATGTCCGCTTTACAACAGGTCAGACCACGCCTCCGGCCCAGTTTTCTGAGAGTCCTATAATGGTTTACGCGACACTGACTTTCCGTGTTGCGGAGGCGCTGATATGCGTAGGCCTAACTATCAAGGCCCGCAAATATTATTATTTTTGGTGCTCAATCTCATACGTTCCGATTGCGTTAGCGTCGGAAACAATTCGTACAAACTCTGTTTAACATCATGGAAAGTAAATTGCGAAGTCGTTTAACTGATAAAAACGGTGATAAGGGCTAAGCTGAAGGCGATGTTACGACAACTCGTCTACAGACAACTCGTCTACCGACAAGTGGTCTCCGGACAATGCGTCTAATGACAACTGGTCTACAGACAACTGATTCGGTGCTTGAGAAATGGAAGCTGGGTCAGATGAAATGGAGGTTGGATTCATGGGCGTCCGCAGCGGGGTGCAAGTGCGCCCCCTGTTTTTTTCACATAGTTGCACATACATTTAGAATTTTAGATTATTTAGTTGTGATTGTTACAACGCGATTTTCAATGTGATTATCGATTCGTTCTACAAGTTGAACATAGCCTATAGGCTATCTTTCTTCTGGGCGCATAACGTATAGGTAGGCTATAGGATTCTCTCGTGGTAATATGGAAATTTAAACTGTCACCCATTAAATTTAGACCATGTGACAATTATTTAAAAGTTTGCACCCCCCCCCTATAAAAATTCCCGCGGACACCCATGGTTGGGTTTATGAAAAAACGCAAGAGAAATGGAATCTGGATGATGGTTCTTTTACAGGTGAAATAGAAGCTGGATTGACGAAAATAACTCATCTATATAAATAAAAATGTAACCGCGTTTGGGTCGGCTTCAAGGATCTCCGAACTTTCTTCAACGATTGCTTTCGAAACTTCACCAAAACGTTTAGTTCCAACATGGCCGGGTTTGCAGAATGGTTTTTTGGAAAAAGAGCAATCTTTTAAACCAAAAAAGCAACTTTGCAAATTCTACCGTTTTCAACACATACGCCCGTCGATAAGCCTTGCCTTAAAATTCGGGCGCGTTTCAAATGGTGGTTCAGTGTGTTCCGTTTATGTAGCGCATTTCAACACATTTGATTACGGCCTTTTTACTGAAGGGTTTTCGGGCGCTATCGATAAGCCTTGCCTTCCAATTCGGGCGCGTTTCAAATGGTGGTTCAAATGTGTGTTCCGTTTATGTAGCGCATTTCAACACATTCCATTGGGGCCTTTTTGCTGAAGCGTTTTAGGGCGCTATTCGAGTCGCTATCGAGTAGGGACGGTGCGAGGGAGGAAAGGAGGGGACGAAGCAGGACGAAGATGGAGGGGAGCGGGAGGGGGGAGGGGGAGGGGAAGGGGAGGGGGAGGAGGAGGGTGAGAGGGAGGGGGGGGGGAGGGGAGGGGGAGGTAGGAGGGATGGTTGAATGCTCCTTTCAGCCACAGCAACGCGTGGCCGGGTACGCTAGTGATAAATAAAAGCCGGATGATGGTATTTCTAGATCTCAAATAGAAGCTGGATTGATGAAAAACACTTAAGTAATGGAAGCTGGATGAGGTTGTTTTATATCTGAAATTGAAGCTGGATTGACGAGAATAACAGGGAAGTTATTAGAAGCTGGATGAAGGTGTTTTTAGATCGGAAGTAGAAGCTGGATGCATGTTGAAATACATGAATGAAAATGATCAATACAGCTTCCATTTAACCCATTAGTGCCTAGCGTCCCCAAAACGGGGACACCTCTTTGGGAAAAGATTTTTTAATATCAAGCAATACTCAGAGTTGCCAACCATTGGGACTGACAGTGTACTAAATTATCTTTCAAATAAGATATAATAAGGCAGATTTTGTTTTGTTTTTGCATATGCCAGATAGATTTTTAGGGGGTGGAGATGGGGTAGCATGCGCCTCAAACAGCCTCTGCTACCCAATTGCCCACCAAGCCACCTACTCGTGGTCCCCCTGTTGGAAGCAGAGTGCGTGGTGGACGACCGAATAATCGCCGGTATATGTGATGCCCCATGGGCGAAGAAGCCGAAGGACGGACGATGGAGGACATCAACGCTGGGAGATGTTGTCTCCAGAAAAAAAACACCGAGAGGAAGGAAACGGGAACCCACCTCTCTACATTTTTCAAAATAAACGTACAATGGATCAATTAAAGAATTTCGTAAACGACGTGAACGATCCAACCCAGTCAATGACGGGAAGGGTCGCGTTCGGCAGGAGAGGGAGCAAGGCCTCTTCGGTCGTCAACCAGCGAAAACCTTGCAAAGAGGAAAAAGAGGAAAAAGAAGAAGTCAAAGGAGAAAAAGAAACAATCAATGTAGGAACATGGAATGTGAGAACGATGCTGAGACCTGGGAAACTAGCAAATGTAATACGAGAGATGAGGCGAGCAAAACTGGATATCCTGGGTGTGGCGAAAGTAAGGTGGAAAGAGGAAGGAGATTTTATGAGTGAGGGAATAAGAGTGATTCACACGGAGGGAAAGGAGGGTCAGAGTGGAGTGGCCATACTACTACACCGTGAGGCATAAAAAACAAAATTCGCTGGTCAAGATCGTTCCAAGCTTTCACGATTCGCTTGCGAAGATCTTCGACATCACGGACCTTTGTTTTCTAGGCCTACACCATTTCCTCCATGAATCCCCATATTTGTTTATAGTCGACGTTATTCAGATCAGGGCTGTTAGGGGGCCATAGTGTAGGAGTTATGAACTGGTCAGAGTTTCATTCGTCAGAAGTGCAACCGTTTCTCGTGCTCTGTCCGTTAGAGCACCACCTTGCTGGAAAATGTAAAATTCAGAGTTCTCGAATTTCAGGTAGAAGGTCTTCCACGAGTAAAACATCTCCGTAGTGTTGGCTGTTGATTTTTACCCCCGGTTTAACAAAGTGAATTAACGTGCGCCCCAGAGACGAAACACCGACTGCATGGCTCCGTCAGGGATTTGCTAAACGTCAGACGTGTGCGTAAAAGGCGGTCGGCTGCAATATCTATCTTTCGAGTTCCAACTGCTACTACATACAGACGATCAATATGAGTATTGCTATGAGAAGCAGGAAATGGTGTATAAAACAACAGTCCGTGATGTTGAAGATCTTTGTAAGAGATTATGCAAGCTTGGAACGATCTTGACTAGCGAATTTATTGACTCGGCGGTGCGTGAATGGCACAAGCGACTTCGCGCATGCGTAGAGGCTAAAGGCGGACAGTTTGAGTACAAACTGAAAATCTGTTTACATTGCCTGCTATTTGGCTATAAACTTCCTGAATTTCATTGGCATTGCTTGAATATTGTTAAAATGGCACTAATTTTTCTGGTGGCTTTGTTTTTTATGCCTCACGGTGTAGAGGAGAGGATAGCAAAGTGCGTAACAAGAATAGAACAACATAAAGACAGACTACTGATGGTGGAAATAAGAGCCTATCCAGTGGACATCACGGTGTTACAAGTGTATATGCCAACAACAGCAAGTGAAGAGGAAGAGATAGATGAAATGTATGAAGTTATTGAAGAAAAACTGTGCAACATCAAGGGAAGGGACTACACAATAATCATGGGAGATTGGAATGCATCGGTCGGAGAAGGTCGGGAAGGAAATTATATTGGAAAGTATGGTCTGGGAAGAAGAAATGAAAGAGGACAAAAACTGGTAGACTTTTGTAGAAGACAAAAACTGGTTGCAACAAACACTTGGTTCCAACAGGAAAAACGAAGAAGATATACATGGAAGGCACCGGGGGATGTAGCTCGCTACCAACTGGACTACATCAGGGTAAAGGAAAGATTCAGGAATAGCGTCAAGAAATCTAAAGCTATGCCAGGAGCAGATGCTGATACAGATCACAACTTGGTGGCAATGAAAGTCCATCTGCAACTAAAATTCATTAGAAAGAAGACAACAATGAAGAGATGGAATAGAGTAAATCTAAAGACCAAAGAAGAATAGCTATCTCACAAAATCGAAGATAGTATAACAGGAAAAGGAGAAGTAACAACAGAGGAAAGATGGAGGACACTCAAAGATGTCATTATAAAAGAGGCAACGGAAAAAGTAGGACATCAAAAAGGAGCGCTGCCAAGGAAACCATGGATTACAGAAGAAATGATACAGGGAATGGAAGAAAGACGGCAGTGGAAACATCAGAGCACAGACAAGGCAAAGCAGGAATACAAAAGACTAAACAATAAACTCAGAAGAACAACAGAAAAAGCGAGAGAGCAATGGTGGGAAGATCAATGTAGAGACTTAGAGGAACTTCAGAAAGTGGGGAGATATGACAAAGTGTACGAAACAGTGAAAAGAATCACAAAGAAGAAGACAACAGGAGGAGGAGTCCCAGTGCAGGATAAAAATGGAATGCTGCTGCAATATCCTAAAGAAGTAAGAGAAAGATGGAAAGAATATGTGGAAGAGCTATATCAGAGCAAAAAGAGACCCACGCAGATCATGGATGAAGCAATAGCAGAGGACAATGAGAGCATAGGACCGGAGATATTGAGGGAAGAAGTGCTAGCAGCCAACAAAGAAATGAAAGATAGTAAAACAGAAGGAAGTGATAATATACCGGCTGAAATACTCAAATGTCTAGGAGAAAAGGCAATGAAGGAACTTGTGACACTATGCCAAGACATATACACATCAGGAAGTTGGCCGGAGGATTTTTTAGAAACCATCATGATCCCAATAAAGAAAAGCCAAATGCAACAAAATGTGAGGAGCATCGTACCATCAGCTTATTAACACATGCTTCAAAAGTGATGTTAAAGGTGATCACAAAGAGATTGCAAGCTAAAGCAGAAACAGATGGATGCCTTGGAGAAGACCAGTTTGGGTTTAGGAAAGGCAGAGGCACTAGGGATGCCATTGGTGCCTTAAGAATGTTAACAGAAAGAAGTCTCGAACATGGAAGGGAAGTATGCATATGCTTTGTAGACTACGAGAAGGCGTTTGATAGAGTAGATTGGAGGAAATTGATGGGTGCATTGAGAAGGATGGGGGTCGACTGGAGAGATAGGAGACTTATTGGGAATCTGTACATGGGACAAAAGGTCAGAGTCAGAGTAGAGGGGGAATATTCAGAACCGGCACAAATTGGTAGAGGAGTGAGGCAGGGGTGTCCGTTGTCACCATTACTGTTTAATATCTACATAGAAGAGCTAATAAGAGAGGCAGTTGATGGTACAGAAGAAGGAATAAAAGTAGGAGGGAAATGGGTAAAAGCTTTAAGGTTTGCTGACGATCAAGCAATGCTGGCAGGAAGTGAAAAGGATCTGCAACGAATGATGGATCGACTAAATGCGACCTCGGAATTATACAACATGAAAATAAACATCAAAAAGACAAAAGTTATGAAGATCAGTAAGGAAAAGGAAACCACTATTTGTATAAAAATAAATGGAGAAGAAATAGAGCAGGTGAAGGAATTCTGCTTTTTGGAAAGCTTAACCTTTATCTTCCCAGACACAGAAAATAGTCATTCTATCACCTCTGAACTTTGTTATTATACAGTTTACCACCTAGATCAGGGGTGTCAAAGAGCTGGCCCGCGGGCCATTTCTGGCCCGCCGACGATTTATTTCTGGCCCGCGGAGCCTTCCCTAAAGATTACAAAATTAGAAGATAAAGTTCAATTTTTATTTATTTTACGGTCAGCGCCAAATATCTGGCAAAACTTCATGGTTTATTGTATGTAAACCTATATAGCAGGCCTATCTTGTTAGAGTATGACTCCGTTTTATAAATGGATTGATAGAAACAAAATACACGTTTACACTGCTGTCACTGCTACATGAGCATCGACACCCTGGCCCGCCACTTGTTAGAAGATATTCACACTGGCCCGCCACTTGTTAGACGATGTTCAAACTGGCCCGCCACTAAAAAAGGTTTGACACCCCTGACCTAGATAGAGGCAATTAGTTAAAAAAATAATTTATTTTCTGTTCATATAAAAATTATATATATGTTCCCAAAGTGGAACGTTGGGTCACTTTGACTAGTATAGGCATCAAGCATTAGTAAAAGTATAACTTTTTCCAAATGATGCATATTGTGAGGACCTGGTTTTGTTGCAACTCATAATTTAAAACAAAGTCAATTCGTTTTAAATGAATATCTTGTCTTAATCTTCTCGTTGTGTATCTTCACAGTCAAAACCAAGAACTAGCACAAGAGTGAGACATATACTGTCTCCCTACTATACATACAAGCTTTAACTATCTACTGATACACTGTTACAAATTAAGCAGTAAGCACTGTCCTGACACATATATACATTTTTTTAAAAGGTGTGAATCACAAAGGTTAATACTCCACCTCTACCCCAAATTTTACACACCCCATCCTCAAAATTCCACGCCACCCCACCCTTCCACCCCACCAAACCCCATGAAATGCTCACATATGAAATTTATGAAAAATAATGTTTAAATTTGTTTTCATACCGGTCCCAACGAACCACTACGCTGACCGTATCCCACAAAGTCCCACAGCAATCCCCCACCCACTCCACCCACCCAACCCAACCATAATCCACCCCCCCAAATTTGCCCCCACACAGTCCCACATGTCTGGAGTAAGGTTTCTCGGTCAAACCTCCTCTTCACTTCGAACGCACACGGCCCACTTCAACCACATACTCCAACCGTCCATCTATAACCCACCTCCACCCTACTCCGGCCCACTCCACCTCATTCCCACCCTCCACTCCGACCCACCTCTTAAAATGCGCAACATAGGAAATTCATGAGAAACAATTTTTTACTTTGTTTTTCACCTTGGCTCTTCCTTCCCACTTTGACCCCACCCAGCACACTACAACCCCATACCACAACCGTCCGACCCCACCCACCTCCACTCTAATTCAGGCCTACCCACCCCATCTCCCACCCCTCCATGACTCCACTCCGCGAAAGGCTCAACACTTGAAATTCATAGCAAAAAATAATGTTTCACTTGGTTTTCACCTTTGGTCTCACCGCACCCTACCATCCCAAAATCCTCACCCCACCCCGCCATACCCTGTCCCCACACAACCCACCCTGCGGGAAAACGGAGTAATTATATAGGCTAATCAGAATTTAAATATAGCCTACGTTGAAAACATCACGCTGCAGAAGGCCTAACGCAACTTTTCAAGCTCCTCAAATCCCGAAAAAACCCAGTAGGCTACTATATAACAAAATAATAAAAATAGGCCTAAAATATAAATAATGGATCAAATAATAATAATACTATAATTAATAATAATAATATTCATGTTCATATTAGAATGAAAACTACAATCAACGTAAATTTTGTAGCGAGCAGGGAAAATTTCAATAGAACGTAAAAGTATTGTTTCAACTAGTGAGAGTGACCCAACGTTCCCAAAGTGGAACATATATAAAATCAGCTGCGTTGCTCACTCGTAGAGCACTACTATTAAAAAAATTAACCATAACTAGACTGAATAGACACAGTTCAATCCAAATGTACAATAAAAGCAATTAATTATCATGCATTTGCTCAAAAAAATAATTTTCAATATTTTTTAGCAAAAACGTCAGTAGAACAGGAAGAAGGCATTTGACTCATTTGACCAGTACAGCCTTGACCTTCGCCCATTTGACCAGTACAGCCTTGACCTTCACCCGTTTGACCAGTACAGCCTTGACCTTCGCCCATTTGACCAATATAGCCTTCAGTTTTGTCCATTTGACCAATACAGCCTTAAAAATTGAGTGCCCGCACAGTTTGACCAATACTAGCCTTACTTTTTCAAATTCGATGTCTGGCGTAAAAAAGTAAAAAAAAAAAAAGTAAAAAAAAGTAAAAAAATTTTCTCCGGCGTATACAAAATGGACTACTCGAAGAAAACTGTTACTGAATTACGAAAAATCGCCGAGCGCAGCGGCAAGCATGCATATTTTACAAGACGGTGGATAGCGAAGTTCATTGCTAAAATTGACGCCCACACCCGCGAATGCTACGACGATGAATGCTCATGCAAGTATCCGCGGCCGGATCGCCAACAAGGGCCCTGCGAGACCATCGTCGTTCGTCGCCAACGCAATGGCAACTCACCCCCGTGTGATGTTAGTTTGATCGACAACGAGATCATCGTCGTTAATTGTCAATGTAATGGCAACTCATGTCTGTGTGATGCAAGAGCGTGAGTGGACTACGACGTAGATACGGGATTACAATATCGCAAACGATTTTACACCGTTGGTTTATAATCGTCTCACAATGTCGCCAAGTCTTCAGTATCAATCCACGAGTTGAACGAGTCTGGGTAGCCCAACCACTTCACGAGACATTTCTTCCCGCGTTTCCTAATCACTTTTTCGATTCTAAATATTTCTTGAGTTGTTTTCTGTAGCTCCTGGTCGTAAAAAGAGCCTTGTATTTCCTCACCCGCAGAATCAGTAATCTTGTAAGTTGGCGGATCTGTGTATTGAACCTGAGATACTACAAAAACCTCCTCCACCCATCTAGTCGTATAACCCTTCTCAAAAATGTTCTTCTTCCTAGTTATTCTGACTCGATCGCCGATTGTAAACTTTGGTACAATAGGCTCTGAAATCTCGTCGCCGTATAAATTCATAAATACAGTCTTTTCGTTCACTTTCATACTAGCCTTCGCGGGGGTCATTTTGATCGAAGAATGTCTCGTGCCATTATAATTACTAACCATCTCATCTAATACATCGATATATCTTCTAGTTGAATTAGCTGTGAAGTACTTGAACATCTTCTCTTTCATCGTACGCACCCATCTTTCTACGATACAACTTTTCCCCTCGTTCTCGGTAGAATACAACTCGACTAAATTCTTTACATTTTTGTTATAAAATTCTTTCCCTTTGTCGCACCAAACTTTGACAGGCTGTCGGCCACCCCCGAGTATCTTCACAAACCCATCGGCTGTAGACTTCCCACTCTTGTCATGTAATGGAACGATCCAGCCATACTTGGAAAACACATCTATAACGGTCAATAGAAATTTCACGCCATCATTATCTCTGGCGAAGGCCTGCATGTCGATTAGGTCAGCTGCCCAAATCTGGTCAATCCCGCCAACACGGACCCGCCTCGTCCTAAAATTTCTCACTACTGGTTTGTGTAATTCATTCGCTAATTGATTAGTCCATTTCGGGACCTGCTGTAATTTTTGGCTTTTTTAAAACCCAAACCTAGGCTTGTTTTAGCTGACAAGATGGGTTTTACTATCGCCCTCTCTACGCGTTCCCGCAGACTTGGATTAGGTATATTATTCAACTGGTTTATCATTGCTCTATCCGCGACATTCCTAGAAGCCGTATCAGTGTGTTGATTGTATGCCAGGTCATGAACGTATGCCGCACTATCTACCCTGTTTATAGGTTTGCTCCAGTCTTTGGGGGTTTCGTTGGGGTTCAAACGCAAATCTAGCCTAGTACCGGGGCCAGTAAACTGATGGCCCGGCAAATGTAATTCACCTGGAAATTTAGCCCAAGGTAATTTAATGTTGCTAGTGGCAGCGTTCAATGAACCTACTAGATCTCCGCCTTGCGCAACAGCGGACGCCTTCACGAATTGAGTTTTTGTTTTCCCGCATACGACGCAAACACCTCTGAGCATCGATCTCCCATTATTAGCCACGGCGTTCTGCACATCTGTCGTCTGGGTCTGTTTTTTACATTTTACGCAATACATTTCGTTTTTTAATAATATATATTTTAAAAATGGAGATTAATGATCTGAGTTGGGGCACTACGCTCTCGAAAAGATTCAATAATCCGCTGCTGCCCAAAAGCATACGCGGTTTGATAGTTGGGAAATCGGCGTGTGGAAAAACAACGCTTCTTCTCAATCTTTTACTCAGGCCAGACTGGTTGGATTATAATAACTTGCAGGTATTCGGTACTTCTCTGTTTCAGCCGGAATATCGTATTATTAAAAAAGCATACGAAGAAAAATTACCGAAAGAAGCGATCGTTTGGCTGTTCGAGCACCGAGATGAAATCGTGGGACTAAATGCGTCGCCAGACCTTGTAATGGAAGAACTAGCAAAAAACTCGGAAGCTAAATCCGATATAATTGCCAAGTTCTTTGAGAGCGCCGACGATGTACCAGACCCGAGAGATCTGAGCTCCGAAAAGAAGAACCTGATGATTTTTGACGATCTTCAATTGGAACGACAAAACAAATGTGAAACGTATTATAATCGGGGCAGGCATAGTAATGTAGATTGTTTTTACCTCGCCCAGAATTATTTCAAATTACCGCGTCAAACAATCAGAGAAAATGCGAACTTTATTTGCCTGTTCAAACAAGACCTGAAAAATTGTAATCATATTTACAACGATCACGTGAGTACAGACATGTCGAAAGATGAGTTTCGAAAACTATGCAAAACAGTATGGGAACGGCCTCATGGTTTCGTGGTTTTAGACCTGACTAGCGACAAGTACAATGGTAAATACCGATGCGGACTCGACGAATTTTATATAATCGAGGATCCGCCATTGTAAAATTGTATTGTATAGTAAAAATGGAATCATCGCTTCTCAAACAGATATCGGAAAACACGGAAAAGACGGCCTGCAACACGGAACCAAAAACATCATTTTCCATTTTTCTCAGCGAAAAGAGCACGCGAATCAGAACGAAGTTTAATCCGCTACTCGAACTGGAGAAGAATAAGAAATATGAAATGGCCTTAGTTGCCCTTGAGACGTACTATTCTTTTCCTAATATCGACGCGACAAACAACGTCTTCAGGTATTCGCCGAATTCCGACACACCGTGGATAAACATTCAAGTTCCAGAGGGTTGCTATGAAATAACGGATATCAACGAATATATACAGAGGGTCATGAAGGGGAATGGGCATTACGACGGAGTAAATGGAGAATACTGTATCTCAATAGCGCCAAACACCAATACGCTGAGGTCTGTGGTAAATATATCGGCGGCAGGTTATATGGTTGACTTTACGTCAAAGAATTCGATCGGAAAGGTTCTAGGGTTTGACAAATGGATCTATTCGGGCGGATATAATGAATCGGAGAACTTGGTAAATATAATGAGTGTAAGCAGCCTGAGAGTGACCAGCGACATTATCGGGTCTTCGTACACTAACGGAACATCGGAAAACGTGATATATTCTTTTTTCCCAAACGTAGGTCCGGGTTACAAGATTATCGAAGTGCCGCATAATTTGATATATCTCCCGATTTTGCTGTCTACAATTTCAACGATGGAAACGAGGCTCACAGACCAACACGGGAATCTACTAAATCTTCGAGGCGAAGAATTGGCGATTCGATTTCACATCAGAGAAGTTTGAAAGTTTTTGTAATTTATTAATAAAATGAATCGTTACACGGGCGTAAAAGTTAATATTTCAGAAGCGCAACAAGACAAAATTAAAAGATCACTTCAAGCGGGGAGCGGCGTGAGTATCAAACTATCGCACGATGATTTGAATGGCGAACACGTTTTGGCTCTCACCCAGGCGCAAATCAATAAAATGGCAGCAGCCTACCAAAAAGGAACTGGCATGATTATTAAAATGAGTAAAACGCAATTGGAGAACAACAAGAAAGTCGAAGGTGGATTCATAGGCGCTATACTTCCGTTTCTAGCGACGGCGGGACGGTTCCTTCTTGGTAGCGTACTGCCTAGTTTAGCACAGGGCGCATTAGGTGGGTTAGGTGCTGCGGCTGGATCGAAACTTGTCGATAAAATCAGCGGTTCGGGTGTAATGTATGTCAAGAAAGGTGACATAGCGTGCAAAATAAGAGCGGCCGGATCCGGTTTGTACTTGTCTCCGTGGCAAAAAGGCGCATCGATAATGGGATCCGGGCTTTACATGAAAACAGGGTCGGGCTATGTGAGTGGCGAAGGACTTTTGCTCGGCCCCAAATCTCCGTTTCGAAACATTCCGATTCTTGGCATGATATTATAAATTATCATATGTAAAATGTCGAGACCAATACACAAATTTGGAACTAAACCAACTAGACCGGTAGAGGCCAGAACGCAGCCCGTTTCAGTCTTTTGGAAGATTACGAGCGGTGCTACTCGCGTCCCAGTAAGACAACTAGGAGGTCTGCGATGGGAGATTTTTGCGCAAAATGATATCACGATACAACCAAAGACAGCAAATACGCTAAGGCTTGGACTAGGTGTAGAAATGGCGGCAGGACTTTGCCTCGTTTCCCTCAGACAGAGTATCAAAGAACGACGATGCAGCCTACTAGATGGAGTGATTTCAGAAGATGCGGTTGTTGATGATATCATAGTTTCCATTCAAAACAACTCCGATTCGCTAGTAACTATAAACCAAGGAGATTCGCTATGCTATGTAAATTATCAACGGTAAAAAAAAATATATATTGCCAATAAATAAAAGAATGGAATACGAAGGCATCAAACTCTATCCAAACCTAGCAAATATAACACCCTCTGCGCCAGAAGGCGAAATACAAATAGCCGCAGGGTCTGCACAAACGTATCGACTTCAGAAGATTAGCGAAATCAAAAAGGAGATCGAGCAAGAACGCGACAAAAGAGCAACGTTGAGTAAAAAGTACCATAGAAGTGTGGGCGTAATCGGCGCAGTAGACAACTTCCTCATGGTGGTCACGATGGGCCTCGGAATTTTGGGAATCGGTGTACTAGCCACCATAATTGCAACCCCCATCGCTATTGCTATGGAAGGGACGGCGCTAGGTGCGGGGCTATTGAGTATAATTGGCAGCCGAATCTGTAAAAAGCTCGCCCTGAAGGCGGAGAAGCACGAACAGATCAAAACGCTAGCTGATGCGAAGCTCAACACGATCAGCGATCATATTTCAAAAGCACTCGTGGATGATCACATTTCAGACGAGGAATATTCTCTGATTCTAAGCGAGATTGAAAAATTCAATGGCATGAAAGAAGAAATCAAAAGTAAGTCGAAAGTTGCGGCAGCCGCGATGGATGAGGAAACGAAACAATCACTCATCGATCGGGGAAGAGAGGAAGTCAGGCAGTCCTTTCAAAGCATGTTTGAGAAAAATACCGAATCTAGTAGAAAGACGACTAACGTGAACATGTATGAAGTCATGTAGAGTTTTGTAGACCTATGTAGACCTATGTCGCTATGTCTGAAAATACGTCTAACTTGTGTTTTTACACATGTCGAAAAACATGTAGAAAAACACGTCGGAAAACATGTCGAAAAACACATCGTAAAACATTAAATTTTTTATTAAAAATGTCGTTTCTAAAGATAGATGACCCGGCGAAAAGAAATTTCATAGTCGAAGAGTTTCTGAAATCCAAGAAGAATATTCAGCAGAACTTTTTATCGGAGAGATTGGGGGATTCGGGGCTGCAACAAGAATTAACCAAGCTGTACAAGCCTATCGTCGATTCGCAATCCGCAATTTCCAAAGAGCAAAATGTCTTACTATCCGCCATCAAAGAAAACTCGGTAGCTACTACAAACGCACTACAGACGCTACCCGCTTCGTTGAAGATTCAATTTCCTCAGTATCCCTCGATAGAAGCGTATAGCGACGATCCGACTGAGGATATTAGAACTTTAGAATTAGGTGATGTAGCCACCAAGTACCTTCATCAATACGCCTCCGATAGAAAAATCGTAGACACGACGTTCGGTATACGATCAAAAAATAGTCAATTCTACATCGGCGATACTCCGATTTTTATTCAAGGAGACGATGTGACGGTTGGAAATAAGACGTATAGCGGAACACCGGGGCTTTGGGAGTTGTTGACGATGAAACAGCCGAACACGTCGATATACGATAATAATGATAGAGACGATTACGCCGAGATTCTACTCGCGTCGGATGCTATCAGACAGCCAAAAAATCCTAACAAACCCAAAGCATCTTCGAGCGTCAAATATAGAGAAATTATCAAACCGATATGGGAAAAGAGGACTCGTAATGCGGTGGGTAAAGGCGTGGGTGGCGTAATCGTTATTTCCGAAGATCCAAACGTATTAGCGAAACAGCTAGAACTACGATTTCAAAGCTTCAAAGCAGGCAATACCGGCGTGAGAAACGAGATCGTGGCGATGTGCGACGCGTTATTGAGGCAGGAAGTGCTGAGTAAAGATGCTTACAAAAATATAATGTCGACATTGTAAAATGCAGAAAAAATGCAAGTCATTAATAGAAGGAGGTATAGAAAACAATACGTTATCGGAGGCTCGGGAATATTCGATACAATTTCGGGATTTTTCAAACGACTAGTTACCTCGAACGCCGCCAAACAATTAGCAACGACCGCTCTCAACGCGGGTAAAGACGCGGCGAAAGAAATTGGGAAAAAGGCCATCGACGTTGGGAAAACAACCGCAATCGACGCCGGCAAACGATTAGTGGACAAAGCGGTGGCCAAACTGTTTACTCCTGCTCCTACCCCTATGAAACAGGCTGTTACGCCAGAAACTAGACAAATTTTAGAGCGGCTGAGTGGCGTCGGTAGCATAGGCTCGAACTCGAATATCCCGAATATTAATAATCTGATGATGGGGGATGGTCTGAAGAAGAACGGCGCCATGTCGATACAAGATTTAGTACGCTCGCTAAACGGCGCCGGAATGAAGGTCGCGTAAAAAATATTATCGCGTAGTAGTAAAAATGCAATCATCTGAAATTCTGAGATTTACCGAACAACCATTGAGCGATGAAAGCGTTGAACGCTACGAATGGTACGAGTATGAGCCGATATCGGGGGCGAATCTAAACACCTCCGGCGAGATTAGAATAAACATCGAACTTCAAGATCTATTTTGTCATCCATCAGAATCTTACCTGCTGTTCGAGGGTAGATTGACGAAGGCGGACAACCCCACCACCTTCTACGTCAATGCCGATGAAGCAACCCTTACGAATAATGGGCTGATGCATCTTTTCAGTCAAATTTCGTATGCCCTATCGAATCAGGAAATTGAATCGTTATTTTACCCGGGTCAAGCAACGACGATGCTCGGATTACTCAAGTACCCGAATGATTTTCAACTGGCTCAAGGTTTGAATCAGTTGTGGTACAAGGACAGCGGGGCGACGGCTGCTATCGCGAATAATCAAGGTTTCGCCGTGAGACAGTCGTATATAATTCAAAAACCAAATGCCAAAGGTACTTTCAGCTTTGTAGTCCCATTGAAGCATATTTTCGGATTTTGCGATGATTACGACAAGGTTGTTTTTGGTGTGAAACATACGCTAACTCTGGTTCGTAAAGCCGATGATGATGCAATTTTTAGAACCGCCGCGGCCGCAGGGAAAGTTAGGCTGGATAAAATCTCATGGTTCATGCCGCACGTTATTCCCGCGGATATGGAGAAGATGCAATTGTACAAAACGATCGAATCGAAAGCGTCGCTGCCAGTTGCGTACAGAGCCCGTCAATGCGATACCACCTCCGTCGCACAGTCGACTAATTTTAGCTGGAGACTTAGCGTCAAGACATTACCTGAGAAGCCTAGGTACATCATCTTGGGGTTTCAAACCGACAAAAGCGGCGATCAACTACACAATCCATCCGTTTTCGATCATTGCGATCTCAAAAACATGTTCGTAATGATGAACCAGGACCGATACCCGGTTGTCGACTATAATCTATCATTTCCGAATCAACAATTTTCGCGGGCGTACCGAGCAGCAGCCGCGTTCAGTGAAAAATACTATGGAATGGACGAACTAATGACGCAATGCAATATCACACCCTCGGACTTCAAAGATCTGTTTCCGATTATGGTGTTTGACGTGAGCAAGCAATCCGAGCGTCTGAAGTCATCGGTGGTCGATATCCAGATCAAAGGCACGTTTAATACAGCGCCACCAGCTAATACGGAAGCGTACGCAATGGTGATTTCAGACAAGTTACTGAGATTTCAATCGGACGGACAGAAAATGAGCGTGGTATATTGAAGTTCATGATAGAATGGTCGATGACAGTTCTGAATAATGAGCCTTTGAGACTTGTAGATACCTATCGTGTGTTCTCGGACGATAGGTATCAACGGAAAAATACGGACTTAGTATAGAAACTCGACCTGCAATCCACATCCAGCCACAATAAGAAGGGAGGTAGCCGGTGAACTGTCGAATTCGGCAGAATATACTCTCATATCGAGCCGATCGCCAGCGACTAAAGACATGGCGGCGGTTGGTAATACGAGCGATACTCTGCTGTCGCCTGTTTGGCCGCCCGCCATGTATCCAACAAGTTCGTTATTATGTAACTCGGATTTGAAATACGCAACCCTGACTATTTTTTTCGCCACATCATCACTCCACACATTTCCGATCATGAAATTCGCGAATCCGCTAAGTCGATATACGCCCGTACGAGGAATAGTTATTACCCCTTCAGCCACCGTATACGCCGAATCCGTATTTATAACGACAGTCGTTAATTGGTCGTGCTTCACATAGGCGCCTGAGAATCCGCCAGTCAAGCTTGCGGGTGCGCCCGATGTTGCCGACTCTTTCAACGCGCAAATAGCCGGTCCGGTTGTAGGTCTCCAATTCGGGGACAATGCTGGTGCCGCTGTTATAGCTCCAGCCGTTCCTTCAAACCTATATGTAATGCCGCTCGTCGTATTTCTCACTAGATTGCCTGGAGATACCCTCATACCCGAAACGTAATCTCTAATACCGGTAGGCTCAGCGCTATTAGTGATTTTATCGGCGACTAGGGCAATAGCTTGTCCCCAACTTAGCGCTTCATCCATTCCCGCATCCGGATTATTCGTTACAGGCAGGCCTTTGATGAAGTTGCCATTCATATTTAGATTCCCAGTCGCCGGATTTGCACCATCTATCCTTAGAAAAGTACTGTTTACTTGGGACAGCGTAACGCCCCCTGCAATTATTCTTTGAGTAGATCCTGAATCTGTATGTCCAAATTTATCAACAGGCATTTTGAATATAATAATTTTTATTAATTAGGGTCGTAAGAATACCGCCGAAAAGTCCCTACACAAAATGCGCGTAGCGATGGATGAAAAAGCGTGTATGTTGAGGTAATCGAAATCGTCTAGAAAAACTACGCCACTACCGGTTGAATGGTTATACGAACCTCCCGTAGCCCCTCCGCCCGCAATTTGCATGTACGACGCCCCATTTCTATACAGGTGGACGGTGCCATACGCGGTATTACTATTGTTACAAAATTCTATGTACACCGAAACGAGATAGTACCCGGCTTTACTGGGGAAGAAAGAAGTCATTCCGATACCCTGTTCAATACCGTGTTTTGCGGTACCGCATCTTATTACGTCAAAAGTAACTGCAGTGTGAGATCTAGCGAGTATAGCCTGTTGAGTTGAACTGTAAGCGCTAACCGCGGGTCCTACCACCGCCGCCACTTTCGAAGTAAGTTGTTCATCGACGTATTTCTTATTCGTCAAATGATTATTGTCGGTCGGGACGTCGTCGTGATTCTGCAGTAAATCTATTACTTGCCCCCGACTCACGGCCTCGTCTATTCCCGCTTCCAGAGTATTCGCTGTATTCGCTGTATTCGTTGTAGGCAGACCTCTAATAGTATGACCACTCATATTTAGGTCGCCAGTCGCCGGGTTTGCCCCATCTAGCCGTAGAAAAGTACTATTTACTTGACTTTCAGTAACTCCCCCGGCAATTACTCTTTGCGTAGATCCTGAATCTGTATGTCCAAATTTATCAACAGGCATTTTTTACATCTGAATATAATTTTCAATGCAGGCTGTTTATAACTTCTTGAAAAGTCACTCCATCTTTGCATGTTTTTTTCAGGACGTGCAGGCATAGATGACCGCAAAACACTTCGTTGTCGGGCTGCACGCGCTCGCTATTGTAGTACACGGGACTCTGTAAATACTCTACCAGTTCTGTAGGAGGGGGCAGGCCATAGCTGTCGAAATATATTTTATCCCTGCCGTTCTTTGAAAAAGCGACCCAGTGCGAGCCGGTTCCATTAGAATCGTCTAGATTCAATATCCCACATTCAGTCCGTCCAGGTTTCTTCGGCAGCTCGTCTCTGAGAAATACTCCCCGGAAATTAGGAATATTGAGCTTTTTCGCGGCATCTAGTAGTTCAAAATTCGTCAACGGATGATTTGCGAGAATAACACCTTCGACATTTATGTTTTTCACAGTTGTATAGCTCATTTTAATATTTCATCTAGATGTTTCACAAACTAATGAGCTTTCGGGCTTCTACACAGGCGAGATAATAATTATGTCTACAATTTTTGCATTCATTCGCCTTTCCATCTTTTTGAAATCGATTGTTGTCGTATGCCGATATGTTCTTTTCAATCTTACACCGGCTGCAAACTTTTGTGTCTTTTGTCTCCCTAATTTCCTGTCTTGCGTATTTGTGCGCAAGCTCTTTCACTTTGGCATTTTTACAAATTTTACAGCTGGGGTAATACCCGCTCTTCTGTGAGTTATCTTTGTGAAATTCGTCCAAGCTTTTTTCTTTTTTGCATTTGGTACACACTTTTTTTGCCGCATCCATTTTATATTAGTGTAAATTATTCTTTATTTTGTTTAGTTTTCAGCGTGTAGTGCCCATAGGCTAGGGTATGGATCCCATCGTCCATTATTACTCTTTTGTCGTCGTTTGCTGAGAGAGCTATTTTATTTACTTCTTCGGTGTAAATTTCATGACGGTAGGATCGAATGACGTTCATCGCTCTCGACTGTTGTCTTTTCGTAAACACGCAGTCTTTGTAATCTGCGTGAGTGATTGATTTCTTGACGACGTTCTTTTTCACACCTTTACATTTCTTGTAGTCTTCACCCGCCATTTTGTAAGAGTACAACTTGGATCGCAGCCCGACAAATTCTTCAATCTGTTTTCCCGCAGCCTCGTCTTTGAACATACCAACCACTTTTTTATTAACGCCGGATTCTATACCCGACGGGTGATCGCTCGGATAGTCTGAAGTATCGAACATACTTTGGACGTCGGGGGAAATATCTTTGTAGAAGTCTTCCGTTTTAATTTCATACGCCAAAGAATCAGTATCGGTGAATAATAGCTTGGCCCTATCTCCGTACTTGGCCTTGATGTAATTATAATGAAACTCATACATGAGCGTCTTACTAACGTCCAATATACACATCCCTAGATATATCGGCTTGTTGTAAAACAACTTGGTCTTTTTCATGTGAACGGCGATGAGGTTTTCGTCGAAAATCGTTCGTCTGTCGTAATTGGTTTTCGCGGCTAGCTTGATGGCTTCCTTCTCATCACTCACCAATCGTATGTCAACTCGATTCTCGATAGCCTCCATTGTTTTGCCGAAAACGCTATTGTTCATCAACTTGAAAAAGTCTTTCTCAAAATCGTTCGTAGCTTTCGTTCTCAGGTCGGTATTCAGATCGATATACTTTTTCAGCCAGGCACTTTCCACGAATTTTATTCCTCGATGTATTTTTACGATTTTCAATCCGAGACGTTCGTACAATTTTAAATTTCCGTAATGAACGACGTACTTCTTTTTGTCGTTCAAGTTTGGAATGAGTTTCGCCACATTTGATCCCGCGGGTTTTACACTCTCGGGGGCCAGAGGATAATCATTGTGCAGGTCGTGTAATTCCTTTGGGTATTCTAAGTCGACTTCTAACACACATCCCACTCCTTCTCGTTCGGCAATGTTTCTCCAATCATTCAATTCGTCATCGTTCATCCATTCAAACCCATGAGTTGGTAGCGGCTTGCTCATCGCCCATCCGTACAAGTTGTTCGCGTCCAAGTATGGAATGAATACTGAATGCTGGGTGGGATTGAAAGCTTCTCCCATGTACTCGTTGTTCGCTTTCGCGTATCGATGCGAAATCGTGCTGACACCTCCTCTTATTCCCTGCTTGATCATCAGTAACATATCGTAGTCACTCAACAACTCCAACTCTACACCAGTCGTCTTCAAAGCCGCGTCCCAAGCAAGTCCGGGCGAAGTATAATACCACGCGGGATCTAGGTTGTAGTTCTTCATACAGACGTCTCTAAAGTTTTCAAAGACATCCGCTAATAATAGAACATCCGATAAATTGTACAAGTCGTGATATTGACGTAATGTTTTGCATTCAAATTTGTCCCATACCGTTTTCGCGTGCTCGTAATCTTTTTCGCTGATGCCCGAATCGGTTAGTTTTGAATAGAAAGCATGCTTCGATGGTAATTCGGTTTCGTTTAATCTTTCAACACCGTCGACGTAATCATACGGGTAAACGCCTTTTCTGAGTAAAAGATCCAACTTCTCACCCTCAAAAAATTTCCCTAAATTCTTGCACTGATCTTTCTGAAGATTTTTCGATAACGCGTCGAGACTCGAGGGCATGAATCTTAAACTATCGATAAAACGTAATTCGCGCTTGACTTCTCTCTCTTTCCCATCTTTGTCCACAAATTTATCGACGACGACCTCTCTGCTGAATGAGATATACTTTTCTTCGTTGCAGGGAATGCATTTGATTTTCTCCCCGTGTTCACCTCGTAATTTCTTGATAAATAAATGGCTGTCATAACCTGTCAAATTGTGAAATACGACGGGGAAGAACTTGGGGACTTTGTATTTCAGATTACAAAGGTTGTGAGCGGCACCTCTAAATTTTCCAGTCAAATGACAGTGATCTCGTACCGGTTTTTCTTCGCCTATAAATTCTCGTTCGCATATATGGCAAACAGTAGCCGAGTCGAAGAGCTCCTGCTCTTTCTTGCCGAATATCATCTTCTTGGGGAATTTGAACTCGTTGTATATTCGTTTTACATTTTCTTTGATAGAGTCTATGAATAACTGAGCAACATCATCGTCTTCGTTTTCAGCTGTAAACCGCACCGGCTCTTGGGAATAAACATCATCGTCGAAGCATTTCAAATGATAACAAAACGAGCTGGGCGTATGTTTTTGATACTTGTTGGTGTAAGACGTGCTAGGAACGGGTTGACATGTACCGATAGGTTTGATGAACGACTCAAAGTCGGCAAAATACAAAAACGGTACACGCATCTTTCTATAATAATGTGTAAAACTTAGCATAGTCCCAGGTTCCGGAAGTTCTATTCGTTGGGCGTCCTGCTGCGAACAGTACTCAGTATGTTTGTGAAGCGATTCGACTTTTCTAAAACCGATTAAACATCTTCTGCAATAGTGCATTGAATTATGGGATTTTTCTGTCCGTAGTGCCAGCAGTCTGTTGAAATTCCTGATCCAACAATAATGCTTCTTTTCTTCATCAGAAATGAGTAATAGATCTACACACCTATCATTCTCATGCTTTGATATATATAGTGGGAATACATTCACTTCTTTCTCGTAACCAAAAACATTAATACTAATATTATTATTTTTCTCAAACTTACCTATCACATTAGCATCCGCTGCTACTGGGAATTCGATACCAGACCAATTGAGTTCCTCAGACTGTCTAATTAATTCTTCCGTAATTCTTTCTGTATTTTTGTCAACTGGGTTTACAGCTCTCGTTACGCACCACTTGAAGCATTCTTCGTCTTCGTTCTTCATATTAATAATAGCCTTTTTATTCGCTAAATAATCTGGAAGTGAAATATAAGAACTACCTTTCAATGGTTTATATACCACTGTATCGATATCCATCTTCAAAACGGTTTTGAATCTCCAATTACTCCCCCGCATCTGAAAACTTGCCATGCTCTCCTTAATTTTATCCGCTGCGTTGGTATATATTTCTCTCACATCGGTTGCTTCTAAAATAATATCACTCTTTGATTTGAAATTAGGCTCAGCCGTTACTACTTCACCGGTTTTCATATCTACTTTCTCCATTACACACATGAGATCGAGTTGAACTTTTACCCCACGATTTTTCCCAAGCAGCCTAACTACCTGCGGTCTTACAGCCTTGAGAAAAGTTGCAACATCGATCCCGTTGTCGCCGTCGATCGTGTATCTTTTTGTAAACCCTTTGATAGCCGTCGCAGTCTCTCGAAGTTTGAACCTATGAATGGGCGGTTTTATTTGCGGGGGTAACTGACTAATCTCACGAGTCAGCCAATCCGAAAAAACTATTTTATTTTTCCCCGTATTCAAAAATTTCCAAGTAGTAGTCAAGAATGTCGTAAGTTCCGCTTTTGCTAATCTCGAGTATCCCCGCACACCCCTCTTTTTCGCAATTTCGCGCAATTCTCGTACAGTGGCGGGAGTATGCGCTGGTGTTTTGTTGACCTGAGCCCGAGCGCCTAGTCGATCTCCCTGCGATATGAACGCTATGAGTTCCGCTTTTCGCAAACTCGAGTATCCTCTTTGTCCTCTCTGTTTAGGAATTTGTCGTAATTCTTTCAGATTATACGATGAGTAGTCCATTTTATATTGGGATATCTCGTCCTTAAGCCGAGTTGGATATTCCATTTTCAGTTATTTTCTATACACGAGAGAAAAAAATAATATTCGATTGATCCAAAAACGATTATAAACCAACGGTGTAAAATCGTTTGCGATATTGTAATCCCGTATCTACGTCGTAGTCCACTCACGCTCTTGCATCACACAGACATGAGTTGCCATTACATTGACAATTAACGACGATGATCTCGTTGTCGATCAAACTAACATCACACGGGGGTGAGTTGCCATTGCGTTGGCGACGAACGACGATGGTCTCGCAGGGCCCTTGTTGGCGATCCGGCCGCGGATACTTGCATGAGCATTCATCGTCGTAGCATTCGCGGGTGTGGGCGTCAATTTTAGCAATGAACTTCGCTATCCACCGTCTTGTAAAATATGCATGCTTGCCGCTGCGCTCGGCGATTTTTCGTAATTCAGTAACAGTTTTCTTCGAGTAGTCCATTTTGTATACGCCGGAGAAAATTTTTTTACTTTTTTTTACTTTTTTTTTTTTTACTTTTTTACGCCAGACATCGAATTTGAAAAAGTAAGGCTAGTATTGGTCAAACTGTGCGGGCACTCAATTTTTAAGGCTGTATTGGTCAAATGGACAAAACTGAAGGCTATATTGGTCAAATGGGCGAAGGTCAAGGCTGTACTGGTCAAACGGGTGAAGGTCAAGGCTGTACTGGTCAAATGGGCGAAGGTCAAGGCTGTACTGGTCAAATGAGTCAAATGCCTTCTTCCTGTTCTACTAACGTCATTTTTTGCCAAATTTGCATCAAAATAACTATTTTAATAGCAGCAACATACTTGAAACAAAAGTAAATAAACATGCACCCATCATTGGCCAAGTAAATGAATATCAATAAGATGACTTACAGTAGGTTTTACCGTCTCAGCAATTTTTTTAATAATATGTTCCACTTTGGGAACGTTGGGTCAATAAAGGTTAATATCAAGCGATGCCAAATGTCATAAAGAGATAAGAATGAGAATAGCAATGGGCAAAGAGGCATTCTTAAAAAGGAAAGAATTGCTTAGAGGAGGGCTAAATAGAAATCTGAAGAAAAGAATGGTCAAAACATTGATATGGAGTGTGACTTTATATGGCGCAGAGACATGGACAATGAGAAAAGAAGATGTGAAGAGGCTGGAAGCTTTTGAAATGTGGGTATGGAGAAAGATGGAGAAAATCAGTTGGACAAAGCACGTTTCAAATGAAGAAGTACTAATGATGGTAGAAGAGAAAAGATCTCTGCTGGACACAATAAAGATAAGACAAAAGAATTGGGTGGGACATTTGCTAAGAAGTGACTCACTGCAGAAAGAAATAATTGAAGGAAGATTGGAGGGAAAGAGGTGCAGAGGAAGACCTAGGCAAAAACTGCTGGACGGGATGATGGAAGAAGGATACAGAGAACTGAAGGACATGGCACAACAGCGGGAAAAGTGGAAACATTGGACGTTTGGACCTGCCACTTGGCAGAGAACGTAAAGAAGAGATAGATTTTTATTTCGATTTTCCAAAATTTTTAATTTTTTTAAAGTTGTCAATATAAAATTATATTTTCGGGTAAAAACCTGCCTCGACAAAAAATTTGAAGATATTTCCATATTATTTGTGCTGTTATCTACTTGTATAAATTTTGTAGCATTGATTCATCTTTGGTTAATATTTTTATTGTGCTCGTAAATACCTTCCCCATTTCGGGGACGCTAGGCACAAGTGCCCCCGTCAACTTTCTAAGCAACAATAATTATGTGACTTTCACTGCGTTTTCAACTATAGTAATAATATGCATATGTGTTTCCTTAGCACGCCAAGGCCAACCCTGCCTGCAAGCTACATGTATCATGGGTCTCATATAGAACCCATATTCCCACGTGGGACCCGTGTGAAACCCATATGGAGTCTGTCTAATACCCATGCAAATGCTGGCAGGGAAGATCTCTAACTGTAAGTGACAGTGTCGCAAGGGTCTAGGACTTTATAGGACTTCACCCTGGCCCATAACCCACCTGCCATTACCCCCCCGTAGGACATCACCCTCTGCCATTACCCCCCCCCGTCCGTTTACATTTAGGTCCAGTGTATGCATGTATGGTGTAAATATGTATGTATGTATGTATGTATGTATGTATGTATGTATGTATGTATGTATGTATGTATGTATGTATGTATGTATGTATGTATGTATGTATGTATGTATGTATGTATGTATGTATGTAAGTATGTAAGTATGTATATAAGTGTGTATGCAAGTCTGTATGTATGTCAGCATGTAGTATGTGGGTATGTATGTATGTATGTAGGTATGTATGTTTGTATGTATGTATGCATGTGTGTACATACGTACGTATGCATGTTTATGCTTATATTCATGTATGTATGTATGTATGTACTTGCGCATGTGCGTATGTATTCATTTATGTATGCCTACATACATACATACATACATACATACATACATACATACATACATACATACATACATACATACATACATACATACATACATACATACATACATACATACATACATACATACATACATACATACATACATACATACATACATACATACATAGTTACATACATACATACATACATACATACATACATACATACATACATACATACATACACTGGACCTAAATGTAAACAGATGGGATGTAATGGCAGGGGGTAATGTCCTACGGGTGGTAATGGTCGGGAGGTAATGGCAGGGGGGGGGGGGTAATGGCAAGGAGTAATTGGTCGGGGGGTAATGACCGGATACCGTGTCGCAATGCAAGCTGGAGGGTTGCAGGTTCGAATCCACCTCCAGTCGCCACGTAAGGACCTTGGCAAAGTCCTTCACTCGCAATTGCTCAGCGCTTTGATGCAGTGTCCGCGCTGTAGTTGGGAGCGCCTCTGAGTAGTGAGCTTGAAGGGACGCTATAACAAGTACGCATACAATACAAACATACAAAACAAATAAATTCTTCCAGTCTAGTAGAATACAGTGTCGCTGGGGTTGCTGCTGTCTAAAAGCAAGGCAAAAACCCATAAATTTGACAGTTTTTCTTGATTATTTGAAGTTTTTCATAATAATTTATGGCAAACAATGAGTTTTATTTGTGCAACTTGATTTATTTAGCTACAGGTATGCTTATTTTCATGTTGAAATATATATGAAACCTTCACAGTTGATCAATGCCAGCCTGGAAAAGTTGATGGGGGCACTTGTGCCTAGCGTCCCCAAAACGGGGACGGTAAGAAAAAATTGCTAATAAATATAAAAAACAAATTTTAGCCTGAATGGTGATTGACACTGATTTTCATTAAGTAGAAATTACAATATTTTCACACTTTCATCAAAAAAACAAAAAGTCAGGCACTAATGGGTTAATGGAGAATTTAGGTAGGGAGGATTGGTTGGACGCTCTTTTCAGCCACAGCAACGCGTGGCCTGGTACTGCTAGTTATTTATATAGATAAAAATGTAACTTCAGTTCCTATGTTATGAGTGTTCTCGGAAAGTTCTTGACCAATTGTTTTGAAAATTTTACCAAAACGTTCCATTCCAATACCACTGTGTTGTAAGATGCTTTTTCAGGGAAAAAAACGCAGTCTTTTCACCAAAAAACAACTTGGCATTCGATTCGACCGATCACCATTTCAACCTCAACACACGTCGATATGCCTGACAATGCGGTCGCGTTTTTAATGGTGCTTCCGCAAGTCTTCTTATAGCGCATATGCGACTTCCACTGCGGCCGTGTTGCCGACGCGTTTTTAGGGCGCTATCCTCGAGTCTTCTTATAGTGCATATGTCGCTGTCGGGAAGGGAAGGTGTGAGGGAGGAAAGGAAGGGGAGGGAGCGGAACTAAGAGGAAAGGGAGGGCAGTGGCGGCGCTAGGGGTGAGCTAGGGGGCTAAGCCCCCCCCAAACGTGGCTCAGCCCCCCCCCCCAAAGCAAAAAGCTGAAAATGTCTAAAACGGCTTACTTCGTAATAAGGAAAATCGACAATGACCAACGGCAACGAAATCAACTATATTACCATAGTGTAGATGTTTATGCCATCGGCGGCACCAAGGGAGAGGTTAGGGGGCTAAGCCCCTAAATGTGACTCAGTCTCATCCCAAAGCAAAAAGCAATGAATGTCCATGTACGGCTTAAAAGTTACTATTATTATCTTATTTTTCGGACCTCAACTGCGGCGGACGGTCATACATCGACTCATATGTGAGACATCAATTGCGACTGCATGGGCTCGACTCCCGGACATCGACTCTCTCTCTCTCTCTCTCTCTCTCTCTCTCTCTCTCTCTCTCTCTCTCTCTCTCTCTCTCTCTCTCTCTCTCTCTCTCTGCGACTCAATTATCAATTTAGCATGCACTCAGTCCTCTTATTTATACCATTATGGAGCTGCAGGGGCAGGGGATGAGGTCCGAAGTCCGAACCGGTCTGGCGGGGAAAAGGAGCAGAGATCCGCGATAGCGAGGCAGGGGTTGAGGTACCGACCGGTCTGAGGTCCGGACGGGTCTGGAAGGGGGAAGAGGACTGGAGGCTTTGAATTGGCGGGAGAAGGGACTGAGATCCGGACCAGTCTGAGCCCGGGCTAGCGGGGGTAGGAGGCTGGAGGTCCGAGGCGGCGGGGGGAAAGGGGGCTGAGGTCTGCGCGGGGGCAAGGGGACTGAGGTCCGGACCGGTGTGAGTCCGGGCTGGCGGGAGAAGGGTGTTGAGTCCGGGTTGGCGGAGGAAAGGGCTGAGATTCACAAGGACAGCAATTTTGAATTTCGCTACAATAGCGCGTCGATGCTTATGCTAATAGAATGCTCCGCAGACCGTGATGAGGTTATGTGCACCATGTCCCGCCCGCCGGCCTCTTGAGGAGCTACGCCGGTAGTACTACACAACTATACATTGGGGAATGGTTCTAGGATGTTCATTTTGCACCAGCAGTCATGAGCGGAGACTTGGGGGTCAGAGGACGGTCCGCGAGACCCCGAAATTTGTGATTGTGGACGGAGATGCTGCTCCCCCAATATTTCAAAAACATCTAAAAATTGTCATTATAAATTTCTACTGTTTATCCATCAGGAACAATTTTGCTAGGACGACAGCAAAACTGGCATAGCCTTGCAGTGTGGAATTCGATAATTTATACAACATGGAGGAACATTATAGAACTCATAAACCATTTCTTTCAGCAAAGAAATAGTTATGAGAAATTTGTTGAGATGACAGCTTAAAATGTTACCATTAAAGTGCTGATATCCAAAAAATTTCAACAATGGCCTAGAAGTTGAAGTGGACAAGTTTGAAGTCATAATCCGCAACTTTCAGCAAAAATGACAGCCCAAAATGCTATTATTGCATTGTGGAAAATCAAACATTTTTCATGACTTTAGAGCCTGAAACGTGCTCCTGTCGATGTCAACAGCGAAAAACGCGCTGGTTCTGGGACTCCGCCCCAGACCCCGCTGGGGGAGCTTACGACGCTCCCTCAGACCCCTAGTCGGTATGAGCTTCGTGCATTTGGCACTCACAGCTTCGGGTCTCCAGCGCATGCAAAATTACTGCCATTAAGGAAAATATTCTACTTGCGTTTCTAGGAGGAAGGGCTTGGGGTTTCAGCCCCCAAACATGAAATCCTGGCGCCACTACTGGTTGTACCCGTAAAGTCCTCCACATATGACATGTTCTAAAGGTTTTTCTATATAGTAGGCCTACCCATATGATAGTATACTTATAAACTTGTTAGGCCATAGGCCTAAACTTTTAACTTCTGTGATTATAGTAAAGACTAAGCCCATTTCTTTTACAAAAATATTTTGGCATTCTTATACTGGTAGCTAGTCTGCGACTCTGCAAAACGACTTCTTATTTCAGTTTTCATGATTTTATCGTTCATAAATAGCTGGCAAAAAGAGCCTAAAAAGGGCTCAAGTTTAGGTCAACAGAGCTCAAAATGCGTTGGCGGCTGGGGCTTCGCCCTAGACCCCACTGGGGAGCTTACGGCGCTCCCCCAGACCCTCTAGTCGGTATGGGCTTCGTGCCTTCGGCACTCGCAGCTTCGCGCCTTCGGCGATTCATAAAAATTTCTAACTGGGCTTAGGGCTTCAGCCCCCCCAAATCTCAAATCCTGGCGCCGCCACTGGGGAGGGGTAGTGGAGGAGGAGGTGAATTGAGGTAGGGAGGGATGACTGGACGCTCTTTTCAGCCACAGCAACGCGTGGCCGGGTACAGCTACAGGGTGTCCAATAAGTTCGTGAACGATTTTTAAAAAACAAAATACAGAACATAAGTCAATAATTATTGTACCATTAAATGGAACAATAATTATTGATTTTTGCCTATTAAAATTTGCCTTTGCTGGCTATAACAGCTTTCATTCGTCTGGGCAAAAATTCGATGAGGTTGTAGAAAGTTTCAACCGATATCCAATTCCATGCTTTTCGCAAACGACGTTTTAGCTGAGCATGAGTTTTTGGTTCAGGATCTTTGTAGATACTGCTTAAGAGTATAGGCCTAATCCAGAGATTTTCAATCGATGAGAGATCAGGAGAGTTTGGAGGCCAGTTTTCAATGTAGTTAGGAATATTTTCGTCCAGCCATGCTCGCGAAACAGCAGATGTACAGGGTGGCTCAATAAAAAATGTCCCACCGGATAAAATGCAATATCTTGGCAACCGATCGAAATATTTCTGCGAAAATTTCCCATTTTGCAGGGGAATGAATTTCCAACAATCCCTGAAAGTTTCGCATGAAACGTTTTATGTTTGCAAAAGTTACAGCTGTTTAAACTTTCAATTCCGTTTTTTCAAATATCCGCGGAAAAATGAACGTCATTTGTAGATTTCCATGCCAAATAATATCACTTTCATTGCGACCTCAGAATTCTGTTTTACAGTTTATCTTGGAGTATGATGGGAGTGTCCTATTCCTGCTTTATTACGACCTCGAATACTCTTTGTAAAGTTCAGTATGGGCTTGTGTATCGAGTCCTGCGGCGACTGACCCCACATTATAGCAGCAAGACTTCCTTCAGCTAACCAATGTTCTCCAACTTGGGATGAAATGTGTTGCAGCGTTCCAGAAGAGCTCTCCAGACGTGATAATCAAGAAGGTTAAGGTCTGGCGAGTTTGTTGGTCATTCATATTTGCCAATAAATTTACTGCAGTTGAAGGCAATATGGTAGCGCATCATAATCAACCTCGCCGTGCGAGCAAGCAGGCGCACCGTCCTGCTGGAAAATTAAACCAAATGTTAGAACATGCCTTCAGTGTTCAATGATTCTGGGTAACAGAGTTCAACGATAAGTTTGACATTTAGCTTTCTGAATGGGATGAAGTGCAGTCTTTCCTTGCAGCTGTAACACACGCCAGCAGAGCTGATGCTGAAACCGTGATATGCTTTGCAAACTTGATGCCTTCGACTAGCCTACCAAGCGAACTTCGTGAATATCGCGCTTTTTCCATCAGCCCAAACGACCACTTCCTGCCTCTCTTCCGACACATGACCTTCGTTACATAAACACGTTTGCAGATAGCCTTCAATATGCTCAGGCTCCACTTTTCATTGGGGATTTTGCCATGATCGCACGATGTCCCAGTCTCTGCTCACGCAACGTTTAAATTCCCATTTTATCTTCCACAGAAACTTTGTCCATGACGTTCAGTATGGGATTCACAAATTGAGACCTTAATATATAAAATATCACCAAATACTAATAGCTTGCTTCATAAACAGCTTCTTTATAGCTCGTAGTGAGGTCATATGACATCATCATCACTTTGTTTGCTGTAATTTGCAAACAAATCTTAAAGAAATCGCATGTATTGGAACGTGATTCTGTGGAAATTCGAAAAAATTAAAAACTATTTTTGCGCAGCTGTAACTTCTGAAGTAATACAGATTCATCATTGAGATTTTCAGGGATTGTTGCAAATTCTTTCCTCTATAAATCCTGTTATTTTCATAGAATAATCTCGATTGGCTGCGGAGAAATTGCATTTTTCCTGGTGGGACATTTTTTATTGAGCCACCCTGTATGTGCTCGCACACCATCCTGCTGAAAAACGCTAACGGCGTTGTCAGGGAATAGTTGTCGTTTCGAGATCGTTCCAGAAGTGTCCAGTCTGTCGTAAACTGGTTTTAATTCCTTCTTTAAAATGTTATTGATATAATAGGCCCTACTCCGAGTTAATTGATGTATGCTGAGGTACAAAATGTAATCGCGTTATTCCTGAGGTTGTCATACCTCCCCACATATGAACAGTCGAACTAAAATTGACATGCGAGGCGACAGGAACATTTTCTTCTTGCCTAACTCGCCGTGCTTGCTTCTTTCAACCCATTTTGCTATCCAACTTTTCGATCGTCCTAATTTATCGCCTATAACGGAACATGAATACCCTGCTTCAGCAAGAATAGCAGCTTTCGAGCGTAGGCCTAACTGAACTCTGCTATTTTCCCCATTTCCGAGTTTGTTTACAAAAACAATCGCGAACTGCATAAAATTCGCTAAAAATAGCCCTTCAGCATAAATTGATGACGTCATTTCCTCGTTGCAAAAAACTAACACTTTTTACACTTTTTGGTTTTGGGACATAAAGCTCTTTCAAATGACATAAGCATTATTGATGCCTGTTGCAAAAATTTCTGCTTTCTGGATGCAAAAATCGTTCACGAACTTATTGGACACCCTATAGTTAATCAATAACATACTAAAATTATCCCGCGGCACACTTGTAAAGGCACAGGTTGGGAATCACTATCGAGGCCACACATAACTTCTCCTACTTGCATACTAAAATTAATCAGCTTAGCACCCCACCGTCTCTCAGTCTGCGACGCTCTGCATGTAGGCTACGTCTGATTGTTCGTACATGTATGTCTTTTGCCCGTTTGTCTTCGATGATTTGGCAGAAGTAATAGGGCTCCTGCTTTAAGCTAGATCTAAACCTTAGGTTGCAGTGAAATATAGTGGTGTTTTATTTAATAATCATAAACCTGACTAACAGGCATAAAAGAATAGGACTATGTTTGTAAGAAAACTGAAATGATTTAAATGAGCTGCTAAGGTTCTTCAGCCGCTTTAGCTTGCTAAAGTAAAACGGGGAGGAGACCTGACCGACGCATCTTTTGATCGTAGACTCGGAACCGACCTGGGCCGTTGAACCAAAGTCCTCCGTGCCCACCTTCAAGTGGTGCAGACCGTTAGTAACTTTCCTGTAATGGGAAAGTGAACGAACGGGCACGGCAGGCAAAAACCAGGGGAAGGCAATGGCAAACCACCCCTGTCAATATGCCAAGAAAATCGTCATGAAGTCAGCCAAAAATGAAAAACTGATAGTCGCAGATGGTGAGACTCCCAGGCCGGAGTGCGACTCAACAGCTACTGGGGAAGAGCGAGATGGTGAGTCAGGAGCAATCTGGTCTAATGATGCGACGGTACTAAAACCGAAAGGAGGTCAAGTGGCGGATGGCACCAGAGGGCAACGACTTAACCTGAGCTGCAAACAAAAGATGAAAAAAAGGAACGTGGAATGTGCGAAGTATACAGAGCGGGAAGCTGGATGTCATTCAGAAGGAGATGAAACGATTAGATATATCAGTCATGAGAATTAGTGAGACAAGGTGGAAAGGACAAGGACATTTCAACTGGAATGGCTATAGGATAGTAATGTCAGGACAGAAGGAGAAAGGAAGAAATGGAGTGGCAGTCATGTGTGATAGGTCAAGTGCAAATGCAATAATGGGATACGACACGGTGAGTGATAGAATATTGAGTGTTAGATTCCGGGGAAAGAAAGTTAACTTAAAGGTATATGCACCAACATCAGTGACGAAAGAAGAAGTTCATGAAAGGTTTTACATCGATCTACAAAGTATAATTGACAGAACACCCAAAGAGGATATAATAATGACAATTGGTGACTTTAATGCAAAGGTAGGAAAGTACAGTGGAGATGAAAGGGGCCGTCCATAAAGTATGTCACGCTCGAGGGGGGGGGGGTCAGGCCATGTGTGACAGTTTGTGACAGGGGGTCAGGTCATGTGTGACGTCACACATTTAATTTTTATTTTAATAATTATGCTGTTGCGAATCCTTGTTGTATTTACTGACTAGTAAACTTTGACCATGCTCCAATTAATGTCACCAAATTTCACATGGTCATTATTACCTGGCACCGAATGTAAAACGTACCTATAATTCTCGATTTTGGCAAACGCCTCTGGAATTTGTTATGAATGATTGAAAATCCAATGTTAACCAATGCAATATCGCCCATAAATATTACTTTATTTTAATATATCGGAAGTCACCGAATTTGTTCGAAAGTGTTACGTACTTTAGGGGGGGGGGGGTCAGGCCATGTATGACAGTTTGTGACAGGGGAGGGGGGTCAAAAATGGTCAAAAATAGCGTGATATACTTTATGGACGGCCCCAAAGGGACACGATAGGCAATCATGGATTAGGAGAACAGAATGAGACAGGAGAAAGACTAGTAGAGTTCTGTGATGGTAACAGCATGAGAATAATGAACACATGGTTTGAACAGCCAAAAAGAAGATTGTACACATGGACATCACCAGATGGGAAACACAGAAACCAGAACGACTACATATTAATAAACAAAAGATGGAAAAGCACGATAAGGGATGTAAGAACAAAACCAGGAGCGGATTGTTGAACCGATCATGAACTATTAGTCGCAACATTGCAAATGAAACTGAAGAAACTAAAAAATGGAGAAAGACTGAATGCATATGATTGCAATGGAATTACACCGGATTATGGATTGGAAATAAGGAATAGGTTTGAAGTATTGGAGAGAGATGTGACGGAGGAAGATGAAGACGTGAACAACCTATGGAGGAAGATGAAAACAGTGATTCTAGAAACTGCGGAGAAGCATATTCCGAAGAAGAAGAAAGCTTAAACAACCCCTTGGCTTTCGAAAGAAGCTACCAGAATAGCTGAAGAAAGAAAAGCTGCCAAAAGAGAAGGAGATAAGGTCAAGATAAGAGCAATGAACAATTCATTCCAAAAACAAGCACGTATGGATAAAGAAAAACACCTAAATGATATGTGCAAAAAAATGGAGGAAGAGGGAAAGAAAGGAGGAACTAGAGAATTGTTTTCAAAAGTGAGGGAAATAGCGAGAAAATTCACACCAAGAATGGGTTCTTTGAAGTCAGGCGATGGACACATAATCGTAGATGAAGTTGGAATGAAGAACAGATGGAGGGAATACACGGAGGAGCTGTATAGTGAAGATAAGAGAATAATCAAAGAGAAAATTGTTGTAACAGAACATGGAAAAGAACCAGAAGTTTTGAAAGCAGAGGTGGAATGGGCAATCAAACAACTGAAGGACAATAAAGCACCCGGCCAGGATGGGATTCCTATAGAAATGATAAAAGCGGGTAATGAGGTGATGATAAAGACAATAACAAGATTATGTAATAATATATGGACAACCGGAAAATGGCCAGATGACTGGAAAAGCTCAACCTTCATTCCTATTTTTAAAAAAGGAGATGCGAGAGAGTGTGAAAACTATAAGACGGTAGCATTGATTTCTCACACAGGTAAAATACTACTTAAAATAATTCATAAAAGAATGGAGAGTATAATTGAGAGAGAACTTCCAGACAATCAAGCAGGATTTAGGAAATCTCGTGGAACTCGGGATCACATTGCCAACATGAGATGGATATTGGAGAGGCAAAGAGAGTACGGACAAAAAGTATACATATTTTGTTTCATCGATTACAGCAAGGCTTTTGGTTGCATTAACCATGAATTGATGTGGAACACTTTGATTGAGATGGGAATACCGAAACATTTGATATCACTACTTAAAGGATTGTATGAAGACCAGATAGCGGTGATAAGAACAGAATTTGGAGATACAGATAGTTTTAAAATAAGGAAAGGAGTGAGACAGGGTTGCATCTTGTCTCCAGTCTTATTTAACCTGCAGGCCTACGCGGAAAGGATAATGAGGCTGGCTGAAATGGAGGAGGGAAAAGAGGGAATAAGGATAGCAGGAAGATTACTGAATAACTTGAGATACGCAGACGATACTACATTATTAGCAGGAAAAAAAGCAGATTTGTTACTACTAATAAAAAGACTAAAGAGTGAAAGCGAAAAGGCTGGTCTTTATTTCAACATAAAGAAGACAAAGATTATGACAACAGTTGGGGCAGACAATTTTGTGATAGACGGAGAGGAATTGGAGGTGGTTTCAAGCTTTACGTTTTTAGGATCTGTAATAGAAAAAGAGGGCAAGTGCGATACGGAAATAAAACGTAGGGTGGCGATAGGAAAAACTGCAATGAATGGATTGGAAAAAATATGGAAGGATAGGCATGTGAATACAGATACGAAAAAAGACTGGTGAGGGCTTTGATAATACCGACAGTTCTACACTATATGGTTGTGAGACATGGACATTGGACAATGACCAAGATAATGAAAAAAAAGATCAACGCATGTGAGATGTGGATTTGGAGGAAGATGCAGAGAATATCTTGGAAAAAAAATAGAACAAATGAGTGGGTGCGCACAGAAATTGGTATCCATGTGGATGAGTCGTTACAACAAACAGTGCTAAGAAGAAAGTTGGTTTTCTTTGGTCATGTTATGCGTTCAAATGGTTTGGAGAAAGATATGATGCTGGCATGCGGTGAGGGAAGGAGAAAACAAGGGCGACCAAGGAAAAGGTGGTTGGACGATGTTCAAGAAACAACAGGAATGAATCTGGAACGTTCAATTCAAAGCAATATTGCGCTTTCTTATAAAATTGATCAAAAATGGACTTTTGTAAGAATAGAAACTTAATTGGAAATTTGCTGAATGCCGTAATGTGCAGAAAAGGATTTATGAAATTTATGGTGTTGGAAGACGGTAATCACTCCAAAAAAACTCCAGATGTTTGGATCCAGACGGACCCCAGGCATGCAAATACGTGACTTTCATGACCAATGAAGATGAGGGATAAGCGACTGAATTTTGGACCTAAACTCTTATAAAATTAAATTTATGTAAAAAATACATAGAAATGCGATACTGCTTTTTGCTTACTATCGAAGAATTGAACATCGGTTTGATGCTACATGTAAGCAATAAAGCAGTAATTCATCACAATTTTATGGTAAAGTAGGCTGGTTAAAAATAATAATGTTCTCTTTGTGATTCAGGCATGATATTTGGCATGTAGGCCTACCACAAATATGGACATTCTAAGAAAAATATTTTGCTACCGGGTCATCGCAGATTTGCCCTCTGGCCCCAACGGCAGCCATTTCCAAAATAGCCGACAGATACACAAATTTTTAAATATCTCGGCTTCTACTTCACCTAAAGGTGTCCCATTGTCGCACAGCGAAGAGCTCGACGGGCCGCAAGGTCAGAGACAGGTCGACACATGATAGACAGGTATGATGGAGCACAATGAGTAAGGCAACGCCAGACAAGTGCAGAAACTCGGTAGGAGATGCGCTGTGAAACAGGGAGCCAGTGAAGAACATCACACATAATAAATATAAGCAGAGACGGGGGCATATTAGGAATGCGGCCAATGAGGCGAGCAGCCGAACGAAGAACTCGTTCAAGGCGCCCAATTAGTCCAAGTGGCAGACCCATGAGTACCGAACTGCAGTGATCAATTCTACTGGTGACAAAGGCATGGACAGGTGTCAGAGTAGCACTATGAGAGAGAGAGAGAGAGAGAGATCTTGAGACAACTCGGAGTTGCCGAAGCTGGTATAGTAGCAACTGCGAGTGACCAAATTGATATGCTTTGAGAAATTGAGCTCTTGATCCAGAGTAATTCCAAGGTCTCGCACTGTGAGAGAGAAGGATATATCAGGGAAAGTTGCTGCTAGTAAGTGCAGGTCAATGGATGCCAATTGCCTGCGAGTACCAAACCAGATGAACTGAGTTTTAGAGGGATCTAGTAACAAACGATCAGATGCCATCCATGACGAGAGAGCATCAATGGCATTGGACATTAAGGGTACAGTGGACACTGCATCAGTGGCAAGGCAGTGAGAATAGGACTGCACATCGTCAGCATGAAGTTGGTGCAGGAGGCCACATGCAGACAGCAAGGAACCAATATCAGCTGATTAGAGAACATACAGTAAAGGGCCCAGCACAGAACCATGTGGCACACCAAAAGGGGCTGGGACCCAAGATGACCTGGACTCCTGGAGGCACCCAATACCACACAGTTAGCGCGCCCAGACAGAAAAGAACGAAGCCATTCTAAAGGAGCATCGGTTAGGCCATATGAAATAAAAAGACGTTGGAGCAGGAGAGAGTGATCAAAAGCGGCATTAACATCAAATAAAGCTAAAAGAGAGACCCGACCACGGTCTATGGCGCCATAGAAGTCAGACAATAGGCGAACCAAAAGAGTTTCAGTAGAATGATTTCTACAGAAACCTGATAGCTGAGAGGGGAGTAACCCATTCATGTCTAAATATGCAATTAATTGGTTTGCAACAATTCGTTCTAAAATTTTAGATAAAAAAGTAACATTTGCAATTGGCCTGTAGTTGGCTGGATCACTTCGGTCCAGACCATCTCGCTTCAGAACAGGAAGCAGGATTGACTGTTTTTGAGAAGATGGAAGATGGGTTTCTTGGATAGACCGGTTGCAGAGCGTAATTGCAATGGCAGAAAGTCGTCTATAAGTTCTTGAATGATAAATGTAGGGACAATAACCAACTCAAATGTTTTCGGCGCAGATGCTAGAATTAGCTTTCGCAACTCTAGTTCAGTGACCTCATTTAAGGTAGATAGACGGTGATCAGTGACAGAGAATTCTGGTGGATTAGAAGCTGAGGTATCGTCACGTATGGCTGGGACAAAGATTCCACTGGGGCCATCTAAAACTTCAAATGGCCTCAATGGTGGTCATTTTCAAGATGGCCGTCCAAAATAAGAATTTTACATAATCTCAATTTTCAGTTCACTTAGAATCGTCATCTTGGTGTCTAAATATACATTATTAGTTAAGGACAATTGTTTCAATAAAACCATAGTAGATTTCGCAAATGGCCTCAATCATCCTGAAGTGAGTTTGACTTATTTCTGGCCCGTCACCAGTTTTTCACATGGCTCAAGTTGCGGCCGCCCTGTATAGGGATAGAAGCCACTGCTTAAAGGTTCTAGGACAAAATGGTATTGGACAAATGGAACGGACAAAATGGTACGGACAAAACGGTACGGACAAAACGGTAGGCCTATTGATAAATTTAAGCTGGATGAGGGTATTTTTTGCTGAAATAGAGGGTGGATGGCTTTTTTGTGGCTGAAATACAGCTCTAGTGAAGAAACAAACTTGACAAAAGGAAGCAAAATGCTTGAGAAATGGAAGCTGGTTTGATGTCTTTCATTCATGTGTTTCATGATGTATCCAGCTTCAATTTCAGCTATAAGATTCCTTAAGCCAACCTCCATTTGTATTGCATCTTTCATTAATCCAGCTTCTATTTCAGCTATGAAAATACCCTGACACAGCTTCTATATCTAAAGCGTTATTTTCATCATTCCAGCTTCCATTTAATATATAAAAATATCCATGCAGAGCCTTCATCCAGCTTTCATTTCACATGCGTCTTTTCATTAATCCAGCTTCTATTCCATATATAAAAATTAACAAATCCAGCTTTCATTTCCTCCATACCATTTTGTCCGTACCATTTTGTCCCGTCTCCCATAAATATCCGCAAAATTTGAAATTTCCAATAATTATCACAACTTTCTGTATTATATTCCATACCCTTTATTGGTCATGATTAGACATCAAGACGAAAATTTTAAGTGAACTGAGATATTAACAAAATAATATTTTAGTGGGTCATTTTGAAAAATGGCTGCCATTGAGGCCACTGGAAAATTTCAGAAGGCCCCATTGGAATCCTTTCCTCCAAAATACGTATCTTTAGACGCCAAGATGACGATTAATAAGTGAATTGAGTGCTAAGATAAACTGCATCCATCCTCTGCCACAGGGAACCATCAACGTCCCTGTGCCGGTCCTAAGCCCGGACAAAATGAGGAAGGTTTGCCAGATGGGTGGCGATACGCTGGCAGTGAAAAACCAAGACGATTGTAATCCGCCAAAACCACGACACAAGTAACATAGCTACTCAGATGCTTCAAGGTGTCATGATGTGAAGCAGACATGCACAGGTCGGTCAGGACAGACTGACATTGTAGCGCTGAAGGCCTGTTTGCATCACGTGATTCTGAAAGTCTGCAAGTCTGTGCATCACAGTAATTTCATACAACATGACATTGTGTGCTTCAAAACGGAGAGCTTAGGAGTGTTTATACAAACGGTAGCAGCCAATGTTAACCGGATGGATGGATCCGATTTGACCAGGGTCTATGACAAAAGAGGCCGTTGCCATGGACAGAAATTTGCTCGGCATATTACAGCACTTGATAAGCTTATGTTAAGCGGATAAATGGATCAGCTTTTCTTATTAGCCGGTGGTGGTACAGACCGTAGTAGCCTACTCGCGGGGTCTGGGGCTCCGCCCCAGAAACAGAAGCAATTTTGAGCATTTGATGCCAAATCGAGTGCATTTTGGGTTCTAGTTTACCTGAAATTTGCAGCGATGATATTGGAACAAAAGTACCTAAACCACTTCGGTCTGAGAAAGTCGAAATCTAAATCAGTCAATAAATCACTTAATGAGCCATAGTAATTGATATTAAATTTTGACATTGCTTACAAAAAATGGCGCAACTTCTGGGGATGCAAAGCTTAGGCCTACCATAAAGGAACAGTAGTTATGCGATAAATATTAATTGATTTTAATATAGGTCTACACATAAACTAAGACACAGTGGAGCCAAAGAATGAGAATCATGAGTGCTCATTTCCGTCTAACCGGAAAAGGGACAGATCGAAGTTCCGCTTAATATCAGAGAAAACTATTTATCTTAGAAACGGTAAAATGGTGCCAAAATTATAGTCGTGCAACAAATATCCAAATTATCCATTGATTCAAATGCACATATAAATGAGCACACAGCGGAACTAAGGAATGGGAGACATGTGCCCATTTCCATATAGGCCTACTGACCGGCAGTGGCCGTGTAGACCAAGGGTGAAGACTTGGTGCTGACTTTGGGGGACGAACGAACCGCGGAAGGAGGATCGACGAGGCACGAGGCGTCTAGCAGGGGGAGGGTTTGGGCAGAAATTTGGGCAGTCAAATTTTTTAAAATTTCCTCTATGCAGTGGTAGCATTTTAGGCTGTCATTTTTATGAAATTGCTCGTCATTTCAGTATCGATAGTCTTGGTCATTTCAGTATTGGTAGTCTTGGTTTAAGACTTCAATAGCGTCTTCTCGAATTGTTATTTTTTTCTGTAAAATTTGGTGACTTTCTTAAACTCAAAAAATTTCTCATTTTCATTGCTGAAAGACATGCTTTAAGACTTCAATAAAAGTCCTCTGCCCATTGTTTTCACTTTAGTTGACCTGTGCGTGGGTATTGAAGGGTAGCTGATATTAGTCACAGTTGATAGACCCCATTATTTTCGGACCTCAACTGCTGCGCACGGTCATGCAGCGGCTCACAAGCCGCTCACATGTTAGACATCAATTGCTTGACTCCCGGACATCAACTCTCTCTGCGACTCAACATTAGCATGTTGTTGTATTCGGACTTAACGACACTGTTTCATATCGAAGATGATTAGTGTCGGAGGCAGAGTACAACCTCACACTCCACGTTTATATTGCGACCGAGCCACCCGCAGTAAAGATCCGAGAAATTAATCTCTGACCGGGAATCGAACCCGGGCCGCCGGCATGGCGAGCGGGCTACAACCCACTCGACCACGCAGGATCTCTACATTAGCATGCACAAAGTCCTCTTATTTATACCCTTATGGAGCTGCAGGGGACAGAGGCTGAGGTTCGGACCGGTCTGAGGTCCGGACCGGTCTGGCGGAGGGAAGAGGACTAGGTGTCCGAGCTGGCGGAGAAAGGGGGTGAGGTCCGGACCTATCTGAGTACGGGCTGGCTGGAGATGGATGCTGAGTCCGAACTGGCGGAGGAAGGGGCTGAGAACCGGACCGGTAGAGATGTAAAAAAACATGTTTTTTGATGTTTAAATATTGCAATGAAATATTTCAGTTTTACAGTGGTGTGAAAAAGTTTTGCATCACCCATATATTTTGCGTTTCTATGCATGTTTTCGTCTGTATTAAGATGAATAATGTACTTGTAAGCATGTGGGTGTTAATTATAGGTTTTATTATTGTTTGGTTCGAGTTCATAAGCATATTTCTGTAAATTAACATGATGAATGTTTGTTTACCACCCCGTGACTTTACCAGTACGAGAAGGATTGTCACACGTTAACCCTCAGGCTACCACGCTATTTTTGTAACACTGACTACCAAGGGGGGGGGGGTGGTTACCACCCCCCTCCTGGATTTTGGGTTTCGTTTGAGATATCATAACTTGTAATACACTCATGGATTCAGCATTCATTTCTGCACAAAATGGTATATTTAGGTTTAAATATATGAAAGCACCCCGAAGTTATGAATTTTTTACCGTAGGCACCCGTCGATTCCACAGAATATAAACTTTCACATAAGCAAAATATTAGATTCTGTGTGTTTTTAACATAATTTATTTAATTAAAAATAGTTTACATATAATAAAGTCCAATATTCAACTATAAAAACTAGTAATAGGTTAGTTTTAGTTACAATAAAAAGAGAAAAAACATGTAAAACATGCTGAAAAACGTTTACGCAGACTTATCGGTTTGCGTTGTAAAAAACCCCAACATTTTCACACATTTAAATTTATTTTGAGCACTTCCGGTCATCAAATGTCAAATTAATTGGTATCAAAAAATAGCCCTAAATGCCCTCTATAGAATGACGTAATTTATTTCTCTTAAAAAATAAATTATGAATAATTTTTAATAGGAAAAACATGAAAATTTTATGAAAATAAAACACCTTTATTTATATTTAAATTTATTTTGAGCACTTCCGGTTGTCCAAAGACAACTCACTGAGCATGGAAATGTAGCCCCACATTCCCTCTACAGAATGGTGTAATTGGTGTCTCTTCATGTCAAAGGACGGATAATATACAGCCGATAATCTAAGGGGGGTGGTATCCACCCCCCCCTGGTGCCTCGGGTATATCGGGTATAACTTTTGAATGGTATGGTATATCATCACACATTTCAGCTCAAAATGTGTGCAAATGAATCCTCTACAGCTACCTAAAACGTCAAAATTTTATTCCTAACGAAAAAAGTTTGATTTGGAAAAAACCTAGAGGGGTGGGGGTGGATACCACCCCCCCTGGTAGCCCGAGGGTTAATGCTTGTTCTGTGCATTAGGGTGGAGTGAAAAAACTGTTTTTCGAATTTTTCTCGAATTTCCAATTCTAATAGCGATCAAAAGTTGCCAATGGTATGACAGAATTGCTACAAAAAATTTGACCTTCCTGAAAACGAAAATCGTGGTTAGCAAGCTGGATTTTTAGCGGTTCCATGGGAAAACAAGATGGCGGACAAAATGGTTGCCAATTGCTTCAAATGACTAAAAGTAAAGTATTGTATGTGATAGGAACACGGTTTTAGACTCTAAATTAAGATTATATGGTTCAAGGAATGTAATGAAATTAAAGATATATATGTAGCATTGCAAAAAATCAAAATGGCGGACAAAATGGCGGCCAGAATATTAGAATGGCTCTAGGTGAAGTCATGTATGCAATGGAATCATGATTTCAGGGTCTAAGTCAACATTTTAGAGGTCAAGGAATACGATGGAACCAATGTCACTCATGTAGCACGGCACGAAAACCAAAATGGCGGACAAAATGGCGGCCAGAATTATAAAAGGGCTACAAGCGAAGGCATGTATGCAATCGGAATTTCTTCTCAGTTTTTTAACCAGGCCTTTGCAAGATGCCATATGGGGGCCTGTGCTGTGGAATTTATCTCACAATTCCCTCAGCAGGTACAAGCCAAGGAGCGGTCTGCAAAAGAACACCGACGAAGTTATCATGCAGCACCTTATCACAGCGCGTCAAACTGACTATCCCACGGATCTGGCATCAATATCGTGCCATAAGCTTCCCTCAAAATCTGTGGCATTGGATGTTTTCTGAAAAGTAACTTGTCCAGTTAGAAACTTTTAACAGAGGCATAGCATTTATTTATTTAGAATATTTTTGTAGGGTCTCTTCAAGGTAGGCTACTCGATATCACTTCCGACCTAACCACGACTGAATAGGACAGTTTTTTAGATTCTTACGGAACGGAGTGGAGTGACCCATGGGCAATAAGCGCTGTGAAAATGAGTGGACATTTAAGGTTGTGGAACCAGCCACAGAGAATGAACTTTACTGTCGAATAGCAGAAGCTCAGCTTGGTCCGTCAACCGAGGAGTGGATCGACGCTGGGTACCCGAGTTGAAAAACAAAGTTCTTGAAAATAAGTGGGGCTCGTCCCTCACAGCACCCATAACCAGCACACAGACCAGGCAATACGCTGCAGGAAACGGAGCCAATGCAAGACATCTGCATATAATATGAGATATGACCAAATTTTGAGATATACCCAATAAATCGTGTCGCATTTCATACGAACAGTTTCCAGATAAATTATTGAATGGACATTCAATTTGGACAAGCAATGGTACAAGCAATAGGGACCCTCCAAAGGCGAATTCATTTGGTGACCTGGCAAATGCAATGGTTGCCCATGTAAAGATACTTTCGATTGGCTACAAGAGGGTCAATAATTATTGTCTTGAATAGGTACTGGACCTGGAAATTGCTAATAAAAAAGTGGAACCATACAGAAATGGGGACTATGACCCCAACTTCATCATTTTATTGTGTCTTGAAATAGCGGTACTCCGTTGTCGGAAAATTGGAAAGGAGGGGTGAGGAGAGGTGGGAAGGGGGTGGAGAGGGTGGGTAGGGGTGGGGAGAGAGTGGGGGAGCGGTGGGGAAGGGGTAGGATAGTCAGTTTGATACGCTGTGATAAGGTGCTGCATGATAACTTCGTCGGTGTTCTTTTGCAGACCGCTCCTTGGCTTGTACCTGCTGAGAGAATTGTGATAATTTGAATGATCATATATGGCAAAATAAAAGAACATTATAGATAAATTCCCCAGCACATCCCCCATATGCCATCTTGCAAAGGCCTGGTTAAAAAAAACTGAAAAGAAATTCCGATTGCATACATGCCTTCGCTTGTAGCCCTTTTAGAATTCTGGCCGCCATTTTGTCCGCCATTTTGGTTTTCGTGCCGTGCTACATGAGTGACATTGGTTCCATCGTATTCCTTGACCTCTAAAATGTTGACTTAGACCCTGAAATCATGATTCCATTGCATACATGACTTCACCTAGAGCCATTTTAAGAATCTGGCCGCCATTTTGTCCGCCATTTTGATTTTTTGCAGTGCTACATATTGGTCTTTAATTTCATTACATTCCTTGAACCATATAATCTTAATTTAGAGTCTAAAACCGTGTTCCTATCACATACACTACTTTACTTTTAGTCATTTGAAGCAATTGGCAGCCTTTTTGTCCGCCATCTTGTTTTCCCATGGAACCGCTAAAAATCCAGCTTGCTAACCACGATTTTCGTTTTCAGGAGGGTCAAATTAGTCTAGAAACACCAGTTAGCAAATTGTTATAATTATGATTTGCTTCTAACAGTGGAATTTTCAGATTCCAAGCCTGGTCTAAAAATGCCTGACAGTACTGAAAATCAATATGGCGTCCTTAAATCGTCCGGTAGAGGGCAGAAGACGTCAACATAGGAAGGTCAACTTTTTTGTAGCAATTCTGTGATACCATTGGCAACTTTTGATCGCTATTAGAATTGGAAATTCGAGAAAAAGTTTTTTCACTCCACCCTACTGTGCATAGTGCAATGTGTTGGGATGAAATAACCGGTATGTGTGCTTGTAAGTGTTGAAGAACAAGAGCTGGCCAATAAAATATTGATGCATCACTAACACAGAAACGGCCTTTTCAAGGCCACTAAATCATAAAGAAGGCTTACGAGCACACATGCCGGTTATTTCATCCAAACACATTGCACTATGCACACTGCAAGGGTAGCAGTTTTTCTGTGCATTCAATACTTCAAAACATGTTGGGTTTTTTTCATTGAAATATTTTTAAAAAAATCAGAAATGAAATATTGCAAATGAAATATTTCACGCTCACATCACTACGGACCGGTCTGAGTACGGCCCGCAACGTTCCCTCTAAGGTTTGCCGGTGGTTGTGCAAAATTGGAATCTCTTGTGCAACAATTTTCAGTTTCATTTTTTTGTGTGCAAAATTTTTGCGGCAGAAAAGAAAGTTCAGTCAAACACAAATACAAGACGGAATAATTATCAAGAAACTGTGCAGTAAATGTGCGTGTTAGTGTGGGTGTGTCTGTGCGTGCGTGGGTGTGTGTGGGTGGGGTGTATGGGTGTGAGTGTTTGTGAGTCTTGCATTTATGTCTTCCATGAGAGTCATCAGTTGTATAAATAATTCGTGGTCCGCTGCAGATCTTTCATGCAGAAAGAACGAACTTCGTGTGTACATTTTAAATGAAGGCCTGTATACCATGCGCCCGGATAGGCCTATAGGTCTGAAGGGATGGACGCAGTGATCAAAGTCAATTTTTTTGGCAACAGCTTGAAAATTGCCAAGAGGTAAATTAAAGACATATGTATTTTTGTAGAGGTTTTCAAATGTAAATTTCTCTGTTTCATTTTATGTATAGACCTATCATTAATAGGCCTACTTATGCTAACGTTGGTGCTTTTGTGAGAAGAAATTTATTACAAAACAAAATATATGCTACCATGTAGTCATTAAAATAGGTGTCAATTTTCCAATGGGGATAGTGCCCCTCTAACCCCTGTATGTGAGTACCCATGGTCCTGATGTTAAATAAAGTTTGCTCTTGACGAGGCTATCTATATCTACATCGTCGGCTCCCAAGTCCCAACCTTTTTCTGGTTTTTACTTTAACCTGATTCATCGGACTAAAGCAATAATATTATATGCAGCCACTAGCCTATATAGGACTAGCCTAGGCTACTCCGTAACTTTAAGCAGACCATCATCAACAGTTTATCATTTTCGATTTCTTGCCAACCACATTTGGACAATTTGCTAGCAGTATTAGCTCCTTTCCAGAAAAATTATGTAAATGTTAATTAGTTTACAATAATATTGCGACTGACTGATTGTGATGATTTTTCTGGAGTTTTCCCCAACAAACAAAATAGTCTACATATTTCCCCCTCCCATAGGCTAGCCTTCGTCAATAAAAATCTAACAATGTCAGCTAATCAAAATTCCATTTGCGCCATTGTCGATATGAATACCAGCCTCTGTCCTCTATGTCAGCTGAACCTAGAAATCTACTAAATATGACCAGAGCTAAACGCTGACTGGCCCGTTACTTGATTCCTTTCCGTATTGTCCCTACGTGTCACAGCTCCACACTTCTGGTAGCCAGTTGCAAATGGCGAACGCGCATATATAATCACCTATTATCCTTTGCAAATGGCCAATTCGCCTATTCAGGGCCCAAACCACTAATTACAGCCGTTTTTCGTCACAGTCACAGACTTTCTCACTTTGAGAGTCGCCACGAGACAAAAATTGAATTGAATTGAATACTCATTTATTGACTTGCAATGTCACATCAATAATCACATAACAGAAACAGACATTAACAACAAAACTTCAACAAGGAATTAATTGTTAGAAACTTAATATTAGTGCAGGTCAATGAGTCAGCCGACAAAGGTCAAAAAGACCCGCTTAAACTCGGCTGGCTCATTTACAAACTTAATTCTTGCATAAGTAAATGTGGAGAATCAAAATTCCACCAGATAAGGAGACACCAATAACACATTAAAAATAAGGTTAAGTTGAATATGAGGCAGTACACAAAAATAGCAGAATAACATAGGGCCACACACTATAATTTAATGTAAATGCAAAGCCTGAGAACATCATAAGCTCAAGCATAATTATATCTCACTCAGACGGGGAGGAGGCATTCCCATAAACTTCTTTTTAAAATCCCCATTATAACCTACACATATATAAAAAGTACTTTAATTTATTTTTAAAATGTTTGATGGATACAGCAGTTCTTATATCCACAGGAAGAGAATTCCATACCGGTGGGCCAGTGCATTTAATACAGAATTGCTTAAGATTGAGTCTTGCGCTGGCACATCGATAATTCTTAGAAAACCTAGTGTCATGGTCATGGATATCAGAGCCGAGAGAAAAGAATCCATCAAAGTTGGGAGGCAACATACGATGATGATACCTGAACATAAACAGTCCTATTTGCATTGGAGGTCAATGGGGTTAGCTAGATCGCGCGCGCAAACTGACAAAATGGCCGGAGATAATTTTCTGCACTATCGCCGTTGTTTTACATCCTAGATGCAGATTTAAAGAAAAATAAAAAGAATAAGTAACTCAAACTGAATTATTTGCGCGGCAGATAAATCTTCTGCGCGGCAGGAGTTTTTCTTCTGCGCGGCCGCGCAATCACGCAGCTTAGAGGGAACGTTGAGTGCGGGCTGGCGGAAGAAGGGGGCTGAGGTTCGGACCGGTCGGAGTCCGGGCTGGCGGTGGAAGAGTGTTGAGTCCGGGCTGGCTTGGGAAGGGTGTTGAAGGGTGCTGAGTATGGGCTGGCGGTGGAAGGGGCTGAGATCCACAAGGACAGCAATTTTGAATTTTGCTACAATAGCGTCGATGCTTATGCTAAAAGAATGCGCCACAGACCGTGAAGAGGTTATGTGCACCACGTCCGGCCCGCCTCCTGAGGCGTACGCCGGTAGTCGTGTACAACTATACAATATACATTGGGAAATGGGGTGTTCATTGAGCAACAACGGTCATGGGCGGAGACTTGAGGCCAGCGGACGGTCCACGAGACCCCGAAGTTTGTGGTTGAGGATGGAGATGATGTTCCCTCTCCCAATATTTAAGAAATATCTGAGAAATGTCATTGTAACTTTCTATAGCGTTATCTACTGTTTATCCATAATGAACAATTTTGTTAGGATGACAGCAAAAACTGCTACCCTTGCACTGTGGAATTCGATAATTTACACAACGTGGAGCGACATTTTTTGAACTCATGAGAAATAGAAGCAGGATCAGGGCTTAAAGTGTGCCAGGACGGTCATGGACGGCGTCCAGGCACTTATTTTCGAGGCTGGACGCCGTTCTGCCACTTATTTGGCCAGCACTGCCTGAACGGTCGTCCATGACTGCATGGACGGCGTCCATGCAGTTACGGACGACCGGCCATGACTGCCTAAAAATGGCTCCATTTGAGGTCGACACAGCCAAAAAGGCGCTGGTCGCTGGGGCTCCGCCCCAGACCCCGCTGCGGGAGATTACGGTCAAGACAAAAACCTTTCTCTTTTACACTAACATTTTGATTTCTATTGTTTCTAATCTCCCCTCAAAATTCAACCTCTGCTCCGCTTGCACTCACCTCTGCTGCTTTCCATTCACGGCTGAAAACCGAACTCTTCAAGCTACCCTATCCAGATTCCAATCAGTTTCCATCACCCAACTACCACCATCACCGACAACCACCGTAGCACCACGCTGTCTCCTCGGCTTGACCTCCCCGAATTTTGACCTGGCACCGGAACGGAAACGGCAGCTCTGGCTATAATTGCGGACTTGATTTGATATAGCGCCGGTGAATAAGCTGGTTTCCCTGACGTGGCTTTTGTGGGCGCTGAGAAATTCTCGAAGATTTACATTACATTACATTATCCTGGTAGCTTGTGACACTAAAACCCACTTATTTTGGAAGTTTTCGCGACTTTATCGCTCACAAATAGCTGGCAAAAAAGAGCCTAAAAATGGCTCCATTTGAGGTCGACACAACCAATATGCGCTGGTCGCTGGGGCTCCGTCCCAGACCCCGCTTACGACGCTCCCCCAGACCCCCTAATCGGGACGGGCTTCGTGCCTTCGGCACTCGCATCTTCGCGCCTTCGGCGTCGCCACTGACGACCAATTACGATACAGCGTCCTGGCACTTCTTTTTTTACACTTTAAGCACTGAGCAGGATGAAGGTATTTCTATGTCTGAAATAGAAGCTGGATTGACGAAAATAACGAGCGAGAAATAAAAGCTGGATGAAGGTATTTCTAGGTCTGTATTAGACGCTGGTCCTGGGCACGACGTTGGTCCTGGGCACGACGTTAAACTGCATCCATCCTCCGCCACAGGGAACCAACAACGTCTCTGTGCCGGTCCTAAGCCCGGACATAGGAAGGTTTGCCAGATGGGTGGAGATACACTGGCAGAAAAAGACCAAGACCATAGAAATCCGCAAAACCACGACACAAGTGACATAGCGACCCAGATGCTTCAAGGTGTCATGATGTGGAGCATACATGCACAGGCCGGTCAGGACAGACCGGTGGAGAGAGTCGGGGGAAAGAGCATACGTGGGCCACATACGGGCATTGTCCCAGGCTGTCCTTCGTACCTCTCTCCCAATATTCTCTTCAATCGGACAAGGTGGTCTAGCGACTCCAAGATGTTAATGGTATGGAGCGGACCTGCTGACCGGACCGGCTGAAGCTGGGAAGCATGATGCGAGACAGACTCAGACAGAGAGTGGTGTCGGACACCTACGGGTTGTTAACCCACGGACAACGATGATGACGATGATGATGAATAGACGCTGGATTGAACAAATTCGCAAATAAACGCGGTACCGATCGTCCGCGGTAGTGACGGTGCGCGGTAGTAAAAAAGGCGGTATTGTGCGCGCGGTATTGTGTGCGCGGTATTGTGTGCGCGGTATTGAGAGTAAACCGTACCGTCCCTGTGCTATTCACAGTGACTATCACCTGTACAACCAACCAACCAACCAACCAATCAATCAATCAATCAACCAATCAATCAATCAATCAACCAATCAATTGACTATTGTAATTCTGTTCTTATTGGCCTGCCTAAAGTTCGGCTAGCTCCTCTGCAATCTGTACTCAATGCTGCTGCTAGGCTCATTGCCCGTCTTCCTCGATTCTCCCACATTTCTACATTCATGACTGAACAACTTCACTGGCTTCCACTCTCGGCCCATATACAATTTAAAGTCCTGATTTTAGTCCTTAAGTCTCAATTGGGTCTTGCCCCGAAGTATCTGTGTGATCATATACTTCGCCCTCTTTCTGCCACTTCGTTGCGTCCTGTTAGGTACTCTGATCGGCATGACCTCTTTGTCCCCTGAGTCAGGACCGCCATGGATCAGTCCAGATCATTTGCCTGCATTGGTCCCTCCCTATGGAATGGGCTTCCCCCATCAGATCACTCTGCCATTCTCTCTGGTAGCGTATCATCGTCTTTCTCTCGTCTGAAAACTTGACTTTTTTCTCGGGGTTGAATGCACTGGGAGCGCTTCCGAAAGGCTCTTCGTCCCCTTAGAATTATAATGCTCTATCATAGATTTTTGCGAAACCGAGAAAAACGAGGTCAAAGTTTGGGCACTGTTTTAAGCCAAGAATTTTAAACTAGATTCTTTTGAAGGATAATATCATCATTTCTAGGTTCCCGCTAGTGACTTACTTGCAAAATAAGGTTTATTTTCATAAAAACAAGTGAAATAATATCGAAAATAGCAAAAAAGTGCAAAAATACATGTTAGAGCAATATAATTCCAAACGACGAAGTACATGTAGTTGTAATAATGCTCTAAGTTAAACATGCAGCAGCGTTTATTTAATAACGTCCTGAGTATAATATTGCTCTATCATAGTTTTGTAACAGAGAACTTGGACGCTCTAGCCTGACAACTTTTTATTTTACCATTCCGGGACAACCGTAACTAATTTGGTGCTATTCAGTAACGTTTTGCTGTAACATGACGAATCCAGACGCCAATGATAGAGCATTATGATACTAACAAAGTCTATTCCGTAATGTTTTGCTGTAACATGACGAATCCAGCCTTGTGATTGGATGCCAATGATAGAGCATTTATAACACTAACAAAATCGATTAAGTAACGTTTTGCTGCAACATGACGAATCCAGCCTTGTGATTGGATGCCAATGATAGAGCAATATAATACTAACAAAGTCTAGATTGGAAACAGGTTCTCATGATAGAGCATTTAAATACTGACTTATAACTAAGAAACGACCGCTTCGATCAGCTAGCTTCTTTGTCTAATGATAGAGCAAATGCTACACTGAAGAGATTGATACCAAACTCGATTTTTTCAAAAATTCATGATAGAGCATTATAATTCTAAGGGGACGTCTTGCTGCAAGAGGCGCTTTATAAATGGTCAGATACAATACAATACAATACAATACTGCCGTGCTAAGCAAAAAGACAGTAACTCAAGTTTTTCCGTTTTTGAGTTAGCACTTGTTTTCACATCCTGACAACATGTTCTATCACATCTGGAAGCAAGGAAACGGTATCGGTCCGGGAACATGGAAAAAAAACGGAAACGAAATTAACAGTATCTCAAAATTGGGTCGTCGTGCTAAGCAAAAACGCAGTAACTTGAGTTACTGTCTTCTTGCTTAGTATTCCATGTACAGGGTGCGCCAAAAAAAAAGACCCCCCCTAGGTTTTTTGCCAATATTTTTGCCAAAAGTTAGATTTTCGAAATGAAATTTTACAGTCTTAAAGACAATTCATATTTACACATGGTGGCCGGATTTCATCAACATATTTCAAACAGAACAAAAGTTATGCCACATTTAGAGAGGCGACCCACCGTTTTTTGACGATTCAAAAACGAAACGGGGAAAAATTAGGTTTTTTGCCAATATTTTTGCCAAAAGTAAGAATATCGAAATGAAATTTTACAGGCTTAAAGACAATTCATATGCACACATGATGGCCAAATTTCATCAAAATATTTCAAATACGACACAAGTTATACCACTTTTAGTGAGGCCACCCACCGTTTTTGACGATTCAAAAACGAAACGCAACAAAAAGTCACAAAAACGTGATTTTATGAAGTTTAATCTCTAATAACTGTTGTCAAAATAACTTGGTAGTGCTTCAAAACTTGTGTTCAATGTGCCCACCACCCGTGCCAAAACTTATTTTGAGTTTCTATGCAGGGTTCTTGATGGAGCTGTTGATTATCTGACAGATTCATTATTATTTCTTATTTTAAGAATTTGATTGTCATCTTGCCATGTGACTTCTCAGTGACGTGCGGCTACGTTGGTACCCTGTTTCTTTTTTAAATAGTAATAATAATGATCATCTGTCAATATCAAGGCTATTTGATAATAATTATTTGAGATGAGACTTAATAAAATTGTGTTTTTGCTGCGTTACGTCGTTGAATTGTCAAAAATTGGGGGGGGGTGGCCTCACTAAAAGTGGTATAACTTTTGTTGCTTTGGAAATATTTTGATGAAATCTGACCATCATATGCAGATATGAATTGTCTTTAAGCATGTAAACTTTCATTTCGATATTCTTACTTTTGGCCAAGATATTGGCCAGAATAATTAGATTGAATTTTTATTAGTTTTTGTTGCGTCACGTTTTTGAATCGTCAAAAAACGGTGGGTGACCTCTATAAAAGTGGCATAATTTTTGTTCTGTTTGAAATATTTTGATGAAATTTGGCCATCATGTGTAAAAATGAATTGTCTTTAAGACAGTAAATTTTCTTCTCAAAATTCTTACTTTTGGTCAAGATATTGGCAAAAATCTTAGGGGGGGTCTTTTTTTTGGCGCACCCTGTATATTCAAGGCCGGCCGATTTACAGATATTTCAATATATCGGCTTTCAAATCACCTAGAATCGTCATCTTGGTGTCAAAACGTACACATTAAAGGTCAAGGATTCCAATGGGGCCATTACAAAGTTCCCCATGACCTCAATGACGGCCATTTTGGAAAATGGCCGCCATTGACGACCCAAAAAGAGGGATTTTTCAATATCTCGGCTTTTATTTCACTTGGAATCGTCATCTTGGTGTCAAAACATACACATCTCAGGTCAAGGATCCCAATAGGGCCATCACAAAGTTCCCCATGGCCTCAATGGCGGCCATTTTCCAAATTGGCGGACCCAAAAGAGGGATTTGTTAATATCTCGGCTTTCAGTTCACTTGGAATTGTCATCTTGGTGTCAAAACATGAACATCTTAGTCAGGGATCTCAATAGGGCCATCACATAGTTCCCAGTGACCTCAATGACCACCATTTTCCAAAATGGCCGACCCAAAAAAAGGGATTTGCAAAATTCACATTTTGGACGGCCATTTTGAAAATGACCGCCATTGAGGCCAGATGAAGTTTTGGGAGACCCCATTGGAATCCTTGTCCCTAAATATGTATATTTAGGCACCAAGATGACGATTCTAAGTGGAATTAATGCTGAGATATTAAAAAATCACGATTTTGGTCGGCCATTTTGAAAAATGGCCGCCGTTGTTGCCAGATTTGGTTTTAAATGGCACTATTGGAATCATCGTCCCTAAATATGTATGATTAGACACTAAGATGACACTTCTACGTTAAATAGAAGCCGATATATTTAAAAATATGTATATCTGTCGGCCATTTTGGAAAATGGCTGCCATTGGGGCCAGAGGGCAAATCTGCAATGACCCTATAGCCAAATATTTTTCTTAGGACATGTTCGTGGTATATACCAAATTTCATTCTTGTATCGCAAAGAGAACAATTGTTTTTCACCAGCCCTCTCTACCATACGATGAGTTACTGCTTTCTTGCTTAGCATCAAATCGATGTTCAATTCTTCGATACTAAGCAAAAAAGCAGTATCTCATTTTTATACAATTTTTACACAAATTTTACGAAAAACGAGTTTAGTTCCAAAATTCAGTAGTTTATGTATAACTGTTTGCAAAAATTCAGAAAGATTCTAGCTTTATTTCTGGTTGAATTAAACCGATTTCTTCTTTATCGTTTTACGCAAAATCGTCTTTTTTGAGTTACTGTCTTTTTGCTTAGCACGGCAGAATACAATACAATAAGTTATAATATTATATTCATCCATAGATATTGAAATTGATATTGCATATAAAGACGTGGTAGACCTGTTGCGTACTCCCTTTTTGGGCAGTACTTAGTTGCATCCCCCCTTCGTGAAATTCCCACCTAGTGTAGGCAGCCTCACCGAAAGGGGGCACCGAGGGGGCAAGAGCATTTGGGGGACACTTGGGAGAAGAGAAGACACGAGAAAGAACCAAGATGTCCTTCGTATGGCCAAAGATGCGTCGAGATGTGGTAAAGTTTTGTAAATCATGTGTAAAGTGTCAGCTGAAAGCACGAAGTTTCGTGATGGATCGAGTGCCGATTACGCCAATACCAAGAGAAGATGTACCGTTCAGGAGAATGACAATGGACGTGGTAGGACCAATAGAACCGACGTCAGCAGCAGGACATAAGTATTGTTTGTGCATAGTGGACTCATGTACAAGATGGCCGACAATCTTTTTGCTGAAGTCATTGACTGCTAAGGCTGTATGTGAGGCTTTGATGAAGCTATTCATGGATGTAGGCGTGCCGTCAGTGATCACAAGTGACAGAGGAACAAATTTTACAGCCAGTCGAACAAGAGAATTTTTGAAATTGATGGGATGCTGTCCTAAATTCGATTCGCCAGGACATCCAGAGGCCGCAGGATTAGTGGAGAGATGGAACCAGACGTTCAAGAAGATGGTTCATCATGTCATTGTGGAAAATCCGAGGCAGTGGCATAAAATCATTCCATTTACCGTGTGGGCATTGCGAGAAGTGCCTAATGCAACAACCGGGGTGGCACCGTACATGTTGGTGTATGGAAAGTTGCCAAGAGGACCATTAACAATCCTAAAGGAAAGCTGGACAAAAGAAATCAATTTACCACCGAACATTGGAGTACAACCGGCAAAGTACTTGAATAATTTAAGAGCAGATATGGAGAAAGCTTTGATATTCGCTGAGAGTTGTGCAGAGGAGAAGCAAAAACAGTATGCCAGCCAATATAACAAGAGAGCAAAAGATAAAGAATTTGAACTTGGAGAAAACGTCATCGTACTATATCCGACGTCAACCAACAAATTGATCTCACGATGGCATGGTCCATGTACTGTCCTACAAAGAAGATCCAAATATTCATATCTCGTGGACATGAATGAAAATGGTCAACGAATTGTGCATGCCAACAAAATGAGAAAGTTCATCACAAGAACATTATCATGTGGTCTTATCGTGGAAGAGGACGACGAATTTGGATCAGTGGTAGAAATACCGTTGAAAGAAGACTATTCAGAGACGAAACAGAAATCACTTCAATTGGATTATGAACAAATTGGACATTTAACGAGCGAACAACAGAAACAGTTACTGGATGTACTCAATCGTTATGCAGACAGATTTTCGGACAAACCTGGACTATGTACGCTGGTAGAACATGAAGTGGTGTTGAAACCGGACTTTCGAGAGAAGGAGTTCATGGCATATCGCATACCACTACTAGGTTTACTATCATTTGGTCGAAAGTCATTTGGTCGAAATCATTTGGTCGAAATCATTTGGTCGACGATCAAAAAGTCGAACGATCAAAAAGTCGAATGATCGTTAGGTCGACAATCAAAAAGTCGAACGATCAATAGATCGACAATCAAAAGGTCGACAATCAAAAGGTCGAAAATCAAAAGATCGACATTCAAAATGAAGCATGTTTAATTAAGAGAATTCCGACAATTTTACTACAAGTGCGCACACTCAAACATACATACATGTACCAGTGATGTAGGACTCGAGTCCGGCAAAAGACTCGAGTCCGACTCGAGACCGATTTTCTGCGGACTCGGACAGTCAGGACTCGGACTTGGACTCAGACTCGAAGCCCTGGACTCGAAATTTGACTCGGTGACTCAAACAGGCCACAACCTGCATGTATTGCCACAACCAATTCAGTCATTTCGTCTTCTTTGTTCATCACTATGGACTTCGACCTTTTAATCGTTCTGATGCATTGAAAATTTTTGCACCTTTGGTCTTACAGTCCGTTAGGCGTAGGCCTATACACTGTCCTTGATTTATTGGCTAATTCATTTGGTTTTCATTTCACTTTGGAAATGTTTTTCGACGCTATGTAAAATTTCGCACCTTCCTCACACTTTCCTTTTGACCTGTTCAGTAACTTCAGTTCGGTCTATGCTTGACTTCGACCTTTTTTCATCGTTCCGATGCATTGACAAAATTTCGCACCTTTCGTCTTACAGTGCGTTAGGCCTATACACTCTCCTTGCTTTATTGGCTAATTAATTTTGTTTTCATATCACTTTATGTAGTTCAGAACCTCCCTCTCTCACAGACTGATCGTGGTTCAAGTGTGTATATGAGTGTGTGTCGGAGTGTTTGTATGTATGTTTGAGTGTGCGCACTTGTAGTAAAATTGTCGGAATTCTCTTAATTAAACATGCTTCATTTTGAATGTCGATCTTTTGATTTTCGACCTTTTGATTGTCGACCTTTTGATTGTCGATCTATTGATCGTTCGACTTTTTGATTGTCGACCAAACGATCATTCGACTTTTTGATCGTTCGACTTTTTGATCGTCGACCAAATGATTTCGACCAAATGATTTCGACCAAATGACTTTCGACCAAATGATAGGATACCCCACTAATATACCGTGCAGAAGTGGAAAAACAAATACAAGAAATGCTGAAAGAAAACATCATTCAACCGTCATCAAGCAGAATGGCAAGTCCACTTGTCATTGTCAAGAAGAAGGATGGATCCTTGAGATTAGCTTGTGACTACAGGTACGTTAATTCCTTTACTGAAAATTGTCGATATCCTATGCCGATCGTCAATGATGTCTTGAGCAAAGTCGGGAAATCCAAGTTTATTTCCGTCATGGACTGTCGCAGTGCCTACTGGTCTTGTCCTGTGACGAAGAGCGATCAATGGAAAACGGCGTTTGTTACACATAATGGACTGTACGAGTTTACACGAGTTCCATTCGGCATGATTAACTCTGGACGGACTTTTGTAAAAGCGATTAACATGATTTTGCAACCGATTAATGAATTCACTGAACCGTATGTGGATGACATTGCAGTACATTCTGATGATTGGGACATTCATTTAAGACGTTTAGAATTGTTTTTGAAACAAATAAGTTTGCATAATGTGACATTGAACTTGAAGAAATGTGTGTTTGGTAAGAGTGAGGTGAAATTCATCGGTCACCTTATAGGGTTAGGGAAGAAGATGATGAATCCAGATACGATTGACAGTTTGATTAATTTGAAGAACCCTGAGACGAAGAAGCAAGTGAAACAAGTGCTAGGATTTTTTGGATTGTATAGACAGTTTATTTGTAATTTTGCTGAAATTGCTAAACCATTGACAGACTTAACCAGCAAGAAAGTACCTGAGAACATTGTTTGGACTGATGCACAGCAGAAATATTTTGATTCTCTTAAAGAGATTGTATTGTCAAATGTGGTTCTATATATGTTTGAAGTTGGTAAACCATTTAATTTGTATTGTGATAGCAGCGATTTTGCTGTGGGAGCTGTGCTGTCACAGGTGGACAATGAAGGGATAGAACGTCCCGTTTCATTTATCAGTCAGAAACTGACAGATACCCAGAGGAGATGGGCGACGATTGAGAAGGAAGCCTATGCAATCATATGGGCTTTAAACAAATTGAAAGAAATTGTTATTGGTTCTAAGATCAATGTGTTCACAGACCATAATCCTTTAGTTTACTTGACTGAATCAATGTCGAAATCTGCTAAGTTAGTCAGATGGTCATTATCATTACAAAATTTTGACATTCTGTTGAACTACAAGAAGGGAAAGCTGAATGTAGTAGCTGACTGTTTATCTAGATTATAGTGTAAGATATTTTATGATGCATTAATGTAGGAATTGTTAGTATTGTTTTAATTAATGTACGTTCGCTAATTTTTAAAGATAATTAGCTGTCTTTAATAGAATGGAAAGAGGTAATGTAAGCTAGTTTGATATAGTGTAGGGCCTGCAGCGGTCAGTTGATTGTTTGTACACTCGCGACCGTGCCAGACAGACCAGCTGCGTTTTTGGCGCGCGTGTCTAGACGCCTCGTCTAGACGGCCGATGGTTTATGCCGCACGTTACTCCAGCGGATATGGAGAAAATGCAATTGTACAAAACTATCGAATCGAAAGCATCGGTACCCGTCGCGTATCGAGCGCGTCAATGCGATACTATAACGGTTCCTCAATCGACTACTTTTAGCTGGCGTCTTAGCGTCAAAACGGCTCCTGAAAAACATAGGTGGATTGTCGTAGGATTCCAAACCGATAAAAGCGACGACCAAGAACATAGCCAATCGATTTTCAATCATTTTAACCTCAAAAACATGTACGTGATGATGAACCAAGAGAGATATCCGGCGGTCGACTACGACCTATCGTTTCCCAAACAGAAATTTTCGAGATCCTATATCTTATCTTATCTGACAATTTATAAAGCGCTTCTTGCAGCAAGAGCCTTTCAGAAGCGCTCCCAGTGCGTTCATCTCCGATAAAAAAGGCAAGTTTTTAGACGAAAGAAAGATAAGGGTACACTACCAGAGAGGATGGCAGAGCAAACTGATGGGGGAAGCCCATTCCATAGAGAGGGACCAATGCAGGCAAATGATCTCGATTGCGCCATGGTGGTCCTGACTCGCGGGACAAAGAGGTCAAGCCGATCAGAGGACCTAAGAGGACGCAGCGAAGTGGCAGAAGGGGGGCGAAGTATCTGATCACACAGATACTTCGGAGCAAGACCCATTTGAGACTTGATGACCAAAATAAGGACCTTAAATTCTATACGGGTCGAGAATGGAAGCCAGTGAAGTTGTTCAGTCATGAATGAAGAAATGTGGGAGAATCGAGGAAGGCGGGCAATGAGCCTAGCGGCAGCATTGAGTACAGATTGCAGAGGAGCTAGGCGAACCTTGGGTAGACCAATAAGAACAGAATTACAATAGTCAAGCCGAGAACAGACAAAAGCATGAACAATTGAGGTAAAGATCGAAGATGTGACAGATTTGCGAATAGCCCTGAGACGCCTTAGCTGGAAGTAGGAAGAGCGAGTAAGATTGGCAATGTGCTCAGTGAAGGTAAGAGAACTATCTAGGGGTGACACCTAGGTCACGAACACTGGAGGAGAAGTTGAAGTGAGGAAAAGTTTGAGAGAGCAGTGTGTAGTCAAGTTTTTGAAGCTGTTGAGGAGTGCCAAACCAAATCAACTGGGTTTTGAAAGAGTTCAAAGAAAGACGATTAGATGACATCCACAGATGTAGATCTTGTGATAGAGCATCAATTCGACCTGCAAGAAGGAGTTGAGCAGAAGAGGGTCCATGGAAATAGGCTTGGACATCATCAGCGAAAAGGTGGCCAGTTGCAGAGTGGCCAGGGAAAAGAGAGGTAATGCCAGCCGTGTACAGGATGAAAAGGAGTGGGCCTAGGACAGAACCCTGAAAAACACCCAAGACAACAGGAACCCACTGAGTCCTAGAGTCACCAGAGATGATCATTTGGGTGCGATCAGACAGGTAGGACCGAAACCAAAGGAGAGGAGAACCCTTGAGTCCGCATGATGTTTCAAGTCGTTGCAAGAGAATCAACCATGTCAAAGGCTGCAGAGACGTCGAAGAGAGCCAAAAGAGTGACTTGAGACTTGTCAACAGCAGAGTAAATATCAGAAAGCATGGAAAGGAGGGCTGTTTCCGTAGAGTGATTAGCCCTATAGCCAGACTGGTGGGATGGAAGGAGACCCGATTGCTCAAAGATAGGCAAGAAGTTGCATGGATACAAGTCTTTCAAGAGTCTTAGACAGAAAAGATAGGTTTGAAATTGGGCGATAGTTTTGACTGAGACTAGGGCTATAGAGACGCGGCTACGTTTAGCGAAAACTTCTACGGAATGGACCAGTTGATTACGATTACGCAAAGCAACATCATCCAGCCGATTATAAAGATCTATAGATATCCGCTCATGGTATTCGACGTTAGTAAACAGTCGGAACGACTTAAATCGACGGTCGTCGATATCCAAATCAAGGCTACTTTCAGCGCCGTGGTCCCAGCCAAAACACAAGCTTACGCGGCTATAATTTCGAATAAGTTGTTAAACTTCCAATCCGACGGGCAGAAAAATGAGCGTGGTATATTAACACTTGAGTGCCCAAGGTAATTTTTGGTACACGAAGGCCCAAGGGGGGGTCCGCGCGGACCCCAGCGTTTTCATGCTAATTTCGTGAGAAGGGATTGGAATATCGCAACAGAAGTTGGTTCTATGTGATCCCAAGTGAATTTGCAATCGATTGACGTATCTTATGTTAAAATTGAACCACCTGGTGTAAAATAATAGTGTTATAATCTCGTGACACATTTTATGCTTGTTTGCGTTATTTACCGAAGGAAGCCTAATACGCGTGTATGAATATCAGCCGAATATCATGCGGTACCCTTAGTATATGCTGTGATTGTGGGGTACAGGGTAGGACAATACTCACGAAAAATATACCATTCTATGCCCAAATGGTTGGTCTAGGAATACCTAAAAGCATTTCTGCAGATTCATAGCCTTTAAAAAGTTATCCGGGGAAAACAGGCCTGGGGTCCGGTCGGACCCCCCCCTTGGGCACTCGAGGGTTAAAGAAAAAATGTTCTAATATAAAAAGAAAATTGAAACTCTCGCAGCTAAAATCGTTAATGAAGGAACACGGAATAAATTTTAGTTATATGAACAAACCTGGAATGTTAAGGATACTCGTTGAGAAGGGTATTTTACCAGAATCAGAATTGCCCGAACCGGTGAAGGAGAAAAGGCAAGCATTACCCAAGTATGAGTATTTAAAAACCATTAGAAATAATCCTATAAGAGTCGAAATCCTAGACAAAGACACTAGCGAAGCCGTCATCTACCCATCGTTGTATAAGGCTAGCATGACTATAACAACCGGTATGGCCACGCTGAGGGCTTATAATGGTAAAGTCTGGAGAAAAAGATATTCAATTACGGTGCACAACGAAAACGAAAACGAGGAAGATAACATAACTGATAATCAAACATCTCCCGAATAATGAGACTTATAGATACCTATCGCGTGTACTCGAACGATAGGTATCTACGGTTAAAAATACGGAGAGTCGAGCTATAAATCAGCAAGTATATTATAAAGGTCGTAAAAATGCCGCTGAAAAGTCTCCAGCTATTGTGGTTGTAGCGATGGACGACCAAACGAATATCTCGAGGTAATCGGTTTCGGTTAAGGAAACTATGCTGCTACCGGTTGAATTGTTATGCGAACCTCCCGTACCCCTCCGCCCGCAATTTGCATGTGCCACGTTCCATTTTTAACCCTATGACGCACACCTTCCGCGCCAACGCATTTAGCACACCAGGGGTCCAATGGACCCCACCGATAACATGGGTTGAAATTATATCATATAGATAGAACATGGGGATGAACGACTTAAATTTATGTTGTACATAGCACATGCACTCGAGGAACATGTTTGGGTCAAAATGGAGGCCGAAAATTAACCCTCTAGGGCTGCCAAGGGGGGCCGGTGGTATCCCCCGGTTAAGTTTTCTCACCATCAAACATTTCTCGTATGGAATAAAAAAATTACATTTTAAGTACTTGCAGGGGGTTCATTTACAAACATTTTGAGGTAAGATTTGTGATGATACCCCATACCGTTCAAAAGTTATACCCGATATACCCTAGGTACCAAGAGGGGAGGTGGAAACCACCAACTTAGGTTAACGACTGTAATATTTTATCCGTCATTTATTATGAAGAAGAAACATTCTGCCCCTTCATAGAGGGAATGTAGGGCTACATTGTCATGCTAAATAATTTGTCTTTTCATGACCGGAAGTGCTCAAAATAAATAAAAATATGTGAAAAATGGTGATTTTCATAAAAATTTCCTAGCGAGAATTTCTAGCTTGCTCAATAATTTTGACCAGTGGCGCAGCCAAAAAACATTAGGAGTTGCCATTTGTATGTATGTAATACTATGTATGTACAATTGTACATGTATGTATGAATGTATGCATGTATGTATGTATGTATGTATGTATGTGTGTGCATGTATGTATGCGTGTATGTATGTATGTATGTATGTATGCATTACACATGCATATGTATCTGTGTATGTATACATTTATGTATGCATGAATGTATGTATGTATGTATTTATGTATGTATGTATGAATGAATGTATACATGCTGTATGTTTGTAAGTATGTATGTACGTGTTTTTGTTTGTATTTATTTATGCGTGTATATAATATTTATGTGTGTACGTACGTAATCTATTCAGGCACTATTGTAGGTAAGCCTATGTATGCTTGTATGTACAAATGTGCAGTGTATGTGCATGTATGTATGTGTGTATATATGTAAGTATGCATGTAGCTATGTATGTGTGTATGTTCGTAAACATACATGCACACATACATACGTACATGCATACATACATAAGTACATACATACATACATACATACATACATACATACATACATACTCATACACGCATACATACAAACATACATACATACATACATTCATATATTCATATGGATATACAACATACATGCATGCATGCATGCATGCATGCATGCATGAATGCGTGCACATATATACACAATACATACATTATTATATATACATTCATACATACACATACACACATATATACATACATGCATACTACACTGTATCTAAGTATAAACTTAGGGATGGGGGTAATTGCGGGGCGGGGGTAATGTCCCACTGTGGGTAATGTCGAGGGGCAATGGGGGGAGTAACGGCATGGGTTATGGGCCGGGGATATGTCCTGTTCCCATTATGTATGTATGTATGCAGCATGGATCTATCAATGCTGAAGCCTGGGGTCCGTTGGACCCCAGGTGTGCTAAATATGCCCTAGGTGTCTTTCTCAATTTTTTTCATATCAACCAGGGGTGCTACAGTCTCCCAACTTTTTTGTACATGTAGGGGGATGAATTGTTGAGGAATTTGAATTATTTCAGATTTTTACTATTCATATCAAAAAAGATATTCAAGATATCGCACCTCTGGGGTCCGATGGACCCCAGGTGTGCGTTATAGGGTTAAACAGGAAGACGTTACCATGTGCGGCATTGCTATTGGTACAAAATTCTATGTACGTCGAAACGATATAGTATCCGGCTTTACCGGGAGTGAAACGAGTCAGTCTCATACTGTTGGCACTATCGGTTTCGCATCTTACTCTATTAAAAGTAACTACTGTGTGAGTTCTAGCGATTAGCCTATGTCTTGTTGAGTTGGACTGCAATCGTTAACCGTGGGTCCGACCGCAGTCACTGTATCACCAGTTTTAGACACTATCGAAGCAACTTGTTCATCAACATATCTCTTATTCACCAAATTTTTTTCATCGGATGGTAAATAATCGTAATTCAGTATGAAATCTGTTACTTGTCCCCAACTTACAACCTCATCCATTCCTGCTACCGAAGTATTCGTTGTAGGCAGACCTTTAATGGTGTGACCACTCATATTTAGATTTCCACTCGCTGGGATTGCACCGTCTAATCGTAGGAAACTAGCATTTAGTTGACTAAGAGTAACACCCCCGGCAATTACTCTTTGTGTTGCTCCAGCATCGGTGTGTCCGACTTTATCGATAGGCATTGTTTTTAAATATTTGATATTATTTAATGTAATTCGTTTATAACTTCTTGAAATTTACAACCATCTTTGCATGTTTTCTTCAATACATATACACATAAATGACCGCAAAACACTTCGTTATCCGGCTCTATACGTTCGCTGTTGTATAACACTGGACGGCGTAAATACTTTAACAGTTCCAGAGGGGGAGGAAGACCGTACCGTAACTATCGAAATATACTTTCTCGTTACCGTTCTTTAAGAAATTGCACCAGTGAGAACCGACCCCATTAGGACCGTCTAGGTTCAATATCACACACTCATTCCGTCTAGGTTTCTTCGGCAGCTCGTCTCGTGAGAACACGCCTCTAAAATTCGGAATATTTAGCTTCTTCGCGGCATGCAATAATTCAAAATTTGTTAACGGATGATTTGGAAGAACTACGCCTTCGACATTTATGTTCTTCACAGTTGCATAACTCATTTTATATTTCACCTAAATGTTTTATAAAGTAATGCGCTTTTACATCCTGCATTACATATAGCCAGCCATCTATTTTGTTCGATTTTTGGATAGGCCTATTTTTAAGTGCTAGCAACGGACGTAACTATATTCTTCAAAATCATAGCTTTAGGAAGATCTTCTTCATCTAGCAAGTTGAACGATGATATTGGTAAAACATGATCGTGATGCCAAACCGAACCGTAATTTTCCACAGTAATTCCTTCTTCTAACTGAAATTCAATCCATTTAGTAAATATTTTAAAGTCAACACCGATAAGTTGCCGCGTCGTTTGTGATTTCGACTTGCCTTTTAATACTTCACCAAGTCTACTCCTCATATTTGTAAGTAGTTTAAACCTTGGATCATATTGCTTTCGGGCTTTAGAATACGCGTTTTTATATTTATTTTTACATTCCTTGCATTCACTATCTATCCCATCTTTACGATATCTATATTTTACATATTCTAATATATTGTTTTCTTTCTTACATGGGCAGCAAACTTTTTATCTTTTATTTCCCTAGTCTCGAGTATTTTTGTCCAAGTTTTTTCGCTTTGATATTTTTACACGATTTACAACTAGGATAATACCCGCTCTTATTATATTTATCTTTATAAAATTCGTTTAAGTTTTTGTCCATCTTACATTTGGAACACACTTTAGAGATTTCCATTTTATGTTAATATATTTATTCTTAAGCAGGCCCGGATCTACAGTTTTGGGGCCCCTGTGCTGATCGAATGACGGGGCCCCTTACAATTTTAAGAAGCCAGGCAGACATACAATAACCCGAAACATAGTTTGTTATAGGCCTACATTTTACAGCACATAAGAAGTAGATAGGACAATTGTTACGAGCTGACGACTCACGCACTGACATCATGAACGGAGTGTGGTTTCCGTTCTTGGGAGGGCGGGGGGGGGCTAAAACCTTGGGCTTAGGTTGGTGCAGAAACTTAGTCCAGAGCGATCGGCGCCAAAAAAATTTTATCCTCGGCACAAAAAGTTGATAACTTTTTTGGTCATCAGGTCGAAATCTCATAAAACCATGCTGTTTTCTCCACCCAAAAAGTTGATGACCGTTTTTAGTCATGAGGTCGAAATCTTATAACACCATACTGTTTTCTCCGCCAAAAAATTGACAACCTTTTTTAGTCATGACATTGAAGCTTCGGTTCGTGGAAAAATCCATTTTTTCCCGCATATATTTTTGAGTCTGGGCCTTTTTTTGGGGGGGGGGGGGGGGGCTAAGCCCGGGAAAAGATACCATCTTCAATTCTTCATGATAGAAAAATATGACTCTGGGCCTTCTTCGGGGCTTAGACCCCCTAGCCCCTGATAAACCGCCCATGGTTCGGCTTCCTTATATTGGTGATTGTCCACGTAACCCTGGGTCTTCTTCTCTATATCATCGAAAGTCCCTCGCATTTCTTCCACAAAAGTTATCAGTGACTCGTACAGTTTGAGAGGGATACATCAAAGTGACGTCATTTGTATATTTTGTCACAGCTATTATTGCTAATTTGCTATGCATAATGGATTGCACTTTGCACTGTTTCTTTCCTGAATCCTCACTTTATTTATTTTTTACTTTTACAATGTGGGGCCCCACCAAAAGTTGGGGCCCTGTGCTGCAGCACAATCAGCACCGTGGTTAATCCGGGCCTGTTCTTAAGTAGTTTTCAACGAGTAGTGTCCGTATGCCAAAGTGTGAATGCCATCTTCCATTATCACTCGTTTATCGTCGTCGGCGGACAGAGCGACTTTATTTACTTCTTCCGTGTAAATATCGTGATGATAGGCTACGATCGAATAACGTTCATCGGTCTCAACTGTTCAATTAATCCCGCAAAGGCAAACAAACTGTGATAGGGCTACATGGAAATTACGAATACATTAAACATCGCGACAATGCCAAAGGAGTTCTTTTTATGAAAAACAATTAATATTGCTGTAAATATTGTAAGCTTTTTTATCAAATTTTTCTGGTTTTATAATATTTAACTGCAAATTAAGGCTTAACTCTTTTCAACAATAGTGAATATTGTTGTGAATATTGCTTTTATTGAACTTAACTGTTTAAAACGTTTTTTTACTTTCCCGGTATTAAGTGTCGCGGGACTAAAAGTCGCCTGGATTAACTGTCGTGGGATTAAGTGTCGCCGGGATAAAATGTCGCCGGGATTAACTGTCGCGGGATTAAGTGTCGCGGGATTAACTGTCCGGTACTAACTGTCGCGGTATTAAGTGTCGCTAGAAGTGTCATGGAACCATGACTCTGCTGTTTCACTTTGGGTGTTAAGGTTGAACCACCGTTCGATCGGCGAACCAATCTGAGCTTCTGGTTCTCCGCTCGCGGATTGCTTTCCGACAGCGTCGTTTATTCTCTGTTGCTGGTCCTACAACTTGGAATGGTCTCCCTGCTACACTGCGCTTAATTCCCAGGGGTCACTCCACTTTGTTCCATGAGAACCTCAAAACTGTTCTATTTAGCGGTAAATGGACCAGGAGCGTTTCTGAGTAGCCTACATTGAAGAGACGCTATATAAAAAAATTTGAACCGTCTAAATCAACTTACCAAAAACGAGTGTTCCTTGAATATTGCGCGTAGTCCTAAGCATATAGGCCTACTTTGTATTGAGAAAGCTGACGAAAATGATGACTAACAACATTCTTTGTTGCACTTCAATAATAATTGTTGGCTATTCGTGCATTTGATAATGGTGCGCACGAGGACTTCATATTGAACGTTCTAAGTCGACATTAGTTCACCTGCTGGACATTTCAATAAAGATTGAAAGCGGTTATTTGTTCCTGATAATGGCCAGTTGAACTAATTATTGGCCATAAAATAATAGTCTAGTTTTGTCTCTTTGATATCGCGTCTTGCAATTAAAATCACGTATTGGGGTAGGCTATGTCATACCCTTCCTCACCACAAACGTTCCAATGATTCCCATTCATTTTAAAGGATTAGGTTCGCTGTTTCTTGAGCTTACCTCTGATTGCCTGTCAGGCGTTTCATAAAGGTGATGTCCGATTTTGAGATTTTTTATTGTGAAGAAACATGCTGCGCAGCATATCGCTTGACTGACAATATTCGGCCTCAGTTCTAGGACTAACTATTAACACAGACGATAGAATGAATTGTTGATAAGACTGTCATTTTTCGAGTAGCCTACACTCAATGACAGATAACCTTATCGTTAAGAATTTTGACACTAATCAATCCGATAAAATAAAGATCGATCGAAATAGATTTCACAAATCCTCTTCAGCTGACCCTGAGTAGATAACACAAGACATAGTCTAAGTTTATTATCAGGTGAGGCAATAGCCACTTATAAATAATCTGCCATTGTTGACACGAACTCCACATGATCAGGATACAACCGGGAGGAATAGGCCTATAGATGACTGACGAATTGTTCTAAAATAGGCGATCAATGATCCATAAAGAAAGGGCCGTTTTAAGAAATTTAGGGGCCCTAGGCACAAACTCTAACTTTAAACGGAACTCGAATTCCGCTTCAATTTCCCAGTATCAGATGCATAGACTGTTGCATTACTCAGACATTACTGAATTGCACTTGCAAAATAGTGATTTTAGGTCCTACACAAATTTCACATAATTAGACCTAAGTTACATGTATAAATTATGTAGCCTAATCTTGATAATTTTTGTTAACATAGTAGGCCAACTAAACTGCTAACGCAATTAGCACATGAATCTTTATATCATATGGCTAAATAACAGTTTTGTTGGACACGCTTCATACTTTCTACTGTTACTTTGTTATAGGCAAATTGAAAGTTAGATTGTAATGAGTAGACCTAAATGTATGAATTGACAGGATAACAGTTTGAGAAAGAGCGTTCATGGTACTGTATTGTTGTCACCAATATAGGGCCCTAGGCACAAACTCAGGAAAGTCGCGAGAAATGCTGATAAGTCTACGGAAAATTAAGTCACAACGTTGACAGGGTGACATCAATGCGAATCCTGAGACAATATTCGAGCAACAGAACATGTTTCTGAGCTGCTGAGGGGATGTTGTAGATCGCTCAATGCACTGAGAATGCTTAGAGCCCGTGGACTGCCCTATGACGCTCTCCACGAGGTAGCTCGAGCCACTTCTGTCGCGAGGATCCTCTATGCTGCCCCAGCATGGTGGGGGTTCACCATTAGCAATGACAGAACTAAACTAGAACAAGTGTTGAACCGGATGCGACGACTGGAATTCCTTTCCACGATGTTTCCGAACATGGAGAAATTAGTTATCTTCACATTATTTTTTAAATTTATTTTTAAAGTGCATTGACATGTAACTGGGTGTGGTTTGTCACCATGATTTGTCTCATTAAACGAAGATTGTTAATACCATCAAAGACCGAAACATTCTTATTGCAATTTCAGCGTCTGGAAACATTGATTGTACACGGTGAACGGAAAAAAACCGAACCTCTCCTATTGCTACGATAATTTGTGTAATAATTCAAATATTTTAATAAAATTTGGAGAAAATTCAGCTTAAAGGACAAGACTCAGATAACTAATCATTTGTTAGTTATAACGTGTGTTCAAAATATCCTCCTTCGGCCTCAAAACACACACATAGACGCGCTCGGCACTGATTGGTTGATGAATCAATTACAGCTTGATCAGATTCGCCCCGTGCCTATATCATACGCTGACTCAATTCTCCGACATCACGTACCTTTTGTTGTAAACTTTTTATTGCATCACAGACCAGATTTTATAGTCCAAGGGTCTAGGCTATTTGAAATGAATCACGTTTGCAGGATAGCGCATCAACAACTGCCTTGATCGCTCAAGCCATTCCTGCTTGTTGACCTAAGTTAGTTCAGTTCCTATACGCTCCTTGAAACATTTGAAATGACTTAAAGTTTTAGTTGGAATAGCGTATACTTATAAAGTCTAGGTAAGTTTATAGTTGGGAATAAAATAGTTCTATTCTCAATAATATTTTTACATGTTTGGGGTTAATTCCTTTAATTATTGTAGAGGTTCGGTTTTTTTCCGTTCACCGTATACATTACACTATCGTTCTTAATCATGGATTATTCACATAGATAGCACTAGTTAGCACTAATGGCTTTTGCATAATTATGACACTGACATATGGCTTTAGTATTATAATAGTAGGCCTATTTCAAGTGCTCATAATTATTATTCGAAAATAAGTTAGTGTTCGTCAAAAATTTTGAAGATAGAATTTTGCGGAAATTTCACACCAGTCTTATTTTTTCGGCATTCACTTAAGAATGCAAATCTGCTGCTGCAAATCGGTGAAAACTGAAAATCACAATCTGCACTGTAAATTGATCGAGCCTATAAAAATAACTTAACTTTGGAGGTGGAAATGAAGTGATAAGAGCAGTTTTAGATTATTTTGTCAAGTTAAATTAGTTTACCAAGTTCACTTTCGATAAGTCCTGCCGTCATTAAAAAATATATATTTTTAAAAATCCCAAAGTATTTTTTGATGATCATAAGGCAGGCCAAAAGTTGAATAGGCATGTAGCACCGTCACTGAACAAACAGTTCTTTAACTTCTGTTATTTATTTAGTTCAGAAATTTATATAGCGCCTCTTCAAGCTAGGCTACTCAGACGCGCTCCCGGCTCAACCACGGCTAAATAAAATAGTTTTTAGGTTCTTCTGGAACAGAGCAGAGTGACCTCTGGGAATTAAGCGCAGTTTAACAGGGAGACCATTCCAGGTTGTATGACCAGCGACAGAGAATGAACGACGCTGTCACATAGCAGTCCGCGCGCGGCAAACCAGAAGCTCAACTTGGTTCGCCGATCGAAGGGTTGATCGTCGCTGAACTCCCAAGGTGGAAGAACAGAGTTCTCGAAGATACGGTGGAGCTAGTCCTTCAATGCACCGCCTAACCAAGGCACAGACTCTGTATGCAATCCGCTGTGGAGAAGGGAGCCAGCGTAAGATATGCCGCATATACGATGAGACATGGCCATATTTTGGGATATGGCCAACAAGTCGCGCCGCAGAGCGGAAGACCCGTTCCAGGCAGCCAATCCGGTCAGCCGGTAGTCCATGATAGAGGGTGCTGCAGTAGTCAAGACGGGAAACTACGAAACAGTGGACAAGAGTAGAGGCAGCACTAAAGGACAGAGAGCGTGAGACCACCATAACACTTGAGTGCCCAAGGTATTTTTTGGTACACGAAGGCCCAAGGGGGGGGGGTCCGCGCGGACCTCAGCGTTTTCATGCTAATTTTTTCAGAAGGGATTGGAATATCGTTTCAGAATTTAGTTTCATGTAATCCCAAATGAATTTGCAATCGATTGGTGTATCTTATAGCACAATAGCACCACCTGGTGCAAAGTAATGGTGTAAAAATCTCGTGATACACATTTTATGCTTGCTTGCGTTATTTACCGAAGGAAACCTTACGTCCGGCGCGGACTCCAGCGTGTTCGTGTTAATATCTTGAGAAGGGATTGAAATATCGTTGTAAAATTTAGTTATAATGTACTCCCAAATGAATTTGCAATCGATTGATATATATTATATCACAATAGCACCACCTGGTATAAAATAATAGTTATTGATCAGTAACCATACACATGCATGACTAATAGCCGTATATCTTGCGTTACCCTTAGTATATGCTGTGATTGTGGGGTACTGGGTTGGCCAATACTCACTCAAAATATACCATTCTATGCCGAAATGGTTGTTCTAGGATTACCTAAAAGCATTTTTGCACATCCATAGCCTTTAAAAAGTTATCCGGGAAAAACAGGCCTGGGGTCCGGTCGGACCCCCCCCCTCCTTGGGCACTCGAGGGTTAAGCTGACGCAACTGGTAGTAACAGCTTCGGCATAGCAGGTTTGTATGCCGAGTGAAAGTTAGCTCTTGGTCTAAAATAATGCCAAGGTTCTGCAAAAAAGGTGAGGAAGTAATAAGAGGAAACTCTAATGCTAAGGCTTTTATGTCCATTTTGCCAGTAACTGTTGTTGACGCGTCCCAAACCAGATATTATTGTGTCTTGGTAGGGTTCAGTCGCAAACGGTTAGAGAGCATCAAGGTCTCCAAGGTTCCCATGGCCCTACAAATATCTCGAACCGCATCAGCCTGTTAGTAGGTTATGTAAGCTGGAGGCCTGAATTTTAAAACGTTGTCAAGTTGTTTTTAATCCAGTCTTTGTATAATTTTCTATATGAACCTCTGTTCTGTGAAAAATTGTTTCTCACGGATATTGAATAAAGACCAGATAACTGCCAAAATATTGGCTGAACACGCATATCTTTATGTTGTAGCCTATGTTTCTTGTGTAACAACTTTTAAAATAAGTATGCGAGGTTTGAACATTAATCTCACGACGCCGCGCCGCCGACGCCGACATTTTGAGGGCGCCGCCGCCGCCGCTTTTTGTTGGTCGTCGCGCCGCCGCCGACCAAAAATGACCGGTGCGCCGCCGCCGACATTCTCAAGTCGGCGCATGGCTCTGGTTGTGGTGTGGTGGTGCATGGGTAAAATTGGGATAGAATATAATTGCATGGGGAGTTCGGTTTTCAGTCTTGAGAGGAAAGTAGCATAGAAGGAGTAAGTGGAGGTAATGTTAGATTACGAGGCGAGATAAAATCAAGGATAAGCGAACCTCCTCCCATCGGAGTGAAATGTTCACTTGACCTTGTGATGATTTAAGGTTATTATGATCACATTTATTATTAGTGTGTGGTCCTCTGCTATTCTGCTATTTTGGCGAACCGCTTCATTTACATTATGTGTATTGGTAACTCATTATCTTGTTGGAATTTCTTGATCCTCCACATTTAGCCTACCTATGCAAGAACTAAATTTGTAAATGAGCCAGCCGAGTCCAAGCGGGTCTTTTAGTTTTAGACCTTTGTCGGCTGACTCATTGACCTGCACTTATGTCTAAGACAAAGGTCTAAAATACCCGCCTAGCCCATTAGTGCCGCAAAATCATCACACAACTTTCCGAGTTTAGTGTGCAAAATAACAACATTTTGCTAAGTGTATCTCTACCAAAAATTCCGGGACAATTTGAGATCAATCCAGGACACGGGACGCACAGGGCCAACGATTCTGAGTATATATTATATATTATGTTCTCTTAACTCGACTGTATCAACAGTCTGGAGTGATATAAACTGCACATATGACAATGATAAGAATAGAGGGCGAGTATTCAGAACAGGGGAAGGTAGGAAGGGGGTGAGACAGGGACGCCCACTGTCACCATTGCTGTTTAACATATATATATAGAAGATAATCAAAGAGGCAATGGAGGAACTGGAGGAAGGGATAAAGTGGGAGGAATGTGGATCAGGACATTAAGATTCGCAGATGATCAAGCAATGATGGCAAAAACAGGCCCGGATCTACAGTTTTGGGGCCCCTATGCTGATCGAATGACGGGGCCCCTTACAATTTTAAGAAGCCAGGCAGACATACAATAACCCGAAACATAGTTTGTTATAGGCCTACATTTTACAGCACATAAGAAGTAGATAGGACAATTGTTACGAGCTGACGACTCACGCACTGACATCATGAACGGAGTGTGGTTTCCGTTCTTGGGAGGGCGGGGGGGGGGGCTAAAACCTTGGGCTTAGGTTGGTGCAGAAACTTAGTCCAGAGCGATCGGCGCCAAAAATTTTTATCCTCGGCACAAAAAGTTGATAATTTTTTTAGTCATCAGGTCGAAATCTCATAAAACCATGCTGTTTTCTCCACCCAAAAAGTTGATGACCGTTTTTAGTCATGAGGTCGAAATCTTATAAAACCAAACTGTTTTCTCCGCCAAAAAATTGACAACCTTTTTTAGTCATGACATTGAAGCTTCGGTTCGTGGAAAAATCCATTTTTTCCCGCATATATTTTTGAGTCTGGGCCTTTTTTGGGGGGGGGGGCTAAGCCCGGGAAAAGATACCATCTTCAATTCTTCATGATAGAAAAATATGACTCTGGGCCTTCTTCGGGGCTTAGACCCCCTAGCCCCTGATAAACCGCCCATGGTTCGGCTTCCTTATATTGGTGATTGTCCACGTAACCCTGGGTCTTCTTCTCTATATCATCGAAAGTCCCTCGCATTTCTTCCACAAAAGTTATCAGTGACTCGTACAGTTTGAGAGGGATACATCAAAGTGACGTCATTTGTATATTTTGTCACAGCTATTATTGCTAATTTGCTATGCATAATGGATTGCACTTTGCACTGTTTCTTTCCTGAATCCTCACTTTATTTATTTTTTACTTTTACAATGTGGGGCCCCACCGAAAGTTGGGGCCCTGTGCTGCAGCACAATCAGCACCGTGGTTAATCCGGGCCTGGGCAGAAAGTCAGGAAGGGTTACGAACAATGATGGACAGACTGACCACAACATCAAAGGAGTATGGAATAAAAATCAACGAGAAGAAAACCAAGGTTATGAGAATAAGCAAAGGAGAGCAGAAGGTAGTTAAAAATATGCATTGATGGAGAAGACCTGGAGCAAGTCAAGGAATTCGCTTATCTCGGCCACATATATTATATTATGTACAGTAATATAATATTTTGTGATCTCGGCAGTACTATTACGGAGGATGCGAGATGTCACAGGGAAATACAACGAATGATTGTACTAGAAAAAGATGCATTTGAAAAGAGAAAAGAGCTATTGAGAGGAGGAATCAATAAATAACTGAAAAAGATAATGGTAAAAACCTTAGTGTGGAATGTGATGCTATATGTATTGGAGACATGGACTATGAGGATGGAGGACATCAAGAGAATAGAAGCATTTGAAATGATTGTGGTTATGGAGACTGATAGAAAGAATCAGATGGATGGATCATGTAAAGAATGAGGAGGTATTAAGAAGAGTTGGAGAAAAGAGATCGATGATACACACAATAATTTGTAGAGAAAGACAAAGAAGATGGATAGGGCTCACACTCATAGGAGACTCGATGCTGCGAACAGTCATAGAGGGGAAAATGGAAGGGAAAAGAACGAGAGGAAGACCAAAACAAAGATTGTTGGACTGGATGACGAAAGACTGTTATCAGAAGCTGAAAAGGAACGCACAGAACAGGGAAGAATGGAGACGTCAAACATTCGAACCTAAGGGCAGAAAACAGAAAGAAGATGACAATGTAAATCTTCACGTACCCATTCGTGTCTAGCGTTCGCCAAAATGGGACGCTTCAAAAACTTGCTCCTAAAGCTTCAAAAGCAAAATTATTGCAGATTTTGTGTTAGGTATTGTCCAAACTCATCATTTGCAACAAAGTTGTTATGTTTTGAGATGATTTTGAAAAATCAGGCAATAATGGGTTAGACTCGACTGGCTCACAAACCGTGTGAATTAGATCCTATCCCCACTGCTCTCCTAAAAGACTGCGCCTCAGTCCTCATTCCTATAATCATTTAAAATAATCAATCTTTCACTTTCTACTGCCAACTTTCCAATGGTCTTCAAGCAATCTCTCGTCACTCCACTTCTGGAAAAGGCAAATCTTGACAAGGAAAACCTATAAAATTACCGACTCATTTCCAACCTTTTTTTTCGATCTAAGTTAACCGAACAAATTGTCATTAATTTTTCCGGCTAAACGATTACCTCTCTTCTAACTCTCTCCTCAATCCCCACCAATCAGGCTTCGATAAACACCACTCCACAGAAACTCTACACGTCTCTCTGTATAATAAACTGGTCTCTGTCGTAAGTCATCAGCAAGTCTCCTGCCTCTGCCTCCTTGACATATCCGCTGCATTCGACACCATCGATCACAATCTCCTTCTTAATCGAGTCTCCTCTTCTTTTGGTGTCTCTGGTACTCAGGGCTGAAAGTGAGTCGGGTCTGTCCGGGTCTCAGACCCGGCATTCTTTTGCTGGCGCAATGGTATATAGCAGCCTTTGGCCCACAGAGACCCGGCAACTTTTTCAAACCACTTTCAGCCCTGCTGGTACTGCTCTACTCTGGTTCGAGTCCTACTTGTCTTCCAGATCCTTCTCTGTCAAAGCCTCCAGTCACTCTTCGAAACCTCTTCCACTCAGGGCCTACTATCCCCCCTGTAAGGTGGAAGCAATACCCCCTAATTTTTGGCCTATATTGCAAGCGGCGAAGCTGCGAGTGCCAAAGGCACGAAGCCCGTACCGACTAGGGGGTCTGGGGGAGCGTCGTAAGCTCCCCCAGCGGGTTCTGGGGCGGAGCCCCAGCCACCAACGCATTTTTAGCTCTGTTGACCTCAACTGGGGCCTTTTTAAGGCTCTTTTGTGCCAGTTATTTATGAACGATAAAATCATGAAAACTTCAATAAGAAGTCGTTTGCAGAGTCGCAGACTACCAGTATAAGGAAGTCAAAATTTTATTATAAAAGAAATGGGTTTCGTCTTTACTATAATCACAAAGTTAAAAGTTTAGGCCTATAGCCTAACAAGTTTATAGGCATACTGTCATATAATTAGACCTATACTGTATAGGAAACTCTAGGGGCATGTCATATGTAAGGGGTTTTACGGGCTCAGCCCATCCACTTCTGTGCGCAATCTGGGCATCATTCTGGACTCGGAGCTGCCTTTTGTCGATCATCTTAAGGCCCTGACTCGCTCCTGCTACTATCATTTGCGCCAGCTGCGAGTCGTGTCTTGCTCTCTGTCAACTGCTTCTGCTTCCACCTTGGTTCATGTCTTCATTGCAAACCGGTTGGATTACTGTTCCTCTCTTTACTTTGGCCTTCCCCAGGCTCGCCTATGTAGTCTTGAGGGGGTCCTGCGGGCGGCTGCACGTTTGGTGGGTAACGTTCCTAAATTTGGCCATATCTCGCATTACATTCGTGATGTCTTACATTGGCTCCCGGTTCAATCGCGCATCCACTTCAGGGTTGTTTCTGTTGTTTGGCGCTGCATCTTGGGCACAGCACCCTCCTATCTTCGTGAGTTCTTTATCTTGACCTCGACTGCTGTGGGTCGCCGATCTTTGCGCTCGGCCTCTAGAGGTGACTTCATGGTTCCTTTTGCCCGCACAGCCACAAGGCAGCATTGGGCATTTTCGGTCACTGGACCTTCCGTCTGGAACGACCTTCCCTCTAACCTGCGTTCCCAACCTCGGAACATGTCTGGCACTTTCTATAGTTTGCTCAAGACATTTCTTTTCGACCGGGCCTGGGTCGGGAGCGCCTATGAGTAGAGCCCTTGAAGAGGCGCTATATAAATCACATAAATAGATAGATCCAAAGTGTGTAATTTCCTAAGTTTAAAAACTATTCTGTGAAGGTTTAGCCTATAGGCTACTTTTGGGTATTTTGCAACCATTGCTTAGTGTTAAGCTACAGAGGGATGAGTTTGGGGGAGGAGATATGCCCCTCCCCATTATCTAAATGTTTTATAATTTTGACACTGCAATGGTAGCAGTTTAGACTGTCATGTAACGAAAATACTCATCATTTCATTGTTGATTGTTGACCACTGTCTAGCTTTCTTATAAGGCTACGAAGCAAGCTGTTGTAGATATTTTCCGATTTTTGTTTTGTGGGCCGAGCAACATTGCCGTATTAAATTTAGAGGGTTAGCCACCTCTCCGCTAGTCCCGTTGAATTTGTATTCAAGTTGTTTTTCCCTTTTGGGGATTTGCACGCTGTAATTGTACCTTTATATGCTGTCACCTTCACAAAATTGCTCGTGAATTCAATGCTCAGAAACGTGGTTTAGGATATCATAAAATATCCTCTCCACATTATTTAATATTTTTAATTTGCAAAATATAATGGTAACATTATAAAACTTCTCACTATGGGTTAACAGTGCGTTTAACACTGTAGTAGTCCTGTGAAGTTTGGAAAGGTCCAGAATTCAGCAAAATATCAACTCTTTTGGTAAATCAAATTGCATGAGTAGTCTACTGTCAGTTGTAGCCTACAATGCTCAGCAACATCCATTTTGGGATCCAGACAAATCCCATGGACATTTCCCCCGGAGCACTCCCCGTAATTTCATCTCTGGATACCACTAGAGCGTTTCAATAGGACAATTTCCCGAACATTGTCCTCAAATGTAGGCTACCCAAGTGTAAGCAATTTGCATTTTTTCTGACTTCAATAGTGCTTTAATGTTTGAGGGTGGAATTTATAAGTCTTTTGCTTAACTTGACTTTGAACCTCAATTGTTGAGCAACCAAGCTTTTATTGCTGATTAATGTTTACTTAAACAGACTAAAAACCTTTACTAGAAACAAAAGTATTAATTTACTGTTGCTTCCCTGCCTCATATAACTAAAATTCATCATTAAAATATCGTTCATTTTATTTGCGACCTATATTATAAAGCCAATCCAGCGTCAGTAGATAGGCCTATAACATAATTATAGGCTACTTTAACAACATTTTCACAGTTAATGTAATAAATTATGAGTTGTGAGAGCGAGCGCCACCTAGGTGCAGGGACAAATTTAAGTGACTGTAAAGCAAAGGTCATACTAAATGAAGATCTACCCTCGAGATGGCGAGAAGAACGTTCAAGAGAATTTACCGTGGGTGTGGGAGGGAGGGGTGGTACAGAGGGAGATGCCGGGGAGATGTCCAGAAGGAAATCTCTTATGCCATCTATCATTAGAGGGGGATTTCCTTCTGGCACAAGTTGGATCAGGCTACTTAATTCCCCCTCCACGTGGCAGGCCTTGATGGGTGCGAATGGGTTGGAGGTGTAGAGACAAATTTAATCGAGTGTTAAGCAAAAGTCAAATTAAAAGAAGATTTACCCTGTGTTATGACGGGGAGGGTATTGCTCGGGGCATTTACCAGGAGGAAGTCCATGGCAGATGCTAGGGAATACCGAGGGAATGTTCAGGAAGAAATCTTCTATACTCAACTTTATCACCTGGCCCAAATTGGAAGCAGTCTGCTTCCATCCCTCCCCATGGCGTAGTAGGCCCTGCTTCCACTATCGTGTGGCGTTCCTCAAGGCTCCGTCCTGTGTCCGTTGCTCTTCATTCTGTACACCACTCCTTTAAGTCATCTCATCAAATCCTCGTCTGTTGACCACCATCTCTATGCAGACGACACCCAACTCTTTATATCCTTTTCCTCTGGCTATTTTTTCTACCTCCATTGCTCAACTTCTCAATTTGTTCAATCTAATCTCTCAATAGATGTCTTCAAACTTCCTCTGCCTCAACCTTTCAAAACATAGTTCATTATTCTATGCCTTTCTGACCAAATCAAGAAAATCCCTGACCCGTCAATACACCTATCGACTAACTCTTCATCTCTTACCTTTACTTCAGATGCTCCTGTCCGCAATCTTGGTGTAATGTTTGATTCGCATCTCTCCTTCTCTTACCACATCTTTAACCTATCGCGTTCATGCTTCATGCACATCCGGGACCTCCGCCGCAACCGACCTATGCTTGATTTCAAAACTGCTGCCACTATTGCGACGTCCATCGCCCACTCAAAACTTGACTATTGCAACTCCCTGTTCTTAAACCTTGATTCCACACAACTTAAGCGTCTCCAACTCATTCAAAATTCTCTTGCTAGAGCCGTCACCAGAACACCCAGACATCATCGCATCACCCCCATCCTCGCGTCACTTCACTGGTTGAAAATCCCAGAGCAAATCCACTTCATAGTTCTCTTCTTAGCCTACAACTCCTTACAATGCTCCCAGTCCAGATATCTTCGCGAACTGTTCACCATCCAACCTACCCGTTCTACCCGATCATCCGCCTGCCTTACTCTCTCTCGACCGCCGGCCACAAGTCATCTCAAGTTTTCCAACCGAGCCAACCGAGCCATTTCAATGAGCTACCTGTTGAATTCAGATCTTTATCAGTTCCTTCACCATCATTACTAATCACACACCATCACCCTCTTCAATCTCCTCTATCAATAACTCCTCGGGCTTTTCATTCGAAACTTAAGACACTCTTTTTCAATAACTCTTACCCTGTCTCATCTGATCCTCCACCCTCAAATTCTCGGCCCAGACGACACCCGCCTTAGTAGCTGTTCAACCACTCTGATCCTATGGCAACTCGACCCGGACCACCACGGACTACTCTCACGGACAACCCGTCTGACTCAACGCAGCGCTCGTGAATAAGCTGGTGCCCCGCGCTTGGCTTTCAAGTACCGCTTTAGCAATTTTGAGATTAAGATTACGATGTTAAGTTTATAATAATTCGTGTTGAATTTTGTTGTAAATGTATGTTACAGCTATGTGAACGTTGATGTAACATGCAAGGTTTTTGTTGCAAGCGCCTTGGCCACGTGACTGCATCAGCGACCATCCCTATGATGCACAGTCGAGTCGTTCCATATGCTGTGCGTGTGCACCGATGCTAGCCGATGTTTACATCTCGTCGGAGGACGGTTCACGCGGGTCAGTATAGTGACCTCGACTGATGTCACTGATGGAGCTTCCAACAGTACTACCGACCGACAAGCGACGAACAAGGCATTCGTCGCTATACGCATCCTTGCTTGAGCCTCGACGATTAGCCGGACAGGCGTCATCTACCACCTACCAGAGACTCTGAAAAACCACGCCATCTACCAGCTGTCTACGGGAATCCGATGGTCAACTCTACGTGTTTGCGAGGGCTCGCCACCGGTGACTCTTTCACCTAACTGTGTTTTGTTTCGCAACTTGTTATTTTTCGCTCGCTATGACTATAATTAATATCATTTATGCAGCCTTACATTGGGTATCCAAGGACGTCGTCAGCTACGCTCTGCTGATAAGGGAGTCCTCTTGGTTCCTTTTGCTCATACTGCTACCTTGAAGAATCGAGCCTTTTCTGTGGTTGGCCCGGTGGTCTGGAATAGCCTTCCTTTTGAGCTGCGCCTACACCCTGGGACTCTACCAGGATCCTTCCTTACTAAACTTAAAACTGTTCTTTTTGGGCGCGCTGGAGTCGGGAGCGCCTCTGAGTAGTTAATTACTTGAAGGAGCGCTATATAAATGTCCGAATGAATGAATGAATGAATCATTTGGGCTAGTTAACGCAGAGAGCGCCTCTGAGTAGATTTCTTGAAGAGGCGCTACATAAATTCTCAGAATGAATGTATGAATGAAAGTCAATAAACAATAATAAACAAGCGGGAAGTAGGCCTATCTTAGCAGTCCGTTAAAATAATAATAATTTCTCTTTACACTCACTTCATTTTCTGGAACTGGAAGAATATCGCAAATCAGGATTCCGACGTTCGCGATTATTTTCGCTTTCGTTTCCCAAAATAATATTTTCCTGCAGTGGCGTCCATAGCGTTCGTTTGCGGAAATATTACACTTAAATTGAACCTTAAGTTACTTCATAGTTTTTGCTTTACTGTTATGATTAAAAACGTTGACTTCTTAAGAACGATTAGCGTAATTATGGCTACATTACTGATTTAGCAGGATACATGCCTAGACTTACTATGGCCTTACAAGTACTACTTGTACAAGTCACTCAGTTAAGATGTAGCCTAGATTGATTGCCGTCTGGTTTTATCATTGAACTTTGCTCATCATCGCACAACACCTGTTTGTTGACACGCCTGAATGTTTGGCAATCTATCTAGAAAATAGTTTGTAGTCATAATTATTAAGACACAATAATTTTGATCACAATTAATAGTTAATGGCGCTGCAAATGTGAGTTGGAAGAGTTTGCCGTTATCAGTGCTCGTGAATAAACTAGTGCCACCACTAAAACCACCATCACCAGAACCACCACAGCCACCACTACCAAAACCACCACCTCCACCACTTCCACCACCGCCGCCACCACGTCCACCACCACCACCACAACCACCACCAACTCCACCACCAACACCACTTCCACCACCAACACCACCACTACCACCACCACCATTGTCCACCAACGCCACCACCACTGACGGTATGGAAATTCTTATATTTTTCAATATTGAAATTCTTTTTTAAAATAGTCATCGTAACTACCTTTAGGAAGCTTGTGGTGAAGTTTTACATTACCATATTATTAAAATATGAGTTGACATTACTTATTTTTCTTTGCTGAACAATGCATATTTAAATATTTCCGTTTATCAAGAATTTTTTGCATTCGCTAGCTCAAAACAACTGAAATAAATCCGCATAGATAATCACACATGTCTTAGAATAGCAACTAATAATGGTTAAGAGCAAAAATGTAACTTACGTAATGGCCAAGAAATTGTCACTTTCCGTGTGTTATTTAAACTGAGGCTAGCCGCACAATTTTATGGGTTAAGCTGTTCCTGCAGAACACTGGGCACAAATTCGTGTTCTTTCAATGAAAGCTGGATTGAAGAAACTTGTAATTTGCTTGAATAAACATAATAATAATAAACGTTATTCGTTTCTCCATTTCTGTTTACATCTCACAACCATTATGACGGTTCGACCGCAGCGCTTTCGCGTTCCAACATTCGATTCACTTATAATGCACGAACAGTCGCACAGGCGGGACAGCCATTGATATGAAAAAACTCAAAGCATGTTTGCTTAATTTTTATGCTGCAGACCCTCGAGTACTTTTAAAGATGGCCGTCAATATGAAGTCGTTGAAGGCCTACGTCAACGTGACGTCACATCTATCTGAAGCAGACGACATCAATGCATCTGAGTTTGTGGTCATCGTGCGACACAGTTGGACGATTCTTTCGTCTCACATTCCAATGGCCGTCTACGTTGATAGGACGCTCACGCCTCTCTGGTACGTCGTCGGTCTCCTTGGCAACCTATTGTCGGCCGTCGTCTGGTCGCAACGGCGCATGCGCCGCAACAACACTTCCGCTTTCTATCTGACGTCACTGTGCGTGTCCGACATGCTCTTCCTCGTTCTGCACAGTCTCCAGGAGCTCAAGTACGCCTGGCTGCTTCAGACTCTCGAGTACCCGGTCGTCTGCGAAGGGTACTTCCTGCTGATACTCGTCTTCCAGTACCTGTCTCCTGCGCTGGTTCTCTGCTTCACAGTCGAAAGATTCATCGCTGTCTGCCATCCGTTCGCTAAGGAGAAGTACTGCACGGAGGCAAGGGCGGTCAAGATCGTCATCTGCCTCATCGTTGTCTGCGTTACGCTGTGCGCCATCCAGGCCTACTTCTGGCGGTTCAACCCCGCAATCGGGGAGTGCGAGGTGCGGCCAGAGGTCGTGGCAGCCGATGACGATGGTGGCAACTTGTCGCTGTGGAGCGTCTGGACTTGGGCGACGGAGATGGTCATGTTCCTCGCAGTTCCTCTCGTCATTCTCGTCTTCAACATTCTCGTCATCGTCGAGGTCCGTAGGATGTCGCGAACAGACGTCGTCGTCCTAGTCCCTCTGAATATATCGTCGAGGGGGGATCAGTATTCCAGAGGAGGGACCAACGGTGTCTCCTCCTCCAACAGCGGTGGCCACACAACAACGACGAGCGCCGCCACAACCGTCATGCTCCTGTCCGTCTCTTTCTACGTCATAGTGACGACACTTCCGGCGACTCTTGTCTACGTGCTGCACTCGCAGTTCCCAGAAGGCGACGCGTCGTTGACGGACGACGAGATCTCGCGAGATGCCGTCTGGCAACGATATCTCGTCTACTTTACGGTGAGGAAGATCGTCGAGGAGGTCTGTCTGTCGCATTATGCCTGCAACGTCTTTCTCTACCTCGTCACTGGTCCGCAGTTTCGCGCCACTTTCCTTCGTCTCGTCTGCTGCAGACCTCACGAACCGAGTGGAGGCGCCACCTTAGCGTTGAGTCGCTACAACGTTGCTTCGTCGGGGAGTAGGGTTGAGACCAGCAATAAACGAATGAACCTGGCACATGTTTAGGATATTATGCTTTGGGTAACGCCGTAAAGCATTGGACGAATAGGACAACATACTGAGACACATTAGGACAAATGGATAAGTTTGATTTTCAATATTCATGGGGTTAATACTGCCGAAGGGATGCGAAGCCACAGCATGTCAGTCAATTAGAGATCATCTTTTTCTAAAACTCGCAGGCGATGTTTGTGGTCCGATTGACTCACTTGATATCATTATTGAATTCATCTGGTTGCCCGTAAAATAAAACGTTTTCTTAACTTGCTGTCAGTATTCCACTGTCAGTGCATAATTATCCATTGATGACATCATTGTAATCCTCCTGTTCCGCCTAATCACGGACTGTTTTTGTGTGTGCAAGCAAGTAGTTAAGTAAGATAGATGGGTAGATAAGCGATAGGCAGGTAGGAGGTGGTGTGTATGTTTGCACGAAACACACTAACAACGAAAGTGGATTATAACGGTGAGTCACAGATGAAGCAACTAGCAGTACATATTACATACTATAGATGCATTGGAAATAGGTTTCAAAATATAACCGAAGCCAATTTGTGTAAAGGTTAATCGGAAGTGATTCGCCCTTGAAGTAGCGTAGGGCGCAGTAGTAGCCTACGCCAATGGTTACAGTGTTTATCCTGTATAGCACAGTTTAAGGAATCTAGGACCGCTATTCGACATTGAGCAATTACTTCACCACAAATCCAGCCATTGGGGGCGGGGGTGTGGTAGTTAGTCAATAGCAGCGCTTTAGAAATGCAGGAAAAATCACCTGGGCATTGATTGGTTCAAGATGAAGTCAGGACTGTCTCGTGGACTCAAACGTAATAGTCCCTTACTACACACACACATATCTGTGTAGAGACCCTAATGGTCTAAGTTGGCGCTCCGCCTTGTCACCATTAGCAACTAACGTCAAACGATAAATTGCCATCGTTAACTGGTTCTTTGCACGACGCTGGTTTCCTGTCGACAGAAATCAAACGACAACGAAAGCGTCTCGACGTATAGCAGGGAAACAGCGTAGCGAAGGCCAACGAGAACTGCCATATCGATCACGCATGGGAGACAGAAAATGACCGACGGTCACAATTCACGTCACACCGTGTTCCGATGTCAACACGAAATACAGATAATATCACTGTAGCACTATACTGGCAGAAATAGGACTTCCTACGATAGTCTTCCCTGACAGCCTAATACTTTTATAATGACTATGAATATCGGGAACTTGGATTACATTACATCAAGGTTTTTACTGCAATTCTAGCAAACATCATGACAAAAGGCAACTTGTAGATTTTTGTGAATATATTAAAATAAAGTTAAGTTAGATTATATACAAAATTCACAATTCCTATACTACCTACAGTGGCATTCTTATATTAAAATATATTATTTTGAAGTCTTATCTGCTTCTTCAGATAGTTCTTCTCTTATGTTTGACTGGTTATTCTCCACGGACAGTTCAGACACGGAAGACGGAAATGCTGGATGGCATAGGCTATGTAGATTCGCACCAGTAGTCGCTACTTCACCGACGACACAGACGTTGACTTGACGATTGTCTCGACCAAGACGTTGACTTGACGGCTGTCAAGTTGTTGCTCGCAGAGTTAACTTGCCGTAGATAACAGTTCGAATACAGGGATATCCAGCATAAATTTAGCTGGATGAAACCTGCCTTTATTCCGAATGCTATGTATGAAAGTTTAACCGTACTCGACGATGTGCAATTTTCTAAGTCCTTCCAAACAACGGTGAAGACTTGGTGAAGACGAATAACAGTACTCCTTCTTCCAAATTCAACAGTCACAGTTCATAGTCCGAAACTTTACCGTTCGCTACTATTTCCAACCAACGCACAACGACCTTAAACTAGTCGTTTCAACTACATTCACTCGACTCACGCAGTCCGACGTAGTGTCCGTAATAGGTATAACAACCCAACTACACTTGACGACTACGACAACTCGAAGTCCTCCTGATTCGATCTAGACGACTCGAATCTTCTCACCACGACCCTACGATCCGGTCTCCACAACTCGAAACCTTCTCCCGTCGGCCTTCTTCCTCCAACTGATCCAACGATTCTTTTTAAAGACGCGAACCTTTAATCTCATTTGTTGTCATCCTCGTTGTTGCTAAGCGACGTCGCATTACGTCAGGGTAGCTTACGTCACGTCCACCTTCAGCGTCATGAATTAATTAAGTTTTATATATAGCCACTGAATTAACTAATGCCACTGGTAATTATCTGTCTTATACTAGGTACCTATAATTGTGTAATTAAAATAAACAGACAATAGTTAATTTGATAAAATGTACACGCTACAATATCACTACGTAACAAAATTTTACTTTTGGTTTGTTCCTGGGTATTAAATGTTATTTCCTAATTGCTTCTGCCTCAAAAGTATAGAAAATGGCCATTATACCCCTAAGACTTCGCTTTTCAGGCCAGGAGATTGATTTATTCTGAAATGTAACTGCTTCTTTGGAACATTGAAATATAAAGCCAGTTATGTGTTGGCTCGAAGTAGCTGTACAGCTTTTGTGACTTCCGTGAATATTCTAGCATGTGCGAGAACCTTCCACACACATATAAATAGCTACAGGTAGTAGTATAGGCTAAATAAAGAAGATACCTTGAGCCCACCATGCACTTCAGTTTAGTTGTAGGCCAAGTTTGACTATACAATGTAGGTGCATAACCTGTAGACACAACTCAGATGGTATCAAGAGGCTGCACGTATGCGGCTGACGCATTCTGCTATGTCTGTGGCCAATTTTTGAAGACAAGAGCAGGATAGTACAGAGGGGAAAAGAGAGCCATGAAGTTTGCAATACCAAGAATCTGGCGAGAACCAACTGACCACTCAAGCAATTGCTACTTATGCATGGTGGATTCTTCCAAACGTCGGACTGGAAAGAATGCAGCTCCTATCATATATCCCGACCTTCCTTCATCCGTGGCCCCAGTGCCACACAGCCCTGAGCTTCCGGTATCTACTGTTCCGGATATAAATCAGTCGCTTTCAGAAGAACAAAGTACATGTATATCAGAGTCAGAGAGCGATGAAGACGCTTTAGATCCAGACCTTAATTTTCTAGCCCATGATAAAAAATCCATACTATCCCAACCAAAAAGACCTCAACGACTCGATCAGAGATCTTGGTCTCACCAACTCCAATACAGAACCTTTGACATCTAGACTCAAGCAGTGAAACGTGTTGGATGACAGTGCTCAAATCGAGATCAGAGGAAGCGTCATCAAGCATTTTCAAGCTTTTTTACCAGTCAAGATGGACTCTGCTTCTGTCACAACGTGACCGGTTTTTTTTTCAGGAAATTGGAATCGACTGCAACCCGACCGAGTGGCGTCTCTTCATTGACAGTTCATCTCGGAGTCTCAAAGCTGTGCTACTCCATAATGGGAACAAGTATCCGTCTCTTTCTCTGGCTCACTCTGAACACCTGAAAGAGGATTACAACAGCGTGAAAACCTTGTTAGCCGTCTTGAACTTTGATGAGTACGGCTGGGATGTCATAGGAGACTTCAAAATGGTATCATTCCTTATGGGTCTGCAAGGGGTTGGACAAAGTTTTCTTGCTACCTTTGCCTTTGGGATAGCAGAGACAAAAAGACGCACTGCCACGATCGGGGCTGGCCCCAGCGGACCGAGTTCAATGTGGGTAGCAAAAATGTCAAGTGGGAGCCACTGATGGATCCTCGGAAAGTGCTGATGCCTCCACTGCCCAATAAATTGGCCTAATGAAACAATTTGTCACGGCTCTAGCCTCTAGATGAGGAATTGATAGCTTTCAAATACCTTCAAGGTTTCTTTCCTAAGCTGTCTGAAGCAAAGGTCAAAGCTGGTGTATTCGTTGGACCACAAATAAAGACAATCATCGAGTGTAAGGATTTCTCCAAGATGTTTTCTAGGGCTGAGAAAGCGGCTTGAAATAGCTGTGTCGCATTGGTTAGTGGCTTCCTGTGCAATAACCCTGCCGAAAACTATGTAGAGCTGGTTGAGACTCTAGTGAAGAACTACAGTAAAATGGGATGCAGGATGTCCCTGAACGTTCATATCCTTGATGCTCACCTTGATAACCTCAAGGAGAACATGGAAGCATACTCGGAGGAGCAAGGCGAGCGCTTCCACTAGGATATTCTAGACTTTGAACGTCGCTACCAAGGACAGACTGGTCAGTACAATGAGAACATGAATGGGAGACTACATCTGGGGGTTGATTCGTGAAAGTGATTTAAAGTAGCCTATAACCGTTAATCTCGAGAAACTACGCATTTCTAAATTTCAGGTGGTCACTTTTTGTATCATTCTAGTATTGATACATGTTGCTTTAGAGTCGTTTTGTAGTTTCTTGTAACCTATAGTCTAGTTTTCTTATGACTTTACGTGAAAAAACAAGAAAATTCGCTCGTTTGTTGTGGAAATAGGTTTTTTCTTTTAAATATCATTCTTCTGACCACAAAAGCAAAGTTTAAACATAATAACAACCATTTCCTATACTTTTGAGGCACAAATAACCAGGAAATTACACTCATTGCCCAGGAACAAAAATCGTGTTACATAATGTAATGGTTCACGTCCGTTCAGCACGGAATGAAACCACCATGCTCTTTCTACGAATCTACGACACACCATGTAGCTATTGCATTTGCGATAGCGTATTTTGTATTTGAAAACTTCAGTATTTTTAGACGAAACAACCACGCCATTATCCACTGATATCCAGCTATAATACTGTAGGCTAACAGCAAGGTACGCGGACAATTCGTCACTCGATTCTGACTGCACGTCAAACGGAATTGATCAGGGGCGGAAAAAAAATTGTGGGTGTGGGTCGTGAAAATTTTCGTTGGTCTTTGGGCAAAAAAATATTGTGTCAAAATGTCATGAACAAACATACCATTTTTATCGCCAAAAAACCATGACTTTTTAGTTGTAGGCTAGTATGCAAAATTTTTTCTATCTCTCTGCAGCATCGCTGAAAACTTATTCGGACATTGGATCATAATTATGTCATATGCTCATTTTCCTCTCCCACCTTTTCACCACTGCATTGATTTAAAGCTTGTAGGAACCTGATTGGGGGGGGGGGCATCCTGTGCACATTTCTCAATGGGGCCATGACCGGACTGCTCCCACCCCTGAAGCCGTCCCTGGTTCACATTGGAAGTGACAAGAGTGGCTACTGGACCCGAATGACATCTTTCGCTCTCTCAAAACTTCTTCTCTCGGTTTTTCGCACTTGTTGTGTTTCTGATTGATAGGGGAAGTAGGGGCAAGACGGACCCCGTAACGGATTTTTGGTTTTAAGACACCATAAACGTGCTTCACGGGCAAAATGTTTTTGTGTTACTCGTAGCTTATACAGTGCCCTAGCTAAGGGCAGCACAAATTCAATTGCATCTCTTTTCGATAATAAGATTTTAAAAAATTAAAAATTTAGTAGTAATGGTCCATCTTGCCCCACTCTGGGGCAAGATGGACCAGTCTAATAAATCATGCCCCACGCATTTGGCTTTCATCATAACATGTTCTGATCACATGTAGAATACTATTTTGTGCACAAATGTGGTCGTCTATAAAGTAAAACACTACAAATAACGCAGAAGTTACATTGGAGTACATTTTTACAATTTCATATGATTTTAGTGGTCCATCTTGCCCCCATGGTGGAACAAGATAGACCACTGCAATCGTGTATTTCGCGCTAATTGTTTTTATTATTGTATCCAGCAATAGTTGTTACAGTAATAATAACATAATAATTAATTAACATTTGAAATCAGATGAAAAAAGTGGAATCACACGAAAAAATCACACTAACGGGGCAAGATGGATCACAAGATCCGTCTTGCCCCGTTGGTGACTGATCCAACTAGCCCCCATGGGTAAGGTATAAACTTTTCATCAATAAAATATTAAATCTACTGGGTATCCTGCCAATAATGAATTCGTTAATTGTCGTATCCCGTGTAAAAGGGCACTTTATTATCCTAGTGGTTAATCGGTTGGGTTTAACTTACTCAAGAAATTCTTCCAAATTCAACAAACTCCCAGTTCTTATGAAATATATATAATATAAAGTTATTCAATATCATTCAAATGCACAAACAAATAACAATCCTATTTACCTAGTGTGGCGAGTTACTTAGTAAATATTATATTTGCGCTTATCTGTCGAGTTGTATGAAACTCGAATGTCTTCGGCTCCTCTCCGTCGTCCAATCGTCGCAGTCAAGAATGTTGATCAGACGGTTGAAATGCAGTCATGGAAGCAACCACACCAATCGCCTTACTCGTATCTTGCCGTGAATCAGTTGCACACAAGATGAATCGTCGCATTCACCTCACAGCTCTTCTCCAGTTGACCAAACGTCCCTCGTACTTCACACGCCGATCAGCTGTTCGCTAGCCGATTCAAATTACACGACTCTTCAGACTGTTGCCTAAGAGTTCGTCTTCTTCGCAAGTGTCTCACACTTCACACGATGATTATTATGCACTAACGCAAATTTCTCATTTAAATTGCGTTGCACTTAATGCACAATACTTTGAACTATCGGTTGATCGTCCGAACAGTTCAATTACCTTCGTCTCTACTCTGAAAATCACAACTTTGGATTGATCACCGCAGCGAAACAACCACCATTTCCAGATATACCTGTAGAGAGTCAAAAACTTAACGTCCACTTCGCTGACGTCATTTTTAACTCGTCACGTCATTCGCTTCCAGTTTGCACCAATCACGAATAGGATTAGCGTCCTTTGTTGTCATGGTAATCTTGACCACTCGTTATTACGCTTAGCTGCAGTCATTGGTTTTATGTATTAATATTTTATATGTTGCCACACATATTACCTAAACTCGCCAATTAAATTGCCTAGCTTAACTTCTACCTATAATTAATAATTATACATGCATAGCAAGTGTTTAATTTGATAATCATTTAATATAACCACGACAAATACCCTTTCTTCAAAAGTCTGTACACAGGCTTTATCAACTTATCTAATTATCAAATTACAATAACTGCTTATGCCTATGCTTATACTACTTTACACAACATCACAACCTAACACAACTACTTCTTATCTACCTATAGTATCACAATTGATTTACTTAAATCTTAGGTCAATCCTCTACTTAAATAATCGGACATTACATTATTACATCCCTTAATGTAACGTATTGTAAAACAATAATTTTGAAGGGCGAGGCTCCACCTCATGACTCTTGCATTCTTCATCCTCCCTTCCTTCATGTACTGTAGTCCACAATGGTCAGTCTCGATCACAAACTCTCTTCCACACAAATATCGATCAAATCTACTGATTCCCCACATTATGGCTAAACATTCTCTTTCCTCAACTGAATATCGCATCTCTCTTTCCAACAGTTTTCTACTCGCATATGCTATCGGATGGTTTATTCCTTCATATTGTTGAATAAGAACACAACCTATCCCTTTTCCTGATGCATCTGTCTGTATTATAAATTCTTTCTCCAAGTCTGGTAACCTAAGGATTGGTGTCTTAGCTAGTGCTTCTTTCAACTGCTTAAAACTTTCACCTAACTCTTGGTCCCATTCAACATTGTTAGGAGCTAACTTTTTAGTCAAGTCGCTCAACGGTGCCATCAATTCTGCACAATGTGGAATAAACTTTCGATAGTAATTTATAGCTCCTAAAAAGCTTCTCACTTGCTTCTTCGTCTTAGGCTGTGGCATTTCCACAATCTTGTCAATAGATTCTCCCTTAGGGCTTATATCGTCGTTGTTCAATGTATGGCCTAGGAAATCTATCTTGCCATATCCTAGTGAACATTTCTTCGGTTTCAATGTCAAATGAGCTTTTCTCACTCTTGTGAAAAACTCTCTTAACGTCTTCATGTGTTCGTCCCATCCTTTCGTATGAGCAAGAATATCGTCGACATAACTTTCTAGATTTTCAGTTCCATGTAATATTTTCCGTATCAAGCGATTATAACTGGACGCGCTATTGACTAGTCCAAATGGTAACACATTGAACTTATATAATCCGCTTGCACAGATGAATGTGGTTAAGTCTTTTGATTCTTCGCTCATTGGTATCTGCCAATACCCTTTACAGAAATCGAACTTGCTATAGATTTTACTTCCACTGAGTTTATTGAAAATATCCTCATTCGACATCATCGGTTCTGGATCGAATACTGTCACTTTGTTGAGTTGTTTATAATTACAGCAAAGTCTGTTACTTCCATCTGACTTTTTAACAACTACAAGCGGCGCTGCATACGCTGCTTCCGATCTTTCTATAATTCCATTATCTAGCATCGTCTCTAATTCTTTGTTTATCTCCGCTTGAAGATGATATGGCGTTGGATAAGCTCGTAACCGAATTGGCTCATCACTCGTCAGATGAATCTCATGCTTTACCATATCTGTCCTTCCTGGCTTATCACTGAATATGTCCTCATGTTCTCTCAGTAGTTCCCTTAATTCTCTTTTCTGTTTTTCCGTCAATTTAGGATTGATATCCACATCTTTGTAAGTCTCCGTTTGTTTACTTACATATAAGCTCAATATCTCTTCTTCTTCATCTTCACCATCTTTACCATCATGTACTATCGCCGATATGTATGCTGACGTTTCTACATCATTACCTTCTCCATTTCTCTCGTAGTACTTCTTTAGTATATTGATGTGATATGTTTTGAGTTTTCCACCATCAATTTCCACCTTGTAATCATAATCTCCTATTTTGCCTCTGACCACAAATGGTCCTTGCCATTTTACAAGCATCTTATTGTTACAACTGGGTAACAGTAATAAAACTTTATCTCCTATCTTCAACTCTCTGTAACGTGCTTTCTTATCATAATACTTCTTGTTCTTTTCATTTGCTTTATGTATGGCCTTCTGTGCCATATCACATGTTTCTTCTATTCTTTCTCTCAAATCGGTCATGTATGTATAAACATCTTTTACTTCATCTTCCACTTTCTCATTTGTCCAGAGTTCCTTCAATATCTGTATTGGTCCTCTGCATGACCTTCCAAAAATTAATTCAAAGGGTGTGAACCCATGACTTTCGTGTACAGTGTCTCGTAACGCGAACAATAATGGTGCTAAGAACCTGTCCCATTCCTTGACCTGTTCTCCTATTAGCTTCCTCAACGTTGCTTTTATTGTTCCGTTAAGTCTCTCCACACATCCATTTCCCATAGCATGGTAAGGGCTAGTGAAAGTGTGCTTGATTAACAACATCTTGTTAACTTCAGCCATCAATTCTGAAGTGAATTGGCTCCCTCTGTCAGTATGGATTTTCTGAGGAACACCCATGCGACAATAAAAATTGAACAAGGCTTCCGCCACCTCCTCTGTAGTTATTCCTTTCAGTGGAATCGCTTCTGGGTATCTGGTACTCAAATCCACTATCGTTAATATATAACGATAACCTCTTGATGACATAGGTTCTATCACTCCGATAATGTCTACACAGACATGTTTGAATGGTACATCCAGTACCGGAAGATGTCCCATCGGTGCTCTGTGGCTCACCTTTTTATCCACCGACTTTTGGCATACATCACAACTCAGGACATACCTTTTAATTTCTTGTCCTATCGATGGCCAATAAAATTCATTCACAATTTTATCATGGGTCTTCTTCATACCCAAATGTGCTGACAATAGCGAGTTATGGGCCACGGCTAATACTTTACCTCTAAGTTCCTTCGGGACCATTAACTGCCACTTCGCATCATCTTCCGTTGTCTCCATGAATCTCCTATACAAAAATCCGTTCTTCTTCACATAAAGAACTTTCTCTGTTACACTGTCATCACCACTCCAATCAATTGCTTTATCCCAAAACTTCTTCAAAGTCTCATCTTTGCTTTGTAACTCTTTAATTTCTTTTGTTGATACATTTAAATCCGGCATCTCAGTAACTTTCAACTGTTTGTATTTTGTTACTTTCTTTGATTCCGCTCTGGTTTCAACTGCTGCTGTCGTTTGACACACATCATCACTCTCTATGACGTCATCCGTTACATCATCATTTAATTCACTTGTGACTTCACTCGCAAAATGAACTTTCTTTTTGTCACTTTGTCCTTGTGACTCAACACTTAAAGATTTCTGAATCTTTTTCAATCTATCCTCTCTATTCTCGTTATCATCTGTATCACTCCGATCACAGTTTATCATGTTATCTGTAGTTTCTTTCACTACCAGATATTTTAGTCCCTTCATCCTACCGATAATTACTGGTTTCACCGGTTCTTCCATCACCATTGCTTCAACGTTTCCTGTAAAATACTCACTTTCAATATTAACCTTTGCTGTCGGAAAATTTCTCAATGTCCCATCGATTAATATGCATTGGGCTTCTCTTCCCGTGAAATCAACATCATTTACCAGCGATCTCTTGACAATACATGTGCTTGACCCAGAGTCATATAGACAACTGGCATTCACACCGTTCACCTTTAGCTGACCTTCATTTTTATTCTCAAGGTCATCGCCATCATCTCTCCGATCAGTAACCATTGTACTTGCTGCCAACTGTATCGGTAATTCCTTCTTACGTTCTTCCTCTTTTTCAACTTCATTTAGTTTCAACTCTTCATTTGCTTGCGCTATCTTGTACGCCCTATTCTCATATACTTGTATAGCCGCCGCAGTATGTTTAACAACTCCTTTTTGTTTGTGTGAACAATCATATGACTTGTGTCCGGTTCGGCCACATGAGAAACAAGTTATCTTATGTTCAGCCGCCTGTTCTCTTTCTCTACTAAATCCTCTATTCATACTTCCATTATGATTCGTCTCCCTGTTCTGTTTCATGTCTCCTCGTCCTCTATTTATGTTTCCATTAAACCTCTCTCTTGATTTATCGTCGAACGGTTTCACATTCGGCCTTTCGTTACTGAATTTCACTGGAGGCCTTAGATTACTTTCTGTGTATTTATATCCGTGCGCCTCGATATAAGACTCGGCACAGTTTAATGTGTCCTCTAGACTCATCTTGCCTCTTTCTTTGAGGAACATCTTAAGTTCATTGCTACACGTAAGGTAGAACTGATCTCTTAATAATAAGTTCTCCATTCCTTCGTAGGTTTTCTCGAATCCAGCTTGAAGTAGCCACTGCTGCATATATCTCCTCAATCTATGCACAAAATCTGTAGGTGTTTCACCTGACTCCATTTTACTCATCTTAAACTTGTTACGATATCCACCCTCTGTTAATTGAAACCTTTTTAACAGATGTCTTTTCAAACACTCGTAATCTTGTGTCTCCTCAGATGACATTCTTTGATACACCTCTAACGCTTTTCCTTCAAGATGCTTGGCTAGCATCAGAGACCAATTTTCTGTTGCTATCTCGTATGCCGTGCATGTCCTTTCAAACCTTAATAAATATGCATCCAAGCAATCTTTATTCTCATTGAATACAGGGAATTTTATATCTTTCATTCCTCTGTTATGGCTACTGTTTCCTTGATATGAACCATCACCAACCATTGTGAATGTGGCTTCACCTCTATTCTGATTATTCCTAGAATCAATTTCTCTCATTCTTAATTCACATTCAAGCTTCTTGACCTCAAGATCCATTTCTCTCCTAGCTTGACATTCGGCCGCTTCACGAACCAATCTTGCCTCATTCTCACGACTTTCCCGTTCCAGTCTGGCGTCATTCGCCTCTCGTTCTCGTTGAACCCTGGCATCATTCGCCTCTCTTTCAATTCTGGCGTCATTCGCCTCTCGTTCTCGTTGAATCCTGGCATCATTCGCCTCTCTTTCCCGTTCAAGCCTAGCATCCGCTATTTTTGCTAACTCTAATTCTTGTACCCTGGCTGCTTGTGCCTCTTCTCGTGCTCTGGCTGCTTTAACTTCTGCAGCCGCGGCCTCATCTTTAAGCTTTCGATCTTCTCGTTCACGCAGTCTGTCGTCTCTTGCTTCCTGCTGTCTATCACGCACATACGTCTTCAACTCATCACCTTCCATTCCCATCTCTTTAGCGAGTTTAACCCACTGTTCATGTTCTCTAAATGACGACATGGTCTACTTACTTGTTTACTCAGTTAACAAGTATTTCCCAATAGCTTTCGCTATACAAGAATTAAATTCTTCAAAAGATAATCTTAAACAAGATTAATAAAATGTTCCCTCTTGAAATGCGTACTCTATGGTTACGCGAGGTTAAACAAATCGCATCGAGTAAACGCTTATCAATAAAGTCGTTCTTTCGCAATCGCAAAAGCGATAACTTTAAAACTATACATTTTCAATACTTGAGATTATTGTTCGTTGATATTTCGAGTGTTAGTTAAAAATCCAGTTTTAATATTCCGGAACGTAGGACCCCATAGTTGTCGTATCCCGTGTAAAAGGGCACTTTATTATCCTAGTGGTTAATCGGTTGGGTTTAACTTACTCAAGAAATTCTTCCAAATTCAACAAACTCCCAGTTCTTATGAAATATATATAATATAAAGTTATTCAATATCATTCAAATGCACAAACAAATAACAATCCTATTTACCTAGTGTGGCGAGTTACTTAGTAAATATTATATTTGCGCTTATCTGTCGAGTTGTATGAAACTCGAATGTCTTCGGCTCCTCTCCGTCGTCCAATCGTCGCAGTCAAGAATGTTGATCAGACGGTTGAAATGCAGTCATGGAAGCAACCACACCAATCGCCTTACTCGTATCTTGCCGTGAATCAGTTGCACACAAGATGAATCGTCGCATTCACCTCACAGCTCTTCTCCAGTTGACCAAACGTCCCTCGTACTTCACACGCCGATCAGCTGTTCGCTAGCCGATTCAAATTACACGACTCTTCAGACTGTTGCCTAAGAGTTCGTCTTCTTCGCAAGTGTCTCACACTTCACACGATGATTATTATGCACTAACGCAAATTTCTCATTTAAATTGCGTTGCACTTAATGCACAATACTTTGAACTATCGGTTGATCGTCCGAACAGTTCAATTACCTTCGTCTCTACTCTGAAAATCACAACTTTGGATTGATCACCGCAGCGAAACAACCACCATTTCCAGATATACCTGTAGAGAGTCAAAAACTTAACGTCCACTTCGCTGACGTCATTTTTAACTCGTCACGTCATTCGCTTCCAGTTTGCACCAATCACGAATAGGATTAGCGTCCTTTGTTGTCATGGTAATCTTGACCACTCGTTATTACGCTTAGCTGCAGTCATTGGTTTTATGTATTAATATTTTATATGTTGCCACACATATTACCTAAACTCGCCAATTAAATTGCCTAGCTTAACTTCTACCTATAATTAATAATTATACATGCATAGCAAGTGTTTAATTTGATAATCATTTAATATAACCATATAATACAGCAGAAAAGGGTGTTTAACAAAATATATTTTTATCAAAAGCCTGTCACAACGTGCAATTGAATACTTAGCAAATAAGTGTTTCCTGAAAATAAGATCGGGCAGGTCGAAAATCAAATTTTCACCATAGAAAACCAGAAAATGAGGCTTCGGTCATTTAGTTTGGACAAATCACCTAAGCATCAACAGTATTACAGTAATTAAAGTTCATTCGGAAGGTGGCGACATCATAGATACCTTATATTGACGGGATCCATCATGCCCCAAGGGTCCATCTCGCCCCTACTTCCCCTAACTCTAACTATTATTATTTATAAAGGTCTATTATTATTATATTTTGAGTCCTGCTATTGAACGTGAAGCACAAAGATTGTACATTATATGCTAGAGATGCAAATAAACACCAGTTTATTAATAGAACAAATTGTAGTTTTCTATCTATTTTTAGCACCAAAAACTCGTAGGAACGAAAAAGTCGTTATAACGACTTTAATCTCGTTATAACGACTTTAATCTCGTTATGACGAGATTAATCTCGTTATAACGAGATGAAAGTCGTTTTAACGACTTTTAAATTTTTTTTACCCGATGGCCCGAACGGAGCTCCGTAAGGTTGCATAATAAAACTAAATATAAAAAGAGCATGGTTCTTGTCAGTTTCACCACAGTATAAATAACAAACAGTACGTCGACTTCCGGCCTCTGGCTAAGTCAGAATCTTGGTGTAATCTTACACCATGGTCAGAATGATTAACTGATTTGCGGTTAGCCCGGGCGCTATATTATTTCTTATGCTAAGGCTCAAGGCAACATGAATATTCATGAGCAGTTCGGCACGGCGAATACAAATACCCTACAGGCATACAAGCCAATCACAGACGACCTCTTATACCGGCCAATCACAAGAGGTCTCTTATATCAGATAAGGAAATAGCAAACAGACTGCCTCCCTGGTAAAATCTTTGGACTGAGTTAGTAAAATAATTATTTATTATCAACATGTCGGAGTTTGTTTGCGAATATTGCAAGAAACATTTTTCTTGCTAACTTTACTTTGAGGCGGCATGTTCGTCTATCGCACAAAGACGTTGCTCTTCCAGAAGTCCGACGAGGTCGAAAGTCGAAGCAAACTTCTAATGATACGTATTTTAGATGCAATAATTATCTGCCACGCGAAGCTGATCAATAAAAGAGCTCCGACATACTCTGAAAAGCGAAAGAAAAGTCGAAAATTTCACAGGTAGGTTATAATTGGGGGTGGTATAGGCTGTTGGAAACATTGGGCTATTGATCGATGCACGTTACAACGCTCTATTCTGCGCTTATCTGTGTCCACCATATTGTTTACTTGCTACCGAGCCATTATAGAAATTAACCAGTACGAATGAATTATTGCTGTGAAACTAGAAATTGGGTGAGTGATGAAATTATTTTATGTATGCTATGAAAACTTGGTATGTATGCTATGAAACTTTGGCATGCTATGAAATCTCGTACTTTTCTTGCAATTTACTATTACAGCCTTCAGCTATTGGAAATGTCAAGAGGAAGATGCAACAATGACACAGTCTGTTAAATAAGAGGTGATCGAAAGTGTCACAAAAAGGCTTCATCATTTCTCTTCATTTCAGTCTTTCCTATGTTGTGCAGTGTGTGAGGTGCAATGGTGCATTGTTAGTCCAGGTTTGTACATGTAAAGTGCAGTACATTTGCAGGCGCTTAATTGAAGAAAAATTATTATATTATCATTATTGCAAACAGGTATCAGAAGTTGTGATCATTTTGTTGTGTCATTAATATAATTTCATGACATGAAGGGTTTTATCAAAATACCTGCAACAGAATGTACTGTTATCTTTTGTAACAATAGGCATGGCATTGTTGGAGGTTCCAGCCGTTGCTGATCCCTCAACGTTGGCGGAACTCAGCTGAAGCTTTTGAAGGGGTGCCATGCAGCTCGTCGCTTACCTAGAAGGGAATAATCTGCTTCCACAGAATCAATCCAATTTCAGAACATTCCACTCAACTGAAACGCTTCTGCTCCGACTCCACTCAGACATCTATGGACCCATAGATAGATAGTGACCCTAATGTCCCTTTTCAACGTCAGCGCAAGATTTTCTTAGAGCGGCTGAGTGTTTCGTTTGATTTCTTTAATGTGTATTGACAGAATTTCATGACGAAGGCTGACAAATGAAGTTGCCAGTTATTGCTTTATAATGGGATAGCTTTAATAACAGCTCATGCTGCACTGAATGAACTATGTACCAAATTTATGTGTGGATGTCCGTACTGGACATAACCACCACCACCCTGGATATGAAAGAGCGCTATATAAATGTCAGAATGAATGAATGAAATGGAATTCTAGTTAAAACTTTGTAGAAATTTCTATGACACAAAATAACAGTGAACAAATTATGTAATTTTTACTTATAATTAACTGCAATGCATTTAACTGTCTTTCATTTAATGTTATGAAAACAATTGAAATATGATTTAACATAAATTGTATTGTATCAGGAACTAGAAAATATTCTGGAAATAACTGAACCACAATCACATCGTTGCCGTCCACATCCATCTCCAGGAATCTTTCATTCGCACTGTGGAATGGATCGGATGACTTCTGACTACAGAGCTCGGCGTTGCACTTTTCAACAAGTCGCTTCAGTTCATCGATTTCCAGAGTGCCAGAGGAGGGCCCATATTCTTTTTCAAACATCTTGTAGTAGAGCCTGTAGCACCATTGAGGATCTGGACAATGGTACCGGTCTCCAGCATAGACAATGTAGTCGTCAGGATGTTCAGTCTGCAGATCGTACTTCAAGATATCAAGGGCTGCGGATGGAGAGTGGTTCATCTGCAGCAGGTGTGTTATCTTTTCACTCGCCTCAGGCCCGACATCACGATGACGAAGAACATCGCCAGCAACAATTGGGTGATTGTGATTGAGGTTGACGATGATTCGAAATGGGTAACTGGGAATGTGAGGATTTGAGGACTGCAATTTGCGTGCATTCCCGCCATTTTTACGACGAGCTGTCGCCGTCTTCTTGAGCAGAAGCTTCATAGTAGCCGCGCAGCCAGTATTTCTTGATGCAAGCTTTGTCCGTGATGTGTTGGTGCTTCCAGTCTTATGCATACATCTGTAGTCACAGACTCACAGTTCCATAGGTTTTCCTTTGCATTTGCTCCCAGGTGATTCCGTTCCACTCTGAAAGTCATTTGTGATCGGCAGTGAAATTCAGACAACCAGATTTCGGCCTCTGCAGCTGTAGTTACGTTGGCACATAATGTGGCTGACAGACCATCCATTGCACACACCACATAGCAGTAATTCTGTGGCATCAAATCCTGAGAACCAAAAATTAACTGATATTTAATTAAATAAAACTTGTATTGGAAAATAATTGTTACAAGTGTACCTAGAGCAGCAGCGAGTAATTGTGATGTATCTGTATCAATGATTAAAAGCCTGGAAGTGTTCAGACTGCTCGCAGAGTTTGCTTTTTTAAGCTTTGCATCACATGTCACTTAACATTGGTTTATTTTTTAAGTTTTCCAAGTTTTGATCGTTAATATGTTGCGCATCGGAAATAAGAAAATAGCTCTCTTCTGATGTTTCTCCTGCAGGTTCAATGAATTCTAAGTAATAATCACTTTTTGCATGTTGTAGAAATGTATACCCTATAGACTATGTTTACATGCATAATGATGTTTGTGTATAGTTTTGCATTCACAAACCATTCACACATGCTGAACATTAGTAAAGTCTGTTTTTTAACAACCCAATTCCAAGTGGATCATAGTCCAACCCCAGAAATTAGTTGATGATTACATTTGTTAGATGTCACTGGTACTGTAACAATGTCATATTCTCCTAGGCCTACAGTTAGCCTACTGCTCATGCTGCTACATTTGAAGTGGAATTGGCAGTGCACCAGTAAAATACCATTCTCTGTGATATGAAGTTTCCAAAGTTGAACAGTGTTCTGCCACTAAACAAGTAGGCCTATCCTCCTAATACTGTTTGATATATTCACGGTTCACCCACATTAGCTTAAACTCCATAGCACGTATTAGCATTAGGCCTACAGCTACGTCTGACTAAAGTACTATACTGATTAAAAATTCAAAGAATATCGAATAGTACCTGCAAAATGCCGTTCAGAGACGTATGTTCCTTCTTTTCAAAACAGTACGGACAGACTTCGAACGATAAAGTCGACATTTTCTGCGTTTTAATAACTTTATAGACGGCAAACTCGTCTGCGCTGGTATTAGTGAATGAAGCTGCTTTACGCGCTAATGTTGACTCGTAAATATTTCATGAATATTTATGAGCTTCATGACGTCATATCATGAATATTGCTCCTGAATATTCATGTTGCCTTGAGCCTTAGCATAAGAAATAATATAGCAGCCCGGGCGCCATTTTCTCTGAACTGGGCATAGACATTTTACATTTAGGCTACTTGACCTATTCTATGGTTCGAACTTTACTCAATTTCCGGTTTCGTGTATTTAAGTAAATAAATGAATTTTTTAATATATTTATTATCTGAACTATGTAGGGCTAAATGTCGATCTTGGAGACAAAAAATAAAATTTTATGCAATAACTCGGTAAAAGAACTGAAGTGCGCATGTGGTCCGAGCGTAAAACTTTTCTCACCTGCGGGTACCTAAGACCGTATGCATTCAAACGCACCTATTCCCGATGTCCGGAGACGCTCCGGCGATTTTATACGAATTTTTAAATATATTTAAATCTATAGGAAATTCAATGCTAAAAATCAGACCTCACTCTCGGCCGCCATATTTACACACACTCCCGTGACGTCATGGGAAGTCGCGACGTAAACTTCTGTATGTAAACATGGCGGCCGAGAGTGAGGTCTGATTTTTAGCATTGAATTTCCTATAGATTTAAATATATTTAAAAATTCGTATAAAATCGCCGGAGCGTCTCCGGACATCGGGAATAGGTCTGCAGTGTGTGGTCGATTGATGAAAAACCGCTTAAGAAATGGAAGATGGATCAAGTTTTTTTCTATCTGAAATAGAAGCTGGATGCATGTTGAGACACATTATGAAAATCGTCAATTCAGCTTCGGTTAAACCGTAGTTTAGGCTGTTTACTTATTTTGACTTTACCCCAGGCTGTTAAATTATTTGCATGTGTATAAATGATATACAAGTAATTTCTGGATCGCCAGGTTCAATCCAGCTTCCATTTCAACTATAAATATGCCTTTATCCAGCTTCCATTTCAGGTATAAAAAGACATGGTAATCCTGTAGTTTAGCGTCGTTAATTTTTTCAACGTGTATTTCAACGTCGTAAATTATTTATGACCCTTTCCGGAAGTTGCGTGCGTCAAGTGGGCAATAAGACAGCACGCAAAAATAAAAAAAGTAAGTAAGTAAAAGTCCAGCTTTTCAATTGCATGAGTTGTTTCATGAATCCAACTTCTGTTTCAATAATAATTATTTTTCATCAATCCAGCTCCAATTTAAGCTACAATATTTTTATTAACCCAGCTTCTATTTCTCGCCCGTTATTTTCATCAACCCAGCTTCTATTTCAGATATAAAAAATACCCACATCCAGCTTCCATTACTTAAGCGTTTTTCATTAATCCGGCTTCTATTTCAGATCTAGAAATACCTTCATCCAGCTTCCATTTATCATTTTGAACTTATGACCAAAGTCTTGACGTCTTGCCCACTTGATGCACGCAACTTCCGGAAAGGGTCATAAATAATTTACGACGTTAAAATACACGTTGAAAAAATTAACGACGCTAAACTACAGGATTACCAAAGACATGCATCCAGCTTCCGTTTATAAATACCATTTCTTTCTTATTTATAAATACCTTGATTTTACTTATTTACTTTGCGTGCTTACTGACGCGAAAATATTGGACTACTTTTTGCCATCACGTGACAGCGCTCTTTTATGCGCGGATCTTTGGTCGCCATGATGTTTACTTGCTACAGCGCCGTTCTAGAAAATAACCAATGCCTTTATTCAGGTTCTACTTCTCAAGCGTTTTTCATCAATCCAGCTTCATTTTCAGCAGAATGACTACACTAACCCTAAAACTAACCCTAACCGACCCTCACGACGCCTAACCTGAGCCCTAACCGACTCTCATGCGTAAAATCCCGCTTCTATTTCGTCACTAAATATTTGTCATCGAATGTAAGAAATTGGTTGTCGGATAAAAAAGTACCGTTTTTTCGTCAATCCAGCTTCCATCTTCTCGCGTTTTCGGTTTATATTGCTACTTCCGGTTGCGAATGTTCAGAAATTGGAATAGCGCGTTTTATGGCGCGTTATATTCATGATTGGGGTGTTTCTTAATTAAACAGCCTAAACTACGGGATATCGATAATGAAAATAATTAGACAGCCTAAACTACGGTTTAACCTCAGCTTCTATTTAAGCAAGAAAACCATTATACTTTTTTCATAAACCCAGCTCCTATTTCGTAAATAAAGAACTTTCATCCAGCTTCCATTTCTCAAGCGCTTTCTCGTTAACCCAGCTTCTGTTTCAGTGGACCAGTTTTCGGTGGACCAGTTGTCCGTGGACGAGTTGTCGTTGGACGAGTTGTCGTGACACCGTCCATACATTGCGGCTTTAGGTACATTCTGACGTGGAACCCTGTGGCCACAAGGCCGAGAACCACCACCACGCCCCGCAGTTTTATAGCAATCTTGCACGCGTGCGCTCTTTGTGTCCGAGTGTTTACCATTACCTTTACATCTCCAAGCAATGTATCTCAACCATGTGTAGCTTATCTAAATAACCACTCTAAGCTAATATGAACATACATTGTAGGCACTGCTCACAGCATAAATATTCAGACGTGCTAACAGCATGAAGGGCCCATGTAAATGGAATAGTATTGAAGAGAGATGCAGGTGGATTCCATACAAGAATCCTGCAAGAGATTGCAGCTATTTGCATGGAACCCACAATAGCCCAATAAACAAAGAGTTATGTATAAACTTGTATAAACTTGTTTAATTGTAACAGAAATATATATACAATATATATACAGGGTGGCTCAAAGAAATGTACCACCGGAAAAAATGCGATAACTTCGCAACCGACTGACATTTTTTTGTGAAAAATTTCCAATTTGCAGGGTAATGAATTTCCAACAATTCCTGATATCGCATTTTATCCGGTGGTACTTTTTTTGAGCCACCCTGTATATATATATATATTCGAAATAAATCAGGTTGAGAAGCAGGAACCGAGAATGAAATATAGTTAATAAATTATAGTCATAGCATTTGCATAACATATAAATGTGGACACCAGACAGGTTCTTCAAATTTAAAAAAAAAACAATCATATGTTCAAGTTAGAAATAAGCCTTGATGCACCAGTGAAATGTATAAAGTCATGCATCAGGGAAGAAATCACCTGAACATTTCTTTGTTATTTGTATAACATGTTATACAAAATAATTACTGTAATTTTTACAAGCACTAGTGTATCAAATTGGACAATAGATTTGCAACATTAGAGAAATACATGTAGACCTGAGTGTATATGGTTTTAGAAATCAACTGTCACCATCATTATAAAGTAACGTAATTTTATACAGCAAAACTATTTATGCGTGTAAGAATGTAACTCTTACATTCTCAAAGAATGTTGTATATTAACACATTGTCAATACAGTTACATGTTTCTTATTATTGACAGGTGAAGATGTGAGCAGTCAGTTGCAAGTTATGGCAACCACCTCCGTCTCAATTGCTGTTGTTGATCTTAAACCAGGAGAAAACCATCTGTTGCTGCTATCACCCCACCCTATACCCAACACCAGCACGAGCAACGCAACCTTTTCTGTGCCTGTTGCAACACCTAGTACGAGCAGTGAGTTTCAGTGGAAGAGAAAGAAGCCAGTGACAGCCAGTTCCAGCAGAAGTAATGAATGTGAACTGATGAATGCTTGGTTGTCATCACAAATCAAAGCCAACTCAGTGCAGGAGGAGTCGGCAAAACTAAACATAGCATTGAAAGAAGAAAAACTTGAGGTTCTAAAGGTTCAGAGACAAAACATTTTGCTGCAGACACAGAGGTTAGAAGCTGTATCTGGAGAAGAACTCGACATCCTAAAGCTTAAGAAACAGAGACTTCTCCTCGAGATACAGAAGTTACAAGCTGCTACAAGTTCAGTCTGTAATTGAGAACAATTATTACGCAATTGAAGACAATTACCTCATTTCTTTCATAAGTACAAATAAATGTTGCATATACAGGTTTTTCTACTTAGCTACGGCACGGAACACGCCTGTATGTAAGAGTGCGTATTGCAGCTGTCCTGAAAACGTCAATCTGTTAATAAATTCTAAATCTTTAGGCAAGCTACGTGCACAAGGACTTTAAATGGCAGGGACTTCTCCAACCCTGCATTTCGGGGTGAATAATCTAAAACCAGAAACTCTATGCGAAATGAGGACATTGAGGATTTACATATACTTTTGCTATATACATTCTAGTTCAGTTGTTTACAACCTTTTTTGACTTTAGGGCCACTTTTGCTAAGTTGGAGGACACGAAGTCCAGTTGAAAGGCATTAGTGGACAACCAGGCTACAATAAAATTATTTAAAAGCATAGTAAATTGTTATGTTTAATAAGAATACAATGTTTTATGATATTTATAGACGTCAACATAAAATAAGTTGTAACAGAAAATAATTATGTGCTCCAGTCTCTCCAAATTGTCATTAATTTTGATTTCTTATTTTAATACTTTGAGACAAGGCCCAGCTATTGAAGCCTTGCGAGCAACAGGTTGGGAACAACGGTTATACTTTATAATTATACAATTGAGTACAGTTACATTTTTAGCAATTTTATGACCGTGATCCTGTTTCTTTTTCACTTAATTATGGTTCCTATACAACAGTGATTCCCAACCAGGTGTGCTGCGGGAAAATTGAAAAATGTTACTAATTAATAATGAATTTTAAGTAAAACAACCGAAAACATCATTACTACATCAAAGCTTAAGTCAGTTGGTCTTAATCTCTCACACTGTAGCAGGTTAAGATCCCAAAGGGAAATCTTGATTGTTTTCCCAGTCATTGAATCTCAGTTTTAAAAAAAGTTGCACCAAAAAGTTTTTTTGTGCGTGTATGATTGTCGTCTCTGGGGCCTTCATTTCAATTTGATCTGCTGACTGACTAGACTCACTAGAGCAGGCTATTATTTAGATAAGAGGAACACTAAAATTAGAATATTATTAAATAATAGTGACAAATACATTGAAAAATTGATAATTATAATGAAGCTTAGTGTGCCGCAAGCCAAAAAAGGTTGTGAATCACTGCTATACAAGATCCAAAAATTGAAGCAAGGTCTTCCACTACTAAAAAAAAAGCATTAAAGTACTAACTACTACAGCAAACTACAACAGACTATAATATGTTTATAAGTCTGTCACTCGCTGCCTTTCCTGCAGCTAATCTTGCTTGTTCAGTCATGGTGCATGGAGCGACTGGAGGGACTGCTGCAGCATAGCTGCCGTCATCTCCGTCATTGTTGACAGCGTCATCTTCTAGTATGTGGTTGAGCTGCGTTGCACGGTTGTGCAGCACTACACACGCGCATATTATTTCACATGCCTTTTCAGGCGAAACTCGAAGTTCTGTGTGTAGGCAGTGCCACCGCCGTTTGAGCACTCCAATGCATCTCTCAACTGTACATCGAGTTCCGCATTGAAGACCGCATCCCTAGGCGACCGGATATTGACAACTGGGTGTCATGAGCCAATCGCGAAGCATGTACCCGCTGTCGCCTAAGATGAAACCATTCAACGGCCGCTGGTCACTCTCAAATGCAGCGAAAAGGGCTGTTTCCCGCAGAATCCTTGCGTCGTGGACAGAACCAGGCCACCTGGCGACACAGTTGATAATGCGCAAATCCGCATCACAGATGAGCTGTTTCAAAAAAAGATCAATCTTCAAATTAATGCTTCAATGATACAGTATCATTATTCTAATAAAGAAATAATTAATAAGTTAAGTATAGACATTGAGTGTCTTGCAAAAAGCGACCAGAAACACATGCTTTGGATATGATTAGCATTTGCAATTATTGAATTTGACCAGTGCAAGGAAAGTGTAACCGTAAATATTGCATAGTGTAGAGTCACAAACCTATTCATGACACGAATACTGCGGGACTGATTTGAGCCATTATATTATGTACATCTTGTGTGAACGAGCGTCATAATACATGATATACTGTACAACCACAGCCCTAATCTATGAGATCGATACTGCACGACCAAATTATCTTTTCTTTTAGATGAAAGGTGTGTAAACATATTCTACGGCAATTACCCTTCGACAATAATCCCACAGTTACCCACCGCGGGCTGAAAGAATGACCATAGATCAACCAAGTGTTAGACACGAAACCCCGGTACGATGTATTAACAAGTACATAATTATGAAAACAATACATAATATTCATTCAATTTATTTAATAAATTTATTAGATATCAACATTATTATAAAACCATGCAACGTCATAATGCAGAATGACTGTGTTAAAGAAAAAAAATGCTCATTAGTGATATTTACTTAATTGAAATAAAAATGAAAGGTTGTTAGCGACTCTACGAAGATAGCCAATAAGACTGTGCTCAAAGTATTTGCGAACGATGGTCAGAATCCTTGCGTTGGTATCAGCTTACTTGTTCCTTTAAGACTGGGTGAACTTTTTTTCAATGCTTGTTCACTTTGAATAAATCAAACGAATTAAAACTAAGGTTTTTTGACCAGTGTCATTATTTCACTCCTTCAATGTCCATATATTTACTTTATTAGTACATGGAGAACTTTTCTAATAATTAATAATTAGTATTTGATGTGTGGCAAGTCTTGCATGTGTAACACTTAGTTGTTGTTCGGTCAGTGTTACATGCCTCTTTAAAACATCCCAATGTAACAATATTTGTATTTTCACTGACTAAATATAGACTCAGAACATGAAAACCTAGATATGTGTGACATACAAATACAATTAACGCTACCTGAACATTGATTGAGTGATAATTCTTCCGATTCACATATTCGTGTTCATTCTCACTCGGTGCCAAGATGCGTACATGAGTTCCATCTATGCATCCGAAGACGTTTGGAAAACCGGCCATGGCATAAAATTTTGCCTTTGTGGCATCCGCTTCTTGTTGATTTGGCAACTTCACCGTACTAGGCATTTGCTTAACAAGCGCCTTGGTCACACGATTGATGGTTCGACTTGCTGTTGACTGGTCAGCGCCAAACAGTTCACCGACAACACTCTGCGAAGAAACGTAAGGTCAGCATCACCTGCAGTCGATAACAAAAATATTCCATCATAAGAGTGCAACTTAATTACATATACCGGTACTTTTCATAACCTGTGTGAATCATCAATACAATCTCAGCCGATGACGACTTTTGCTTAAACAGCCGGAATAGGATTAATGGGTAATATTCTTGCACCAATAGAAGCTTCAGTTGTAGGCAACAGTTGCTCAATGCGAGGTTGAAATGAAGACAGTAAAAGTTAATTAAATAGGATATTTATTAATGAAATTTGAGGCAATCCTTCGAACACCGGTGTAAAGGTTTCAAATTACCCCCTCGGGCCCCTCCTAAACATAACACCCCTGCAAAATGTAATTTGCATCAATCATCGCATTTATTGCACACAAAAAATCAGAAAAATCATCCCGCTTCTTGTTTTGGTCGGAAGATTTTCATTTCTCATCCCACTTCGTGGTTTGTTATCAATATTTTCATCTGTAACTAAAAATACTTACTAAATCGTCGCTGAATTTACACGGAGAAATGGCTTTGGAGCTATTATTATTTCCCCATTAAAATATTGATAACAGACCACGAAGTGGGATGACAAATGAAAATCTTCCGACGAAAACATTTTTTTAGTGCAATAAATGCGATGATTGATGCAAATCTAGTGTTCGGGGGTAATGTGAAACGCGTTTCAAGTTACCGGGGGGGGGATGTTTAGGAGGGGGGTAACAAACTCACTATTCGAGTATTTTAACATTGTACATGAAATGCTCGCTAAGGCATAATTATGATTATTATTATTATAAATTAATACAACTCATAGTTTTTTTGCAGAATGTTTCTCGTTGATCCACCTTCTGTTTAGGCAAGAATTCTTGTAATCTTTTCTGCTTCTATTTTATTATTATTCATCAACAACAACAGAAATCTTGTAATCTCTTCTGCACCAATTATGATTCATGAAAATAATACTTTAATTTAATTTCTAATTCTTGTACTGACATTCAGTTTCGATTTCAGCTAGCCAACTTCTATTTAAGGGAAAATTATTTGAGTCATTCAAGTTTACATTAAATATAAGGCAAGAATTACTCTAATCAACACAGCTGCCATTTCGGTAACAACTACTTTTTATAAATAAAACTTGTATTTTAATGAGAATTATATTTCATCAACCAAATTCCAATTTCAGCAAGGATTTAATCGATCCCACTTCCAATAAAATAAAAATTATTTGGAGCAATCATACTTGCATGTAGCAAGAATTCGTTTGGTCAACCAAACTTCTATTCCGCCAACGCGGTTCTCTGTCAGTTTCACTAGGGGTGAGACTTTGGGACCAACTTTGGGAGGTTTGCCAAATATTTTCTTTAAATGAAAGCAGGATTTATTATTGTAATAATGGAGTGGTCTAAACTGCGTATTTACAGACATTTAAATACAGTCGCAAAACTTGCCTATTCAAACAATCGTATATTTAATTGACAGTAACATGTTATCCCGGGGTAAATTCTATAACCACGCGGTAGCAATTCTATAACGACGCGGTAGCAAGTAAACATCATGGATTTTACGCGTAAAGGTCGGTTAGGGCTCAGGTTAGGCGACGTGAGGGTCGGTTAGGGTTAGTTTTAGGGTTAGTGCAGTCATTCTGCTGAAATTGAAGCTGGATTGACGAACAATAATTTTTAATGACAAATTGAATAAAAATATTTGCGGACGACATAGAAGCGAAATTTATCGAACAAATTCTTGCCTAAACAGAAGCTGGATCGATTAAAAGAATTCTCGGCAAACTAGAAGTTGGATTTATGGGCTCTATTATGCGCGGATCTTTTGCCGACATGATGTTTACTTGCTACCGCGTCGTTATAGAATTGCTACCGCGTCGTTATAGAATTTTACCCGTGGGATCTCTCAATTACCCTTACCCACAAGCAAAATGTTCAACTAATACTATTGACATTTCGTTCAAATTAAATAATTTCACTGTAGGCCTACCTGCATGACCGAAGGCAACGAACCCTTGCGCGGCGCATCGAATGCCACATCGTCGGCCAGTTCATCGCAAATCACCAGTAATTCATTACGACGAAAACGGAACGCATCATAAATTTCGTAGTCATCCATCGAATCGAGAGCATTACGACGGTCTCGAAACACTCTTTGCCGTCTTAAAGATCGCCTAATGCGACGAATCATAATAGCTTCCATCTTGTTTGTCCATTTACGCAAGGTCATAGCCGACCTTACACCTAGGGTACACTTGGCATATCGTTATACAGGGTATAGCGGCCGCTTAAAGACCCATGCATACGAAATTAACAAACTACTCAAGAAAACACCAGATTTACGCTAAAGCTAAGACTTATTCTCTCTTGTGCATCTGGGTCCTGGCAGCAGGACAGCGCCCCAGCACATCGCGCAAAGGACACCTTTGCGTTGCTGCGACGTGAAACACCAAGCTTCATTGGACCGGAACTCTGGCCAGCAAACTCACCAGACCTCAATCCCGTTGACTACAGAATTTGGGGTCTAATACCGGAACGCGTCTACCAGACAGCATTACGGGACATCAACGAGTTGAAGGAGCGCCTCATCGCTGTGTGGGCACAATTGAAGCAGAGTGTCATTGACAAAGCTATTGAACAGTGGCGTCCAAGGCTGAGAGCCTGCATTCAAGCGAAGGGACATCACTTCGAACAACTTCTTAAATGAAACAGTAGGCCTACTTTTTCTTATTTAACATTAAACTTACATGCATTTCATGACAACGTTTTTCGGTGTGTTTTTTTATGGAGCACAGTGTATATTGCTCTATCATAGTTTTTGCGCACGGTCATGAAATTTTAGTTATAAAAATCTCAATTTTTATCTTCGTAATAAGTCAAGAACATGGCAGCTTCAATTTCATCCGTTGCCCAGGGGCGGATCCAGGGGGGGGGGGCTTATCCGGCCATGGCCCCCCCCATTTAGAATTCCCATGTATCGTGGCCCCCCCATTTGTATCGTGGACCCCCATTTGGATTGAACATGCCGTGGAACAATGTATATATCGTACAATTTGGCCCCCCCCTATTAAGAAATGCCCATGCATTGCGGCCCTGACTAATTGAAAATCTGGCCGGATGACTAAAAAAAAAAAAAAAAAAGGTCATCAACTTTTTTGGCGGACAAAATGGTTTTATTTTCCTGAAAATTTGGCCGGATGACTAAAAAAAAAAAAAAAAAAAAAAGGTCATCAACTTTTTTCGCGGATACGAAAGAAAAATTTTCCAGACCCAAGGCCAACAAATTTTCCCAGACCCAACACCAACAATTTTTGGCCCCCCCCGTCAAAAATTTCTGTATCCGCCCTTGCCGTAGCCTACCATTTCATCCGTACCATTTTGTCCAATACCAAAACTCTAGAACCGCCACTGGTTAAAAGTCCCAACAACAACAAGCGTTCAATGTTCTTGTCTCACCGGCTGTCTTAAGTTTGTAGATGGTGTGTGTGTGTGACACATTTTATTGCTCATTAGCAATTCTAAATATGACTCTAGTGCGTACGCTGCTGGCATTATTTTAAAGGCAAATTGGTCCGTCTACGATTTTATGATCTTACCATGCAACAAGCAGAGGAAAGTCAAGAGAATGCCACATTCAGTCGCCATGAAATCCATTTATCTGAAGATGAAATGACGACGAGAGATCGACTTATTTTCCACCGTTGCCTCTCTTCCTACCGATTTTATCCAGCGATCAAGGGACTTTGGAGATCAGAGTGGATTATTGTGACGTCAGAAACTCTATCGTAATGTTTATTTAAGCATAATACAAGCATAATAAGGCTGGCTGCCTTGTTCATTGCTTAGCACTGTAATTTGCTGTCGAAAATGACGTCATTTCTAATGCTTGGTTGATAAGGGTTTAAAATAAACGTGAAAACTCAATTCACAGAATTGGCTCAGGGCGATCCCCCACGGAATCAAGAGAAGACTTCTAGAAAGTAGTAGTTCTATCATGATTCGCTATCCATAAGGATATCAGGGTCAGAGGTGCCTAATTTAGATGAGAGGTACGGGGAGAACTGAACTAACTCACTTAAATTGTAAAAGTCTCGAATTGGATATTCTTGGAGCAACAGAACTCCTGGCGACCTCACCGAGGCATTTTCGCAGGTAGCGTGTCAGAGGTAACACCAAGCTGACATTGCCGAGCCAATGCACTGCCGTGTTGGAAGCCAGAGTAATGTCCTTAAAATATTAAATTTTATAGCTGGAGACATGACTACATTTGGAACTTGTCCAATTAGCCTAGACGGGTTTCTGGGCTTGACTTAGTCTAGGTCCATCACTAGTTAATTTTGAATTTTATATAGAAACGTGATTTGCGTTGCAGGCTATGTTGCGATTACATATATAGCCTAATACATATAGGCTGAGCAGTGAGCATACGTTCCCGAAATGCCTTAACTGGAAGAGATATGTTACAAACAATTTTTTATTGTTAGCCTATACCCACAGCTGTGAATAAGCTGGTTCCCGCGACTTCGCTTTCGTGGGCGCTGTTAGTAGACGTCTCGATATTACGATTACGATTACAATTAAACGTCTCTTAATTGCTTTTATGCCTGACTTGTCAATGTCCATTGCCTTCATCTGCAATTATGAATTTGATGATCTTTGCCCCGGTATACATTCAATCGGCCTAAAGGCCATTGTCATCTTTCTACCATTGAAATATTAATATAGGCCCACTTCCTCTGTTCATGCACAAATCTTCAGTCAAAGACCGTCTAATATACGACCATCAAGTTTACCGTATTAGTAATCTCGGTAGTAGCCTGCCACTTTACTAACTTTAGATAAATCATCTGGACACACTTACCGCAGTAGGCTACGACTTCTAGACGGATCGAATTGCATTCTGGCCAGTTTCCCCATTCGAGAGTCTTCTATATATTTCTTTTAGAATAAAAATATTGAAAATAATTTATTTAAATGCGTTTATCGTAAGATGTGTTCTATGATTATTATTTCCCTGCAATTTGCTGAATAATTTGATAGTCAGGAAATCGGTTGTCTAATTTTCACATTTACATCATGTTAAAAATTAACGAAATATGAGCTGATTTAAAACAGTCTTTCATTAGGCTACAAAGCTGCTCAATAAACTAAATAAAGCAAATAAAATTCAATGTAGGCCTACCTAAGCCAAATGTTACTGGAGCTGATTGTAACAGAAAGTATGCATAGGCTACAGTCATTAATTTTAGGCCTAAGCTTTAGTGGTCAATGAAAAAAATATTAAGATCAGCATGGGCCTGCTTGATGCCAATGCGTTGCGATTAACTTTCAGTGTGGTGGTGTAAATGTAAAATCGGGATAGTGAGCTAAGCCTAAACAGTTCGGTGTTCATTCGAGTGTGGAAAGTAGCAGAGAAGGAGTAAGTGGAGGTAGGCTAATGCTAGATTAAGATGCGAGATAGGGTCAAGAAGGACAATCGAACTAGTGGGAGGTAGGTCTATCTTAGCATTCCGTTAAAACAATAAAAAAATTCTTTTTCCACCCGCCTCTTTTTCTGGAACTTGCAGAAAATGGCAAATCAGGATACCGACGTTCGCGATTATTTTCTCTTTCGTTTTGCAAATCTTTTCCTGCAGTGCATCTTTTCATAGCGTTCGTTTGCATTTTATTCGATAGTTTCCGCTTTACTGAACGATGCTGATATGATTAAAAACGTTGACTTCTTATGTAGCCTACGTTTAACATATTTTGACTACTGATTTAACTAGAGACTTATAATAATATGAGAAATATGATTTCTACTTGGTTGTTGTGTCAAACAGGTAAGCTGTAAACTGAATGACGTCTATTTTTAGGAAGCAACTTTCAGGCATCAAGGCACAACTGTTACACCTGTTTGTTGTTGCACCTGAATGAAAATAGTTTGTAGTCATAACACACAATTTAGATCACAATTTAGTTAGCGCTGCTGCAAATGTGTGTTGAAGGAGTTTTCCGTTATCAGTGCTCGTGAATAACCTAATGCCATCACTAAAACCACTATCACCAGAACCACAACCACCACATCCTCCTCCACCACAACCAACACCAACACTGCCACCACCATCACCACCAACACCACCATCACCACCACCACTTCCACCATCACTACCAGCACCACCATCGCCGCCACCACTTTCTCCACCACCACCAACACCACCACTACCAACAACATCACTTTCACCACCAACATCACCTCCACTGCCACCACCACCAACACCACCACCACCCTAACGACAACCACCATCATCACCATGAAGTCATATGAAAATACTATTTGTCGTCTTTATAACCATGAGTAAAAAATTCGGAGTAGGCCTATTACAAAGAAATTACTTGTTAATGCATATGCTGACTTGAAGCTATTTAATACACCGTAATTGAATTATTTCTTTTTGTAGCGCCTTCGTCTAAATCAATCTAATATGCCACACCTGATTACATTTAGTCCCCGATACGCTTCAGTATCCATAGTTGCCACCATCATAACGAGGGACGCCGTAACCAAAGCGACCGTAACCATGGTCACTGTAGCCAGGGCCGGATTAAGGCATGTTCAACATGTTCGGCCGAACAGGGGCCCCCACACTTTAGGGGGCCCCCACACACGAGAAAAGAATTTTTTTACTGAAAAACATTGGTATATTTTTACGAAATTTCGACCAGACGACTAAAAAAAGGTCGTCAGCAGCTGTTTCGGACGGGGAAATCGGTATAATGTAAAGAAATTTCGACCAAAAAACTAAAAAGTCATCAGATTTTTCGATCGAAGATCTCCCCCAAAAAATTCCGAACAGGCCCCCCACATTTCTTAATCCGGCCCTGACTGTAGCCATGTCCTCACAGAAAGGATACGCATAGCCATGATACGGCATGCATCCGTTGGTTTCCCGATCAGTTACTCGTCTCGCATTCTCTTCCTTGGATAAATGAAAGCAGGATGAATGTATGATCCAGATGCATTCATGGAGCAAACAAGAATTGTTATTATAGTTACGTTTTAGCCTAATTCGAAGCTTTTGACTTTTGACACTTTTTTAAAGCACCTCTACAAGTTTACATTACAACCCCATACCCCAACCGTCCTACCCCACCCACCTCCACTTTAACTAATTACATGTATTATTATAGTTACGTTTTAGCCTAATTCGAAGCTTTTGACTTTTGACACTTTTTAAAGCACCTCTACAAGTTTACATTCAAGCACCATTGGCTGTGTAGCAGCTGCCATCATGTGCCATGGTTGGTAAACCCAATTTATCACAGTTGTATTTTCGACTTGGTGAGAAAGTGCAAGCTTACATGTACTTCTGCATAGCTTCAAGCAACACGATCATAGGAAAACTTATTCACCTGAGGTTTGTTGAATCTCATCATTCATTCCGAGACTTGTCGCTTCTGCGGCGGAAACGCACAAGCTTTGATGACGCAGGAGAAATGCATTCAACCAATCAAAGCAAATCCTTTCAGACTCTGGTCAAAATTATGTGGAAGCTGACTTCTCTGTGCTAGCTCACAGACAACAGCTCAAATTTGTTGTCGAGTCATGTAAATTCCCCCAGCACTCATTTATATTTTTTAATTGCACAATTCTTCTTCGAGTGCAACAATGATCACTTCAACTTCACTTGGCAGATTCAACTGGGAAGGATTCACCCACAGTCAACAGGAAATCGATCGGTGGTTTGTTTCATTTAGCGACGGAGAGTTGCCAATAATTATACGGCAGCAAAGTTTCTATTGATTTTGCCATTCCTGGATGCGCATGTTAGACAACTCGATAATTATGACGTTACCAATTTACACTGTACACATAGCTGCATAAAATGGTGTTTCAGCCCAATATAGGCCTAATTATATTATGATCTACAATCTACGAAAAAAAGCGGTTAGGCCCTACTCATGTTTAGGCATCCTAGGTGTATTAGAGTACTGTAGCCTATGATAGCCTACGTTACGCATGCAGATTAAATAAATTGTTATTTAATTAATTATTATATCCGCGGCAGGAGTGTAGAATCTACCTGCAATAATATTTATAATAATTTATGTCGAGTTTTAAGCGGATCCTGCAGAACACAACATTCTCGTCATCGTCGAGGTCGGTCCGTAGGATGTCGCGAACAGACGTCGCGAACAGACGTCGTCTTAGTCCTAGTCCCTCTGAAATCATCGTCGAAATCATCATCAGCCACAACCGTCATGCTCCTGTCCGTCTCCTTCTACGTCATAGCAACGACACTTCCGGCGACTCTTGTCTACGTGCTGCACTCGCAGTTCCCAGAAGGCGACGCGTCGTTGACGGACGACGAGATCTCGCGAGATCCTGTCTGGCAACGATATCTCGTCTACTTTACGGTGAGGAAGATCGTCGAGGAGGTATGTCTGTCGCATTATGCCTGCAACGTCTTTCTCTACCTCGTCACTGGTCCGCAGTTTCGCGCCACCTTCCTTCGTCTCGTCTGCTGCAGACGAAGCGGGGGGCTGCCTCACGAACCCAGTGGAGGCGCCACCTTAGCGTTGAGTCGCTACAACGTTGCTTCGTCGGGGAGTAGGATCGTTGAGAGCAGCATTAAACGAATGAACCTGGCACATGTCTAGGGGTATTGTGCTTTGGGGATGGCCGTGAATCGTGGACGAATAGGACAATATACTAACACATAGGACGAATGGCCAAGTTTGATTTTCAATATTCATGGGGCTAATACTGCCGAAGGAGTTGCTAGGACAAAATGTCCCCGGACAAAATGTCCCGGATAAAAAGTTCCTGGACAAAAAGTCCTCGGACAAAATGTCCCTGGGCAAAAAGTAGGCCTACCAAGATAAAATGTCCCCGAACAATATGTTCCAGAATAAGATGTCCCCGGACAAAAGTTCCAAGATAAACTGTCCCTAGAAAAAGGGTACGGCTACCTAGAACCCAGCTAGCATCTTGTCACGCTCGCAGCTGCTGTCTGCAGTTTGACGCTTGTACCACGCGGTACGAACTCGACCACTTGCCGACGTTCCTTCTTTAAGAATTTGTGGATGTACTGCTTCTGTTCCTGACTGTCCTTTGCAACTGATCTTTTCAAGAAGGCTATACCTCCAGTAGGGAAAATACCATACTGGTTCCAGTTATCAAGTGGGATGGACTAGAATGCATGTTGACGATTCCTGATGGAAAGCTCGCAGCGGCTTGCCTAGCTGAGCTGACCCTATTTTTAGACATGGGTGCCTCCCGTTCGGCGGGCAATCGAGACCAGGGACTCACTCCCTTTTTTGTCTACAGCGTTCAACAGACGTTGGCATGCATACTTGGTCCGAAATGGTTATGGCCTTGTCATGTACGGTCGACCATGAGATTTTATTAACCAAACTGGAAAGATATGGTGTACGAGGCAATCAACTTCTGTGGTTTAAAAGTTATTTGGAAAGTCGTTCGCAATGTGTCTATTGCAATGGCTCCTTCTCTGCGTTAAAAGCAATTAAATATGGAGTACCACAAGGTTCTAACTTGGGCCCCCTACTATTTCTAATTTATATAAATGACCTCCCTAATGTTTCTTCTAAATTATACTTCATATTGTTTGCAGATGATACGAATGTCTTCTATTCTCATAGTTCTCTGGAAACCCTCTTTGATATAGTAAATACAGAGCTGACACTAGCAGCAGATTGGTTTTGTGCCAATAAACTTACACTTAATCTTACTAAAACAAACTATATCTTATTTAGGTCTCATAGGAAAACCTGTCCCTCCCAACTTCCTATACTATGTATTAATGGATCCAATCTCTCTAGGGTAGAGTCCACAAAATTTCTGGGAGTCTATGTGGATCAACATTTAACATGGATAGATCATATAAAATGTATTTCCTCAAAAATTGCTAAAAATACTGGGATAATAGCACGTACTGCATACCTACTACCTTCCTCTATCCGTGTAAAACTATATTATTCGCTTGTGTATCCATACTTAGCATACTGTAATCTAATATGGGCATCTAACTACACTACTAGACTGCATAGACTGATAATACTCCAAAAAAGGGTCATTCGAAAAGTGGCTGGTACTACATATTTATCGCATACCAACCCCTTATTTTGTGATTTTAACATATTAAAATTTGGGCAGATTCAACTCTATCAATCAGGAGAATTTATGTACCGCTTTGACCACGGTTTGCTCCCTCCTGTCTTCAAGGGATTCTTTAATCTTGCTTCTCAGATCCATTCTCATTCAACAAGAAACTCGTCAAATTACAGATGCATCTTTGCTCGCACAAATACCCGTCTTTTCTGTATTAGAGCCACTGGTCCTTCAATCTGGAATAAAATCCCTCAAGTAGTTAGGCAATCTCCATCACTATCATTGTTTAGGAAAAAGTTTCGCTCTCACCTTGTCAATAATGGCAACATTGTGTTATGATGTAACAATGTGTTGGTCCATGTAAGCCACTCACACACACACACACACACACACACACACACACACACACACACACACACACACACACACACACACACACACACACACACACACACACACACATGTCTTGCACTTGTTGATTCTTTAATTTTTTTTCTTCTTATGTAGTTAAGAGTTTACTTTGTTTGATTTAGTTCAGATACCAGAAGTAGTTGTAATCATTCACTTCTTGTTAACAGCAATTGTCGGCCGTTTCATCTTTCCGTTTCACATGTACGTAGGTGTCCCTATCAGCGGGGTCAGTGATCCCTTCAGGGCCCATCCTTGTGGCCATTCTAATTTGAACATGTGATTTGTAACTGCATAATTGTAAAAAATGATTGTTTGGTTACAGAATAAAATGATTGATTGATTGATTGATTGATTGATGAACGCGGTGCCTAGGCCTCACAGACACACGGTGCCATCGGACCCTCATTGTCGACCAGGCATAGTGCCAAAACATGTTCGCATTTCACATTAGCACACGGCACGACAGGAGAGTTTCATCTGCAGCACTCAGTACTAGAATACGGAGGAGGATAGATAATTCATGGTGGAGAACCCATCACCAGTTCACGACTGCCTATCCAAAGACACACGACGGCCGCGGATAACCACCCAGTCGCTGAAATCAAGTCTAGAATAACAGCTGCAGCCATTCTTTGCACTGAAGGTAGACAGGGCCGTGACTCGGGTGACTTCAGACGGAGAAGTGGACTGGCGTCCATTCCGACCAGTGAACAAGTAGCGTCCGGGCCGTAGAGGCCATGATTACCATGTTCACCGCCCTTGGATTCCTGGCACTTTGCAAAGATTTAGTCCTACTACGCTTCTTTTCAGTTGCCCACAAATGTCTGCTTGGTTGTACTATAATAGTGGTTTCTTTTTTAGGTTTAATAATCATAATTATTAGTAGAGGTCAAAGTAGCAAGCTCGGACAATTTGACCAGTACAGCCTTGACTTTCGCCAATTTGACCAGTACAGCCTTGACCTTCGGACAATTTGACCAGTACAGCCTTGACCTTTGAACAATTTGACCAGTACAGCCTTAAAAATTGAGTGCCCGCGCAGTTTGACCAATATAGCCTTACTTTTTCAAATTCATGGAATATCCAGCTCGGCTTAAAGACAAGATATTCCAATAAAAATGGTTTACCCGAATAAAACTAAAACTGAATTACGAAAAATCGCCAGGCAGCTCGGCTTGATTGGAAATACAACAATACTGCGGAGATCGGAGCTGATTGTTGTAATTGACGTCCACAACCGCGAATGCCACGACGATGAATGCCCATGCAAGTATCCACGTCCGGATCGTCAACAAGGGCCAGGCACGATTACCGTCGTTCGTCGTCGGCGCAATGGCAACTCACCCCCCGTGTGATGTAAGGGTATGAGTGGGCTACGACGTAGATACGGGATTACAATATCGCAAAAACGATTTTACACCGTTGGTTTATAATCGTCTTTGATTCGACTTCTCGCGATGGAAATTTCCCGCAGTATTGACGATGAGCTATGAGGCTCACAGTCTTTTCATTCACTTTCGTTATCGTTATCAAACACGACATAGGCTATTTTTCATAGTCGTCTCTTCATCATCGTAGTCATCATCATCAACCTGATTTGTCGTCGTCATCTCCAACATCATCACCACCGCCACCACCACCATCGCCATCATCATCATCATCAACATCATCATCATCATAGTCGTCTCTTCATCATCGTAGTCATCATCGTCAACCCGATTTGTCGTCGTCATCTCTTCTTCATCATCGCCGTCATCATCACCACCACCACCACCGCCATCATCATCAACATAATCATCGTCGTTGTCGTTGGTAGGAGAAAGACGGTCAAGCTCTGTACAAAATTTCGCAGATCGGCATTCAGTAGAAAATGTTTCGTGTCACACCTCAGTCGAATAGATTTCAAAAACGACCCGGTCACGTTTTATCGAAAAGTGTGACAGGTCCCTCGGTCACACTGTATCTAGTTATAGTCTGACGTCATAGGACCGCCCTCCTGCCATAGCCATAGCCACTCACAGTCAAGAACGCAATAATGGTGGGATTTACCAGTTTCGATATTAATTATCGCAAGTAGAAGGGACTGTTGGCGTCTGGCGTATTTTGCCAAAATCGTTTCACAATGTTACCAAGTCTTCATTTTCGATCCATGAGTTGAACGAGGGTGGGTAGCCCAACCATTTCACGAGACATTTCTTCCCGCGTTTCCTAATCACTTTTTCGATTCTAAATATTTCTTGAGTTGTTTTCTGTAGCTCCTGCTCGTAAAAAGAGCCTTGTATTTCCTCAGAATTAGAATCAGTAATCTTGTAAGTTGGTGGATCTGTATATTGAACCTGAGATACTACAAAAACCTCCTCCGTCCATCTAGGTATATATCCTTTGTCAAAAATGCTCTTCTTCTTAGTTATTCTGACTCGATCGCCGATTGAAAACTTTGGTATAATAGGCTCTGAAATCTCATCGCCGTATAAATTCATAAATACAGTCTTTTCGTTCACTTTCATACTAGCCTTCGCGGGGGTCATTTTGATCGAAGAATGTCTCGTGTCATTATAATTACTAACCATCTCATCTAATACATCGATATATCTTCTCGTTGAATTAGCTGTGAAGTACTTGAACATCTTCTCTTTCATCGTACGCACCCATCTTTCTACGATGGAACTTTTGCTCTCGTTCTCGGTAGAATACAACTCGACTAAATTCTTTACATTTTTGTTATAAAATTCTTTCCCTTTGTCGCACCAAACTTTCGATGGCTGTCGACCACCCCCGAGTATCTTCACGAACCCATCAGCTGTAGACTTCCCACTCTTGTCATGTAATGGAACGATCCATCCGTATTTCGAAAACACATCTATGACGGTCAATAGAAATTTCACACCATCATTATCTCTAGCGAAAGCCTGCATGTCGATTAGGTCAGCCGCCCAAATCTGGTCAATCCCGCCAACACGGACCCGCCTCGTCCTAAAATTTCTCACTACTGGTTTGTGTAATTCATTCGCTAATTGATTAGTCCATTTCAGGTCCTGCTGTAATTCTGGGCTTTTTTTAAACCCAAACCTAGGCTTGTTTTAGCTGACAAGATGGGTTTTACTATCGCCCTCTCTACGCGTTCCCGCAGACTTGGATTAGGTATATTATTCAACTGGTTTATCATTGCTCTATCAGCGACATTCCTAGAAGCCGTATCAGTGTGTTGATTGTATGCCAGGTCATGGACGTATGCAGCGCTATCTACCCTGTTTATAGGTTTGCTCCAATCTTTGGGGGTTTCGTTGGCATTCAGACGCAAATCTAGTCTAGTACCGGGACCAGTAAACTGATGGCCTGGTAAATGTAATTCGCCCGGAAATTTAGCCCAAGGTAGCTTAATGTTGCTCGTGGCAGCGTTCAGCGAACTAACTAGATCCCCACCTTGCGCAACAGCGGGCGCCTTCACGAATTGAGTTTTTGTTTTCCCGCATACGACGCAAACACCTCTGAGCATCGATCTCCCATTATTAGCCACGGCGTTCTGCACATCTGTCGTCTGGGTCTGTTTTTTACATTTTACGCAATACATTTCGTTTTTTAATAATATATATTTTAAAAATGGAGATTAGAGATATGAGTTGGGGCACTGCGCTCTCGAAAAGATTCAATAATCCGTTGTTACCCAAAAGCATACGTGGTTTGATAGTTGGGAAATCGGCGTGTGGAAAAACAACGCTTCTTCTCAATCTTTTACTCAGGCCAGACTGGTTGGATTATAATAACTTGCAGGTATTCGGTACCTCTCTGTTTCAACCGGAATATCGCATTATTAAAAAAGCATACGAAGAAAAATTGCCGAAAGAAGCGATTGTTTGGTTGTTCGACCACCGAGATGAAATCGTGGGCCAAAATGCGTCGCCAGACCTCGTTATGGAGGAAATAGCAAAAAACTCAGAAGCTAAATCCGATATAATTGCCAAGTTCTTTGAGAGCGCCGACGATGTGCCAGACCCGAGAGATCTGAGCTCCGAAAAGAAGAACCTGATGATATTCGATGATCTTCAATTGGAAAAACAAAACAAATGCGAAACGTATTATAATCGGGGGAGGCATAGCAATGTAGATTGTTTTTACCTCGCCCAGAATTATTTCAAATTACCGCGCCAAACAATCAGAGAAAACGCGAACTTTATTTGCCTGTTCAAACAAGACCTGAAAAATCGCAATCATATTTACAACGATTATGTGAGTACAGACATGTCGAAAGATGAGTTTCGAAAACTATGCAAAACAGTATGGGAACGGCCTCATGGATTCGTGGTTTTAGACCTGACTAGCGACAAGTACAATGGTAAATACCGATGCGGACTCGACGAATTTTATATAATCGAGGATCCGCCCTTGTAAAATTGTAAAAATTGTATTGTATAGTAAAAATGGAATCATCGCTTCTCAAACAGATATCGGAAAACACGGAAAAGACGGCCTGCAACACGGAACCAAAAACATCATTTTCCATTTTTCTCAGCGAAAAAAGCACGCGAATCAGAACGAAGTTTAATCCACTACTCGAACTGGAGAAGAATAAGAAATATGAAATGGCCTTAGTTGCCCTCGAGACGTACTATTCTTTTCCAAATATCGACGCGACAAACAACGTCTTTCGGTATTCGCCGAATCGCGACTCACAGTGGGTAAACATTGAAGTTCCAGAGGGTTGCTATGAAATAACGGATATCAACGAATATATACAGAGAGTGATGAAGGGGAATGGACATTACGACGGAGTAAATGGAAATTACTGTATCTCAATAGCGCCAAACACCAATACTCTGAGGTCTGTGGCGAATATAGAAGCAGATTATATGGTTGACTTTACGCCAAAGAATTCGATTGGAAAGGTTCTAGGTTTCAACAGATGGATCTATTCGGCTGGCTATAATGAATCGGAGGACTTGGTGAATATAATGAGTGTAAGCAGCCTGAGAGTGACCAGCGACATTATCGGGTCTTCGTACACTAACGGAACATCGGAAAACGTGATATATTCTTTTTTCCCAAACGTAGGCCCGGGTTACAAGATTATCGAAGTGCCGCATAATTTGATATATCTCCCGATTTTGCTATCTACAATTTCAACGATGGAAACGAGGCTTACAGACCAACACGGGAGCCTACTAAATCTTCGAGGTGAAGAATTGGCGATTCGATTTCACATCAGAGAAGTTTGAAAGTTTTTGTAATTTATTAGTAAAATGAATCGTTACATGGGCGTAAAAGTTAATATTTCAGAAGCGCAGCAAGACAAAATTAAAAGATCACTTGAAGCGGGAACCGGCGTGAGCATCAAACTATCGCACGATGATTTGAATGGCGAACACGTTTTGGCTCTCACCCAGGCGCAAATCAATAAAATGGCAGCAGCCTACCAAAAAGGAACTGGCATGATTATTAAAATGAGTAAAACGCAATTGGAGAACAACAAGAAAGTCGAAGGTGGATTCATAGGCGCCATACTTCCGTTTCTAGCGACAGCGGGACGGTTCCTTCTTGGCAGCGTACTGCCTAGTTTAGCACAGGGCGCATTAGGTGGGTTAGGTGCTGCGGCCGGATCGAAACTTGTCGATAAAATCAGCGGTTCGGGCGTAATGTATGTCAAGAAAGGTGACATAGCGTGCAAAATAAGAGCGGCCGGATCCGGGTTGTACTTGTCTCCGTGGCAAAAAGGCGCATCGATAATGGGATCGGGGCTTTACATGAAAACAGGGTCGGGCTATGTGAGTGGCGAAGGACTTTTGCTCGGCCCCAACTCGCCGTTTCGAAACATTCCGATTCTCGGCATGATATTATAAATTATCATATGTAAAATGTCGAGACCAATACACAAATTTGGAACAAAACCAACTAGACCGGTAGAGGTTAGAACGCAGCCCGTTTCAGTCTTTTGGAAGATTACGAGCGGTGCTACTCGCGTCCCAGTAAGACAACTAGGAGGACTGCGATGGGAGATTTTTGCGCAAAATGATATCACGATACAACCAAAGGCGGCAAATACGCTAAGGCTTGGACTAGGTGTAGAAATGGCGGCAGGACTTTGTCTCGTTTCCCTCAGACAGAGTATCAAAGAACGACGATGCAGCCTACTAGATGGAGTGATTTCAGAAGATGTGATTGATGATATCATAGTTTCCATTCAAAACAACTCCGATTCGGCAGTAACAATAAACCAAGGAGATTCGCTATGCTGCGTAAATTATCTGCGGTAAAAAAATATATATTGCTAATAAATAAAAGAATGGAATACGAAGGCATCAAACTCTATCCAAACCTAACAAATATAACACCCTCCGCGCCAGAAGGTGAAATACAAATAGCCGCAGGGTCCGCGCAAACGTATCGACTTCAAAAGATTAGCGAAATCAAAAAGGAGATCGAGCAAGAACGCGACAAAAGAGTAGCGTTGAGTAAAAAGTACCATAGAAGTGTGAGCGTAATCGGCGTAGTAGACAGCTTCCTCATGGTGGTCACGATGGGGCTCGGGATTTCGGGAATCAGCATATTGTCCACCATAATTGCAGCTCCCATCGCTATTGCTATGGAGGGGGCAGCGCTAGGTGCGGGGCTATTGAGTATAATTGGCAGCCGAATCTGTAAAAAGCTCGCTCTGAAGGCGGAGAAGCATGAAAAGATCAAAACGCTAGCTGATGCGAAGCTCAACACGATCAGCGACCATATTTCAAAAGCGCTCGTGGATGATCACATTTCAGATGATGAATATTCTCTGATTCTAAGCGAGATTGAAAAATTCAATGGCATGAAAGAAGAAATCAAAAGTAAGTCGAAAGTTGCGGCGGCCGCGATGGACGAGGAAACGAAACAATCTCTCATCGACCGAGGAAGAGAAGAAGTCAGGCAGTCCTTTCAAAGCATGTTTGAGAAAAATACCGAATCTGTGAGAAAGACGACTAACGTGAACATGTATGAAATCATGTAGACTTGTAGAGTTTTGTAGACCTATGTAGACCTATGTCGCTATGTCTGAAAATACGTCTAACTTGTGTTTTTACACATGTCGAAAAACATGTCGAAAAACACGTAGAAAAACACGTAGAAAAACACGTCGGAAAACATGCTGAAAAACATTAAATTTTTTATTAAAAATGTCGTTTCTAAAGATAGATGACCCGGCGAAAAGAAATTTCATAGTCGGAGAGTTTCTGAAGTCCAAGAAGAATATTCAACAGAACTTTTTATCGGAGAGATTGGGGGATTCGGGGCTGCAACAAGAATTAACCAAGCTGTACAAGCCTATCGTCGATTCGCAATCCGCAATTTCCAAAGAGCAAAATGTCTTACTATCCGCCATCAAAGAAAACTCGATAGCTACTACAAACGCACTACAGACGCTACCCGCTTCGTTGAAGATTCAATTTCCTCAGTATCCCTCGATAGAAGCGTATAGCGACGATCCGACTGAGGATATTAGAACTTTAGAATTAGGTGATGTAGCTACCAAGTACCTTCATCAATACGCCTCCGATAGAAAAATCGTAGACACGACGTTCGGAATACGATCAAAAAATGGTCAATTCTACATCGGCGATACTCCGATTTTTATTCAAGGAGACGCTGTGACGGTTGGAAATAAGACGTATAGCGGAACACCGGGACTTTGGGAGTTGTTGACGATGAAACAGCCGAACACGTCGATATACGATAATAATGATCGAGACGATTACGCCGAGATTCTACTCGCGTCGGATGCTATCAGACAGCCAAAAAATCCCAACAAACCGAAAGCATCTTCGAGCGTCAAATATAGAGAAATTATCAAGCCGATATGGGAAAAGAGGACTCGTAATGCTGTGGGCAAAGGCGTGGGCGGTGTAATCGTTATTTCCGAAGATCCAAACGTATTAGCGAAACAGCTAGAACTACGATTTCAAAGCTTCAAAGCAGGCAATACCGGCGTGAGAAACGAGATCGTGGCGATGTGTGATGCGTTATTGAGGCAGGAAGTGCTGAGTAAAGATGCTTACAAAAATATAATGATGACATTGTAAAATGCAGAAAAAATGCAAGTCATTAATAGAAGGAGGTATAGAAAACAATACGTTATCGGAGGATCGGGAATATTCGATACAATTTCGGGATTTTTCAAACGGCTAGTAACGTCGAACGCCGCCAAACAATTAGCAACGACCGCTCTCAGCGCGAGTAAAGACGTGGCGAAAGAAATTGGGAAAAAGGCCATCGACGTTGGGAAAACAACCGCAATCGACGCCGGCAAACGATTAGTAGACAAAGCAGTGACTAAACTGTTTGCTCCTGCTCCTACTCCCACCCCCAAGAAAATTACGCCGGAAACTAGACAAATTTTAGACCGGCTGAGTAGCGTCGGTAGCGTCGGGTTGACCTCGAATATCCCAAATATCTCGAATATTAATAATCTGATGATGGGTGATGGCCTGAAGAAGAACGGCGCCATGTCGATACAAGATTTAGTACGCTCGCTAAACGGCGCCGGAATGAAGGTCGCGTAAAAAAAATTATCGCGTAGTAGTAAAAATGCAATCATCTGATATTCTGAGATTTACCGAACAACCATTGAGCGATGAAAGCGTCGAACGCTACGAATGGTACGAGTATGAGCCGATATCGGGGGCGAATCTAAACACCTCCGGCGAGATTAGAATAAACATCGAACTTCAAGATCTATTTTGTCATCCGGCAGAATCTTACCTGCTGTTCGAGGGCAGATTGACGAAGGCGACCAACCCCGAGACCTTCTACGTCAATGCCGATGGGGCAACTCTTACGAATAATGGGCTCATGCATCTTTTCAACCAAATTTCGTATTCACTGTCGAATCAGGAAATTGAATCGATATTTCACCCAGGCCAGGCAACGACGATGCTCGGATTACTCAAATACCCGAATGATTTTCAACTAGCTCAAGGTTTGAATCAGTTGTGGTACAAGGACAGCGGAGTGACGGCTGCTATCGCGGATAATCAAGGTTTCGCCGTGAGACAGTCGTATATAATTCAAAAACCAAATGCCAAAGGTACTTTCAGCTTTGTAGTTCCATTGAAGCATATTTTCGGATTTTGCGATGATTACGACAAGGTTGTTTTTGGTGTGAAACATACGCTAACTCTGGTTCGTAAAGCCGATGATGACGCGATTTTTAGATCGGGCGTAGTGGGCGTAGTGCCCGCAGTGGCCGCAGGGAAAGTTAGGCTGGACAAAATCTCGTGGTTCATGCCTCACGTTATTCCCGCGGATATGGAGAAGATGCAATTGTACAAAACGATCGAATCGAAAGCGTCGTTGCCAGTTGCGTACAGAGCCCGTCAATGCGATACCACCTCCGTCGCACAGTCGACTAATTTTAGCTGGAGACTCAGCGTCAAGACATTACCCGAGAAACCTAGGTACATCATCTTGGGTTTTCAAACCGACAAAAGCGGCGATCAAGAACAAAATCCATCCATTTTCAATCATTGCGATCTGAAGAACATGTTCGTGATGATGAACCAGGACCGATACCCAGTTGTCGACTATAATCTATCATTTCCGAATCAACAATTCGCGCGGGCGTACCGAGCAGCAGCCGCGTTCAGTGAAAAATACTATGGAATGGACGAACTAATGACGCAATGCAATATCACACCTTCGGACTTCAAAGATCTGTTTCCGATTATGGTGTTTGACGTGAGCAAGCAATCCGAGCGTCTGAAGTCATCGGTCGTCGATATCCAGATCAAAGGCACGTTCAATACGGCGCCGCCAGCTAATACGGAAGCGTACGCAGTGGTGATTTCAGACAAGTTACTGAGGTTTCAATCGGATGGGCAGAAAATGAGTGTGGTATATTGAAGCTCATGATAGAATGGTCGATGAAGAGTAGTACTCAAATTCAAAACTTGATTCGGTTTTGAATTCTAAGGTCGTAACCATGCCGCTGAAAATTCGCGAACAAAAATATTTACCGGATCAAACGAACTAATAAATATCTCGAGATAATCAGTATTAGTTAATCGAACTAGGCTAGTGCCCGACACATATTTTTTCGACCCGGCCTTACCCCCGCCGCCGACAATCAGCTCGTTCACTCCCCCACTTTTGTACAAGCCAACAGTTTCGTTATATTTTCCACTACTGTCGCGTATTTCCAAACACGCCGCAACCATGTAACAGCCGGCTTTCCGAGGAAGGAAACGGTTCGAATTGACTAGACAATTATCCGGATCGAATTTTACAGCTCCAAATGATACTTGCGTTATTGTGTTAGCGATGATAGCCTGAGCCGAGAGGGCGTAAACACTAAACGCCGGGCCAAATGCATCCTCAGCAGTGGAGCTAGGCACTATCGAAGCAATTCGTTCGTCCACGTATTTTTTATTCGTCAAATGATTATCGTTTGACGGAGAGTCGTCGTGATTCGTAATCAAATCTATAGCCTGCCCCCAACTTAGCGCTTCATCCATTCCCGCATTCGGATTATTCGTTATTGGCAGGCCTTTGATGCAGTTGCCATTCATATTTAGATTCCCAGTCGCCGGATTTGCCCCATCCAGCCTTAGAAAAGTACTGTTTACTTGGGTCAGCGTAACGCCCCCTGCAATTATTCTTTGAGTAGATCCTGAATCTGTATGACCAAATTTATCAACAGGCATTTTGAATATAATAATTTTTTATTAATTAGGGCCGTAAGAATGCCGCTGAAAAGTCCCTACACAAAATGTTCGTAGCGATGGATGAAAAAGCGTGTATGCTGAGGGAATCGAACTCGTCTAGAAAAACTATGTTACTTCCGATTGAATGGTTGTGCGAACCTTTCGTACTCCCTCCACCCGCAATTTGCATGTACGAAGCCCCATTTTTATGCAGGTGGACGGTGCCATACGCGGTATTACTATTGTTACAAAATTCTATGTACGCCGAAACGATATAGTACCCGGCTTTACTGGGGAAGAAAGAAGTCGTTCCGATACCCTGTTCAATACCGTGTCTTGCAGTACCGCATCTGATTACGTCAAAAGTAACTGCAGTGTGAGTTCTAGCGAGTATAGCCTGCTGAGTTGAACTGTAAGCGCTAACCGCAGGCCCTACCACTGTCGCCACTTTCGAGGTAAGTTGTTCATCGACGTATTTCTTATTCGTCAAATGATTATTGTCGGTCGGGACGTCGTCGTGATTCCGCAGTAAATCTATTACTTGCCCCCGACTCACAGCCTCATCTATTCCCGCTTCCGGAGTATTCGCTGTATTCGTTGTATTCGTTGTAGGCAGACCTCTAATAGTATGACCACTCATATTTAGATCGCCGGTCGCTGGGTTTGCCCCATCTAGCCTTAGAAAAGTACTATTTACTTGACTTTCAGTAACTCCCCCGGCTATTACTCTTTGCGTAGATCCCGAATCTGTATGTCCAAATTTATCAACAGGCATTTTTTACATCTGAATATAATTTTCAATGCAGGCTGTTTATAACTTCTTGAAAAGTCACTCCATCTTTACAGGTTTTTTTCAGGACGTGCAGGCATAGATGACCACAAAACACTTCGTTGTCGGGCTGCACGCGCTCGCTATTGTAGTACACGGGACTCTGTAAATACTCTACCAGTTCTGTAGGAGGGGGCAGGCCATAGCTGTCGAAATATATTTTATCCCTGCCGTTCTTTGAAAAAGCGACCCAGTGCGAGCCGGTTCCATTAGAATCGTCTAGATTCAATATCCCACATTCATTCCGGCTAGGTTTCTTCGGCAGCTCGTCTCTGAGAAATACTCCCCGGAAATTAGGAATATTGAGCTTTTTCGCGGCGTCTAGCAGTTCAAAATTCGTCAACGGATGATTCGGGAGGACTACGCCTTCGACATTTATATTTTTCACAGTTGTATAGCTCATTTTAATATTTCATCTAGATGTTTCACAAACTAATGAGCTTTCGGGCTTCTACACAGGTGAGATAATAATTATGTCTACAATTTTTGCATTCATTCGCCTTTCCATCTTTTTGAAATCGATTGTTGTCGTATGCCGATATGTTCTGATTTATTTTACACCGACTGCAAACTTTTGTGTCTTTTGTCTCCCTAATTTCCTGTCTTGCGTATTTGTGTGCAAGCTCTTTCACTTTGGCATTTTTACAAACTTTGCAGCTCGGATAGATTCCGTTCTTTCGCGCATTATCTTTGTGAAATTCATCCAAGCTTTTTTCTTTTTTGCATTTGGTACACACTTTTTTTACTGCATCCATTTTATATTAGTGTAAATTATTCTTTATTTTGTTTAGTTTTCAGCGTGTAGTGCCCATAGGCTAGGGTGTGGATCCCGTCGTCCATTATTACTCTTTTGTCGTCGTTTGCTGAGAGAGCTATTTTATTTACTTCTTCGGTGTAAATTTCATGGCGGTAGGATCGAATGACGTTCATCGCTCTCGACTGTTGTCTTTTCGTAAACACGCAGTCTTTGTAATCTGCGTGAGTGATTGATTTCTTGACGACGTTCTTTTTCACACCTTTACATTTCTTGTAGTCTTCACCCGCCATCTTGTAAGAGTACAACTTGGATCGCAGCCCGACAAATTCTTCAATCTGTTTTCCCGCGGCCTCGTCTTTGAACATACCAACCACTTTTTTATTAGCGCCAGATTCTATGCCGGATGGGTGATCGCTCGGATAGTCTGAAGTATCGAACATACTTTGGACGTCGCGGGAAATATCTTTGTAGAAGTCTTCCGTTTTAATTTCATACGCCAAAGAATCGGTATCGGTGAATAATAGCTTGGCCCTATCTCCGTACTTAGCCTTGATGTAATTATAATGAAAATCATACATGAGCGTCTTACTGACGTCTAATATACACATCCCCAGATATATCGGCTTGTTGTAAAACAACTTGGTCTTTTTCATGTGAACGGCGATGAGGTTTTCGTCGAAAATAGTTCGTCTGTCGTAATTAGTTTTCGCGACTAGCTTGATAGCTTCCTTCTCATCACTCACCAATCGTATGTCAACTCGATTCTCGATAGCTTCCATTGTTTTACCGAAAACGCTATTGTTCATCAGCTTGAAAAAGTCTTTCTCAAAATCGTTCGTAGCTTTCGTTCTCAGGTTGGTATTCAGATCGATATACTTTTTCAGCCAGGCACTTTCCACGAATTTTATTCCTCGATGTATTTTTACGATTTTCAATCCGAGACTTTCGTACAATTTTAAATTTTCGTAATGAAGTACATACTTTACTTTGTCATTCAAGTTTGGAATGAGTTTCGCGACATTCGATCCCGCAGGTTTTACACTCTCTGGAGCTAGTGGATAATCATTATGCAGGTCGTGCAATTCTTTTGGATATTCTAAGTCGACTTCCAACACACATCCCACTCCATCTCGTTCGCTAATGTTTTTCCAATCATTCAATTCGTCATCGTTCATCCATTCAAACCCATGAGTCGGTAGCGGCTTGCTCATCGCCCATCCATACAAGTTGTTCGCGTCCAAGTATGGAATGAATACTGAATGTTGGGTGGGATTGAAAGCTTCTCCCATGTACTCGTTGTTCGCTTTCGCGTATCGATGGGAAATCATGCTGACACCTCCCCGTATTCCCTGCTTGATCATCAGTAACATATCGTAGTCACTCAACAACTCCAACTCTACACCAGTCGTCTTCAACGCCGCATCCCACGCAAGTCCTGGGCTAGTGTAGTACCACGCAGGATCTAGGTTGTAGTGCTTCATACAGACGTCTCTGAAGTTTTCAAACACATCCGCTAATAATAGAACATCCGATAAATTGTACAAGTCGTGATATTGACGTAATGTTTTGCATTCAAATTTGTTCCATACCGTTTTCGCATGCGCGTAATCTTTTTCACTAATACCCGAATCGGTTAGTTTTGAATAGAAGGCATGTTTCGATGGCAACTCGGTTTCGTTTAATCTTTCAACACCGTCGACGTAATCATACGGGTAAACACCTTTTCTGAGTAAAAGATCCAGCTTCTCACCTTCAAAAAATTTCCCTAAATTCTTGCACTGATCTTTCTGAAGATTTTTCGATAACGCGTCGAGACTCTGGGGCATGAATCTAAAACTATCGATGAAACGTAATTCGCGCTTGACTTCTCTCTCTTTTCCATCTGCGTCTACAAACTTATCGACGACGACCTCTCTGCTGAATGAGATATACTTTTCTTCGTTGCAGGGAATGCATTTGATTTTCTCGCCGTGTTCACCTCGTAATTTCTTGATAAATAAATGGCTGTCATAACCTGTCAAATTGTGAAATATGACAGGGAAGAACTTGGGGACTTTGTATTTCAGATTACAAAGGTTGTGAGCGGCACCTCTAAATTTTCCAGTCAAATGACAGTGATCTCGTACTCGTTTTTCATCGCCTATAAATTCTCCTTCGCATATATGGCAAACAGTAGCCGAGTCGAAAAGCTCCTGCTCTTTCTTGCCGAATATCATCTTCTTGGGGAATTTGAACTCGTTGTATATTCGTTTTACATTTTCTTCGATAGAGTCTATGAATAACTGAGCAACATCATCGTCTTCGTTTTCAGCTGTAAACCGCATCGGCTCTTGGGAATAAACATCATCGTCGAAGCATTTCATGTGATAACAAAACGAGCTGGGTGTATGTTTCTGATACTTGTTGGTGTAAGACGTGCTAGGTACGGGCTGACATGTACCGATAGGTTTGATGAACGATTCAAAGTCGGCAAAATACACAAACGGTACACGCATCTTCCGATAATAATGTGTAAAACCTAGCATAGTCCCAGGTTCTGGAAGTTCTATTCGTTGGGCGTCCTGCTGCGAACAGTACTCAGTATGTTTGTGAAGCGATTCTTTTCTACTGAATCCTATCAAGCATCTTTTGCAATAGTACATTGATGTAGTAGTATTTTCTGTTTTCACCGCCATCAGTCTGTTGAAATTCTTGATCCAACAATAATGCTTCTTTTCTCCATCAGAAATGAGTAATAGATCTACACACCTATCATTCTCATGCTTTGATATATATAGTGGGAATACATTCACTTCTTTCTCGTAACCAAAAACATTAATACTAATATTATTATTTTTCTCAAACTTACCTATCACATTAGCATCCGCTGCTACTGGGAATTCAATACCAGACCAATTGAGTTCCTCAGACTGTCTAATTAATTCTTTCGTTATTCTCTCTGGATGTTCTTCAACGGGGTTTACAGCTCTCGCTACACACCACTTGAAGCATTCCTCATCTTTGTTCTTCATATTAATAATTGCCTTTTTATTCGCTAAATAATCGGGAAGTGGAATGTAGGAACTACCTTTCAATGGTTTATATACCACTGTATCGATATCCAACTTCAAAACGGTTTTGAATCTCCAATTACTCCCCCGCATCTGAAAACTTGCCATGCTCTCCTTAATTTTATCCGCTGCGTTGGCATATATTTCCCTCACATCGGTTGCTTCTAAAATAATATCACTCTTTGATTTGAAATTAGGCTCAGCCGTTACTACTTCGCCGGTTTTCATATCTACTTTCTCCATTTCGCACATGAGATCGAATTGAACTTTTACCCCGCGATTTTTCCCTAGCAGCCTAACTACATGCGGTCTTACAGCCTTGAGAAAAGTTGCAACATCGATCCCGTTGTCGCCATCGATCGTGTATCTTTTTGTAAACCCTTTGATGGCCGTCGCTGTCTCTCGAAGTTTGAACCTATGAATGGGCGGTTTTATTTGAGGGGGTAACTGACTAATCTCGCGAGTCAGCCAATCCGAAAAAACTATTTTATTTTTCCCCGTGTTCAAAAATTTCCAAGTATTAGACAAGAATGCCGTAAGTTCCACTTTTGCTAATCTCGAGTATCCTCGCACACCTCTCTTTTTTGCAATTTCGCGCAATTCTCGTACAGTGGCAGGAGTATGCGCTGGTGCTTTGTTGACCTGAGCCCGAGCGCCTAGTCGATCTCCCTGCAATATGAACGCTATGAGTTCCGCTTTTCGCAAACTCGAGTATCCTCTTTGTCCTCTCTCTTTTGGAATTTGTCGTAATTCTTTCAGATTATATGATGAGTAGTCCATTTTATATTGGGATCTCCTGTCTTTAGGCCGTGTTGTATATTCCATTTTCAGTTATTTTCTATACACGAGAGAAAAAAAATAATATTCGATTGATCCAAAAACGATTATAAACCAACGGTGTAAAATCGTTTGCGATATTGTAATCCCGTATCTACGTCGTAGTCCACTCACGCCCTTGCATCACACAGACATGAGTTGCCATTGCATTGACAATTAACGACGATGATCTCGTTGTCGATCAAACTAACATCACACGGGGGTGAGTTACCATTGCGCCGACGACGAACGACGATGGTCTCGCATAGCCCTTGTTGTCGATCCGGCTGTGGATTCTTGCATGAGCATTCATCGTCGTAGCATCCGCGGGTGTGGGCGTCAACTTTAGCAATGAACTTCGCTATCCACCGTCTTGTAAAATATGCATGCTTGCCACTGCGCTCGGCGATTTTTCGTAATTCAGTAACAGTTTTCTTCGAGTAGTCCATTTTGTATACGCCGGAGAAAAATTTTTTACTTTTTTTTTTTACTTTTTTTACTTTTTTTACTTTTTTTACTTTTTTTTACTTTTTTTACTTTTTTTTAACTTTTTTTTTTACTTTTTTACTTTTTTACGACAGACATCGAATTTGAAAAAGTAAGGCTATATTGGTCAAACTGCGCGGGCACTCAATTTTTAAGGCTGTACTGGTCAAATTGTTCAAAGGTCAAGGCTGTACTGGTCAAATTGTCCGAAGGTCAAGGCTGTACTGGTCAAATTGGCGAAAGTCAAGGCTGTACTGGTCAAATTGTCCGAGCTTGCTACTTTGACCTCTACTATTATTGTAATATATTTTGACATTTATTATCTTTTACCCGGGAACATTTTGTCCGGGGGACTATTTGTCCGGGACATTTTGTCCGGGGGATTTTTGTCCGGGACATTTTGTCCGGGAACATTTTGTCTGGGGACATTTTGTCCGTCCACGCTGCCGGTAGGATATGAAACCGCAGCGTATCAGTCAATGCAGATTGCCTTTGCCTAAAAATCGTAGCGATGGTTGTGGTCGGTCTACGTTTAGTGCAATTTTTTTTCATTGACGCTGTTTAACCCATTTAAATTACTCTTCATCGGATCAAGTCGTATTCGTTTCGTTAAGAAAATATCTTCAACAAAGAGACGGTACTAAAATGCAAGAGTATGGTTGTAAACTAAGACCCACATGCATAATTTAGGTCAATGACTCAACAATTTTCATCGGCATCATATCCCGTCAGTAGGATATATACTAATTATAGTCCCATGGACTTCATTGGACTATATCACAAATTTCCGAACTCAGACCGCTCGACCGACGATTTAGTGTTCCAAAATAATTCATTCATTCATTTAGAGCATTTATATAGCGCCTCTTCAAGAAACTACTCAGAGGCGCTCTCAGCCCAACCACGACCATAGAAGGAACTTGAGAGACTTTTAGAACCAGACTGATGACTCGCCAGAAAACGAACTGGTTTTAGTGAAAATGGATTGTGTGAGGAAAGAAGGAATGGAAACAGACGTTATTGGGCATAATCGGGTGAATGATTGAATTGACCTTCTACATCAGAATCCGATTGACTCACTGGATGAATTGAGTCAATTGTTGGCACCTAGAAAATGCAAAGTCCGTTTTTGGCATATTATATTAAAAGACTGGCCTAGTTTGCTACACCGGTAAGCGAGGGCGGCATACGTCTGTTGGTTACAACGAACTGCGGTTCAAGCCCCGGGCTGGGAGTTGACACTCAGAGGTTTAGATATCTCGGGCTAGCACGCATGGGACGCGGTGGCGCAAACTACTGCGGACCGACCTTGGGCAAGTTGCTTACCCATCTTTGTCTGCGGGGAAGGCAACGGGAAACCACATCACTCATCTCATTCCAATGGGTGCAAAAGCCAATGAACCTGCCTTCGGGCAGAGAACCATCATCATCATTATCATATTATAAGTGCACATGCAAACAATAAGCTTACTACACAGTACACAGCGCTAGTCACTAAAACAATAAGTTACAGAAATGGAGGAAGTGAGTGTATAAATTGTTGAACAGTAATCTTTCTGGTCACCATTTTCTTACCTCGCTTTTTAGTATTCCACTTTGAGTGTGAGTGTAAAAATCGATAGCTGACCTGTTATCCTTCTGTTCTGATTAATTATTGATTGGTTAGTGTAAGCAAGTAGGTAGACAATTATTAGGTAGGAAGATCGATGAGTAGGCTAGATAAGCGATAGACCGGGGTAAAGGTTTCAAATTACACCCTCCTAAACACTAACCCCCGGTAACTTGAAACCGGTTTCAGATTACCCCCCGGAAACTAGATTTGCATCAATCATCGCATTCTTTGCACTAAAAAAATCAGAAAAATCATCCCGCTTCTTGTTTTGGTCTGAAGATTTTCATCCGTCATCCCACTTTGTGGTTTGTTGTCAATATTTTAATCGGAAAAATAATAGCCTCGAAGCCATTTCTCCATGTAACTTCAGCGGCGATTTAGTACTTTAGTTACAGATGAAAATATTAATAACAAACTACGAAGTGGGATGACGGATGAAAATCTTCAGACCAAAACAAGAAACGGGATGATTTTTCTGATTTTTTAGTGCAATAAATGCGATGATTGATGCAAATTACAGTTTGCAGAGGGGGGGGGGGGTAATGTTTAGGAGGGGGTAATTTGAAACCTTTTCACCGGTAAGAGGTTATGTATGTATGTATACATAAGGCACATCAAGCGGAAGTTAATTGCAACCGGTGAGTCATAGAAGGAACAAACTAGCAATAGGTCTAATTATACTCCTCCGTAGAACTACGAAGTCTGTTGAAAAAGTTTAACGAAGCCAATCTGCGATAAAGTAAATCTGAAGTGATTCGCCCTCGAAGTAACGTTGGGCGAAGTTGCCTACTGGTTGCAGGGTTTGACTTGTATCGAGCAGTGTACGGAATATAAGACTGTTATTCGACCAATCAGTCAATAGCAGCGCTTTATAAATGCAGAAAAATAACATGGTCATTGATTGGTTCAGAATGCAGTCACGTGATGTTCTCCAACATAATAGTCCCCTACGACACACATGTCTGTGAAGAGACGATAATGGCCTAAGTTGGCGCCCAGCCCTGTCGCCATTAACAACTAACGTCAAGCGATAAATTGCCATCGTTAGCTGGTTCTCTACACGACGCTGGTTTCCTGTCGACAGAAATCAGACGACAACGAGCGCGCCTAGACCTACATGTAGCAAGGAAACAGCGTAGTAACTGCCAGATCGATCACGTCTGGGAGACAGAAATTGATCGACGGTCACAATTTCACGTCACACCGTGTTCCGATGTCAACAAGAATTACAGATAATGGTTCACGTCAAGCACGCCTGTTCAACACAGAATGACACCCCCATGCTCTTTCTACGAATCTACGACACACGCAATAGCGTATTTGTATTTGAAAGTTACAGTATTTTTAGACGCTCACCACGCCATTATCCATTGGTATCCAACTATAATACTGTAACCACAGGGTACGAGGACGTTTCGTCAACGGACGATTCGTCAAACGGAACAGATTACTAATTCTCGTTGACCAATATTTTTTCCTATCCATGAAGTGATTGGGCGCAACTTTTAACCAGGTAGTGTAGGTGAATCGGTTTATTCCTCTGCGGCTCTGCTCACTATAATACTTCCATTCCCTTCTCATTACTTCGCCTTTCTCTATGATTCCCCATATTAGCATTCCCCCCCCCCACTTTAGGTCATCCGCAGAGTGAAACAGTTAGTGTAGACCTGCAGTGTCAAGTTCGTGTTTTCCATATGAATTTAAAAATTACCCTTTTTATGAAACTCGATTTGGCAATGCCAAATCCTGATTGCATAGCCTACAGCAAAATGAATGACTGCCACCCAATTAATTTTGAAACCAAACATAATGTAGCCTAATTAAAGATACTCTGTATATATTCGTTTTATTGAGAAAGACAATCTGACAATAGGCTAACGCAGAAATGTATCAAGAGTGATAATGAATAATTAAAGTTCAGTTCGATAGTCTTAGAATAGGCTAGTAAATATTTTTGTATAATGATCGTCGAATAAATTGAGAGTTGTCCTTTGGTAGGTGAGTATGGTTGTGTGCTCTGGGTCTTAATTGATGAGAGAAGGGGGTCAGAGTGGAGGTATGAGTTGGTGGTAGTGCATGTTTGGGGTTGTGTAAAATGGAGAATAGGAGTTTTGCGTCAGCAACGTTGGCAATTTCGGAAATTGTTGGAAAGGTTTGGTCTAGGTACTTAGGCGTTTAGCTCTTTTTATGAGTTTTTCAAGGCGTTCTTTATCGGAAGCTAGGGTGAGGTAGTGTGGTCACTGAACAAGAAATCTCAATCAGCTTTGCGCAATTGCGATGTAGAAATATGCACGCGCAGCATATATCCACAACACAGCCACGTGCTTTCATGTAAATAATATTGGCTATTTATGTGCAGCCTGCAGGACCCACAAAATGGCGGTGACTAGGCCCACTCATGTGTATTAATATTATTGGATTGATAAAACTTTGGCTATTGGTCCATGACCGACGGCGAATCAGATGCCACTTCCGGTGAGGGCAGCATGTGCTTGTTTAGTATGCAAAATCAAATTGGTCAGAGGCGTGGTTGCGCCAGAAACTGTGACGTCAGCAATCTATATTTAGGTGTTGTAGAACTCTCCCTCCGTTTCTATGGAAGGTGGGGGGGGTAGAACTCTTCCACTTGTGGCCTATAAGGCCTATTTAAAGCAAACATTGTGGCCGCTCCAGATCGCGATTAAATGAAATATAATCAATAGATATGGAGTGCTACGAATTGTGTACAGCATAGACGCCCACTAAACTGCTAAAGTAAGAAAGTCAGTATAATGCAAGAACTTCAGGTGTATGCAATTTTTCGCCACACACCGTCGACACACTTCTTGTCTACAAGACGCGGTCTGCAGCTGACGTAACCGGAACGCCGTCAGTGCTGCGACTCTTGACGCTGGAACGAAGACCTACCGTGACGGAAGAAGTCGACCTCAGAACGAAGCAACCGAACCAGACGAGTGAAGAAACGCCGACAGAAGCCTTTCGCTGCGCAATACGTAGGACACCTGCATAGACTGCGAATGGAAACGTGAGTCGTCGACCAGTTGTGGGGGGGGTCCTGGGGGAGGGCACGCCCATCGATTAGGGCGCCATAGGTTTAGTCTATTAACGATAATTATTTGCTCTACATGCTTATGTCTTTCAGTTTTATTTTCAGTTGTCTTTTGAGTCCGTTCTATATGTAGCTGCCAGACTAATAGCCCGACATCCTATTAAACGAACATAGGTGTTTTCAAAACGGATTCAAAGGAGTCCACTGAGGCGGTCGATCGTATGCCAGCGGCAGAGAAAACACGATCGCCGAAGCGCATTCTCGTCCTCCGCACACGCAGGTGAGTCCTCTCAGATGATCGGAGCCGAAGTCCAACCGCAGAGAAATAAGTCTCTGTGCAGCAATCGCGCATTCGTAGTGATACATACGAGCAGATGATACTTGAACTCAGTGCGGAAATGAAGAGGCAGCCAGTGGAAGATATCACGTGACGTGGTCGTATATCCTTCTGTTGCACACGAGCCTCGTCACGGCGTTGAGCAGTGACAGGAGTCACGCAAACGCAAACCTGAAAGATTTAACAACGGTTCACTTTGGAAGCAGCGATATTGGCGGTAATAATAATAATATTGTTGGAAACCGAAGCACATCTTTTTTCACTGTCTCAAAACAGCTTTCTTCTCTCTGGGTTTTTCGCACTTGATTGGTGTGCACTGTGCGAAGAGTTTTAGGCCTATAAATAATTCCCAGAAACAATGCAAAACAATTACTCCAAAAAAAAGAAGGAAACTCTTTCCAATGACATTTAGGCTAAAATATATTTATGTCTGACAAATATTATTAATGAAATTCGTTTGGAAGGAATACTTGGAGAAAAAGTGAGTTCAATTCCGACCTAAATAGTACACATTAACTTGATTTCCTGCGACGATCAGTTGTTTCTTTTCTTCATCGTAACACAAACTTTTTGGCCTTTCGATCCACGGTTCTTCTTCCTCTCCTGTTGGAAGAAGAATTCTATTACATTTAAGATCGGAATCCATGAGAATCACTCTGTCATTCCCATAGTCAACCACAAACACTCGGTCGTCATCTGAATCGATTGCGAGATAAAGAGGATCATACAGTTCTTGTGTTTCATCTGAAGGAATAAAACGACGGATGACCATCTGTCCATCTCTGCTCAATTCACATATGCCGCCCTTCTTTACCCAATTCAACGCACTCTCTCCCTTCTCTTGTGTCCACGTATGAAGTATGATGAAATTTCCGATGGATGTTTCCACTGGGTGAAGAGGATCCTTGATGTCTGTTGGTAATTCAATGGATCGAATAAGTTCTGCGTCTGATCCGTAGATCATCAGAGAGAAATTTTTTAAAGCCGTCAACGAACCGTCATTTAAATAATTGAGAACTAAGATATGACCATCAGTCGACAATGACAGATTCTTTACTAGATAATCAGTTGTCAGCCATTCGACGATTTTGTATCCGTCATCTTCTTCTCTTGTTATTTTCCTGACGCGTTTCTCATATGCACCAGTGATGTAGAGACAATTTTCTCTTTCATTCGATACAATGTCAATGGGAGTTCTAATCTCTGTTAGTGAGATTTCCTTTTGCCAATGAAATGGGATTTGATCTCCAAAGACTTGAATTACAGGAGGAGATGGAGGAGGAGGATGACGAGAAAGCGATCCAAACAGTATGTAGATTTCATTTCGCAGCTTAGTCACACAACGCACAAATCGATTTCTATTTTCTTGTATCTTGATTCTCTGAGTAAAGCTGATGGAAAACGCACATACGACTAGAATAAAGAACAAGTATAAACAAAATACTAACCAAATAATTGATTGCTAGTCATTAGCTTTCTTTTTCTACAGTTTATCTGTCATATTAAGCTAATAACTGAATGATGACGACGACGATGATGATAAATATGATGTCGATGCTGATGGTGGTGGTGGTGATGATGATGATGATGATGATGATGATGATGATGATGATGATGATGATGATGATGATGATGACGATGATGAATTCAAGTCAAGTTTCTTGGGATGAGATGAGTGAGGTGGTTTCTCGTTGCCTTCAAACCTCACAGACAATAATTGTGGGTCCAAGGTCACTTGTCCAAGGTCACTACGCAGTGGCTTGGGGTAGATTCTAAGCTGCGACCCTTCAGTCACAAGGCGCCGAACTTACCATTGCACCACCGCGTCTCACGAATAATAATTGGATATTGTTGGTCATGCATTATGTTTCTATTAATTATGATACGATAGGAAATAGAATTGAGCTGGTTACTTAGATAATGGGATTTGTAACTATGTGCTTAATTATATTTCTTATTTGTTAATTTAATTAGATGCTCGTTCTGTCAAAACATCTTTATTAATTTCCATATCAAATCTCTTGTTGATTCTGCAACTTTTTCATCTGCATAAATTATTCGCCTTCCACTCCCAATGTATGCGATTGTAATTTTGTATGGTTCCATTCAATATCTTAATTTCACTCCATGAAGAATACTCAAATACAAATTGAGTATTTTACGGTTATATAACAAACAATAATAATTATTGTCACTAACTTATACAATACAATGGATTATTTAGGCATCAACAGACTTCCTAACAAATCTCAGAAGTGCCTTATAAGCTATAGCATTGTAAGCCAACCACTCTGACCTATCAGCCACTTATTCTATAGTCTACTGCTACAGTAGGCTACTCATTTACATTAAGGGCTTGTCCACTTCAACATCTATCCTGCTGTCATGCTAACATGCGCTGACTTCGTAATCGTGATCCTAAGTGAGCTCCAAACTTCTAAAACGCTACTCGAAAGTCATTAACGAGCGCTGCATCTAGTCAAAAGGGTAAGAGTAGTCCGAAGCTGGTCGGGGCGAGTTACATAGGAGGACAGCTACTATAGACTTTATCGTTAACTAATTAATCTAAGTCCTATATATGTGGTGTTGATTGCATGTTCTAGATTTACTTTACGAAGAGGGTCCTCAGAAGTAGGCCTACTACTTGCCAATGGTTTTCTTGAATTGATTTCTATCGACGCTGATCATCCTTGGATTGAATGGTTGAATATATTCAAAGAATACATCTCTCAGTTCATTCGAGTCGTTCAGCTTCTGAATATGTTGAAGGGCTGATTGTGAACGACACCAGATCCAAACGACCACAGTCCTTCTGTTCAGTCGAGAGTTGAGGATTTCAAGACCTTCTGTCTTCCGTTTATTGATGAGTTTATAAGCTTGAGGTGACCATGATTTGGTTCCCCTTCGAAGACCTTGGATTTTCTGATGAAGCATCTTTGATTCCATTGACGCTGTGCACTTTGAACCACGACTTTGCAATTTAATTGTTGTTGTACCTAAAAACAAAAGTCTAGGTTTTGAAAATAACTTTCAGCAAACTTGCTCAAACATAGATTTCTATAGCTTCACTCAGGGCCGTAGCAACGAAGAGCGTGGCCCCCTCCGAACATATTATGTCCGGGGCGGCAGGCCTCTTACAATGCAGAAACTGGAATGCGGTATTTATTCTATGCAATACACACTGTTACACAGGGTTCATATCATGTATACATAGACCTACATGTATACTCCTATAGTGCATAATTATGTATTTCATAGTTAGGCCTACTTCACGGTTTTTGTAAGTAAAACCGACATGGATTGTGCATGGAGTGGCGACGAGAGAAAGATCAAAGTGCTAATGTCAGGACTGATGGATGGTACAAATGATAATAGAGCTGATGATCTCACAGATAATGGCTAGACGACATCACCGGATGGGACAGAGCATCGCTCCAAGAGCTGAGCCACATGGTAATGTACATAGGCGATGGAAGAGTCTAGTGAAGATGGCATCAGACACCGTAACGGGCGTCGAGCCCATGGTTGCTGATGATGATGACGATACTGAACATTTTCATACTATTAGGCCTACTATTATTATTATTATTATTTTTTTTTTGCCCCGAGGTATTTAGGATCCCTCAGGGACTTATCACTTAACTACTGTTATAAAACCAGTCTGGAATTGTCAGGCCTCGTCTTCAGGGTTTGAGGAGAAAGTTCCTTTAAAAGCCACCAAGTTGTAGCGCTGAATGTTGACAGACAGACGCTGGAAAAGAAAGGTTGCCTCGCGTCTGTCACCAGTAATGGATGATATGCGCTTGCCGATTTCATTGATGAATTCCAGGGCGGATGGGTTAAGCGGACCTAGGGTCTCCATGGCCACTGGTTGGAAGATGTAAGAAGCGGGAAGACCTGCATATTTCTGGGTTTTACGGATGGCCGCCTGTACTGAAGCCAGCCCTACCAGATTGGCCGGTTGAGTAATGTATGAGGCGGCACAAGTATTATATTATTATTATTTTCATTATTGTAATTTTTATTTTATTGTTATTGTCATTATCATTATTATTATTATTACTGCTTTTGTAATAGAGCAAATGATGTTAGTCTAGGTCTTTTCACCTCCTCCGTTTTCCATGATCCTTGTCACTGTTTTCTGGTTCGTTTGTCGAAGACATTTGACGAAATTTGAGAACTTTGCTTCGTCGAAAGATTCCACGACGAACAAAAGTTCTGCGTTCTTATCTTGTGTTGAATTCTGTCGTTGAATAATGTGACTTTGTTCTTGTGTTATGCAGTTGAGAGATAACAGCGAAGCGATGAATTCATCATTTGTATGAATATTTTCTAAGAGATAATTTCTGTTGTTTCTTAAGATTGCAGATCTTTTCTTGGTTTTTCCGTATAAATCTAAAATATATTTACACCATGATTACCTTTGAATGTCATAACTGCTGGATTAGCCTATGTAAGAAAATTTCATCATTATCCTAGCGAAATATTTTGTCCGAACTCCAAAGTGAATAGAAACACCGGTAAGTGGTGACAGAATAGAAAACAGAATTGCAATTAAAAATAGAAATGATGTGATGAAATTTATTCAACTTGAGAAAAACAAGGCATTTACGCCAAACTGTCTGGCCAACTTATTGCAAATGCCATTATAGACTTCGACTTTTTCACGCACTGTAGCTCAAAGAAAGCTAACTGGCTTTGCTGCACAGAATCCGTAGTGTCATTATAAGAATTATTTCTGAATATTCTTCTCTGCCCCGTTGACCCAATACAAAGAGACTCTATTATGCAAACCTGTTGCTGTTGAAGTAAAACTAGGCTACTACAACAGTTACTGCTGTGAATCATTCCGTTTGATATCGGGCATGTAGCCTACCAGCAACCACTTGAACAGGCCAATTAGGCCTATTGCAGGCTGTCTGTTCTGTTAGTAGTTAAGATTTAGATCTATGCATTATGTGATCTGTGTTCTTGTAAATAATTATTGTTTCAACTGCATAATTGAATGCTGTAACCGGCTTCGGTCTGTCAACCGAATTGTTGAAAACAGAAAATTATTTTTCCCCGAGGTAGACTTAAACACTATCGATAAAATCAGATTTATTTGGAATGGACCCTATTCGTCGTAGTAAGACCACACAAGAAACGATTTCGGTCTTTCGAGATATTGCAATGGAAGAGACCTTAAACGGTAGGCCTAAAATGGAGCAGTGGAAGTCAGTTAAATTTTGTGCATAAATATGTAGGTAAGCTTATATTAATGAATAACCAAAATAATTATGGAAAGAGCAATAAGATTTGTGTTATTTTAAAGAAGATACTTTAGTCTTTTAGAAGATATATGACACTCATAGGCTATTGTACACAATCAAACTTACGCCTGGTTTTGGTCAGATGGGTCACATATTATGTGCAAGTCTTGAGATCGAGAGAACTAAGTCGGACAACAGACTGTTAGAATCTTTGGTATACGAGCATCTTACCTTTCCAGTATCGCCGGACTGACCTATTGAACCGTTTTCTCGTGATTCTTTGATTGAAGCAAAAGTCGACTGACATGAGAGATCGGATAACATCTTCGTCTCTTTGCTTTGTTGGTGAATTCAATATCCAATGCAGATAAGACTTTTGTAAGATCATGTCCAATATTTCCAGTGGAAGATCACACAACTGCAATACTAAAATATTCGTCTTTAACACTGGTAGACGATTTCATTCATTCATTCAATAATTCATTTAGCGCTTCGTCCAGGGACAACTCAGAGGCGCTCCTGATTCCACCACTGCAAAAGCCGACGTTCTGAGTCGAAATGCAGACGTAGCTCTTATGGGAACCCATTCAAGACTGCTGGCCTCATGTTGTAAAAGTCTCGATTCTGCATAGGTGTAGTTTGTGAGAATGGAACAAATGGCACCTCGTTCTGTGCTGAGCTGATAGGCGGTGTCCTTGGATACCCTTGGAGCAACAGAGCTCCATGGACACTTAGTGAGGCATTTTCACTGGCTGGCATTTCTGAACCAAAGCGGCGATTCTATACTCAATGCGATGCCGTGTAGGAAATCAGACTAATGTCTCCAACACAATTTATGGCTAGAATCATAATATCCAGATTAAAAAATTTGTTCAATTAGTCGGGGTTCTGAGCGTAAGACTCGGTTAAAATCACTAGTTAAATTATAAAGTTGCGTAATAACGTGGTTTGTAGGCCTAGGCCTAATGTATGTTGCGATTACAGATAATAACTGGAGTTAGATAGCTTACACACAATTATAGTTAAACGTCATTTAAAATCGCTTTTCATGCATGACTTGTCAATGCCCTTAGTGTATTCATCTCCAACTGGGGACTTTTATTACCCTTGCTCCCGTACAAAAGTCATGCATTCGGTCTAAAGGTCATTTCCATCTCTCGATCATTGTGATATACTCGCTTCGTTTACTCACAAATCATTAGTCAAATAATAATAAACTGTCATCAAGTTGATAGTGATATTATCCTTGTTACTACCTTAGGCCTATCTGATTTAGATTTAATTGCAAAATCTTACCGCAGTATGTCTTCCATACGGAGTTCCACTCTCTTCGGTTTCTCTATTCGGCAATCTTTCATACTCTTCTTTAGCAACAGAAACATATTGAAACTCAAATAATTAGGCCTATAAAAATGTTTTATTCTATAAATATATATTTCGCCGGTTTCCCACAATTTATTTTGCAGCATCAAATCAGTCGATCTATCGTTACATAGGCCTACTAATGTAAATTAAACTGGTCTGCTTATTGCTTAAGCAATTGGCTGAATAGATAGTAATCTGGCAGCCTATACCAGATTATAGTAGAAAAATCGGTAAGCTTAGTCTAATTTCGATTAAACTGTCTTTTCAAACAGCAGCCTTAATTTTTGAACGGTTGATTTTTATTGGCTCCACAAATGATGTAGCTATAGTTACGTTCATTATACCATTTCTGTACATCAAAACGTGGATAACTAAATGGAAAAAGAACATTCTTATCTTAACTTACAATATCCTATCTTATCCTATCCTATCCTATCTCATCGTATCCTATCCTATCCTATCTTATCTTATCTTATCTTATCTTATCTTATCTTATCTTATCTTATCTTATCTTATCTTATCTAAATTAAATGCCTACGTAGGCTATACAGTCAACCACAACAGCATTTTTTATTATTTACTTCACGACACAAGAAGAGGCAGAAGAATGCAAAATTAATAAGCAGCAAAACAATGAATTAATCAACCATGATGAATAATTTGACTGAGTGGCACTTTAAAGAAACAGTGGCCTATAAACTTAACAATAATTATTCTATAAGACCTATAACAAATGCCAATCTGCTATTATAATATCTCTATAGGCCGATGTCTATTCGCAAACTGCAATATGCATGGACACTGACAATAGGACAAGTTATAAAAAAACCTGATGCAATTGCCATCACATTTTTATTTATGGGATGGGTGGGCATAGACGTAATGGGCAGAGTTCGCCCCCCCCCAATATATGCGGTGGGGCGGAGTTGCTGAAAGAGCAGCCATTAGGCCAATAGCGTGAAAAGTACACATGTTTTAAACAATGCGGCGGATACATTTATTGAAGTCTTAGGCCTATTCCATGGTTTTCAGCATTGACATTATGAGATTTTTTAATGACAGCGTACACTGTCACCATTAGGCATACAGTACGAAAATTTACAAATAGCCTAAAGTGAAAGAACGGGAGGGGCGTTCTTGAAGTCTTAAACCACGAATAGCCTATCAGCACTGAACTAATGAAGAATTTCGCTCATACGAAAGCCAAAAATGCTACCATTGCAGTGTCAAAATTCGAAACATTAATTTTCTTCAATGGGGGAAGGGCCACAACCCTCCAAACCCCTCCGATGCTCTTCGCTTCGCACCTCGGCGATCGTCCTTAGATCGCTCCTTCGTCCCCCCAAACCCAAGTCTCCGTCTATGCGTTCAGGATCACTTCTTTTTGCACTTTAAGTTTCGGATCTATGCAATGTTGATGTTCGAGAACATCTCAGCATCCACAAAAAACTTCTCATGTAGATCAACTTATTCACCGGCGCAATTATACGATCTCAAGTAGGTCTATGTTCAGAGCCGTTTTAACGCCTAGGCACGCGAGGCACGTGCCTAGGGCCCCGCGCAACAGGGGGGCCCCGCGGCGACAAAAAATAATAGACTATACATCACACAACAAATGAGCAGCATGTTATACGAACTTTTATGTATTTTAAACTATCATTTATTTTACACTTTTAGTACAAATATTGTTACATGTGTCAGCAGTAGGCTATACTATAATAATTATTAACAAATGTATCAAAATGGCATACATGCAAGTAGAAGGTATGAATGCAATAGGCCTACTCTATATCTCAGACTGAGAGATTGAAGCGAAAATCGGATTACGTTCAGTGTTTAATCTATAGGCATCTTCATGGGGAGCTCCGTCTAGAAGTGACTACCCAGACATTTGATCAAATAATAGTTTTTAGTTGCCGTTTACATTAGTGTTATACCCGAGCTCTAATAAGCCTTCCGTGATATTAGATTATATCAGATTATAATGATAAAATCCAATATAATATATGAGACTATTACAATGAGTATAGTTTACTGCTAATATTTGTACAAAGACTATTTTTGTGCAACTATAACACTTAGTGATAGGTCATCATTAGTCTACTACAAGTCTTCCCGATTTTGGTAGTTCTTCCTTGGTTTGTGTAACATTTTTAACTGTTCTGATACATGTGTCCTGGTTAGCAATGTAGGACCGTTTTGAGCATCGGGAATAAGCTAATTTCTATGCAAGAAAGTCGGGCATAGACTATAAGCTTACACCTGTCTGCAGTTATACATTATACTGTAATGGTCCAGAAGCAGCAGAACTGAGTTGCAGAGCCTGATACGAAAAGAAATTATCATTGTAATAATAATTATACTAATTGAACTTTTCAACTAGCCTACTTCTTTGTCAGCACTGAAATAATATAATTTTTTAGGATCGCAGCTTACAATGCCACCATAGTATACATTGTGGAAACTGATAAAAAATTATTATAATTGTAAGAACATTTATTGCAGTCTTTCGGGTCAGCACTGCAATAGTTGAGAATTTTTTAGATGGCAGCTTAAAATGCTGCCATTGCAATGTAAAAATTCAAAATTTTTCCGGTGGGGAGGGGCACATTCCCTGCCCTTGCCCCTCCCCACTCGGCGCTACGCGACTCAGCGATCGATCGGCAAATACTCGTTCTACGTACCCCAGAAACCTTGATTCCTCCAAAGGAGGGGAACTAGGTGAGACCCAAATAGCTACGTTTGTAAATTATTAGTGTTTGTGCCTAGGGCCCCATAATTCCTTAAAACGGCCCTGTCTATGTTATGGTCAAACTGCTCTCTTCGTTCTTCTTTCAGATCAAAATCCGGTCAGGTCAAACATACGGGATAAAATGGTGCTACGGTGATGATAAGTAATGACTTTGGTGGTGTGGTGTCAGGGCAAAATCGGGATAGTAGCCTATTGACTAAAGAGTTCGGTTTTCAGTCGTGAGTGGAAAGTAGCAGAGTAGATGTAGGCTAAGTGGAGGAGAGGTTAGAACCGTTAGATTAAGGGGCGAGCTATAGGCCTATATAACCGTATATGAGAAAACTGGTGGGGCCTAATGGCAGTTCATTTGAAGACGAAGAAGAATTGTTCCTGCCTGACTCTCCGGACTTGACCCGCTGCCTATCAATTTTGTTTTGATTAAGCGCCTGTGAATAAGCTGGTTCCCGCGACTTCGCTTTTGTGGGCGCTGTAGAAGTCTCGAGATTACGATTACGATTTCTTTCCACTGACCTCTTTTGCAACTTGAAGAAAATCGTAAATCAGGATTCCGACGTTCGCGATTATTTTCGCTTTCGTTTTCAATGTCCTTTCCTGAAGTGCATCTTTTCATAGCGATCGTTTGCGGAAATAATATTTAAGTTGTGCCTTTTATTCGATAGTAACTGTTCTTGCTTTAATGAACGATGGTGTTATGATTAAAAAGTTGACTTCGTAAGAATGTTTAACATAATTATGGATACTGATCTAACAGGAGACACATACATTTTTATGATAAATATAAGTCCTACTTCGATCGTAGTTGCATCAATGATAATTATGAGGTTGAATGCAAATTGGTTGGCGTCTATTTTTAGGAAGGAACTTTTGGCATCATCGCTCAACACCTCGTTAATTATTGTTGCTGCGCCTGAATGTTTGGCGCTCTCGCTAGTAAATAGTTTGTAGTAATTGCACTAAGGTTTACGGTCTATGAAAATCCAGATTCATTTCTTGTCAGACAGACAGACACAATTTTGAATCCATATGATCTCGTAGCAAAACTTAATGTAGCCTATGTTGGAATAGTTAGCAGAGGATATTGCAGTGCTCGCGAATATAATGGTGCCCCGCGATTTACTTTCGAGTGGCGCCTTAGAAGTTTGTAGATGACGAATACGATCACGATCATTCAGTCTACTTCCCGCAATTGGATAGATTACCAAACAATCTCTTTCACAAATCGGGTTCTTCCAGTTTTCATTAAAATTATTTTCATCGATCCCATTTCTGCTTAGGCAGGAATTCCTTTGATCAATTCTTTTTTAGGCCTAGGCCTATGTAGGCCTAGCAGTTTTTTTTTTATCTCGTCAATATAACTTTAATTTAATAAAATTTATTATTCATGGGTTCAGCTTCCATTTCAGCGAGATTATTTCCATAAATTATAATTCCATTTCTCATGTGTTCTTTTCATCAATCCAGCTTCCATTTCAGCTGAAGAACTTTTTCGAGCTTCCATTTCTCATGAGATCTCTCCATCAGTCCAGCTTCTATTTCCGCGTGAAATAGCCTACGTTAGCCTAATCCAGGTTTCATTTCTCAATCGTTCTTTTAATCAATCCAGCTTCTATTTCAAATTAAAATAGGCTATCAATCGAGCGCTCCTTCATCAATCCAGCTTCCATTATCAGACTTTTATATCCGTCCATCTTCAATTTCAGCCTTAAGGAAATCATCAATCTCACTTCCATTTGTGAAGGAATCAGTTCTCATCATTGTCACTTCAATATAGGCTAAAACGCAATTGTTTTCTTCAATCCCACTTCTATTTAGAAAGTTGATAATTTCGTTTATCTATCTTTATTTTCATCAATTCATCTTATTAGCGGTCATCTCATCGGTTCATTTCTATTTCAACAAGGTTTGTTATCAATATTTTGATCGAAAAAATAATAGCCTCGAAGCCTTTTCTTCATGTGACTTTAACGGCGACTAGTATTTTAGGCCTAGGACTAGTTGCAGATGAAAATATTGATAACGAGCCACGAAGTTGGATGATTAATGAAATTTTTTAGAGCAAAACAAGAATAGGGATCATTTTCTCGGATTTTTAGCGATGCAAATCTAGTGTGCAGTAGGCCTACATTTTTCTATAACGTAGGCTAATTATCATAGGTAGGCCTACACATAGGTTACATGTAGGTTACTCTGGTATAAGCTTACGTGACGTATGGTCGCGCTATGGGAGGCATAGTGATTGGTCAGGTGCCTGATGTGGTGTACAAAATAATAAAAGGTTTTCTGTTTAATTACGACAATTCATATATTGCGCATCAACACGTCCATGCCGTTACCTTTTGCGCCTTACAAATTAGCTAACAAGCGGAATAAGCATAAGTAGGGCTGTTTTTAAGGAATTTTTAGTACTGCACAACTCCTACTTTTCCTTCCCATCCTCCATGGTAAATTACTTCCAATCGGATAACAATGACCTTTCTGCTAGTTTTAACTTTAACTGTACAGAAATGCTTCTACAACTGCACAAATCCATTTAGAACTGCACATTTTGTGTACAGCTGCGCGTTAAAATAGCCCTGAGCCAAAGAGAGGAAGTAGGCCTTAAGCATAGATTTTAAAAGAGCCCCTGAACCATTTTCCCTTAGCAATCATGTCCCCTTTGCGAAATAAAGCATCCGGCCGGATAAATCTAAACGGGAGGAACTATACCGTGACACTGGATGATCGAATAGCAAGAGGAAGTATGTTCCAGCATCGAGGACATAGGCGTAGGAGACGGGGTCCAGAGGGCAAATACCTCCCCCCTTAAATTTCGGGCAAGTCTGGTTTTCGGGCAAGCAGACCAGGAACAAAAATGTATATAAAATTTTCGGAGTTATCGAAAGATTTCGACCGGACGACTAAAAAAGTCATCAGATTTTTCCGCCAAAAGTTTAACTTTTCCTATCATCGAGGACCAGTGGCCATCCTCCGCACACGCCAACCGCTTCCCTCAGACGATCGGAGCCGAAGCCCGGCCGCGGAGGAATGAGTCTCAATGCAGTAGGCTAATAGCGCAGATACTCAGGCAGATACTCAGGCAGATACTCAGGCAGATACTCAGGCAGATACTCAGGCAGATACTCAGGCAGATACTCAGGTAGATACTCAGGTAGATAAATCTGTAGTCAGAGCTTGAAATCGATTCTGAATGGAGCAGGCAGACAGTGGAGGATTTCACGGAGGAGCGGCGTGACGTAGTTATATTTTCTTCTGTTGCAGACGAGACTTGTCTCGGCGTTGTGCACTGACTGGGGTCCGTCCAGGAGTCATTCAGATAATTATCCACACAGGAAACTGTAACAACAGCGATAAAGTTGCTATCCGAACCGAAGCACATCTTTTCGCTGTCTCAAAGATTACTTCTTCTCTCAGGATGTTTGGCACCTGTGACGCCTCTTATTTTATGCCATAATTATGAGAAGAGCTGTATAGGCCCTAAATAATGCAAAACAATATAATTGCTCAAATGTAGCAGATGCACAAGAATGTGGCTAAAATAATTACTCATATATATCGCAAAATTTTACACTTTATCAGTACAATTAGTAGCTAGGTTTCTAGAGAAGATTTTGGCAAGAAGTGAGTTTATTTCAGACTTAAAGAGTAAACTTCAACTTCATCTCCTGCGACGATCAGTTGTTTCTTTTCTTCGTCGTAATACAAATTGTTTATCCAGCGGATTGCAGATTTTTCTTTTTCTCCTGTTGGAAAAATAATTCTATTCCATTTCAGATCGGAATCCAACAGAATCACTCTACCATTAGGCCTACCAGAGTCAGTCAAAAACACTCGATCCTCTGAATCGAGCGAGAGATGGAAAGGTTCAGACAATTGTTGTGTTTCATTTGAAGGAATAAAACGGCGGATGACCATTTGTCCATCTCTGCTCAATTCCCATATGTTCCACTTCACTACACTTTCGATCAAATTCGACTCACTCTTTACCTTCATTTGAATATTACACGTATGAAGTACGATGAAATTCCCGATGGATGTTTCCACTGCTTGACGAGGATCCTCGATGTCTGTTGGTAACTGAATGGATCGAATAAGTTTTGCGTCTGATCTGTAGATCATCAGAGAGGACAATGTTTTATTGAAAGCAATGAACTGACCATCAGTCGACACTGACATACACCTTGATACATAATCAATTGTCAGCCATTTGGTGATTTTATATCCGTCATCTCCTTCTCTTGTTATCTTCCAGACGATTCTCTCAAGGAAGACAGTGACGTAGAGACAATTTTCCATTACATTGGATCTAATGTCTTCTGGTAATACAATCTCTGTTAATTCGATATCCTTTTTCCATCTAAATGGATATTCATCTTCAAAGACGTGAATTACAGGAGGTGGAGGAGAAGAAGACCGTGCAAAGAGTATGTAGATTTCGTTTGGCAGCTTAGTCACTCTACGCACATGCAACTCTAGATTTCCTTCTGTTTCCATTCTCTGAGTGAAACTGATGGAAAACGTAAACACGACTAGAATAAAGAACAAAATAGAGAACAAAATAATTACTGGTAAACAAATAATTGACTGCTAGTTATTAGTTTACTTTTCTACAGTTTATCCTATAGCTGAACGCTGATGACGATGACGAAGATGTTCTCTGCACGGAGACTTGGTACCCCTTGAGGATGAAATGAGTGAGGTGGTTTCCCGTTGCCTTCGTCACGGAGAATTGTGGGTGAGCAGTGGCTTGATGTAGATTCGACCCTGCGACCATTCGGTCACAAGGCGCCGAACTCACCACAGCGTCCACTTATAATAATTGACTATTTCTGTCATCGTGTTTTATATTTTTTTATTTATGATAGGCCTACAATTGGAAAAAAATTATTGAGTTGGTTACTTTGATCGTGAGATTCGTAACAATGGGCTTCATTAGATTTAAAAAAATTGATCCACTTCTCGTTCTGTCTAAGCATCTTTAATACTTTCCATATCACTGAAAGTTTCTTGTTGCCTCTCTGCCTTTTTCAATCTGTAGGCCTAGCCTATACTTATTTGCCTTCCACACCCACTTTATGGTTGCATCTAATGTCTTAAATTTGCTCCAGGAAGAATACTCACATAAAAATAAGGTAGTTTTGCAATGATATAACAGACAATAATTATTATTGTCGATGACTTTTACAATACAAAAATAACTTAAATTGGATATCTACCTTCTTACAAAGCTCAGAAGTGCACACACTTGTGAGTGAAGAACTTGCCATAGGCCTAGGTCCTTACACAGCAACCGCCTCGGGACGGGGATCGAACCCGTACTCTCCCCGTCACAGACCGACAACTCTGACCAATCACCCACCGTGTCTCACGGTTTATGCTATACAGTAAATATTCATAAATTGCTTGTCCACTTTAGCATACATCCTTCTAAATAAACTAATTGAACTAAGTTTCTAAGTAAGGTTGTTGATTGCGTGTTTCAGATTTCTTTTGTGACGATTTCGTTCAGAAGTAAATGTGAGTACTTGCCAATGGTTTTCTTGAATTGATTCATATCTATGTTGATCACCGTTGAAAGTGGAGTTTGAATATTTTCTAAGAACACATCTATCAGTTGATTCGATTCATACAGATTCTGCATATTGTCAAGAGCTGATTGTGATCGACACCAGATCCAAACGCCGACAGTCTGTCTGTCCATTTGAGAGCTGAGGATTTGTAAGCCTTCATCTTTCAGTTGACTGATAATTTTATAAGTTTGATGTGACCATGGTTTTGTTTTGCTTCGAATATCTTCGATTTTCTCATGAAGCAGCTGTGATTCCTTTGACGCTGTACACTTTGCGCCTCGAAATTGTAATTCGATTTTTATTGCACCTAAAAGCAAAGGAAATATTTTGACATTCCCAACAATGTTATTCACACATTGGTTTTGATAATTTCAATCTAAGTAGTAAACTCATAATAATATTAGGCCTATGTAAAATAAAGACATGGTTAGGCTATTACCGAAAAAAGTTTCGTCTGATTTGATGAAGAAGTGAAACCGGACATTTTCATAAATAGGCCTGTCACCAAAAACAGTCTCGTAAAACAGTCCTGACAAAGCAGCCCCGCCAGTAGGCCTATCACGCTTTTCAAATAAATGCCATCACTGCTCACTATTCATAACGGCCAATTCAATTAGGCCTAGCCTTGTGTTAAAACGCAAATACATTATACATAGACATATCTATTTAGACAGTGAAAGGAATGCGTTGTGATTAAGATCAAAGAGCAGGCAAGACATTAGAATAATCAAATTGAATAGAGCAAAATTGCACACTTAAACAGTTTTATTGTATGTTTGGGATAAATTGGATGTTTGAGTTGTTTTCTCTCGGCCGAAAAAGTAAGTGGTATATGCACAAGTCAAAAAAGGAATTCGATGCAAAACCTCAGCGCATTAGGCCAAGTTTAGAAGGGAGGAAGGGGAATTGAGGTAGGGAGGGATGGTTGGACGTTCTTTTCAGCCACAGCAACGCGTGGCCGGGTACATCTAGTTATTATTATATTTTTAAATTTGGGTCTACTACTATTACAAAGCAAACTATGTTAGTTATACAGGCTTCAAATAAAGTGTATCATTTGCACCTCCTCCGTTTTCCATGATCCTTGCCACTGTTTTCTGGTTGGTTTGTCGAAGAGATTTGACGAAATCCGAGTACTTTGTTTCGTCGAAACATTCCGCGACGTACAAAAGTTCTGCGTTCTTATCTCGTGTTGAATTCTGTCGTTGGATAAAGTGAGTTTGTTCTTGCGTTATGCAATTCAGAGACAACAGTGAAGCGATTAATTCATCATTTGGCTGAATATTTTCTAATAGATAGTTTCTGTTGTTTTTAATAATTGAAGATCTTTTCTTGGTTTTTCCATAGAAATCTAAATGACATTAAACCATGATTACCTTTGAATGACATCACAGCTTCTTTAGCCTTTTTAACCAACAGGTCCAACATCAGAGAATTTCATGAATAGCGTAATACATGTATGTTTAGGCTATCCAAACTCCAAGGTGAATAGAAACCAAGGTTACGGAATAGGAGGCCTACACATAATGAAAAATAAAATAGAAACAAAGCGATGAAATTTTCTCAACTTGAAAAAGAAAGCATCCACGATAAAAGTTTATTGCCAACTAAAAGCAAATAGCTAAAGGTCTTCTGTCAATTTTTCACGCACTCAAAGTAATCTAATGTAGCGTAGGCTGTACACAATGCCACATACATGTAGGCCCTACTCAGGATTTCATAACAAATTAATTATTAAGTAGGCTATTCTTTTCTGCCCAGTGACCCAATAGGCATACAAGCACTGTTTTTTGTGGAAATAAAACTGGTCGGTTTCTGGAATACAAAACTGGTTCGATATCTTGAATACAAGCAACCACTTGAACAGTCAACCTGAATTAGAATTCTGGGGCAAGAAATAACATTTTTTCAGAACACAAAGTTCCAGATGTTCGGGAAACTTTGGCTTTTTAATGTACACCGTGATTTAAAAAAACTGAGCCAAACTGTTTTTCATATTTCTCTAATGCCTGATAAAATATCACGCTACAATTATTTTCCAATTATTTAGAGCATTGGACCAAGAATATGATTCCAAAATTTCAAGAGATAAAGTTGAACGGATAAAACGATATGAATCTTTCAACTTCATATGCCGAAAAATTAGTTTAGAAGCAATTTTCTGTTAGATTCAATACAAAGTAAGCTAAATTTTTTCTTATATTTCCAATGCCTGGTAATTAATCATACTAAATTTTTCCAGATATATTTTGGAGAATTGAACCAATAATAGAATTCCAAAATATAATGTCATAACTTTGAGCGGATGGAAATATAATTATGAACATTTAAACCTCATCTCCAGAAATTTCAGTTTTCAGCAAGTCTGTTACGGTTTTCGTTGCGGTTTCGATGCTTGATAATTCTCAATTTTGGTCTTCAGGGATACTGGAGTTAAATTAACGGAGTATACTATAGCAATGTTCTTCTGTCACAACATCTTTCACCTGCTATCAGAAATCTATAGCCCTAGAAGGCTGATTTCTTTTTCAACAGAACAGCGCCAGCCCACCGAGCCAAGGAAACCTTCGAAATGCTGACAAGAGAGACGCCAGACTTCGTTTCTCCCACATTATGGCCTCCGAAAAGCCCAGATTTGAATTCTGTCGAATATAAAGTGTGGAACGCGATGCAAGACCGAGTCTACCAGACAACAATCCATGATATAAACGATCTGAAGCAACGCTTGTTGGTAGTGTGGGATGACCTGGAGCAGAGCTTAATCGACGTTGCTGTTGCTATTGCAATGGCACCAGCGCCTCCAGGTTTGCGTGCAAGCAGGAGGGGGACATTTTGAGCATTTTATTTAACCCTATGACGCACACCTTTCGTGCCAACGCATTTAGCACACCTGGGGTCCAATGGACCCCACCGATAAAATGGGTTGGAATTATATCAATTAGATAGAACTTTGGAATGAGTGACTGAAATTTATGTTGCACATAGCACATGCACTCATGGAACATGTTTGGGTTAATATATAATAGTCCATACATACATACATACATACATACATACATACCTACATACATACATACATACATACATACATACATACATACATACATACATACATACATACATACATACATACATACATACATACATACATACATACATACATACATACATACATACATACATACATACATACATACATACATACATACATACATACATACATACATACATACATACATACATACATACACTGAACCTAAATGTGAACAGACGGATGTAAACAAACGGATGAGGGGGGTAATGGCGGGGCGGGGGGTAATGTCCCAATGGGGTAATGGTCAGGGGCAGTGGTGGGGTAAAGGTAGGGGTAATGGGCCGAGGGTTTTGTCTTGTTACCATTATGCTATAGTCGATGCGCCATGGACCTATCAATGCTGAAGCCTGGGGTCCATTGGACCCCAGGTATACTAAATATGCCCTAGGTGTCTTTCTGAATTTTTTTACATTCAACCGGGGGTGCTACAGTCTCCCGACTTTTTTGTACATGTAGGGGGATGAATTCTTGAGGAATTTGAATTATTTCAGATTTTTACTATTTATATAGAGATATTCAAGTTTTTGCACCTGTGGGGTCCAATGGACCCCAGGTGTGCGTCATAGGGTTAATTAAATTATCAAACCATACTGTTGGGGTCAATGGGTCATATTGTTAGTTCAATTCTTTACATAATCTGGAAAATTTTAGAATGATTAAGCATCAGGCAATAGAGATATAAAGACACATTTTATTGAATCGGACAGAAAATTGCCTGTAAACTGAAATTTCGGCATATGAAGTTTAGCCTTAATGTTCATATCTTTTTATCCGTTCAACTTTGTCTCATGAAAATTTTTGCATCATATTCTTGGTCCAATTCTCTAAATAGGCCTACTTGGAAAATTTTAGCGTGATATGGTAACAGGCATTAGAGAATTATATGAAAAACAGTTTGGCTTAGTTTTTAAAATCACGTGTATAATTGTATATTATGATACTGCTTTTTTCCCTGTTAATTAACATTGTAATGTAGAGAACCTGGGTTTTCCCCCTGAGCCGTCCCCATGGATTTCCCCCCAGGCCATGTTCTGCTCTCGGCTTGTGTTCCTTAGGCTCCGCCCCTCGGCTTGTGTTCTCTGGCTTGTGTTCCCCGGCTTGTGTTCCCGGCTTGTGTTCCCGGCTTGTGTTCCCCGGCTTGTGTTCCCGGCTTGTGTTCCCTCCGGCTTGTGTTCCCGGCTTGTGTTCCCCGGCTTGTGTTCCCGGCTTGTGTTCCCTCCGGCTTGTGTTCCCCGGCTTGTGTTCCCTCCCGGCTTGTGTTCCTCGGCTTGTGTTCCCTAGGCCCCGCCTCCCGGCTAGGGCAAGCTATAAATAGAGGGAGCACACAGGGAGGAGTCACTTCAGTTCAGTTCAGTAGTTGAGTCACTCCAGTCAGTCAGTCAGTCAGTGGAGTTCAGTTGAGTCCGGTAGTCCAGGAGTGAGTAAGTCAGCCTGAGAGAGTCGTTGTAGAGATAGTCGGTCAGTCAGGGGTTCGGTGTCGGGTTACATTAGACAGTCGTTGAGTTTTATGCCGTGCTTTGATCGTGAAGTTGTAATAATAAAGAGTATTGAAAAGGACTCTGTGTCTTCAGCGTTTCTCGTGGGGGAAAGACGTTTCTGTGACTCTGGTTCGACGCGTTGACGGCAGTATCGCGATAAGTCCTTCGATATACCACGGAGGCCGAACTTACGCTCCAGGGGAGCGACACGCGTGCCTTACAGCAGACCGGCAGATCCTGATTTTCCTTACATTGGTACCAGAAGTGGGGTCAGGATTGAAGTTCTGCCGACGACAACCGAAGTCAATCGAGAATGCTGACGGAAGACGACGAGATCACGATTCAGTATCCGAGGCCTGGTGAGATCCGCACGTCGTACGACTTGTCTACGACTGCAGCCCACAGATCGACAATGGAGAGACCGCCGGATCGGGACGGTTCGATCGAAGAACACGAGTCCGATGACGACGAGAGACCGGCGAGGACGAGTTCCCGAGGGACGACTGAACGACTGATTTCGAAGCCAGAATTGGAGGACCTGGGTAACCTGCTACGAAGGCGACCTACGCCGATGAAACCCGGACACTTTGATGGAACCGGTTCGCTGGAGTCATTTCTGGTGCAATTTGAGGTTTGCGCCCGCTACAACGGATGGACAGCGTCAGAAAAGGTCGACCACTTACGGTGCGCGTTGGAAAAGGCAGCGACTCAACTCCTCTGGGACTTCGGGGCACAACCGAACGTAAGTTACGAGGAACTGGTGGAACGTCTCCGACAGAGATATGGGACGGAGGGTCAGGCGAAAACCTTCCGTGCCCAGCTGTATTATCGTCGTCAACGAGCGGAAGAAAGTCTGAGTGATCTTCTCCACGAGATCCGCCGACTCGTCGTGTTGGCGTATCCTGTTCCATCGAATGAGACGACGCAGATCATCGCGAGAGACTCATTTCTTGAGGCCATGCGAGACCGCGATCTTTCCCTGAAAGTACGGGAGAGGGAGCCGAAGACTCTCGATGAAGCTTACCGAGCAGCTCTTCGTCTGGAGGCCTATCAGCGAACATCCGAGAGCGACGACCGAATGAGTCTTCCGAATCGCGTTCGAGGGACTCAGGAAACCGACCTGAGTGCTCAGCTCCAGTCCACGTTAGACAAGTTCCTGACGACGCAACGAGACGACCAACGTCGATGGCAACGCGAGATAGAGACAAGGATCGACCAGCAGCTTCGGGGTCTACGCAGTCAGGCCCCGATCGACGACGACGACCCGGGACGAGACGGTCGCCCTGGAGACCGCGACACCGGAAACCGCCAACAGGAGACTTCGAGACGAGCGGTTTCCTGCTTCAACTGTGGACGACTCGGGCACATCGCCCGGATGCGCGGTCAAGCTCGCCGCTTCCGGAACCGCGGAAACGACGCCGGAACGAGCGGAACTGAGGATCCGACGTCACCGGAACCGCCGGTGGCCAGGAATCACACGACACGTCCGAGGTTGCAGAACCGTGCCAGCAACAACGCTGTTTACATCCGCGGCACGATCAACGAACGACCGCAGCTGTGCCTGATCGACACGGGATCGGAAGTCAGCCTGGTTCCTGCCTCAACTGTTGAAGGGTTAGAACTACGTTCATGTGATCGTTCTTTGATGGCTGCTAACGGGTCAGATATTCGGGTCCTTGGTGAGGTCCTGGTCCCCATTAAAATTGGGAGAGGTTTTGATATCCCGACCACGTTTCTGGTATCCGACCAAATTACCGAGCCCATGTTAGGCATGGATTGGCTCAGGGAACACCGCTGTAGAATAGGATTTGGTATCGGTGCTTTATTTGTTGGACGGAGGCGCATTTCTTTAGTGCGGGGGAACGGCTCGACGTGGTGTCGCCGTGTGATGGTTGCCGAGGAGATCGTGGTGTCACCCAAGTGCCAGAGCGATATTCCAGTAAAAACTGTGTATTGGGATTTGACCACGGTCGCTCCCGCTTGGATTACGGAGACCCAAGAGGTTCAACCAGGGATTCATCTTGCCCGTGTAGTGGTAGATGCTAAGACTAACACCCAGGTGAAAGTAGTGGACTTGGTTACTGAGGCTCCGTTTAGTGAGGCATTGTTAGCAGATCTGCCGGAAGAGGTCTCTTCTGAGATTAGAGAACCGTTAATGGAATTGCCAGTTATGTCTAAAGATGTTTCTGTAAGCGATAGTGGGAAAGCGTCTGAGCTTGAGAATAGACTTGAGACTGGTGATAGGTTATTTGTGGACCCGCCCATAAGGCGTGAAGCGCTGCCGCAGAGAAAGTCTGTGCATGGAGATTTAGATAGTTTACCCTCGGCCATGGTAATGCTTATGGTTTTTCTGAGCGTAGCTGTCAGTGGATCTAAGTTAGTGGAAGCCGCCCCGATAGTTAATTTAGAGGCTAATTCTGTTGACGAAGCTGTCGTTGAAATCGTTATTGTCAGACGCGGGGCCCAATTGCAGATCTATTTGTACCAGGGAAAGAGATTTGTGGGGATTCTTTTTCGGAAGCTTTGCAAAATTTTCGGGAAAGTTATATACAGCCATCAGAGAATTGGGACGGGGTTCGACTATATGTCCGTTTACCGAGCTTCGCTTCCTGACGCGAAGGGATCCACTCCAAACCACTGGATGTTTGGACGGAAGACGAGAACTCTCCGTCTCCGATTAACTCTTCGACTCAGAGACTTTAATTGCTAGAACAGAAGGTATCTGAACGGTTTAATATTATCGTGTGAATTCTTTCTGAACTGTTTATGTGATCGCCAAGAAAAAAAAGGGGCGCCTTTTTTGTGTTGGGCCGTTGGCCACTTGAATTCGTTGCATTGTATAGTCTGTCATGCGTTAATTTTAAGAGTTTCTAGAATTTGAGCCCGTTGGCCATCTGTTTATGTGGAATTTATGATTGCGTTGATTGACACTGAGACATTTTGAGAAATTACTTATTGATCGTTTTATTGATGTATGATCGGGAACATTTATAGAGACTTTGTTTTGGCCCGTTGGCCATATTCTAGTGGAACTGTGTTGGTAACGAGGTCGAGGAGCGACCGGGGACTTTGTTCTATGGACTTGGCTCGTTGGCCGCTTTGGAACAGTTGAGACTTTTTGGCCCGTTGGCCGTTTTGCGCTTTTGTTGTGGCTATTTTTCTGTTGTTGAGCCATGTGGCTCGGGACTGTTTCTGTTCAGGGAATGGGGACATCCCCAATCGTAGTGGGGGAAGGATGTAGAGAACCTGGGTTTTCCCCTGAGCCGTCCCCATGGATTTCCCCCCCCCCCAGGCCATGTTCTGCTCTCGGCTTGTGTTCCTTAGGCTCCGCCCCTCGGCTTGTGTTCTCTGGCTTGTGTTCCCCGGCTTGTGTTCCCGGCTTGTGTTCCCGGCTTGTGTTCCCCGGCTTGTGTTCCCGGCTTGTGTTCCCTCCGGCTTGTGTTCCCGGCTTGTGTTCCCCGGCTTGTGTTCCCGGCTTGTGTTCCCTCCGGCTTGTGTTCCCCGGCTTGTGTTCCCTCCCGGCTTGTGTTCCTCGGCTTGTGTTCCCTAGGCCCCGCCTCCCGGCTAGGGCAAGCTATAAATAGAGGGAGCACACAGGGAGGAGTCACTTCAGTTCAGTTCAGTAGTTGAGTCACTCCAGTCAGTCAGTCAGTCAGTGGAGTTCAGTTGAGTCCGGTAGTCCAGGAGTGAGTAAGTCAGCCTGAGAGAGTCGTTGTAGAGATAGTCGGTCAGTCAGGGGTTCGGTGTCGGGTTACATTAGACAGTCGTTGAGTTTTATGCCGTGCTTTGATCGTGAAGTTGTAATAATAAAGAGTATTGAAAAGGACTCTGTGTCTTCAGCGTTTCTCGTGGGGGAAAGACGTTTCTGTGACTCTGGTTCGACGCGTTGACGGCAGTATCGCGATAAGTCCTTCGATATACCACGGAGGCCGAACTTACGCTCCAGGGGAGCGACACGCGTGCCTTACAGCAGACCGGCAGATCCGGATTTTCCTTACATTGGTACCAGAAGTGGGGTCAGGATTGAAGTTCTGCCGACGACAACCGAAGTCAATCGAGAATGCTGACGGAAGACGACGAGATCACGATTCAGTATCTGAGGCCTGGTGAGATCCGCACGTCGTACGACTTGTCTACGACTGCAGCCCACAGATCGACAATGGAGAGACCGCCGGATCGGGACGGTTCGATCGAAGAACACGAGTCCGATGACGACGAGAGACCGGCGAGGACGAGTTCCCGAGGGACGACTGAACGACTGATTTCGAAGCCAGAATTGGAGGACCTGGGTAACCTGCTACGAAGGCGACCTACGCCGATGAAACCCGGACACTTTGATGGAACCGGTTCGCTGGAGTCATTTCTGGTGCAATTTGAGGTTTGCGCCCGCTACAACGGATGGACAGCGTCAGAAAAGGTCGACCACTTACGGTGCGCGTTGGAAAAGGCAGCGACTCAACTCCTCTGGGACTTCGGAGCACAACCGAACGTAAGTTACGAGGAACTGGTGGAACGTCTCCGACAGAGATACGGGACGGAGAGTCAGGCGAAAACCTTCCGTGCCCAGCTGTTTTATCGTCGTCAACGAGCGGAAGAAAGTCTGAGTGATCTTCTCCACGAGATCCGCCGACTCGTCGTGTTGGCGTATCCTGTTCCATCGAATGAGACGACGCAGATCATCGCGAGAGACTCATTTCTTGAGGCCATGCGAGACCGCGATCTTTCCCTGAAAGTACGGGAGAGGGAGCCGAAGACTCTCGATGAAGCTTACCGAGCAGCTCTTCGTCTGGAGGCCTATCAGCGAACATCCGAGAGCGACGACCGAATGAGTCCTCCGAATCGCGTTCGAGGGACTCAGGAAACCGACCTGAGTGCTCAGCTCCAGTCCACGTTAGACAAGTTCCTGACGACGCAACGAGACGACCAACGTCGATGGCAACGCGAGATAGAGACAAGGATCGACCAGCAGCTTCGGGGTCTACGCAGTCAGGCCCCGATCGACGACGACGACCCGGGACGAGACGGTCGCCCTGGAGACCGCGACACCGGAAACCGCCAACAGGAGACTTCGAGACGAGCGGTTTCCTGCTTCAACTGTGGACGACTCGGGCACATCGCCCGGAACTGCCGTCAAGCTCGCCGCTTCCGGAACCGCGGAAACGACGCCGGAACGAGCGGAACTGAGGATCCGACGTCACCGGAACCGCCGGTGGCCAGGAATCACACGACACGTCCGAGGTTGCAGAACCGTGCCAGCAACAACGCTGTTTACATCCGCGGCACGATCAACGAACGACCGCAGCTGTGCCTGATCGACACGGGATCGGAAGTCAGCCTGGTTCCTGCCTCAACTGTTGAAGGGTTAGAACTACGTTCATGTAATCGTTCTTTGATGGCTGCTAACGGGTCAGATATTCGGGTCCTTGGTGAGGTCCTGGTCCCCATTAAAATTGGGAGAGGTTTTGATATCCCGACCACGTTTCTGGTATCCGACCAAATTACCGAGCCCATGTTAGGCATGGATTGGCTCAGGGAACACCGCTGTAGAATAGGATTTGGTATCGGTGCTTTATTTGTTGGACGGAGGCGCATTTCTTTAGTGCGGGGGAACGGCTCGACGTGGTGTCGCCGTGTGATGGTTGCCGAGGAGATCGTGGTGTCACCCAAGTGCCAGAGCGATATTCCAGTAAAAACTGTGTATTGGGATTTGACCACGGTCGCTCCCGCTTGGATTACGGAGACCCAAGAGGTTCAACCAGGGATTCATCTTGCCCGTGTAGTGGTAGATGCTAAGACTAACACCCAGGTGAAAGTAGTGGACTTGGTTACTGAGGCTCCGTTTAGTGAGGCATTGTTAGCAGATCTGCCGGAAGAGGTCTCTTCTGAGATTAGAGAACCGTTAATGGAATTGCCAGTTATGTCTAAAGATGTTTCTGTAAGCGATAGTGGGAAAGCGTCTGAGCTTGAGAATAGACTTGAGACTGGTGATAGGTTATTTGTGGACCCGCCCATAAGGCGTGAAGCGCTGCCGCAGAGAAAGTCTGTGCATGGAGATTTAGATAGTTTACCCTCGGCCATGGTAATGCTTATGGTTTTTCTGAGCGTAATTGTCAGTGGATCTAAGTTAGTGGAAGCCGCCCCGATAGTTAATTTAGAGGCTAATTCTGTTGACGAAGCTGTCGTTGAAATCGTTATTGTCAGACGCGGGGCCCAATTGCAGATCTATTTGTACCAGGGAAAGAGATTTGTGGGGATTCTTTTTCGGAAGCTTTGCAAAATTTTCGGGAAAGTTATATACAGCCATCAGAGAATTGGGACGGGGTTCGACTATATGTCCGTTTACCGAGCTTCGCTTCCTGACGCGAAGGGATCCACTCCAAACCACTGGATGTTTGGACGGAAGACGAGAACTCTCCGTCTCCGATTAACTCTTCGACTCAGAGACTTTAATTGCTAGGACAGAAGGTATCTGAACGGTTTAATATTATCGTGTGAATTCTTTCTGAACTGTTTATGTGATCGCCAAGAAAAAAAAGGGGCGCCTTTTTTGTGTTGGGCCGTTGGCCACTTGAATTCGTTGCATTGTATAGTCTGTCATGCGTTAATTTTAAGAGTTTCTAGAATTTGAGCCCGTTGGCCATCTGTTTATGTGGAATTTATGATTGCGTTGATTGACACTGAGACATTTTGAGAAATTACTTATTGATCGTTTTATTGATGTATGATCGGGAACATTTATAGAGACTTTGTTTTGGCCCGTTGGCCATATTCTAGTGGAACTGTGTTGGTAACGAGGTCGAGGAGCGACCGGGGACTTTGTTCTATGGACTTGGCTCGTTGGCCGCTTTGGAACAGTTGAGACTTTTTGGCCCGTTGGCCGTTTTGCGCTTTTGTTGTGGCTATTTTTCTGTTGTTGAGCCATGTGGCTCGGGACTGTTTCTGTTCAGGGAATGGGGACATCCCCAATCGTAGTGGGGGAAGGATGTAGAGAACCTGGGTTTTCCCCCTGAGCCGTCCCCATGGATTTCCCCCCCAGGCCATGTTCTGCTCTCGGCTTGTGTTCCTTAGGCTCCGCCCCTCGGCTTGTGTTCTCTGGCTTGTGTTCCCCGGCTTGTGTTCCCGGCTTGTGTTCCCGGCTTGTGTTCCCCGGCTTGTGTTCCCGGCTTGTGTTCCCTCCGGCTTGTGTTCCCGGCTTGTGTTCCCCGGCTTGTGTTCCCTCCGGCTTGTGTTCCCCGGCTTGTGTTCCCTCCCGGCTTGTGTTCCTCGGCTTGTGTTCCCTAGGCCCCGCCTCCCGGCTAGGGCAAGCTATAAATAGAGGGAGCACACAGGGAGGAGTCACTTCAGTTCAGTTCAGTAGTTGAGTCACTCCAGTCAGTCAGTCAGTCAGTGGAGTTCAGTTGAGTCCGGTAGTCCAGGAGTGAGTAAGTCAGCCTGAGAGAGTCGTTGTAGAGATAGTCGGTCAGTCAGGGGTTCGGTGTCGGGTTACATTAGACAGTCGTTGAGTTTTATGCCGTGCTTTGATCGTGAAGTTGTAATAATAAAGAGTATTGAAAAGGACTCTGTGTCTTCAGCGTTTCTCGTGGGGGAAAGACGTTTCTGTGACTCTGGTTCGACGCGTTGACGGCAGTATCGCGATAAGTCCTTCGATATACCACGGAGGCCGAACTTACGCTCCAGGGGAGCGACACGCGTGCCTTACAGCAGACCGGCAGATCCGGATTTTCCTTACAGTAACAATCATGTCAATTGATCAGCTGTAGTTCTTTACAAGCAGAGACTTGAACGCGTATCACGGGACCGAAGATAATGCTCGATGCAGCGATGGCAGCTCAGAATATAGGCCTAATAGGCCTACCGTGCTTTTCCGATAGGACGTGCACCAATCGCACGAAATGCAACTGTTCAGAATCGACATGGGTCAAGTGAGCGCAGTAAGACTGCACGAGGATGGTTTTTTGTCTTTCGAAATATTTGAAGAGACCTGGACGTTCTCAAATGAACAAGATCGATAGAAGTCAGTTACACGACATTATACTTAAAATGTGTTCGTCCATGTAGCAGGAAGACGGTGCTATAATTGTGAGGTACTTAAATGAACCGTTGATAATTAACCACAATAATTATGGGGGAGGGGCGATAATGACACTCAGAAAGTTGCAAGGTTAGGCCTATAGGCCTATTTGTTTCAAAATTTCTGCGCACATCTTGAGAACGATAGAAGTAAGTTGCTACAATCCTTGGATCGAATCTTACCTTTCCAGTAACGCAATATTGACCTCTTGAACCGTTTTCTGATGATTCTTTGATTGAAACAAATGTCGACTGATGTGAGGAATCTGATAATTTCTTCGTCTCTCTGCTTTGTTGGTGAATTCAATATCCAATGGAGATATGACTTTTTCAAGATCATGTCCAACATCTCAAGTGGAAGATTAGACAACTGCAATAGCAAAAAATAATGAATATGCAACGGTAACACTGCAAGACGATATTGGATGTCACTCACTCAAGTATTTCTATAGCGTCTTTTCAAGGGGCTGCTCAGAGATCCTATACTGAATGGGCTGTCGGGTACTCTAGTGCGGCAAAACAGTTTTGAATCGAATAAAAATGCACGAGTAAGATCTCCAGAAAGCAGGCATTCCATGTTGTGCGAATGAAACCAAGGACACACCTTTCTGCGCAAAACTGAAAGGCAGTGTCTTTGGATTACCGTGGTGCAACAGAGCTCCTGGCGCTCTTACTGAGGCATTTTCGCAGGTATAGTCTGGGACAGCACCAAGCTGTCATTGCCAAACCTGAGCAGCGATCCTATACTGAATGTGCTGTCGGGTAGGCCTATGAATAGGCCTATTGCTGGAGACATGGCCAAATTTAGGAATCTTTCCAATTAGATGGACTGCAGGGCGTAAGACATCGCTAGTTAATCTAAAACTTTATGCCGGAACGCGTTTTAGCCTACTTTTAATGCTGCGATTGCAGATGATAGACAAAGGTTGCGTTTCACAAAATGGAAGAAATAATTTGCACACATTAATACCATCAGCTAAACGTCACTTAGGCCTATTGCTTTTTTTGGTCAATGTTCGTTGCAGGACTTACTACTTCACAGTCCCTTCTTTCTTTTCCCATCCTTCATTGTAAATTACTTCCAATCGGTGGCTAGTGACCTTGTGTTTGCGACTAGTTTTCACTGCACAAGTGCTTATAGCCTACATGTGCACACATCTATTTAGAACTGCACATTTGTGTACAGCCCTACAAAACCTCCTGGTCCATTGCCTTCATTTCCAACTGGGGACTCGATGACCATTGCTCCCGTCCATGTAACCGGCCTCAACCCTCGATACTTCCTTCGTCCACCAGTCAATTGCCGTTCAAATAGGACCATCTAGTAATCTAGTTGATCTTGTTAATCTGTTAACTACTGGAGGTAAAGTCAGGGCCGGATTAAGGCATGTTCAACATGTTCGGCCGAACAGGGGCCCACACTTTATGAGGCCCCCACACATGTGAAGAGAAAACCTTTTAAGGAAAAAATTGGTAGGCCTATGTTCTGAAGAAATTTCGACCAAACGACTAAAAAAAGGTAGGCCTAGTCAGCTATTCTGGCAGAGAAAAATGGGTGTCATATTCGAATGAAATTTGTACCATGATACGGCAAAAAGTCATGAGATTTGTCGGTCGTAAAGATCCACAAGAAGTTTCCGAACAGGGGCCCCACATTTCTTAATCCGGCCGCGGGTAAAGTAGCCTAACCTCTTTGCTACATTATTTGCATTAGATCAAATAATAATTAGTAATTGCATCATCTTACCGCAGTATGACTTCTAGACGTAGTTGCATCGTGTTCAATTTGCCGATTCCGCAATCTTTCAAGTTCCTCTTTAAAATCAAAATTATGAAAATAAATTATTCAAATGTTTTGTCGCAATATGTGTTCTATATTTCTCCGGTTTTCCAACATAATTTTATAATTTGTAGGCAAATTGTAGCATTCGTTGCAATGTAGCCTAATGCAGGACCTATCATTGCTGACAAATGCAGGTTAAACAGTTAAGCAATAATTATTGGCTGAATAAATTATTTTATAGTAAGAAAATCGGTTGTTTAATTTTCACATCTAGCCTATAGGGCCTATAATTTCTAAAGGTCGCTCTGATAAAAAAATTAACAGACTTGAGCAGTTGACTGATTTTACAGTCAGTGGCGGCGCCAGCTCTAAAATTTCGGCAGGTCGCGTCGGGGTCATGGAAACTATTTGGCAGGTCGAAGAAATTGATGACTGAATTTGAAGCACATAGGCCTAGGCCTTCTTCTCTTATTTAATTTAACTGCCCCTTGGCAGGTTTCAACTTCCAGGAACGCCATTCTTCTCTTGACTGTGCTTTTCTCTTCAGTTCTTTGTATCCGTCAGTCATCATCCATCTCAGCATCACCTAGCTGTCTTTCTTTTTCCCTCCAATCTCCCTATATGTCACGAGTTGCCCTTGTAAATAGCATTGGGTCCATTGTTGTAGACCTATGCCTTGTATCTATATTGTGCTATGTTATATATATATTATGTACGGTACTTAAGTGAAACTTGGACAATATCATATAGGTCTATACTTATAATCATCTAGCTATTATAATATATCGATGGTCGTCGATGGTCGTTGGGTCCAAAAGGTGTGTCGGGGGTAAAGGTCATCTGTCTGGAAGGCGGATAGGCCAATATAATCAAGAGAACGGACTGTCTGGGGGTCAGTCGTCGGAGGTCAGTCGTCGGAAGCTGTCGTCGGTGAGTCATCAGTCGTCGGTCGGAGATGCGGAGTGGACAAGTGGGCATGCACGCTGAACTTTGCTGAAGGACGTTCGAGCGTAGGACAACGCACAACGGTGCAAGAAGGTGAATACTGGGCACAACGGTGCTACCAGGCGAATACGAAGCACAACGGTGCTAACAGACGAGGACGGACCAAGAGCGGACGCTTTCCCGCCATTTCTTCGTCACTTTTCGCCACTTCTTCGCAACTTCTCTACCACGTGACCACGTCTATGCTAGACGTGGGCGGTGTCTGTGAGAGCGGAATCTTCTCCGCCACTTCTACGACAGAGGTGGGCGGTGCCGGAAGGAACTGGCACTCCTCTACAAGACGCGACCAGCGGTCGTAGCTGGAACGCCAGCGGGACTGGAACTCTCGACGCTGGGTTCATCTTCCATCCTAGGACGAGAACGGACGACTTCAGAACAAGGCAAGCAACCAAACCAGACAACCAGACCAGTGAGCCGACAGAAGCCCTTCGCTGCGTACCAGGACTTCTTCACACCTGCAGAGACTGTCTCCATGCGAACGGAAACGTGAGTGGGGGCGAAGTTTTTGTTGGGGGGTCTGGGGGAGGGCACGACCATCGATTAGGGCGCTATAGGCGTAGTCTATTAACGATACTGTTTGCTCTATATGTATATGTATATATCTTTTAGTTTAATTTCAGTTGTCTTTTTTTTATCTGAATAATTTCCTAAACGAGTTCATACTTTGTTTTCTAGTATTTCGATGACAATATTCTAGACACCCTTTCCTTAATAGGCTAGGGCTAACTCGCCATTAAAGATAACTCATGACACTATAGCATAGTCAGACTCAGTACAGGCCCACTGTTGTCATCTGCAGTTATCTTTATTTTCTCATACTTTTTGTTGCACCTCTTCTCTCGTCGCTCGCTCCGTCCAGCTCACTTTCCATCCTTCTCCATATCCACATCTCGAAGGCTTTCAATCTCTTGCTATCCTCTTTCCTGATGGTCCACGTCTTCGACCCATACAATACCACACTTCATATACCAGTACTTCGACGATTAAGTCTCTTCTTTAGATCTTTGGTCTTTGCTCAAACCTTCTCTCATCAACTCTCCTCTTTTCGTGAATGCATCTTTACCCAATTATAGCCTACTATTCTTCGTTTTATATCACTATGCATCTGTTGTTATCATACTTTCCCAGTAGCATAAGTTCTTGACCTGTTCCACTTCCTATCCATTTATTGTTATTTTCATTGCTATCTCCTCCTTCCCTCCACTTAACCTCATAATCTTTGTCTTTCCAACATTTATTGTTATGTTGTACTTTATTAAGGTACTATTAACCTATTTAATTGATCAATCAATTTCTTCAGCCCTCATGTGTAGGCTATACTCGCCAGCATTGCTTGGTCGTCGGCAAATCTTAGGGCTACTGGGCTATTACAGTGTATGAGTATTCAACCTACTTTTATACCCTCTCCTGCCTGTTCCATTGCGTCTTGTATTAGCCTAGTTCTTTTATGTATAATATTATGTTAATTAAAGAGGAGTGGTGATAGCGGGCACCCTTGCCTCATCCTCCTACCAATTACTCCTTCCTCTGAGACTCCTCTCATATTCTTATTCTTTCTGTTTGATTCATACAACTATAGGTTTCCTATAAACCTCATATCCCATAGGCTTAGACCTCTAGGCCTCTTTATCCACTAAATAAGATCAGACGTAAAGTCAGTTGGATATAATAATTGTACCACAACACTATTGATCTTTTGGGCGAGGATAACATTTATGATGATTTTTCATGTAAAACTCTTAAATAAAAGAATGCAAAATATATTAAAAATTCCAAAGTTTTTTAGGCAGGTCATTAGGCAGGTCATGAGCAAAATAGGCAGGTCAAATGACCTGCCGCGACCCCCGGTAGCGCCGCCACTGTTTACAGTGTTTCAATACAAAACTGTTAAATAAACTTAACTGAGGCATTCAATGTGCCTAAGCCAAAGAACATTGGAACTGTTTCTAATAGAAAGTAGGGACCTACGCATTCAGTCATTTACTCGTCTGTGTAAAAATGTTACAATAATATTATTAATATAGAGATAGGCCTACTTGATGGAAGTGTGTTGCCATTATTTAGTCCATAATTATTACCTGAATGAAAATTATAAAACAATAGCTGTAGAACACGGCATGGGCGCCCGCACATAGGGGAAAGGGGGGCACTTGCCCTCCTCCCATGGAAAATTGACATTTGTTTTTCTAACTACTATTTTTGTGTTTTTAACTAATTTCTTCGCATTAAAGCACTAATGATATGAACGATACACACAGTGAAAGTCTATGTTTAGAAATATCTGTAGAAATAAACATGCTCTTAATTTTTTGCCTTACATTATCAACATCTTGCTAAAAGCTGGAACAATGACCATTGACTTTTAACTCTTTCCGGCGGGCGCCCATGCAAATAGTAGGCCAATCGATTATGGCCTATTTGATTGGAATCTCACTGTCATGCAACCTTTCACAACTGCACAAAAATTAAGTATTAAGCTTAATACCAATACCAAAATTTAAAATTTCTCAACAGTGCACCGAATTCAATTAGACCCTATGTCAGATAGATCTGCTTATTCACCAGTATTATACAAATCAAGTCTGCAAGAAGCCAGGCTGCACTTTGTCCATTTTGCATGCTGCTAGTACAGACACTATTGTATAGGGATGTCATACTGTAGAGAACCTTGGATTTTTAACAAATTTCTTCGCACTAAATAAACTATCATATAAAAGCTGATACATGAATTGAAACTGAAAAATTTGCATTAAGAAACCTGATTGATAAATACTCGTGTTCTTAATTTCCAGTTTTGCTTTTTTCAAGCTCTTAATTGCTATAGGCTACTAAAACATTTAACCGCGATCATCGAAAATTTTTGCCCCCCTGCAAAAATTTCTGCGGGCGCCCATGGTGCACGGCGTGGCACATAGGCCTACAAACATATTAACTGAATGGAAATTATAGAACATTCTTTTCTTCTCTTCTCTTATCTAATCTTATCTGATGTTAGCCTATCTAATCTTACTTTTACAGTCAACCACGATAAACAAAAATTGTATCATAGAAGGCGCATCCTAAATAAATTAAAGCCTTAAACACGACTATCAACATTGAAATGATGAGCAATTTTGTTAAAATGACAGCGTAAGATGCTATCATTGCAGCGTCGAAATTCAAACATTTCTACAATGGACAGAGGGCGCATCCCCCCCCCCCAAAACCACTCCTCTGATAGGCTCGTTCGTCCCCTCCCAACTCAGAGTCAAGTCTCCACCTATGCTTCCAGACACTTCTTTTTACGCTTTACACGTTGGACCTATGTAATGTTGATGTTTGAGAAATTCTCAGCATCCACAAAAGCCAGATAATATAAGGTAGACAAACTTATTCATCGGCGCTATACGAAATGAAGTCCATTTTGGCCTAATTGCTCTTCGTTCAATTTGTCAGATCAAAATCCGGTGAGGTAAAACCTGGGAGACAACATGGTGCAACGTTGGTAGTCGGTAATGACAGTGGTAGACTGGTGTCAAAATCTGGATTGTATTGCGTTACAAGGTTTCCAGTTATGAGTGCATTGACGGTGAAAAGGTAAAAATAAGATAATATTGCGCAAAAAGTTCGGGTTTTCAGTCGCGAATGCATGGAAAGTAGGCCTAAGCTTAGAATGGACCTTAGCAGAGAAAGTGTAGCTGTAGGAGAGGTTAGATGAAGGAACGATTAGCCAACCTCGGAACACCTCTGGCACATTCTATAGACTGCTCAAGACTTTTCTTTTTGACCGGGCCTGGGTCGGGACCGCCTCTGAGTAGATTCCTTGAAGGGGCGCTATATAAATTGCTTAGATAGATAGATAGATAGATGATTATGATCGAGGATGATACAACAGTTACTGGCGTAGGCCTAGTTCTTAGCAGTGCGTTGAAAGAAAAATAATTGTTTCTTTCCACTGACCCCCTTTTCGGGAACTTGAAGGAAATCGCAAACCAGGATTCAAGCATCTGCGATTAATATTACTTTCGCTTTCGTCTCGCAAGTCTTTACCTGCAGTGGCGTCCGTGGCGATCGTTTGCTGAAATAAATTTAAGTCATGTCATGTCAATACGCCGACGTCGCTACGCGACGGTTGGCTACACGAGTGGACCAAAGTACTCCAGCAAGATCTATCCTTTACAGTCCGCAATAAATTTAAGTTGCGACTTTTATTCAATAGTTTTTACTTTTCTGAACGATTTTATTACGATCAAAAACGTCGACTTCGTAAGAATGTTTAACACTGATTTAACAACAGACACAATATAGTTATGATAAATATAAGTTTGTCTTCGTGGTTGCGTCATTCAGGTAAGATGCAGGCCTAAATTGATCGACGTCTTCGTTTATCAACGACCTTTGCTCATCATGTGCCTAAATGTTTGGCGTTATCGATCGTGAGTAGTTTGAAGTGATGGTAGTGAAGGTTAAGGCTATTGCGTCTCCTTGCAATCTTCCTTATTGGCCACCCCCATAAGATAATACAAGCGCACAGTTTACAAATTCGTATGCAGGTTATCAATAGGTAAACCAAAAACCATATGGTTCCGCAAACGGGATTCCCTATAATTACATCAGTAATTTATCAGTTGTTATAGGCTACATTGACTACCCGGACCATACAGTGCAAAAGATCTATAAAAGTTGATAAAAATTGAGATAGATTATTATAGTAACCTAGTTTGGCTTCATCCGACGCCGTCGATAAAGCTCTCCAAGTTTGTGACTGGTCAATTTCAACTCTCAAAGTAGTCATAACGGATGACGTGTCGAGCAATAATAAGATGAGTAATTAATTTAATTAAAACGTCTTCTCTCAACGAAAGCTGGATTGTTTGAATGACGACATAAACAGAATAATTATGGTACCACGACAGCTGGTTCACGGACAATTCGTTCACCGACAACTGGTTCACGACAATGTTATTGGAGCTGGTTTAATGAAAATATTCTTGCTCAAACTAGAGCTGGATTGACGAGAATAGTATTGCTTAAATTGGAGCTGGATTTGTACAAATGTTCTTGCTTAAATTGGAACTGGATTGATGAAAAAGCGTGAAATGGCAGCTGGATAATGGTATTTTATATCTGAAATAGGAACTGGATTAATGAATAGAATGGTTGATAAATGGAAGCTGGATTGATGTATTTTATTCATGTATTTCACCATGCATCGAGCTTTCATTTCTCAAGCGTTTTATCATTAACCCGGCATCCATTTCTCAAGCGTTGTTTTTGTTAATCCAGCTTCTATTTCACCTATAAGGAACTATCATCCAGCTTCTATTTACCATTTGCCGGTGAGCCAATAATATTGTCGTGTACCAATTGTTGTGAACCAGCTGTCGCGACACCAATAATTATAGGCCTACGACACTAGTCTTGAACTAGGCTAAGTCACGTTATTTATTTAGCGATTTATTTTGGCGCCTCTCAACCATTATTACGGCTGGACCGCATTCGCGTCCCAACATCCGATTTACTAAGTCATGGATATAAACATTCAATAAAATATTTTTTTTCATTTCTATTCACGCATTTCATCTTGCTTTTAAAGATGGCCGTCAATATGAAGTCGTTGAAGACATACGTCAACGTGACGTCATACCTGACGGAAGCAGACGACATCAATGCATCTGAGTGTGTGGTCATCGTGCGACCCAGTTGGACGATTCTTTCGTCTCACAGTCCAATGGCCTTCTACGTTGATAGGACGCTGACGCCTCTCTGGTATGTCGTCGGTCTCCTTCGCAACCTATTGTCGGCCGTCGTCTGGTCGCAACGGCGCATGCGTCGCAACAACACTTCCGCTTTCTATCTGACGTCACTGTGCGTGTCCGACATGCTCTTCCTCGTTCTGCACAGTCTCCAGGAGCTCAAGTACGCCTGGCTGCTGCAGACTCTCGAGTACCCGGTCGTCTGCGAAGGATACTTCCTGCTGATACTCGTTTTCCAGTACCTGTCTCCTGCGCTGGTTCTCTGCTTCACAGTCGAAAGATTCATCGCTGTCTGCCATCCGTTCGCTAAGGAGAAGTACTGCACGGAGGCAAGGGCGGTCAAGATTGTCATCTGCCTCATCGTTATCTGCGTTACACTGTGCGCCATCCAGGCCTACTTCTGGCGGTTCAACCCCGCAAAGCGCGTTCTCGTCCTCCACACACGCAAAACGGTCATCTCAGTAGGAGCTGAAACCCGACCCCGGAGGAATGAGTCTCTGTGCAGCAATTGCGCAGAGGCTCGGGCCCAACGCCATGAAGTGATTTAAAGATAAAAAGACAGATATTGAACTCATTGTTATAATGGAACTGGCAGCCAGTGCATGGGGATTGAGGAATATCACGAGGAGCGGCGTGACTTGGTTGTATTTTCTCATACTGCAGACGAGAGAAGCGCTTCATAAGTTCATATAATATACAACAGACACAACACCGTACAATTTCTTAACTGTGGCGGATGCATAACCTTTACAAATAAGAGAAGGAAACTGTTGACAATAATATTTATTCTTATGTCTGCTAAATATTGATGGAATTTGTAGCTTAGTTTGGAAGGTAGATTTGGACAAAAAGTGAGTTTATATCGCACTTAACGAGTAAACATTAACTTGATTTCCTGCGACTATCAGCTGTCTTTTTTCTTAGTCGTAAAATAATTTGTGATTTCAAGTGGCCCGCCGAGCTCACTAGATTTTTAAAAACTTTGTGTCAAATGAAGTTAAGGACAAAGTCAATGGTCGACTGTTACTTTTATTCTTAATTAATGATAATATTGTAACAGTTGCCGAAGTTTGGACAGCAACCAGGAAGGCAAACCGACAACTAATTTCCTCTTTCTACGCCACAGGGGTAGGTTCGAGTAGTATCTCCGTGAGGCTGGCTTTATTCCTGTACTTCGCAAACCGTCACAATCCGTTCACTTCTATAGTCATTCTTTGCACAGTTCAACCATGTCTGTAAGTGGTTGCGACCGTGCCTTTCAAGAGATGGTCCAGTTCTAGTCCTGAGGACTGGAAGGAAACAATCGATATAGGTCTAAGGGACCCAGGGCCGACGAAAGGTGATGTCTTTGGATCTTTCTTGGCCGACGATTGTGACTGCTCTTTGACAGAAGACTCTAGCTTCAACACCTTCGACGGGCAGAACGCCGCAGGAGGATGGAAAACCGGCTCAGCCATAAAGTGGAGCCATAGGCGGAAACCTGGGCGGAGCTTTGGGGGGGGGGGGGACGAACGAGAGGCCGAAGGAAAGACGTGACAATTTTTGGCGGACGAAAAAATTTCTGCCAACCTTTTCGAAGAAAAATTTTTCTCCCGGGAAAAAAGGTGATGACCTTTTTTTTATCCGCCCGAAAAAGTCCGAAAAGTCAAAAAAGATTCTATTTTCACCGTCAAAAAAGTCGATGACCTTTTTTTTTAGTCATCCGCTCCAAAAAATCAAAAATTTTCCCGTTTTCGCCAACCCTGAATGTGTTATGATCTTTTTGCCGTTCAACAGCAAAATGTCACGAAATTTTTTTCCCTTGCGCTCAAACTTTGGGGGGGACGAATGGATGGGCCGTCTCCCCCAACACTTTCTTTGGGGGGACCGGCCCCCACTTCCCCCCTAGGTTTCCGCCAATGATTCAGGTGAGGATTTGACTCGATGCGCAATGGAACATGCAGTCGGTGGAGGATAGCCCACTAAGTCGAGGCTTTGAAAACTGTCTGTTACAGTACGGTAGTCCGTCCAAGAGACAATTAGATGTAACAAGGAAGATGTAACAACGTTCCACTTTGGAAGTGACGAAACCGGTAACTGATACCCGAAGGACATCTTTACGCTGTCTCAAAACTGCTTTCTTATCTCTGGCTTTTTCGTTTTTCACACTCAGAGCGCCTCTCAATGATGTGCACTGTAAGACACGTTATGACAATAGGCCTACAATTTCTCCAGTTCAGCAGATGCACAAGATTTCAAAATAAAAGAACAAAACTATTACAAATAAGGTTTAGGCTCAATTATTCTTTCATCTGCTAAAATATCAAACATAATTCGATCCACTACGTAACAAAATTTTACTCTTTCTTTGTTCCTGGTTATTAAATGTTATTTCCTAATTGCTTCGGCCCAAAAAGTATAGAAAATGGTACCCCAAAGACTTTGCTTTTCAGGCCAGGAGATTGGTATATTCTGAAATGTAACTGCTTCGTCGGAACATTGACATATAAAGCCCGTTTTGATTGTGTTAACTCGAGGTAGCTGAACAGCTTTTGTGACTTCCGGGAATATTCTAGCATGTGCGAGGACCTTCCACACCTATAAATAGCTACAGGCAGTTACTGTAGTATACAGTAGATAAAAAATACCTTAACCGTAAATCTCGAAAAACTACGCATTTATAACTTTCTGGTGGTCAATTTGTGCATCACTCTGGTATTGTTACATGTTGCTTTAGAGTCATTTGGTGGTTTCTTGTGACCTATATAGTTTTCGTATGACTTTATGTGAACCAAAACAAACAAATTCACTCGTTTGTTGTGGAAATAGGTTTTTTCTTTTAAATATCATTCTCCAGTCCACAAAAGCAAAGTGTAAACAGAATAACAGCCATTTCCTATACTTTGGAGGCACAAATAACCAGGAAATTACACTCATTGCCCAGGAACAAAAATCGTGTTACATAGTATAATTATTCATAGAGTCAGTAGTTTTGTTTGGACTGAAGATCTGGACAAAATGTTAGTTTATTGCCGAGTTAAAGAGTAAACATTAACTTGATTTCCTGCGACGATCAGCTGTTTCTTTTCTTCGTCGTAACACAAACAGTTTGGCATCCGCATCCCCGTTTCTTCCTTCTCTCTTGTTGGAACAGGAATTTGAATACATCTCAAATCGGAATCCAATAGAATCACTCTATTATTCCCAGAGTGAGCCACAAACACTCGATCCCCTGAATCGAGTGAGAAATATTGAGGATAATTCAGATTTTGTGTTTCATTTGAGGGAATAAAACGATTGATAACCATTTGTCCATCTCTGCGCAATTCGCATATACCCCACTTCGTTACCTTCTCACTCCCATTCGACTCACTCCATCCCTTCTTTTGTGTCCACGAATTAAGAGTGATATCCCCATTCACTACACCTTCTCTCCACTTCGACTCACTCCCTCCCTCCTCTTGTATCAACGATTTGAGAATGATGTCCCAATTCGCTACACCTTCTCTAGAATTCGACTCACTCCCTCCCTCCTCTTTTGTCCAAGAATTAAGAATAATGTCCCAATTCATTACGCCCTCTCCCCCATTCAACTTACTCCCTCCTTCCTCTTGTGTCCATCTATGAAGTATGATGAAATTTCCGATGGATGTTTCCATTGCACGACGAGGATCCTCGATGTCTGTTGGTAACTGAATGGATCGAATAAGTTTTGCGTCTGATCCGTAGATCACCAGAGAGTGCGACATATCATTGAAAACCATCAAACGACCATCAGTCGACACTGACAGACTTTGTGGTAGATAATCAATTGTCAGCCATTTAATGAGTTTGTGTCTGCCATCTTCTTCTCTTGTTATCTTCCAGATGCATTTCTCATCATAGTCATTGACGTACAGACAATTCTCCTTCTCATTGGATCCAATGTCACGGGGATTTCGAATCTCTGTTAGTTTGATTTCCTTTTTCCAATGAAATGGATTTTGATCATCAAAGACATGAATTTTAAAGACATGAATTATAGAAGAACAATGAAGAGAAAACGATTCAAAGAGTATGTAGATTTCGTTTCGTAGCTTAGTCACTCCATGCACATACATATCTATAAATTCCTGTATACTGATTCTCTGAGTAAAACTGATGGAAAACGCAAACACGACTAGAATAAAGAACAAACAGAGAAAAAATTATTAACTATTGACCCAAATTAATAATTGACTGCTATTAGCTTTCATTTCTACAGTTTATCTAAATGATGATGAAGATGATGATGACGATGACGACGACGAAGACGATGATGATGATGGGGTGTTGATGGTGGTGATGATGGTGATGATGTTGATGATGCTGATAGTTATGGTGATGGTGATAGTTATGGTGATGATGATGGTGGTGGCAGGGTGTTAGTGGTGGTGATGTTGGTGATGATGATGGTGATAGTTATGGTGGTGGTGATGGTGGTGATGATGATGATGGCAACCTCCAAATCATGTTTATAGATTTTCAAGTAGTAAGGTTATTAGAATATATAGCAGAAAAATAGACATCAATTACAATTCTATTCAGGAAATCTAACTTCTGAATCAAATTTATAGATTTTCAAGTAGTAAGACTATTAGATTAATAATTATGTATGTTTTCATTGTCTAAAGACCCCATTTTTATGCTTTTCCTTTAGGGCGTCATGCCAGGGTGCCGGAAATTTGGAACTTAATGGTGTTTTCTTAATATTTTTGCCGTTCTTAGAGGCTATCATGGGTTTTCTGAGGAAATATTTTGTAAATATGGGTTCTCGTTCCTCAGTTCTAGCCAAAGTTTATTAACTTTTTTGTCAATACATTTTTTGTCAAATTTGTTTTCGTCTATTTAATATAAGAATATAAGGATAGGTTTATTCATTTTCAAATTTATTAATCCTGTAATTCATAAGAAAGTCTCTGTGGACTGTATCTAACTTCAGGAGTGCCTCATTTAAAACGCATTCTGGATAACTTCAAGATGATGATTATGATGATGATGATGATGATGATGACGACGACGAAGACGACGACGATGATGATAATGATGATGGGGTGTTGATGGTGGTAATGATGGTGATGATATTGATGTCGATGATGTCGATAATTAGGTTGATGGTGATAGTTATGGTGATGGTGATGGTGGTGGCGGTGTGTTAGTGGTGGTGATGTTGGTGACGGTGAAGATGATAGTGTTAGTTATGGTGATGGTGACAGTTATGGTGATGGTGGTGGCACTGGTGGGGTGTTGGTGGTGGTGATGTGATGATGATGATGATGATGATCATCATCATCAGCAGCTGCTGCAGCAGCAGCATCACCATCGTCACAATCACCACCACCATAACTATCACCAACATCATCATCATCATCATCATCATCATCATCATCATCATCATCATCATCATCATCATCATCATCATCACCATCATCACCACCACTAACACCCCGCCATCACCATCACTATAACTATCACCATCACCATGACTATCACCATCATTATCATTAGCATCATCATCATTATCATCATCCGACTTATACATTGCAATAGACTTCAATAGAAATTTGGTATCGAACTCCTTACAAAGCTTAGAAGTACACAAAACAAATGCAATTAGGCCTACATGTATATTGCAGAGCAATAGTATTGATAATGACGGACTTGCTCAATGTCTCTACACAGTAAACGCCTTGAACGGGGATCGAACCCGTATTGTATTCTCCGCGTTGCAGATCGACCATTCTAGCTAATCAGCCAACTAATCAGTCACGACTTATGATAGGCTATAGCCTACAGTATTCACGTAGGCTACGTTAGTTGCTTGTCCAATTCAACATCCATCCTCATGATCATGATAGAACCAGTGCTGACATGATGCATTGGTGATTAACTATTATTAATCTAAATCATATGTGGCGTTGATTGAATGCAACATGTTCTAGATAAATTTCCTTTATAACGAGGGTGATCTACTTGCCAATGGTTTTCTTGAATTGATTCATATCGATGTTGATCACCGTTGAAAGCGGATATTGGATATTTTCAAAGAACATAACGCTCAGCTCATTCGATTCATACAACTTCTGAATATGTTGAAGGGATGATTGTGAACGACACCAAATCCAAACGACCACAGTCTGTCTATCCAAGTGAGAGTTGAGGATTTCTATTCCTTCTTCCTTCAGTTTACTGATGATTTTGTCAGTTTGATGTGACCGTGGTTTTGTTCCGTTTTGCAGATCATCGATTTTCTGATGAAGCAGCTGTGATTCCACTGACGTTGTACACTTTGCACCACGACATTGCAGTTCAATTTTTGATGTCCCTAAAAGTAAAAGCAATGTTTTGAAAATAATTCCCAGCAAACTTGCTCAGGCATAGGTTTGGATAACTTCGGTCAAAATTTAGCCAAAACATATGATGAACACATCAGAATTCTTAGTCACCGAAACGAAGTTCCGTCAAAGTTGAGCAAGAAGTGATAATAATCTTCGTTTAATGACTCAACCTGACAAACTGCAGAATGATTACTGTAATTCTCTTTTAATTGGTCTGCCTAAGGTTCGTCTTTCACCGTTAGAGTCGGTGCTAAACGCTGCAGCCAGATTAATCGCACGCCTTCCACGCTACTCGCATATTTCTACTTTCATGTTTGAACAACTCCATTGGCTTTCTCTAACTGCGCGCATTAAGTTTAAAATCCTCATCTTGGTCTCCAAAGCACAACGGGGTGATGCCCCGAAATATCTAGCCAATGAAATTCACCGCCCTCTTTCAGCCTCCTCACATCGCCCACTCCGCTCTTCAAATAGATTTGATCTTTTAAAATAAATTCCTGTATACACGAGAAATAAAAAACATGTTTTAAACCTATGTTAAATAAGTTTGGGGCGCTCGTGGTGTGTGGCTAGGCATTGGGATTTGGGCAGGTGCTTCTGTCAGGGCACAGAGATAGACATGAAGACATGAAAACATTCATTGTGGTTTACTACAGATCTCTTCTCAATGGTTAGCATACAATGTACGTTCATCATGCCTACTAGAACGGCTATGGCTCAGTCCCGATCTTTTACATCAATTTTCTTACATCAACTCTCTTTGGAATACTCTGTCTCCATCTACTCGGTCTCAAATTCTAACTGGTAATCCATCCTCCTCATTTTCTTTCCTCAAAACTTATTTCTTCTCTCGTGGCCTTGCGCACTGGAAGCGCCTCTGAACGGTTCACCCTAATAGAGGCGCTTTATAAATGTTTTTATACAATACAATACAATAGAGGGTACAGATTATACGAAATACGGCCCACTATTAATAGCCGACACGCAGGTCGGCTTTACAGCAGTGAGTTCGGTAGCTTAACATTAATGGGCTATGTAAACCCCTTTTTCTTCTACCTCTATTCTAAAAGACGCGTTGACCCCCAGTCTCTTCGGTAGCTTCTCAATATTGTTCCTCAGTGGCCTAAACCTATCCTTACTGAGTTAACTGTTTTCTTTACTCTACTGTCTAGATAAAGTTCTACAGTCTTTCACTTGTTTTACTTCACGACAACGACGACAGGTTTAATAGTATATTATAATCAAATCCAACGTAAGATGAAAACAGAAGCAACAACACGATAATGTCTATCCTTGCATTATCATAACAACAACTACACTTCTAACACTCTCTTCAACTACTTCAACTACAACTGCCACGGCTATCTTTACACAGCCTATAACGCTACTCTTCCTTATCACACTCCTTCCTTCTCTCTATCTCTCTTCTGTACGCGCAACCGTGGATTCACTGTCTAGACTGAACGTCTAGACTTCGCGCGTCGCGCGCCAAAATTGCAGGTGACTGTCTGATCCCCTCGCCACTAGTGCACAAACAATCGACTGACTGCTGTAGGCCTCACTCTATAATAAATCAGCTTACAATCACTATTATAATTACCATTATTACTATTATTATTATTATTATTATTATTATTATTATTATTATTATTATTATTATTATTATTATTATTATTATTATTATTATTATTATTATTATAATTATTATTATTATTATTATTATTATTATTATTATTATTATTATTATTATTATTATTATTATTATTATTATTATTATATTATTATTATTATTATTATTATTATTAATATCATCATGCTATTGTTGTTATTTGAAAGGCTACCCCTGTTCCAAATCGGGCATCGGGTTAACGAAAGAGCCCATGAAGGCTACAGCGTTTAAGCGGTGAATAGTAATTGAAAGTCGTTGGAAGAGAAACGACGTCTCCCTTAGATCGTCAGACGCCTGTGTCAAGTGACGACCTAAATCAGTTAGCAAATCTAATCATCGAGAATTGATGGGACCTAGAGTATCCAGGGCCAGCGGAATGAAGTCATGTGTAGCTGTAATTGACAGATATTTTTGTTCCTTTCCACTATCTGCTATTTCAGCTGCTGCTCCTGCAGTGACAGCCGTTGCATGCAGATAGGAGGGCGCAAGGGTGTCGACAACAGTGGCATCCCATACGAGACAATGGCCCGCTTTCCAAGGAATAAGAGTGGTGCCGTATTATTATTATTATTATTATTATTATTATTATTATTATTATTATTATTATTATTATTATTATTATTATAAAATAAATTATTATTATTATTATTATTATTGTTATTTTGTTACACATATTTATAATTATTATTAGCATTTTGAACGATAACTGACTTCGAAATTATTGTTTTTCTTTTTTATGGCCCTTTGCACGTCTATAATTAATGCCTGCTCGTACTATTATTATTTTTTGCAATTATTATTATTTTTTTTGTTTTTGTTTTTTTACCCGAGGTATTTATGATCCCTCAGGTGTTCAAAATATTATTGTTATTATTATTTTTTTTTGCCCTGAGGTACTTCGTTCCCCCAGGAGCTTATAAAATATTAAAAGCAATGTGCCTGGAACGGCTAAGCCTCATCCATTTCGGGCGTAGGTCTTCTAAAGGAGCCACTATTATTTTTTTTTTTGCCCCGAGGTAAACATGATCCCTCGGGGACTTCAACACTCACGATAAAAACAAATTTGTCTGGAATGGTCCCTAATCGTCAAGGTCCCAGTTGGAGAAAGTACCCCTAAAAGCGATAGGCTATAGTTGAAGCGCTGAATCGTTAGCGACAGGCGTTGGAACAAATACGACGTTTCGCGGACGTCCCCAGTTGCGGTGCTTATGCTTTGTCCCAAAGCAGAAAGGAAAGTCAAGCCCTCGTTGTTGATCGGGCCTAGGGTTTCAAAAGCCAAGGGAACAAAAATGTGGGTTTCAGACAATTGGCAGTACTTTGTGTGTTTGAGGGTCGCTGCTCTCTCGGCCGCCGCACCCGCCGTCCGAGAAGTGTCGGGTAGATAAGAAACGGCTGAGGTGTCGGTCACAGTCGCATCCCAAATAAGGCAGCGACCAGCACGCCACGGAATCAGTGTGAGACCATCAGGTCTCTTGCCGTCAGCCCTTGATAGGCCAACGGGTTCCTTAGTGGAAGGGAAGCCAGCCCGAGTCAAACCTCGGAAGACTATGTCGTTCAAGGTCGCATGTCTGGATGAACGACCTGGACCTAAAGAGCAGGAAAGCCCGTGCAGGCCGTCAGCGGCCACGGCGGAGCCACAAGGGCATCTGTGCGGTTCACAGAGGGGAACCCCCAGCCGGAGACCAACCGCTACTCTGACTGACTCGTCGTCAAGTCTGAGCCCGCACGATGTTATAGGGAGAGCCAGCAACCAATCGCCCGCGTGCGGGGCAGAGACAGCTCTGAGACGCGCTTGATGGAGTGGGTCCTGCAGCCCGGTGTATAAGTCAGATATGATCTTATCGGTCAGTGGTTTTTCCCAAGTTGATTGCCTGTGGACAACACTGCTGTCTGGAAGCTGCCCTGAACTGGTCGCTAGACAGCGGGACAACATCTCCTCATGTTGTAAATCGGGAGGGAATGAGTCACCTAGCATGATTGACTGGAGCGGAAGTGTACCTGCGGCGGAAGCCAGAAAGGCGGGTAATGTCAGCAAGGTTACAGATCGAATGCCCAGTCCACCATCTTTGATGGGCAGTGAGGCTTGAAGCCACTGATTCTCTGACAGAGGCAGATTTAAGACCTCGATTAGTCCCGAATGTAGGGTCGCGTCGAAAATCGTCAGGCCCGGGTGGTCCGCACAGGGACAGCAACGTAATGTATAGAGAAGTCGCGATGAATTGAACGAGTATCTCAAAAGGGTAAGGGCGTCGTGCCTTCCATTGTCCTGCAGTCTTTCGAGCGCTCGCCTGAGCTCTGTCGTTCGCTCCTCCAAGGCCTTTTCCAGCGAGCCAAGCGTGGAAAGCGGTGCACCCAAGAGCGATGCCATTTGAGGATTGGTGTATGTGAAGAAGTCCAAAGCGTGCTGATCCGCTGCGAGACCAGGATCATGCGAAATCATCTCACATTTTGAACGGTTAAATTCAAGGTCTAAATCTCGGCATTTGAGCTCTAGTAGTTTAACGTCATCAGCAACTACTAACGCCTTCCCACCCAGAGTGAGGTCATCTAGATAACCTAAAGTGAGTGGGGATGCCAATTCCGCCAAGATGGGTTGAAGAGGCAAACAGAAGAGCAATGGTCCCAAGGGGTCGCCTTGTTGAGGACCAACCTGGGAGAGAAGACTGAATGTGCCGTATTTCAGGCTCGAAGGCTCGGCATAGGCCAAGTGGCAAAAAGATGCGAGCTCGGGGAGAATTTCAAAAGCAGAGTTCAGCATATGATCTCTGTATAGGCTATTAAAAGCATTAGAAAAGTCAAGTTTCAACAGCATAGAGTCATTGTCCATGTTGTCCAGGAAGCGCCTTGCGGCGTGCGCTGCTGCTTCACAGCCTCCGGCCACGCCCACTCCCACCTGCCTTGGTGACAAATATGTCGCAACCATTGGTGTAGAATAAGCGTTTGCGCATTTGGCGGTCAGCCTACGCCAAAGATAGCCTATGACTATTGGGCGCAGACCTCCTGAGCTTTTGCGCAAAGCAAAGAGAGTGCCTCCAAAAAGGGTCGCACGAATCTGAGGGGGGCACGTGCCGGCCAGCAAAAGATTAACCAGAGCTGTAATTGCAGAAAGCAGCTCGGGACCAGAGTCAGCCTGGTTTACCATTTCCAAAAGATGTTGGGGCGAAGGCCATCGGGACCCCCCGAGGAACCCGCCGGAAAGGTTCGGATGCTGGACAGCACATCTGCCTCCGCCACTTGAAGCGGATTGCTAGTTGGGAGCGGAGGGATGGACGGGCGGTCAGAAGGTGGCGTGGGATGCTTCAAACGGAGTTCCTCCAGTGTGGTCTCATTGATCTGGACTGGCTTGTCATCTGAGCACAGAATCCGCGCCGCCGCCCTTATGTTGCCATCCTCGAGTTTTGCCGCCACCGCTGCAGCAATCGTTTGCCCCCTGCTTGGTCCCGACCTCCCTCCCATGCACGGGCTCTCCTGCGGGTTGAAAAGACCAGGAATCTCAAGGGATGCAGCTGAGAAGAATTCATCCGCCCTTGTCTTAATCTTAGAAGTGAGGTTGTGTCGTTTGCCTCCTCTAACAGGTTGTGAGAGCGTGAGAGCCCCAAAAGCGAGCAAGTGCTGACAGGGGATCGGAGACAGTGGGTCTGACAGGATCCGACTGATAATAGTCGTTAGCAATCTGCTAAGACTATGTCTAGCTGCTTTAGGTATGTGTTTAACAAGTCTGACCTGAAGCGTAGGGTGGGGGGACCAGGTCTGGGGCAAGGGCTAATCCTAATCCTAATTATTATTATTATTATTATTATTATTATTATTATTATTATTATTATTATTATTATAACCATCATTTATTTCTGTTACAAACTGTGCAACGCCAACTGGCTGTGCTTGCTGAACAGTGAACGCATGACAAAACGCAATCGTAATGTACTAGTAGATTGCCTACAGCAGCATACTTAAAACCAATGTATAGTGCATTTAATTATTAGTATGGCTGGTCGTCCTCGACCCCGGTTGGTTGTGAGAATGTTCCTCTGAAGGCAATGGCGTTGAATCTCTGAGTGCATACAGATAAACGTTGGTACAAGTGCATAGTCTCTCGAGTGTCCCCAGAAACGGCGGTCATGCGGCTTCCCAACTCCGTCAAGATTATTATTATTATTATTATTAGGGCTGTTGATTTAATCGCGTTAACGCGTGCGATTAACGCGTTAAAAAAATTTGCGATTAAAAATTTTAACGCATTAATCGCACGCGTTAATAAGACCTGATTAAAATGGAATCAGAGGCAGAAAAACTCGTTTTAAACGGAAGGCTCATACTTAAAACTAGTCACGTTCTTTGGCAATTATTTTTAAAAAGCATTTGAGTATTATCGTAGCAATTCTTTGCTCAATTATCGCCTGCATGCGAACCAAAACATGCGTTAGACGCTAACGATGAGCCTTCGACATCGGCCGCATCGCACCGTCCACTAAGGTTGTTTCCTCACCCGTCAGACTAGGCCTACGTTGGTTGAACTTCAGGAGAATCTGATGGCAAGACCTTTGTTAATTAGTAAGAGCATCCCTTGAACCGACCAATGTAAATAAACTGGTATGCCTGTTATACAATTGGCTGAATAATATTTAATTTTGATAGTCAGAAAACGGTTGTCTAATTTTCACATTTAGGCCTATGACATGGAAGGTGGCTCAAATGAAAAATTAACGGATTTTGAACAGCTGACTGAATTGAACAGTGTTTCAATTCTGTCTGTCATACGGTAAACTAAACGCAGAAATTCAATAGGCCTAAGCCAAAGGTTATTGAATATGTTTGCAATAGAAAGAATGCATTCAGTCAGTAAAATTTTATGCTTCAGGGGTCCTTAGAAAATAGTAAGAATAATATACTGTATTTGAAGAAAATACATTGCGATTAATTTGCAGTTAATTGCGATTAAAAAAATTAATCGCGCGATTAATTTCGATTAAAATTTTTAATCGAACAACAGCCCTAATTATTATTATTATTATTATTATTATTATTATTATTATTATTATTATTACTATTATTGTCATGCTATTGTTATTGAAAGGCTACTCCTCAACGAAAGAACCCGTGAAGGCCACAGCGTTGAAGCACTGAATAGTAATTGAAAGTCTTTGAAAGAGGAAAGACGTCTCCCTCAGATCGTCCGACGCCTGCGACAGGTGACGACCTAAGTCAGATAATAAATCAATTCCCCTAGAATTGATGGGGCCTAGCGTCTCCAGGGCCAGCGGAATGAAGACATGATTGTGAGGCTGTAATTGACGGATATATCTTTTCTTTTTTGCAATCTGCAATTTCTGCTGCTGCTCCTGCAGTGACAGCCGTTGCCTGCAGATAGGAGGGCGCAAGGGTGTCGACCACTGTGGCATCCCATACGAGACAACGACCCGATTTCCATGGAATGAGGGTGGTGCCGTCCGGTCTCTTCCCGTCCGAGAGTAGCATGCCCCGAGGCTCTTTGACCGCTGGAAAACCGGCTCTGATGAGGCTACGGTAAATGAGATCGTTGATGGCAGCGTGCCTGGCGACGCGGCCAAACCCCAGAGTACAGGAGAGGCCGTGTGTCCCTCTAGCGGTGACCAGCGTGCCACAAGCGCAGACGTGAGGTTGGCAGATATTGGCTCCAAGACGAAGTCCAACCGCAACTCTGATGGCCTCGTCGCTGAGTCTAAGGCCACAGGAGGTAATCGGCAGACAGTGTAACCAGTCGCTGGCGTGCTGGAAAGACACGGCTTTCAGTCGTGCCTGTTCGCTCGGTTCTGCGGTGGAAAGAAGCAGTTCCGAAAGCTCTTTTTCGAGAATCAGGTTGTCCCATTTGGCTTGAACACCGGAAGGAAAATATTCCGTCAGCGACAATCCAGCTATTGACTGCCAGAGCGACGACAGGTTCGTGTAGTGTATGTCAGGTTGGCTCTTAGTCTAATCGGTACAAACCTGATTCTGGTTAGTAAACTGCACTTTTTGAACACGGGTTGCCGCTTGGCACAGATGTAGCTGGGACCTAAGAGAACATTTTAAGAAGTGGAGGCAGTCGAAATTTCCCTTAGAATTCAAGATGGCGGCCTTTTTCAAAATGGCGTCCTGAGGATAAGAAATTCTTATAAATCATCGTATCATCTCGAGTATGGTGTCGTTTCTATATATTTCGGACTCAAGTAACATGAATCTAAGGTCAAAATCAACATCACACATCAAAATTAAGCCAAAACAAGTATTTTTACATTTAAAAACAGCAAAATTGCTATTAAAAATCAACAAATAGTTCTTCATTTCCATTGCATGTTTTTCAATTTTCTTGTGGCATATTCCCTCATAAATCTGCATGGTTTATCACAGTTTTGATTATTATGCATCGGAACCATTGGGAATTGTCCTTAGAATTCAAAATGGCGGCTTCTTAAAAATGGCGTCTTGCGTCAAAGACATTCATGCAAATTGTCAAGGCATGTCGCCTTTAGTGCCGTTTGCATATATGATTTTTTACTCTAAGAACACCAATCTAAGGTCAAAATCATCATAGGACATCAATACAAAGCCAATATGATCAATGTTTTGCAAAACAGCAAAACTGTTTTTATGAAAACAAATATTTCTTTTGTTTTCGTTGCTTTTCTTCAGTTTTCGTGGCATCCTTCCTCGTTAATCTGGGTGGTTCTTGCGACTATGATGATGACGACAGCGACGACGACGTCATCCGATCCGTCTCTCTTGGCAACAACTTTCGGTCCTGCACCGTTATGGATGAGTGATTCGTTGATGACGAGATAGAAGAAGGTTCGCGCCTGACGAACAGTTGGACCGTGATCACAGACCGCGACCTCCTCAAACAACGTCAGATTGGTTGATTGAGACATGCTGCTGGTGGTGGTGGCGGCGGCAGTGTTGATGGAGATGACACCTGGTATCTGGTCGATCTGAAGGATTGTGCGATGGCGGTGGTAAGCGGCGTCTACAAGATGCTGAGAGATGTAACAGAAGCATCAGCATCTCTTGCAATGATTGTCATCAGTCGACCATGACGATCCTTCCTCCTCCAGATCTTTCTCCGTCATGCATGATGACCACTGTCTTCGTTGTCTATAATTTCGGACAGATAACCTGGACTAATTGTCATTCATGTCGATCACGTGAAACGTCACAATCACCGATGACGTCACTTTCGGCAGCGACCATGAACCACCCTGCGAGCATGCGCCATAACCCAGTAAACCGACATATATTCAGGGTCGAGCGATTCGTCCTTGTAGATGAACCCGGTTGTGGCATTGTTGCTAAACGTAGCAGAATCGTTGAATCCATTGTTCCTCTCTGAGTCCTGGCTTGAGATGCAATAGACGACGCATGCGTACTCAATCGTATTCGCATAAGTTGCTATGATGCATCCTATCTGCGTTCCGATTGGCTGGTTTTCCAGGACACCGAAGATGTAGCCGAACTTAGTGAACCGTGTAATCTCGTGGTCAATGTCCTTTGATGGTCAATAAAAGCAGTGCTGATGACGTCAAGGATGGCGTTCCAAGGTCGTGAGATGAGCGATGAAGGTTCCATCCTCAGAAAACTCGGCCACTCCAGACACTGTCAAGGCATTGACCATCACAATTGGTCCATTGTCATTGACGTCGGTGACGTGTATGATGACGCTGGCTTCGTCAGACAATCAGACGTCATGACTTGAGTCAACGGCAAGCATCTGCAAATGATGGAGAGATGCGGATTCAAAGTCTAGCCTCCTAAGCAGCTCAATTGTCTCCGTTTCGTTATTTATGCGAAAGAGATCGAACGTCCTTGAGAGCCTTGTGCTGGCACCGAGGTAGAACCGAACGAATCCATTCAATCCAAGGTCACGGTCCGTGGCCGTGACCTTGCAGATAGGATTCTGCCAAAAGCTCCTCTGAAACGGATACTTCGAAGGTCGGTTGGTCGAACTTCGTTGAATTGTTGTTGTAGTCGACTACGACCGCTCGAATGTTGAGCTGTCCGAATCAATTATCCGGTTGACGGGTTAAACGGACAGACAACGTGTTCACTGAACGGTGACGGGGTCTTTCTTTTGAACCCAATCAACTACGATCAGTACATCGTCACGGCCAAGTTCAGTCTAGATCGGGCGATTACACCCAAGGTCAACGCATCCATCTTGGTCTTTGACCTTGGGACGCCATCCCTGACGTCATCACCACTGCTTTGTTGGCCATAAAAGGACATTGACGACGAGATTTCAAGGTTAATTGATTACTGGTCTATAGTACCTTGCTCAAAAGTGCTGTAATATGCCGAGCAAATTTCTGTCCAGAGTAATGGCCTCTGTTGTCATAGACCCCGGTCAAATCGGATCCATCCATTCCAAGGTTCACTGAGTTCAACTACAGCTTTGGTGTCCTTCAGATCGACCAGATACCAGGTGTCATCTCCATCAACACTGCCGCCACCACCACCATTACCACCACACGCATGTCTAAATCAACCGATCTGACGTTGTTCGCGGAGGTCGCGGTCCGTGATCACGGTCCAACTATTCGTCAGGCGCGAACCTTCTTCTATCTCGTCATCAACGAATCACTCATCCATAACGGTGCAGGACCGGACGCTGTTGCCAAGGGAGACGAATCGGATGATGACGTCGTCTCTGTCGTCATCATCATAGTCGCAAGAACCACCCAGATTAACGAGGAAGGATGCCACGAAAACTGAAGAAAAGCAACGAAAACAAAAGAAATATTTGTTTTCATAAAAACAGTTTTGCTGTTTTGCAAAACATTGATCATATTGGCTTTGTATTGATGTCCTATGATGATTTTGACCTTAGATTGGTGTTCTTAGAGTAAAAAATCATATATGCAAACGGCACTAAAGGCGACATGCCTTGACAATTTGCATGAATGTCTTTGACGCAAAACGCCATTTTTAAGAAGCCGCCATTTTGAATTCTAAGGACAATTCCCAATGGTTCCGATGCATAATAATCAAAACTGTGATAAACCATGCAGATTTATGAGGGAATACGCCACAAAAAAATTGAAAAACATGCAATGGAAATGAAGAACTATTTGTTGATTTTTAATAGCAATTTTGCTGTTTTTAAATGTAAAAACACTTGTTTTGGCTTAATTTTGATGTGTAATGTTGATTTTGACCTTAGATTCATGTTACTTGAGTCCGAAATATATAGAAACGACACCATACTCGAGATGATACGATGATTTATAAAAATTTCTTATCCTCAGGACGCCATTTTGAAAAAGGCCGCCATCTTGAATTCTAAGGCAAATTTCGACTGCCTCCACTTCTTAAAATGTTCTCTTAGGTCCCAGCTACAACTGTGCCAAGCGGCAACCCGTGTTCAAAAAGTGCAGTTTACTTTTGTGTACCGCCTGGACTATCTTGAGAACGCATAGGATGTGGGACTGTAGATATTATTATTAATTATTATTATTATTATTTTTATTATTATTATTTTATTTTTTTTTCGCCCGAGGTATAAATGATCCCTCAGGCTTTTAAAAACAATACTAAAAACGGTGTTGTTCTGGAGTTAACGGTCATCCTCGTCGGTCAATTGTGCAAAAGTGCCTCGAAATGCAATGGCATTGAACTTCTGCGTGCAAATTGAAAGGCGCTGAAACAAGCGTGCGGTCTCTTGCGGATCCCCAGAAACCATGATCAGACGCCGACCAAGTTATTATTATTATTATTATTATTATTATTATTATTATTATTATTTTTTTTTTTTTTAAACATCTGGAACGGCACCTAGTCGTCGTTGAGATTCTGCGCAGCAAAGGCACCTCGGAATGCAACCGCATTGAATCGCTGGATCATAATACTGATGCGCTGATGTAGGTAGGAGGTCTCGCGTGCATCATCATTCATTGTGTTGAGTGCATGTCCCAATGCAGATATAAAGACCAGGCCCTCAGCATTCACTGGGCCCATGGTTTCGAAGGCCAGAGGGACAAAGTGATGGACATTTGCGATCTGCATGTATTTGATGTTTTTACGAGCAGCTGCCATCTCGGCCGCTGCCCCGGCAGTCCGAGAAGTGTTTGGGAGATATGAAGCAGCCAGGGTGTCTGTGACCGTCACATCCCAGACCAGACTGCGCCCCGCACGCCAAGGGATGAGAGTGAGACCGTCAGGTCTCTTGCCGTCGGTTCTCAGGAGGCCAACCGGTTCCTTGGCTGAGGGGTAGCCGGCTCGAACCAAGCTGCGGAAAATCAGGTCGTTCAGGGAAGCATGTCGGGATGAACGTCCCGGACCCAACGCGCATGATAATCCATGCGAACCCTCTGCCGAAACAAGAGAGCCGCAGGCGCAGCTGTGCGGCTCGCAGAGAGGCGCTCCAAGGCGCAAGCCAACCGCGACCCTGACGGCCTCATCATCGAGTCTCAACCCGCACGAGGTGATGGGAAGAGCGAATAGCCAATCGCTCGAGTGCGGGGCAGAGACTGCTCCAAAGCGTGCCTGATGGTAGGGGTCTGTAAGTGTGGCTTTCAGGTCTGAGGTGACCTTGTCAACAAGTGGCTTATCCCAGTATGACTGCTTGTGGATAAGGTTGCTGTCCACTTGCTGAACTGGACTTAAACCCTGCCATTGGACCAGCATGGTCTCGTATCGTGGGTCGGCAGGGAATTTGTCGCCGAGCATGGTGGACTGGAGCGAAAGACTGCCCGCAGCTGAAGCCAAAAAGGCGGGAAGTGCAAGCGAGGCAGCTAATCGAATTCCCAGACCACCAGCTTTGATGGGCAGTGAGGCCTGCATCCACTGACCATCCGACAAAAACAAATTGAGGACTCTGCACAGGCCCTCCCTCATGACGAAATCGTATCTCTCAAGACCCGGGTGACCAGCGCACGGGAAGCATCGCAAGATGTGGAGAAGTTTGCAAGAGGTCAACGAGTATCTTAAGAGAACCAGAGAATCATGCCTGGCGACGCTTTCCAGTCTGTCCATGGCCCTAGATAGCTCACGAGTGCGTGCTTCCAAGACACTCCCCAGGGCCCCCAACCCAGAGAGAGGGGCACCAAGAAGTGTGGCCATTTCGGGTTCGATGTATGAGAACGAACTGAGAGAACTGTGTGCGTTCACGAGTCCTGGATCGTAGCTGATCACCTCACACTTGGACCGGTTTAATTGTAATCCAAGATCCTTGCATTTGCCCTCCAGCATTTCAACATCATCAGCGACTGTCTGCGCGCATCCGCCCAGGGTGAGGTCATCCAAATAACCAAGCGCCAGGGAGGACGATAGATCAGTCAGAATCGGCTGGAGTGGAAGGCAAAATAACAAAGGGCCTAACGGATCTCCCTGCTGTGGACCGACCTGAGAGAGAAGGCTGAATTCTCCATATTTAAGATTTGATGGTTCCGAGTAGGCAAGATGGCAAAATAATGCCAGTTCCGGCAGCAGCGTGTAGATGGCTTGTAGCATTCGATCCCTGTAGAGGGAGTTAAATGCGTTGGAGAAATCCAATTTGACCAAGATTGAACCCTCAGGCATGTCTTCGAGAAAGCGTCTAGCTGCGTGCGCTGCTGCCTCACATCCACCCTGAACGCCCACCCCTACCTGCCGAGGCGACAGATGTTCCACGACCTTGGGAACGGCAAAGGCGTTGGCGCATTTTGCAGCTAATCTGCGCCAAAAATATCCGATCACTATCGGGCGCAGACCACCTGAGCTCTTGCGGAGGGCAAACAGGGTTCCACCGAAGAGAGAAGCGCGAACCTGTTCAGGGCAGGTTCCGGCCAAGAGCAGATTGACCAGAGCTGTAATTGCTGAGAGTAGCTCAGGACCTGATTGTGCACAACTGACCAATTCTAGGACATGCTGGGGGCGAAGACCATCAGGACCCCCCGATGAACCTGCCGGAAAATTCCGAATGCAAGCCATCACATCCACCTCTGTTGCTTGAAAAGGAGTGGTGACGGTGGGCAGATGGATCACTGGGCGGTCCGGAGGGGCAGCGGGGTGCTTCAGACGAAGTTCCTCCAACGTCACTTCGTTGATGGGGGCCGGACTGTCGTCAGAGCATAAGATCCTTGCGGCCGCCCTAATGTTGCCGTCTTCCAGCTTGGCGGCAACAGCTGCTGCCATCATCTGCTCCCTGCCAGGACCCAACCGCCGGGCCCCGCCCAAACCCTGGCCGCTCTGAGGAGCGAATAAATCCATGCTCCTTAGGGGTGCAGTAGAGAAAAATTCCTCCACGCGTCCCTTGACCTTAGATGTGAGATTATGGCGTTTGCCACCTCTGACCGGTTGTGCCAGCGTAAAGGCCCCAAATGACAAAAGAAGCTGCCATGGCATGACGGAGAGTGGATCTGAAAGGATGCGATTGATGATCGACGTCAGCAAACCGCCCAAACTGTGTCTTGCAGCCTTAGGTATATGTTTTAGAAGTCTATTTTGAAGAACAGGGTGAGGCACTGAGTCCGATGGGGGCATGCTGAAACCCATTGGGACAGACGCCGAGGCAGCGGGCACATCCAGGGAGCCCCGGGGTGATCCATGATAAACCAAACCGGTCGGAGATTGTGCTTCTAAAGGTAGCTTGTGGGACCCTGTGCAAGGATTATCACGAGGGCCATGTCGATGCACAAAGCCATTTTTGTGATGCAGTTTTCTATTCATTCGGCAGACGGCACATGTCCCTGTAGCCTTCTGTGAAGCCTGCGTCGGTGAAGGTGATTGACTATTCATGTCTTCGTGTACACTGAATAGATTATGCTAAACACGAGGCCTGTCAACGTAGGTCACCAAACGGGGGTGTGGCAGGCGGCCAAATGCCGTCGCCAAAAATCGACCAAATCTCGTGTATAATCGTTCACAACCAGATAATTTGCAAACCTGCCTCTTCCTGAACCTAAAGCCTGACATTCAACGTAAAACCAAGCAGAAAGCCTCACTAAAATCGATTTAAAACCAAGAAATAACGACAGCGGTAAACAAAGCAGCCATCTTCGACTAGGGCCGTTCCAGAAGTTATTATTATTATTATTATTATTATTATTATTATTATTATTATTATTATTATTATTATTATTATTATTATTATTATTATTATTATTATTATTATTATTATTATTATTATTATTATTATTATTATTATCATAATCGTCATCGTCATCGTCATCATCGTCGTCGTCGTCGTCGTCGTCGTTATCGTAGTCATCATCATCACAACCACCATCACCACCACCACCACCGTCATCGTCATCATCGTCATCATCGTCATCGTCATCGTCATATTCGTCATCATCATCATCATCATCATCATCATCATCATCATCATCATCATCATCATCATCATCATCATCATCATCATCATCATCATCATCATCATCATCATCATCATCATCATCATCATCATCATCATCATCATCATCATCATCATCATCATCATCATCATCATCATCATCATCATCATCATCATCATCATCATCATCATCATCATCATCATCATCATCATCATCATCATCATCATCATCATCATCATCATCATCATCATCATCATCATCATCATCATCATCATCATCATCATCATCATCATCATCATCATCATCATCATCATCATCATCATCATCATCATCATCATCATCATCATCATCATCATCATCATCATCATCATCATCATCATCATCATCATCATCATCATCATCATCATCATCATCATCATCATCATCATCATCATCATCATCATCATCATCATCATCATCATCATCATCATCATCATCATCATCATCATCATCATCATCATCATCATCATCATCATCATTACAGATTTTCTTATAAAGCAAGCCATGTTAAATTCATGCCTATAAATATGATTTAAATTTTGCACCTCCTCCGTTTTCCATGATCCTTGTCACTGTTTTCTGGTTCGTTTGTCGAAGACATTTCACGAAATTTGAAAACTTTGCTTCGTCGAAAGATTCCACGACGAACAAAAGTTCTGCGTTCTTATCTTGTGTTGAATTCTGTCGTTGGATGAAGTGACTTTGTTCTTGTGTTATGCAATTGTGAGATAACAGTGAAGCGATTAATTCATCATTTGGTTGAATATTTTCCAAGAGATAATTTCTGTTGTTTCTTATGATTGCAGATCTTTTCCTGGTTTTTCCATAGTAATCTGAAAAAAACCATTGAAACCCTCATTACTGTTGAATGGCATCGCAACATTGTTGACCTACATAAAAAATTAATTAGCGAAATATTTTTGTCCGTACTCTAAAGTGAATAACAGAATATAAGACAGAATGGGAATTAAAATAGAAACAAAGTGATTAATTTTATTTAACTTTAAAAGAGAAGGTATTCACACCATACTGACAGTATGTGCCCACTAAATAAAATGGCAAATTCTACAGGTGTCCTGTCAAATATTTGTCCACTCAAAAAGACCCAAAGCAGCGTAAGCTATGCACAAATCCCTATTTTCATTATAATTTTTTTTCTGGAAATTATTTGACTCTGTGACCCAATTTAAAGGGCACTCTGTGGAAGTAAGACCATGGTGAGATTTGCCGGTGGGTTGTTCAACCCCCGGTTTTTCTTAAAACGCCGTTGTAACGACCTCATTGCATACCCCAAATCCACATAAATCAACGTCTGACTCCTAACCCAGTTATTTATTTATACATGTACAATCCTCAGTCTGAGTAAAACTAGGCTACTGGTGTATGAGCTATCATTTTGATTTAACCCTCGGGCTACCAGGGGTGGGTGGTATCCACCCCACTAGGTTTTATCGATTTAAAAATTGTTCCGCATGGAAAAAAATTGACCTTTTAGGCAGCTGTAGGGGGTTCATTGGCACACATTTTGAGGTAAAATGTGAGATGATACCTCACACCGTTCAAAAGTTATACCCATTATACCCGAGGTACCAGGGGGGGGGGGCGGATACCACCTCCCTAGATTTTCGCCTATATCTTTTTTGTCACTTAATATTAAGAGAAACAAATTTTACCTTTCTATAGAGGGAATGTGGGGCTACATTTTGATGGTCACGGAGTTTTCTTTTGGCAACCGGAAGTGCTCAAAATAAATTAAAATATAAATAAAGGTGTTTTATTTTCGTAAAATTTACATGTTTTTTATATTATGACATATTCAAAATTTATTTTTTAAGAGAAATAAATTATGCCATTCTATAGAGGGCATTTAGGGCTATTTCGGAAGTGCTCAAATTAAATAAAAATGCGTGAAAATGTTGATTTTTTTACGACGCATACCGACAATGGCATAATTTCGTTGTTTCATGTTGATTGTCGATAGATATTCATGTTTTTTTCCTTTTGATTGTACCTAAAAAGGACTTATAACTAGTTTATATAGTTGAAAATGTTACTTTATTATATATAAACTATTATTGTATACATAAATCATGTTCTACACACACAGAATCCAACATTTTACTTACGCGAAAGTACACGTTTTGTGGAATCTACTGGTGCTCATGGAAAGAAATTCATAACTTCAAGGTGCATTCATACATTTTAAACCTAAATATCTCATTTTGTGCAGAAATGAATGCTGAATCCAATGGTCTATTACAAGTTATGATATCTCAAACCAAACGCAAAATCCAGGGGGTGGTAACCACCCCCCCCTTGGTAGTCAGTGTTACAAAAAAAGCTTGGTAGCCTGAGGGTTAATATCTGGAATACCATCAGCCCCTTGAACAAGCAACCTACATTAGCAAGCTGGCGAAGAATTAGGATCATAAACTAACGGATTCTCACGAATCTTTGCTGTTTAAGACATAATAAATTAATATTGTATAATTATGTATCGCGGCCCCTAATCTCTCCTTGGTTGCCAGACCTTTGGCAAAAATAATAAATTGCTCCTTTAGCAGGGGGACTGTCCCACAAGCCATACAAATAGCTAAAGTGGTGCCTATACTAAAAAAAGGGTGATAAGGACAATGTAACCAATTACAGACCCATTTCCGTTCTTCCTTACTTCTCCAAGTTCTATGAAAAACTTAAGTATAATTGATTCTATGGCTGTGTTAAAATTTCGAACATCATTTATCCATCTCAGCATGGATTTCAACCTGGTCACTCCCTCTACATGGCCTTATTGCAGGACATGATTTCAAAGGCTATTGAAAATAATGAACACTCAGTGGGAGTCTTCTTCGATCACGCTAAAGCGTTTGATACTGTAGACCATAATATTTCGCTTAACAAAAAAATTAGACTACTATGGAATTAGGGGGACTCAGCTCAGATGGTTCGCCAGCTATTTTGAGAGCCCTACACAAAGAGTTCTCTGTAATGGTGTCCTTTCTGAGCCAGGGTTGGTCAAATATGGAGTTCCTCAAGGCTTTTGATCAACCCAGGCTCAGATATGACACCATTACAGGGTACTCTTTGTGTACAGCTCTCAAAATAGCTGGCGAACCATCTGAGCTGAGTCCCCCTAATTTCATAGTAGTCTAATTCTAAAAAACATTGTTGGAGAGACATTGGCCAGATCATTAATATAAAGCAGGAAGACAAGTGGTCCGAGGTTGGAGCCTTGAGGAACTCCATATTTTTTTAATGGAGTTTCTCAAGGCTCCAACCTCGGACCACTTGTCTTCCTGCTTTATATTAATGACTTGGCCAATGTCTCTCCAACAATGTTTTTAAAAATTCTATTTGCTGATGATACCAACGTCTTTTACTCTAATGATTCTTGGCAGACGTTATTTCAAACTGTGAACGTTGAGCTATCTAGCATGGCTGCTTGGTTCCATGCAAATAGACTCACCCTTAATTTAGATAAAACCAACTTTATTTAATTTAAATCCCCCAGGAAAATAAACCCCAGTGACAATCTTTGTTTGCTTATTGATGATGTTTCCATCAATCAAGTTGAGTCTACAAAATTCTTAAGTGTGCATATAGATCAACATTTGACCTGGAAAATTCATATTAATCAAATTGCAGCTAAAATTGCTAAGAACATTGGTATTACTTCCCGCATTGCTTATATCTTACTAAAGACAATTATAATGAATTATCATACCTTCGTCTACCCCTACCTCACGTAGGCCTATTGCAACCTTGTTTGGGCGTCGACACACGAATCTAGGCTTCATAAGCTTGTTATCTTACAGAAGAGGGCTGTTCGTTTAATTGCATGTAGGCCTATTCGTAAACGGGAACACACTTCCTTTAGTGAATTTTATCTCCTGAAAATAGACCAGATAAAGGATCTCCAAATTTGCGAGTTCTTCTTTCGACTCGAACACGGTCTCCTTCCTTCGGTATTCCTAGGGTACGTCCTGCACGCCTCTGACATTCATTCATTCGCCTTTCACTTGGAATTCATCTGCATATCACCCTGTCAAAGCTCAATCTAGCACTATATAGGCGTTTTACTGTTAAATTTTATGGCACAAAAGTATGGAACACATTACCAGTAGATATTCGTCAGTCCAGTAGTCTGCAGGTTTTTAAAAAGAGAATTCGTGCTTTTCTACTTTCCTCTGATAAATCTACTTAACATGCACATGACCACATGTAGTTAAGAATTTACCTAAGTACGAAGTTAAGTATTTTTTCTGCTTGCTTTTGACAATTTAAACTGCTATGCAATCTGCCATCGCCTAATTTGTTTTGATTTCTTTTTTCGGCTATCTGTGTAAATTTTTCTTGGGAATTTTTACTTGGGTGACCTTTCCCCAGCAGGATGTCCATCCCATTGTGGCCCAGTTGTAGCCATTACAAGCATATTTTCTCCTTTTGCTGTCATCTTGGTTTTTTCGGTTGCACCAAAGTGATTGGTTGATTGATTGATAATTTTTTATATCATATCACATATTTGACCACGCCGGTGTATGATGCTGTTTGTTTTCTTGCAAGGAACAAAGATTTGAACGCGCATCAAGGAACCGGGGACAAAGCTCAATCCCTGCCAACGGTGGTGCCTCAAAACGATACCGCGTTTTCCTTGAAGGGCCTACAGCGCATGTCGCAAAAATACTGGCAGGACTTTGAGATAATATATGTATTGGAAGAGACCTGGACTTTCACGCCACAAAATGAACAAGAGCGGAGGATGCAACTTACTTCATCTTTCCATGAGAATCTTAGCGTGCGATGCAAGTAGTGTTTTGTGAGTTAGCCTACTTATAATGAGCTGCTGATTGGTAACCATAATGTGGAGACGATAATGACACTATAGAAGTTGTCTTATCATATTTTCAAAAGTCTGCATGCACCCTTGCAAGTTGCAACAGAGTGAATTATGTAGGCTAGCACAACAATCATTTGAAAGAACCTTGCCCTTCAAGTAACGCCACATTGTCCTCTTGAACCGTTTTCTGGCGATTCTGCTATTGAAGCAAATGTCAACTGACATAAGGGTTCTGATAACATCTTCGTCTCTGTACTTTGTCGGTGAATCCAATATCCAATGCAGATATGACCTTTGCAAAATCATATCCATCATCTCCAGTGGAAGATCATACAACTGCAATTTAAAAATATGCAACGTTAACACATTAACCCTCGGGCTACCAGGGGGGGTTGTAACCACCCCCCCCCCCTAGGTTTTTTCCAAATCAAACTTTTTCCGTTTGGAATAAAATTTTGACGTTTTAGGTAGCTGTAGAGGATTCATTTGCACACATTTTGAGCTAAAATGTGTGATGATATACCATACCATTCAAAAGTTATACCCGATATACCCGAGGCACCAGGGGGAGGTGGATAACACCCCCCTAGATTATCGGCTGTATCTTATCCGTCCTTTGACATGAAGAGACACCAATTGCACCATTCTGTAGAGGGAATGTGGGGCTACATTTCCATGCTCAGTGAGTTGTCTTTGGACAACCGGAAGTGCTCAAAATAAATTAAAATATAAATAAAGGTGTTTTATTTTCATAAAAGTTTTATGTTTTTCTTATTAAAAAATATTCATAATTTATTTTTTAAGAGAAATAAATTATGTCATTCTATAGAGGGCATTTAGGGCTATATTTTGATACCAATTAAGTTGACATTTGATGACCGGAAGTGCTCAAAATAAATTTAAATGTGTGAAAATGTTGGGTTTTTTTACAACGCAAACCGATAAGTCTGCGTAAACGTTTTTCAGCAGCTAATACATGTTTTTTTTCTTGTTATTGTAATTAAAACTAACTTATTACAAGTTTTTGTAGTTGAATATTGGACTTTATTATATGTAAACTATTTTTAATTAAATAAATTATGTTAAAAACATACAGAATCTAATTTTTGTATGCGAAAGTATACATTTTGTGGAATCGACTGGTGCCTACGGTAAAAAATTCATAACTTCGGGGTTCTTTCATATATTTTAAACCTAAATATACCATTTTGTGCAGAAATGAATGCTGAATCCATTGGTGTATTACAAGTTATGATATCTCAAACCAAACCCAAAATCCAGGGGGGGGGGGTGGTAACCACCCCCCCTTGGTAGTCAGTGTTACAAAAAAGCTTGGTAGCCTGAGGGTTAATTAAGACGGTAATTATTGAGTCATTAATTCATTCAAGAATTTTTTTAGCGTCCCTCCCAGGTGTCTACAGTCTACTCAGTGGGAAATGGGTTGGGACGGAAAATCTGGGTGGCGAATCGGCCCCGCAGGGGCGGTTAGAAGCTGGGCTGGGAACGAAGAACCGACATTTCCCGAGCAACTCAGCTAATCTATTATAAGTTTGGCATACGTTCCCAAAATGTCGTAACAGGAGGTGGTAATTTACACACATTTATTAAGCTTATACCCACAGCCAAACGTCACTTAATCATTTTTTGTGTCTGAGTTGTCAATGTCCATTGACTTCATCTCCAACTGTGGACTTTGTGACCTTGCTTCCAAACGTGCGACCGGCCTAAAGGTCATTCTTATCTCTCCACCATTGTGCCATGTTTCCTTTGTTCATGCAGAAAGCATCAGTCAAAGGTTGTTTGAAATATCAACCATCAAGTTGATCGTTTAGGCCTAATTAATTATAGCCTCGTAGCTACCTTATTAGCTTTAGATAAAATGAATTAATAATAAAAATTATTGCACAATCTTACCGCAGTAGGCCTTCTAGAAGGGGTTGCATTCTGATCGATTTCTCCATTCGGAGGTCTTTTATATATTTCTTCAAAATAAAAAGATTTAGGCCTAAAATAAATTATTTAATAGTAAGACGTGTTCTATTTGTGTGTGCACTTGTTATAGCGCCCCTTCGAGATCTCTCTACTCAGAGGCGCTCCCGAATGCAGAGCGGACACTGCATCGGAGTTTCACGCCGAAGCGCGGAGCAATTGTGAGTGAAGAACTTGCCTAATGTCCTTACGCAGCGAGGTGGATTCGAACCTCGAACCTTCCGGCTTCAAGGCAACGACGCCACCACTACACCACCGCGCCCCACAATCTATAATCTATATGTCTAGCGTTTCCCAATATCTAGGCCTATATCGTAGCATTCGTCGCACGTACGGGAGCAAGGGCCACAAAAAGTGGCCAAAAAAAGGTAATTCCCTTCTATGATTGTCAATCTGCTATAACATTTCTACTCTCTAGGTCTTCCAGGGGCAGGTCTATTTTCGAACTGCAGTCTGCATAGCGACTGAAAATGTGAAAAGTTTACACTTGGTGTAAATGCCATCACATTTTATATATGGGATGGGTGGAAGAAGGCGATGGGAAAGTTAAGGGCGTCCAGGCATGGGCAGAGACTTAGTGGGCAGAGGGCGGTTCCCCTAAATTTGTGGCGGGAGCAGAGCTGCTTATACCTCAATATTTTAGAAATATAATTATTATATTTTTAAACTGTTTAATCCAACATGAAAGTTTTATCGAGATAACAGATGAAACGCCCTGTGAAAATAAAAATGTAAACAATGGTGCAAGGACATTCTATTGAAGTCTTAAACTAGGGGAAAGGCTTGTATTATGGGCCAGTGTGTAATATGGGCCTCGACTGTTTCTCCCACCTACCATGTCTGCGGAGAGCTCTTACTGTGGGAAATAATCCGTCCACCGATTTCAACTTCCTGTATTGAATGTGTCCCTATGCTCATAACCTCTGCCCGAAATTATACACTGTTTTAGTTTTTATGTAGATTTCTTATAAGAAATTTCAAACTTCAGCAGCTGTTGTGTGACTTATTATTTGAATTATACTATGCCCTATGGTCTCAGAAGGTAGGGAATTTCTTCATAATATAAAAGCGCAACTATCTTTATATTTAAAACATTTGTTGATCACAATATAACGGATTTTACATAAGCACACCAGTTTGTGATCCAATGTGTAATATGGGCAGGTGTCGCGTGACAGAGTCTCCCCCCTAAAAGTCTCCCCCCGGAGTCTCTATTTCGAAACAGATTCTCCCCCCGGAGGACCTGTTTCAGAATAGATTCGCCCCCCCGGAGACTTTATTCTGAAATAAAGTCTCCGGGGTGAGAGAATATTTCATCCCCTGCCGAAACAAAGTCTCCCCCCGGGGAGACTTTATTTCAACGCGCGATTTGATACAGTTGCATCGTAATTATCTATACCAAAATATGTCTGAAAGTTTATCCGTCTGTTTGAATATTCTTTTGAAACAATTTTCAGAACGTTTTCTTGCGAATTTGTAGGTCAACGCGACTGTTCTCAACTCAAAATTCACTTTAATATCCGAGATACGGATATTTTAAAATTCGTTGTGGCAATTATTACCGCAAAATGAAGACGCTCTTTCACCGCTATATCACGGCTCCATTGCTTTTGACATCATCTCGCTTAACGGATGTGGGGTTAAGCACAATGTTTAAGGAAACTTTAAGCGGAGTCACAATAAATTCAATAATATTATTTTAAATGATAGGCCTAGTATGAATGGATTACCGCAAAATAAGAAAATACTGACAATAATCATGAATAATAATTATCGTCTCGTATCTGGGCATTTATAGAGCGCTCCTCACAGTGTGAACTATTCAGAGGCGATCTCGGTGCATAAACACCGGAGGAAAGATTTTAACCCTCGGGCTACCAGGGGGGGGGGGGTGGTATCCACCCCCCTAGGTTTTTTCGATTTCAAACTTGTTCCATATGGATTTTTTTTACCTTTAAGGTATCTGTAGGGGGTTCATTGGCACACATTTTGAGGTAAAATGTGAGATGATACCTCACACCGTTCAAAAGTTATACCCATTATACCCGAGGTACCAGGGGAGTGGATACCACTCACCCCCTAGATTTTCGCCTATATCTTTTTATTCACTTAATATTAAGAGAAACAAATTGTACCATTCTATAGAGGGAATGATGGGCTACATTTTGATGGTCACGCAGTTGTCTTTTGACAACCGTTAGTGCTCAAAATAAATTAAAATATATAGAAAGGTGTTTTATTTTTGTAAAATTTACATGTTTTTTCTATTATAAGATATTCATGTTTTATTTTTTAAGAGAAATAAATTATGCCATTCTATAGAGGGCATTTAGGGATATTTTTTATACCAATTGATTTGTTTTTTGATGACCGGAAGTGCTCAAAATAAATTAAAATGTGTGAAAATGTTGATTTTTTTACGACGCACACCGACAATGGCATAATTTTGTTGTTTCATGTTGGTTGTCGATAGATATTCATGTTTTTTCCTTTTGATTGTACCTACAAACCACTTATAACTAGTTTATATAGTTGAAATTGTTACTTTATTATATATAAACTATCATTGTATACATAAATCATGTTCTACACACACAGAATTCAACATTTTACTTATGCGTAAGTACACGTTTTGTGGAATCTATACGGGTGCTTATGGGAAAGAAATTCATAACTTCGAGGTGCATTGATATATTTTAAACCTAAATATATCATTTTGTTCAGAAATGAATGCTGAATCCAATGGTGTATTACAAGTTATGATATCTCAAACCAAACCCAAAATCCAGGGAGATTGGTAACCACCGCCCCTCCCTTGGTAGTCAGTGTTACAAAAAAAGCTTGGTAGCATGAGGGTTAATATAAACTATTTCAAGCAGCGAGTAGACAAAGATGAGACCCACACAATAACTTTGCCCTTAAGGAGTGGAGGTCATTCAAAGCAGGGGGTATGCCATGTATGGTCTTATTATTATTGTTATTAATAAAATTATTGTTTAGTCAAAATTGTTTCGATAAATCCAACTTCTATTTAATCTAGAATTGTTTTCCTCAATCCAGCTTCTATTAATTTTTCGTCAAGAATTCTTTTCATGATATAGGCCTAATCACGAAATGCTTCAAATAATTAATCAATCCAGGTTTGATTTAATGAAAAATTCTTTTCATCCATCCAATTTATCACTGTTTTTCTCAACAATGGATAATTTACCATAGGCCTTCAATGTCCTAACAACTGTCAGTAGTTAGTTAGTTAACAAGCTGCGGGTGTTTCCATTAAAGAAAAAATCAGTTAAAATAGTGCTTAAACCAGTTAATTTCTTAGTAAAATGGATAAGATACGACTTTTTTACAGAATGAATAAGCTGGCGTTTTTTCTATTGAAGTTCAAATGGTGCTACAAACCAGTTAAAAGTCTTAGTCTTTTAGATAAGCTGACGCGGGATAATAATTATATCAAACCATGTCAGCAGACTTTATCCTCATCAGCCTACAACTATCGATGCCTACTCTGCCGTGCTAAGCAAAAAGACAGTAACTCAAAATAGACGATTTTGCGTAAAACGATAAAGAAGAAATCGGTTTAATTCAACCAGAAATAAAGCTAGAATCTTTCTGAATTTTTGCAAACAGTTATATAAAAACTACTGAATTTTGGAACTAAACTCGTTTTTCGTTAAATTTGTGTAAAACTTGTATAAAAATGAGATACTGCTTTTTTGCTTAGTATCGAATAATTGAACATCGGTTTCATGCTAAGCAAGAAAGCAGTAACTCATCGTAGGGTAGAGAGGGCTGGTGAAAAACAATTGTTCTCTTTGAGATATAAGAATGAAATTTGGTATATACCACGAACATGTCCTAAGAAAAATATTTGGCTATAGGGTCATTGCAGATTTGCCCTCTGGCTCCAATGGCAGCCATTTTCCAAAATGGCCGACATATAAACATATTTTTAAATATCTCGGCTTCTATTTAACTTAGAAGTGTCATCTTAGTGTCTAATCATACATATTTAGGGACAATGATTCCAATAGTGCCATCTAAAACCAACTCTGGCTTCAACGGCGGCCATTTTTCAAAATGGCCGACCAAAATCGTGATTTTTTAATATCTCAGCATTAAATCCACTTAGAATCGTCATCTTGGTGCCTAAATATACATATTTAGGGACAAGGATTCCAATTGGACCTCCCAAAACTTCATCTGGCCTCAATGGAGGTCATTTTCAAAATGGCCGTCCAAAATGTGAATTTTGCAAATCCCTCTTTTTTGGTCGGCCATTTTGGAAAATGGTGGTCAGTGAGGTCACTGGAAACTATGTGATGGCCATATTGAGATCCCTGACTAAAATGTGCATGTTTTGATACCAAGATGACAATTCCAAGTGAACTGAAAGCCGAGATATTGACAAATCCCTCTTTTTGGGTCCGCCATTTTGAAAAATGGCCGCCATTGAGGCCATGGGGAACTTTGTGATGGCCCTATTGGGATCCTTGAACTGAGATGTGTATGTTTTGACACCAAGATGACGATTCTAAGTTAATTGAAGGCCGTGATATTGACACATCCTTCTTGTTGGGTCGGCCATTTTGGAAAATGGCCGCCATTGAGGTCATAGAGGACTTTGTGATGGCCCTATTGTGATCCTTGACCCGAAATGTGTATGTTTTGACACCAAAATGACGATTCCCAGTGAACTAAAAGCCGAGAGATTGAAAAATCCCTCTTTTTAGGTCGTCAATGGCGGCCATTTTCCAAAATGGCCGTCATTGAGATTATGGGAAACTTTGCAATGGCCCCATTGGAATCCTTGACCTTTAATGTGTATGTTTTGACTCCAAGATGACGATTCTAGGTGATTTGAAAGCCGATATATTGAAATATCTGTAAATCGACCGGCCTTGAATATACATGGAATACTAAGCAAGAAGACAGTAACTCAAGTTACTGCGTTTTTGCTTAGCACGACGACCCAATTTTGAGATACTGTTAATTTCGTTTCTGTTTTTTCCCATGTTCCCGGACCGATACCGTTTCCTTGCTTCCAGGTATGATAGAACATGTTGTCAGGATGTGAAAACAAGTGCTAACTCAAAAACGGAAAAACTTGAGTTACTGTCTTTTTGCTTAGCACGGCAGTACTGCGACAGCCTCATTCACCCACGAGTCTGGCGTAGAAGTTATTCATTCTTAGTAATGTAATTAAGCAGCTGCCGAACCCACTGCTGTAAAACCAAAAATTGTTTGTTTTGAACATGTATGTATGCATGTATGTATGTATGTATGTATGTATTATGTATGTATGTATGTATGTATGTATGTATGTATGTATGTATGTATGTATGTATGTATGTATGAATGTATGTATGTATGTATATATGTATGTATGAAGGTATGTTTGTATGCATGTATGTATGTATGTATGTATGTATGTATGTATGTATGTATGTATGTATGTATGTATGTATGTATGTATGTATGTATGTATGTATGTATGTATGTATGAATGTATGTATGTATGTATATATGTATACGGTCTCTTCCCTCGGAGGTTATGGTTATTGAACCTTTTGTTGGGTGCCCGTATTGTTCTGCATTGGTCTGGGAACTAGCCTACTCTCAACATTCACTCTCCTTTATCGTAACACGGTGTACTCGTTTTGTTTTCTGTTTATTTCAGGTTGATATCGTTCATTCTTTGGAAGATCAAGAGTACATTCTGACTACTCGACTATCGCATTCATTAATAGTATTATCACGTTGGACGGTCGTCACAACGCTACGACTATAAAATGTTTTGGCGCTGTACAGGGTGGCTCAAAAAAAAATGTACCACCGGATAAAATGCGATAACTTCGCAACCGATTGACATTTTTCTCCGAAATTTTCCCAATTTGTAGGAGAATGAATTTCCAACAATCCCTGAAAGTTTCACTTGAAAAGTTTTTTGTTTGCAAAAGATACAGCTGTTCAAACTTAAAATTTGGTTTTTTTCAAAAATCCGGAGAATAAAGTTCCAATACAATGTGATTTCATTAATTTTTTTGCAAATTACATTATAAGAAATGATGATGATGTCCTACGACCTCACTAAGAGCTGTAAAGAAGCTGTTTATGCAGCAAACTGTTGGTATTTAGTGATATTTTATAGATTATGGACTGAATTCGTGAATCCATTACTGAACGTCATGGGCAAAGTTTCTGCGGAAGATAAAATGGAAATTCGGACGCTGCGTGGACAGAGACGATGACATCGCGTAATTATAGCAAAATACCTAGTGAAAAGTGGAGCCTGAGCATATTGAAGGCTATCTGTAAACATGTTTATGTAACGAAGATCAGATGTTGGAATCGAGGCAGGAAGTGGTCGCTTGGTCTGATGGAAAAAGTACGATTTTCACGAAATTCGCTTGGTAATCGAAAGGGTCAAGTTTGCAAAGCACATCGTAGTTTCAGCATCAGATTTGCTGGCTTGTGTCACGGGTGCCAGAAAAGACTGCATTTAATCCCATTCAGTAGACTAAATGTCAAACTCATCGCTGAACTCTCTTACCCAGACTCATTGAAGACCAGGTGAGCTCTAACATTTCGTTTCATTTTCCAGCAGAACGGTGCGCCTGCTTGCTCGCACGGCAAGGTTGATTATGATGACGCTACCTTATTTTTGCAATGCACTCCAGTAAATTTATTGGCAAAGGTGACTAACAACATCGCCAGACCTTAGCCCTCTTGCTTACCACGCCTGGGAAGCTATGCTGCAAGACATTTCATCCCAAGTTGGAGAACATTGGCTAGTTGAAGGAAGTCCTGCTGCTAATGTGGGATCAGTTGCCGCAGGACTCGATCAACAAGGCCATACAAAGCTTCACAAAAAGAATTTGAGCTCGTATTAAAGCAGGGAGTGGACACTCCAATCATACCCTACAATGAACTGCAAAACGTATTTCTGAGGCCGTAGTGAAAAGTGATATCATTTGACATGGAAATCAAGAATTGACGTTAATTTTTCCACGGAAATTTGAAAAAACGAAAATCAAAGTTTAAACAGCCGTAACTTTTGCAAACATAAAAAGTTTTCAGTGAAACTTTCAGGGATTGTTGGAAATTCATTCCCCTTCAAATTGGAAAATTTTCGGAGAAAAATGTCAATCGGTTGCAAAGATATCGCATTTTATCCGGTGGTACATTTTTTTTTGAGCCACCCTGTAGATGTAGTTTAACAACGCGTAGATCTCGCCCAAGATACAATTCAGAAACAACCATTCGCTTTTATAGAAATCTAAACATGCAATACAGACGTATACCTATATACGTTTGTCTAAAAAACAACTTTTGTATTATTAATTGTTTGTCTACTTGTGTCTTAGTCTGTCTCTTGTCTGTCTATTCCTATGTGTATGGAGTGCGCGAGTCTGTCTCTCTGTCTGTGTGGGTAACTCAGTTAACCACGACAAAACCACACGCCTTAGTTATATACCAATGTCTGTGGTTTGACTAAATCCAATTAGATTTTCTCTCGTCTTGGTGTTGACATCCAAGATACCCTATCTCTTAGTCTGTCTGACTTTCCGTCTCTCTCTTCTTGTCTGCCACTCTCTTTCTAGATTGTGATTCTATGCTCTTCTCCACTCTCGGTTCTTGCTCTGTAATTTTCACTCCTTCCCTAATCTACCCCTTCCCCTTTACGGCTCTGCCTGTGGCCCTCCAAGGCAACCACGCCTCGTGCTGCTCCAGGCCGCCAGTGCGACTCCAGGCCGCGTGCGACTGCAGGCCGCCCGCCTTCTTGCTACACCATTGCCCGCTCTCGCTGCCAGTACATTCGTCCTTGGGTTTTTCCTCTACCGGGTTTTTACTTGCCCCTAGGCTCTCCACTCTGTCTATTTCTTTACTCGATTTTGTGACCATAAAAGGTGCTCTCTTGGCCATATAAGGTAATCCTTTTTCGCCCCTGCCAGCTCTACGCCTAACTCCTATCCACGGTCTGTCCCCTTGTCTGTCTTCCCTAGAATTTCCCTTGTAAGGGTTTTTCCGAGGTTCTGTCCTGCAAGACTTTCCTCTACCCGCCTACCTGCCATCTTGGCCTAGCCTACCTCTCCAGGCTTTCTCTTACGTCTGCCTCTTAGTCCTTGCCTGCCACAGCAAGCTGCTTCAGCCACGCCCTCACATATGTATGTATGTATGTATGTATGTATGTATGTATGTATGTATGTTTGTATGCATGTATGTATGTATGTATGTATGTATGTATGTATGTATGTATGTATGTATGTATGTATGTATGTATGTATGTATGTATGTATGTATGTATGTATGTATGTATGTATGTGTGGCGTACCAGGATTTGAGTCAACATGCGCCCCGGGCAACCGCCCTCGTGCGCCGCCCCGCTGCGACCCATCTCTCTCAGGTTCGATGGCATCACTTAGCGGTGCCGGCTCAGCGCCCGGGAGATACTCAGTCTTACCAGGACGCCGAGAGTCTCCCGGGTCACTGTGCGCTGCGTGAGCCCCGTCAGCGACTTCACTCTTGGGGGAAGACGACCCCGAAACCGACGCCTGCGACCGACTGGCCCGCCCGGCTTCATCAGACCCGCTCTCCGCCTCATCCGCGGTCGCCGAATAGGCGACGTCCTGAGCAAGAGGATGGCCGACTCTCAACACAGGGTTCTTTGTCCCGCATGCAGAGCGGCCTCGCCGGGCGCCACTCTTCGCGACGGCGGCCTCCGTCTTCTGGCCCAACTTGTCGTTGCCCTTCTTTATCACGCTGCACCGGGCAGCCACCGAACCAACACCACCACTGGGGAATACTGCAGATTCTCTTATCCCCGCATACCACATCGCTTGGAACCAGGGCCAGGCCATCGGGCTTAACCCGATGCCTCCGACAACCGTCCTTCCCATCGCACCGACAATCACGCACCCAAGTGACGCTCACAACACAGATCGACTTGCGGTCGGAGTCGATCCGCAGGCCCGATAGAAACTGAGACCAACAGCGGCCGACTCCCCGTCAGCGCGCGCGCCGATAATCTCCCGGCAGAAACCACCGAAGGCGCCCGTGCGGATGCAGCGGCGATCACCCTGGAAACTCCCTCAACCGTAGCCCAGCGCTGACAATCCAACAGATACCGAGACCGACGGCGCGTAACTCCCCGTCAACCGCGCCCGAAAATACCCCGACAGAAACAGAGAAGGCGCCCGTGCAGATGCAGCGGCGATCGCCCTGGGTGCTCGCCTCACCCGTCGGCCGGCGCCAAACGCTCGCCACCGACACCGAGACCAACAGACAAACGCGGGTCGCCGACCCGGCGGAAGACCGCAGGAACCAACAACGGTGACACCGGTGAACCACTTGGGACGACCGAAGCGAACTCCCGACTGCGAAGAGCCCTTGCTACCGGCGCTCACCGACCCCGACACCCGCAGGCGCTCACTGCCCCGCAAACTGCCCGCGCCGCCAACCGCTGCTCGGCCGGTGTGCAGTTCGAAACCCTTCACCGACACCGCGGAAGAGCGTTCCGATGCTGTTCTGTACAGCGGGTCTTTATTGTACTCACGGAAGAGCGTTCCGGTGCTGTTCTGCTCAAAGACACTTTATTGAACTCACGTAAGAGCGTTCCGGTGCGTTGCTGTTCGGTTTACCGAGATTTTCGGTAAAATAAAAAGGCCGGGAGGCCTTGGGGAACAGGTAACGGAAAACCCGCGTCTACGAATAGACTAAATGTATTATAGGTTTTCTACCGGCGCCTCTCGCCCTTACTCTCAGCAGACTGTTACTGACCTCAGTGGTAAATTCCTTACAAAACACTTGGTCTTATCTAGCGTTTATAAATTATACTATGTGCGAAGCCCTCAGCTTGCCTGGACACTTAGTCCACACTCTACCCTACGGGAGAGAGCAACGAATTCAAAAGTGTGTCGAACTTTGCAAGACCCGATAAATAAAGTAACCCCGTCGCCGACAGTCCAATGTCGGTTGACAGACTCGATTCTCCGCCCGAAAGAACCCGTAAACCAAAAGACTGGTAACCAAGTCACATCGATCGGCCACACGGCAGGATCGAGAAATCTCCTGACGTGTTCTGAACAGAGGGGATCCCAACCCGTCTCTGCAGAAGGCACGCCACAGGTAACCGTAACTTTGACTGTAACACACAGTCACAGGAACCTTCACAGAATACTGCGATCACCCGCTAGGCAAATCACGAATACCGTATTCTTCCCTGAACCGGTGCACGCCTTTAATGGATTGCGCCCCGCGGGATCAATGCCAAGGTTCCCCCCTGACAGTCGCCGCGTGCTCTCACCACCAACGCTATGCCCAGCTATGAACCAGGATCGCCCAAATTGTCTTCGAAATGGCCAAGCCAACACACGAAGGAGACAGACGAAAACAACCGAAATCACTAAGAAGAGTCGCAGCCGAAAGCGCTTTAACCAATCATAGTACGTATGGAGTAGCCGGTACTACTCCACGTTATAAGCGCTGCACCGTGTGGCAGGCTTACGTCCACGGGCAAATAGCTAATAATTCGCTATACTTTGCCTTAATTAAATACCTTGGTCTTCCATAGGAAAACTGAAACCTAATACCCGCGAAACCGATATCCAAACGAACCGGTTTCAGATACAAGACTCCAGCCAAAAGGCTACCCAACGAGAGTCAGACTTACTCCAGCCAAGTCTCGGTAAGTATTTATTTTGTCTTGTACCTCTTGTGGCATGTCCGCCACATATGTATGTATGTATGTTTGTATGTAAGCGTATTTAATGTAGGCCTAGTACAGCGGCCAGTTGATTGTTTGCATAACAGTGGCAAGTGGGCCAAAGAGCACAACTGCGTCTTCGCGCGCTTTAGTCTAGACGGTCGATTGTGTGTGTACGAATGAGAGATTGAGTGAAGGAGGGATTGTAAGAAGGAAGAGTGGCAGTTTAGGCTGTGATGAGAAGAGTTGCAGTAGAAGTGGATGAGAGTGGTAGTTGCTTTGATAATGCAATGATGGACATTATCGTGTTGTTTGCTGTGGATGTTGCATTTACGTTTGGATTTGATTTATAATATACGATTAAACCTTTCGTCGTGTCGTTGAGTTTAAAACAAGTGAAAGACTGTAGAACTTTAACTAGCGAATAGATTAAAGTCAAGTATAATCAGTAGGAATAAGTTTAGGCTACTGAAGAACATTTTGAAAGGCTACCGAAGAGACTGGTGTGGGTCAACGCGAATAAGAGGGGTTGACATTTGGTGTCGTTGCGGTGGGATACGAACTTACAAATTTTCGAACGCTGGTTTGAGGATACGAATTTGCGAAAGTTTGGACACGAATTTATGTGGATTGGTGAGACTTATCTACGGAATTATTCAAGGAACGGATTGATATTCACATGGTTGATATCATATTCATTTACGCACGGAAATATCTCATCTACACACGCTGGTATTCTCATCCGAGATACGGAAGGAACGATATCTGGGATCTGATCGACGGAACGGACGCTGCGATAATTATTCGACGAACTTCTCCCGTGCGAAGCAACTGGTGCATTTTACGACAATGAGAAACGACAACTCAACGGACGGAAAGGTAGGAAAAACTTGCTTGTCTATAAAAGAAGCAATAGCAACAGTGAAGTAAAGAAGTAACAATGGAGCAACTTACAGAGCAAAAACAAGCAGCGATCAAGAAGATGGCTTCGGAAAGAATAATAAAATTACTAATTGAAGCAGGTCTAGACGCAGAAGAAGTCGGACAGATGTCGAGGGAAAATTTGATGAGAGCTTTGGCTGAGCTTTGGGTGAAGAAAGAAGCAGACGAAGAAGGTGCTGTCGGAGGCGCTGAAGAGAAGCCAGCGGAGAAGCCACAGCCACCGATGTCTATTGAGGCGTTGCTGCAGTTCATGTTGATGAGTAGACAAGAGGAAAAAGAAAAAGAGGAGCAGCGTCGTCAAGAAGAGAAAGAACTTAGACAAGAGGAAAAAGAAAAAGAAGAACAACGCAGGCAAGAGGAAAAAGAAAAAGAAGAACAACGCAGGCAAGATGAAAAAGAAAAGGAGGAGCAGCGTCGTCAAGAGGAGAAAGAGCGTAAACAAGAGAAGAAAAGGCTGCGAGAGCAAGAGATAGACCTGCAGAGGCAGCAGTTCCAGCTTCAGTTAGAACAAATGAGATTAGACCGTGACGAATCAGAACGGAGACGGACGGAGTTAATGATAGAATATGAAAGAGCAAGAAAAAGTGATGAAGAAATACGGAGACAACAGATTGAAGAGAAAAAGGCTCGAGAGGAAGACAAGGAAAAGATGCGTGTACAAGAACTAGAGAGAGCTGAAGAAATTCGACAGGAAGATTTTCAAAGGGAGAAAGATAATCTGGAAAAAGTGGAACAAGAAAGGGAAGAACAGACGCAATTAGAACAAAAGAAAATGGCTATTAAGGAAGCTCAACTCCGTGAGATGGCTATTGAAAAGGAGGATCGTAGAAAGCAGTTAGAACTATTGCAGACGAAAATAGAACAAGAAGAACTGCGGAGGATCGAAGATCAGGATAGACTGAAGAAAAGAGACGAAGATGATCGCAAGAGCCGAGAAGTATCAGAACAGAATAGACTTAGAGAAAGTGAGACAATGGTGTCTAAAATTAAGAAGATTGGTGACGCAATGAAGCATGTATTGCCTAAGATGCCGTATGATATGATGGAAGTGCCATTATATTTTGAGACAGTGGAAAATGCATTCAATAGTTTTGCTGTGGAAGAACGATACTGGGTGAAATTGTTATTACCACTCATGACACCGAGGGCACGAACAGTATTGAATCGCTTATCGTTTGATGACCTGGATAAATACGACGTAGTCAAGGAACATTTGTTGAAGGAATTCAAACTAACGGCTCGAGAGTATAGATCTAGATTTGCAGAGGCCAAGAAAACGATGGAAGAAACATATACGATGTTCACGGCAAGATTGAAGAATTTGCTGAATTATTATGTCAGAAGTCGACGTGTGGACAAGAATTATGAGAAGTTGTTTGATCTGTTGGTAGCAGATAAGCTGAAAGAATGTTTACCGCCGGGTCCACTACAGTTTGTCTTAGCAAAAGAGGGTACAGAATGTTTAGAAGCCAGTAGCATTGCAGATCTCGCAGACATACATGTGAACAATCGAATTGGTGTAATGTTTCAAGAAAAGCCGAAATATGATGCCTGGGATAATAATCCAAAACAAACCAAGTGGAACAGCACTAACCAAGAAACTAAAAGCCAAGCCAAAGGTGAGGATGTCAAGAAAGATAATTTCTCTGGAAAGCCCTGGTGGCAAGATAAAAAACAGTCGACATGGGACAGACAAGCCTACAATCGAACTCCACCATTTGAACGCCCAAAAGAAAGCAATGCATCATACACGCCGTACCATAAGTGGGAGAGCAATGAGCAAAGAAGTTTTGTAAAGAAACGTTGCCACAATTGTCAGTCTGACAAGCACTTATTGAAACATTGTACAGTACCTCTAGGAGCGACAAATATGCAAAATAAATTTAGTCGAAGTGCAGAAAACCTTAGAGTAAACCGGATACAAGTGATAAATGCACCACCTCAGTTTGGAGAATATGACGACCGAGAAACAGAAGTGAAGACGGTGATGAAATGTACGCCTCACTTTGATTTGTTTAGCGACCGCGAAACAGAAGTAAAAGCAGTAATGAAGTGTACGCCACAGTTTCCGATACCGAGAGAAATAATAAAGTCTACTCCAATTGCAGAAACACAAAATAAAGAGGAATATCAACACATGAAGAAGATTGCATTGCAGCATGTGACGGTAGAGATACGGGGAAACGGCAGCTGCAGTGGTCATCCTGTGCAGGTCAAAGCGTTGATCGACTCGGGTACAGAGATACCAGTCATCAATGAGGAGTTATTGAAAGGAGCAATAGTCGAAGAAATCGGCAGAGTACATTTGCAGTGTGTGGCTGGAGAGCCTATTCCAGCTAAATTAGTGAAGATTGAGGTGAGAATGAATTGTCAGACGGAAGAAGAAGATATGAAGGACAAAAAAATAACTATGGCGCCATATTTAACGTTGGTGTGTGCCAGCATTCCAGCAGAACTGTGTAAAGAAAACAAAGAAAAGTTCTTACTACATCCGGAGATCATTGGAGAACTGAAAGAGATTTCACCTGTCAGTGTATTACAAGGAGAATTACAAGCGCACGTGACTACAAGAGCACAGAGTCGGAGAACGGAAGTCAAAGACGAAGCCGAGGAACAGCGGAATGAAAGTTTGCTAGACGATGACACTGAAAGCAAAGATGAACTCAGTATTCAAAAAGAAGAAGGAACAACATCCGAGAACAATGAAAATGAAGAAGAGATGGCTGCATGTGAACGATATGATAGCGAAGAGTCTGGGAGTGATGTGGAAATGGAGACAAGTATGAGAGAATTGTTTGCGGAAGAGTCTGGGAGTTATGTGAAAATGGATACAAGTATGAGAGAATTGGTTGCGGAGAATACGAATGATGAAAGACAATTGCAAGATACTGTAACGGACTAGGGCTGAGCGAAAGTTCACCAGGATGCGAGTTTCAGCTCCAGTCGTTCGGGTATCGTGGAATTGTCCGCTGGATAAGGCCTTGGCGGTGAACCAAGGGCTAGCCGACTAGGCTTGAGCGTACTGGTTCGGAACAACAGGGGTCTCTGCAGAACCGGCCGTGGACCGGCGTCGAAGGCAGGACGGACCGTCAGTTCCGTCCCTGCGGCACCAACCGCAGACCGTCGTCGGAGCAGCTCCAACCGCCGACCGTCGTTGAAGGCAGGACCGACCGTCAGTTCTGTCCCTGCAGCACCAGCCGTGGGTCGTAGTCGAAGGCAGGACAGACCGTCAGTTCTGTCCCTGCAGCACCAGCCGTGAATCGTAGTCGAAGGCAGGACAGACCGTCAGTTCTGTCCCTGCAGCACCAGCCGTGAATCGTAGTCGAAGGCAGGACAGACCGTCAGTTCTGTCCCTGCAGCACCAGCCGTGAATCGTAGTCGAAGGCAGGACAGACCGTCAGTTCTGTCCCTGCGGCACCAGGCGTGAATCGTAGTCGAAGGCAGGACAGACCGTCAGTTCTGTCCCTGCAGCACCAGCCGTGAATCGTAGTCGAAGGCAGGACAGACCGTCAGTTCTGTCCCTGCAGCACCAGCCGTGAATCGTAGTCGAAGGCAGGACAGACCGTCAGTTCTGTCCCTGCAGCACCAGCCGTGGACCGTCGCCGAAGGCAGGACAGACCGTCAGCTCTCGGCTTACTCGTTTTCCTCTATCTCGGTCTCCCTGCGCGTCGACCGTCGTCGTAGCAGCTCCGTCCGTCAGCTAGGTTGCGGTAGTCGGAGGCCGCACCTCAGTCCCGTGAAGGAATACCCGAAGAGGCCGAGTTCAAAGCTCGAGGCTCAGGTTCAGGCTTTACTCCCTTCACAATAGTATCACTCAACAAACGTTTTACCGTCCGTCAAGCCAGATCATTTAGCCTGACTACTACGCGGTTTAGGCGTTCTTCACCAGGCCATTCGTCTGCCCCGCAACAGCGACACGAGCTTTCTTGTATACGCTACCGCGTAGGCTAAGGTCGTCAGGCCACGCCTCCTGGGGTCGGGGTCGTTAAGCCACGCCTCCGAGGTCGGGGTCGTTAGGCCACGCCTCCTGGGGTCGCTAGGCTAAGGTCGTTAGGCCACGCCTGCTGGGGTCGGGGTCGTAGGCTAAGGTCGTTAGGCCACGCCTCCGAGGTCGGGGTCGTTAGGCCACGCCTCCCGGGGTCGGGGTCGTTAGGCCACGCCTCCTGGGATCGGGGTCGTTAGGCCACGCCTCCTGGGGTCGGGTCGTTAGGCCACGCCTCCTGGAGTCGGGGTCGTTAGGCCACGCCTCCGAGGTCGGGGTCGTAGGCTAAAAATAGCCTCCCCAAACTTCAACACCCCCCCCTGACCAAATTTTCGAGGTCCCCTCGAAGTAAGCAGGGGCCCCGCCCGAAGGGGGAAAGAAGAAATAACGGACAGTGGGCTGGAGGGCTAACATATGCCTACGGTATAATTCAATGCAACCTAAATTTATCGCTGCTACGGTCTGGCAGAATCACAGCGCTAAAGAGCCTATACAACATTTAACTAGCGCCTGGGGACATTAGCTAGTAAAAATCAGACGTGTACGCGCATATCATTAAGCATAGTAAGCGCGGTAATCGGGCAAGCAATACAGTATTACATGTATGTAGCGCATGTGGCGCCATGTACACAACGATAACAGTCAACTACTTAATTAAACGGACATCCGCCGCAGCTCGGATGTGACCAAGCAAAACGTTACAGAACCAGTGCGGCATTAAAACGAAACTGTGTACAAAAATTGCATTCACAATAATGAATCGAATAAGCGACATAAAACGGAGGCTGCGTGATTAAAACTGGCAACCAGCCCTCGCTACAATGCAGCGTAGAATGACAGTATACAAAGTTATCACAATAAAAAGTAAAAGCCAGCATCCTGCTTTCCGAATAAGCGCAATTAAGCGCAGCGGCCCAAAGTTCGCCACTGTGGGTGCGGAGTGCCTGTCTGGGCACAACCCCCGGTTTATTTTTCTCTTGGGTGCGGAGTGCCTGTTTGGGCACAACCCCCTGTTGTTGTTTTTTTTTTTTTTTTTTTTTTTTTTTACAGCAGTACATAATCAATTGAAACGAACAACAGCGAAATGCGGCTAGCGGGATCCAGTTACCAACAGCAATATTAGTTGCAAAATCTTCCGTTAGCAAGCAAATAAAATAACCTACAAGTCACTTACGAATTCCAACCGCAGTTATAAAGTGCTAAATTAAACTGCAACCCTAAACCATCAGAATTATAACACAAACTGGTTGTCAAAGCAAACCAGACGATTAATTAAACGATTACATGGCTGTCCCTTGTTTATAATTAAAAAATGCTTCTTTCCCCAATAAAGGTTTGCTTCCTTTTCACAAAAATAATGTTTTTCACAATAAAAATGACTCTCACCAAAAAAACCGAATATCGTTTTCTCAAGGAAAAAAATGTGTCTTTATGAAAAAAATGTTTGCTCCTCACAAAGAAAATGCATCGCAATTTTCTTCGTCACTTGAAATGAAAAATCCCTCTTTTTGGCAATAAAAAGGAACTGCTTTTAACCAATTCTATCCCTTTCTACTTAGGCACGGAATGTCCGCAGCGACCGAGGTCGCTGTCGTCGTGCACTAAGGAAAAACTACACACCCAGGACTCCTTTTTCGCAGATCAGCGTGCGGAACTTTACCGCCATCGCTCGCGGAACCGGGCGCCGTCTACTGGAACCGGGCTGGTCGGCGAGTGGAGCGCCGAGGTCGACCGGGACCGGCCCTCGCTTCGTCGGAGTTTTCGTCATGCGAATTTTCTTCCGTTGCAGGCGTTCTGTTCCTTGGTTGATTGACGACCGGTATGGCTGCGCTTCCATCCTCTGCAAGCGTTCCTTTCCAACGGTGCCCTGGCCGACGGCTCGAAGGTGCTGTGGCCCCGTTCGCTGCTTCTGCGGGGTGGTAAATTGGTCATCCCTGCTCCCGTCTCGTTCCATTGTCCTTTCGTCCGCCCAAAGCAGTGGCGGAGTTTATCGACGTGCGACACGAAGGGCTTGGCCTTTGGCGACTTTTGTAGGAGGTAGTTGACTGGGCCGCACGCCCGCAGGATCCTGAATGGCCCCGTGAAGTTACGCTGAAACTTCGGGCTGCGTCCAACGAATTTCCGTGGGCTGAAGTAATAGACCCAGTCACCCTCCTCGAACTTCGCAGGGCGCACTCGCAAGTCGTAGCCATGCTTGCGTCTCTCAGCGTCCTTCCCGAGACTTCGTCTGGCCGCGTCGTACGCCTTCGTGAACCTCTCAGACATTTCAGCCACGTAGGTGGAGTACGTGGTTCCGTTCTCCTCGATGGGTTCCGGCGGCCCGTACACAAGATCCAGTGGTGCCCGGTTCTCCCTGCCGAAAATGAGATAGTTCGGTGAGAACCCGGTTACGTCGTGAATCGAGGCCCGGTAAGCTGCGGCCACGTACGGAAGATGTTCGTCCCAGTCCCGTTGATTCTCGCTCACCACCTTTCCCAACATCGAATTGAGCGTGCGGTGGTATCTTTCGATCATGCCGTTGGTCTGAGGCCGATAGCTGGACGTCCGAACTTTGTCTATCTCCAGGAGCCGACACATTTCGTGGAACACCTTCCCCTCGAAGTTTCTTCCTTGATCCGTCAAAAGCTGAAGTGGCGCTCCGAAGTGGACGACGATCGTTTCCACCAGGGCCTTCGCCACCGTGGCTGCCTCCTGGTTGGGCATCGGAACAGCTTCCGCAAATTTCGAGAAGTTGTCCATCATGGTCAGAATGTAGATGTTGCCTCGTCTGCTCCTCGGATGTGGACCGGTCACATCCACACTGACTCTCTCCCACGGCTCTCCACACGTCATGGGCTGCAGAGGGCCTTGTCTTTGCGGTGCGCCCCGTCGGTACCGACAGCACCCGTCGCAGTGTTGGCAAAACCGCTTCACATCTCGGGACCACCCTACCCAATAGGCTCTCCTGCGAACCTGCCATCGGGTTCGTCTGACGCCCAGGTGTCCACCGGTTATGCCGGTATGCGCCAGCTTCAAGTAGTCCTTCTGGAGGTCCTTTGGCACGAGTACCTGTTCCGACTCGTCGGGCGTCCGTCGGTAGATAGTGTCGTCCCTCAGGTACAACCTATCCCGCTGGTGCCAATAAACTTTCACAGCTTCGCCCTCCTGGAGGATTTCTTGCAAGGTCGGCATGCCTTCGCTCAGCCAAATTCGGACTAGGCTCAGAACAGGATCCTCCTTTTGTGATTTCACGATGTCGGTCGTGCTGTCACTCTCCGTCACCAACTCGGTTACCTCTCGCACGAAGTGATCCGTAGCTTCCGCTTCCTCCCAATGACACTGTCGGCACGGCCTTCTGGACAAGGCGTCGGCGTTGCCGTGCTTGCGTCCAGGTCGATGCAGTATTTCGAAGTCAAACTCGGCTAACTTCTCCAACCATCGTGCTTGTTGCCCAATCGGTTCCGGAGTGTGCTGCAACCATCGTAGCGCAGCGTGGTCCGTTCTGAGGGTGAATCGCCTACCCAGCAGGTACTGCCGGAAGACCTGGGTGAAGTGCACCACTGCCAACAGTTCTTTTCTTGTGATGCAATAATTGCTTTCGGCGTTGGAAAACAACCGACTACCGTAGGCAATCACTCGTTCCTCGCCGTCGATATTCTGGGAAAGTACCCCGCCAATTCCGACATCAGAGGCATCACAGTCCAGGGTGTAGGCAGCATCGTCCATCGGTAGGCTGAGCACAGGCGCGGTAGTCAACGCATCCTTTAGGTGGTGGAACGCCTCCTGGCAATCATCTCCCCACAGAAACGGCTGTTCCTTTCTCGTCAGAGCGAACAGTGGTGAGGCGACCATGGAGAAACCCCGAATGAACTTGCGATAGTAGGAGCAAAGTCCTACGAAAGCCCGCACCTCCTTTAAACATTTGGGCGTGAGCCACTCGGTTACCGCCAGTACCTTGGATGGATCAACAGAAATCCCCTCCGCCGTCACCACGTGTCCAAGGAAGGATACGGTGCGTCTGAACAGGTGACATTTGCTAGGCTTCAGTTTCAGATTGGCCTCCTTGAGCCTCGCGAAAACCTGGCCCAGTCTGTCCAAATGTTGGTCTGAGGTACTGCTGAAAATGATCACGTCGTCCAAGTACACCAAACACACTTCAAAGTTCAACCCCGAGAGGACGATGTCCATCAGCCGCTGGAAGGTGGCCGGTGCGTTACATAAGCCAAAAGGCATGACCCGCCAACGGAAAGTTCCTCGCCGAGTGACAAAAGCAGTCTTATCCGAGTCACCTGGGTTCATCATGACCTGATGATACCCGCTGCGCAAGTCCAGCGTACTGAACCAACCGGCGCCCGACAAAGAGTCAAGACAGGCGTCGATTCTAGGAAGAGGGTAGGAATCTTTCCGAGTCAGATTGTTCAGTTTGCGGTAATCAATACAAAACCTCAGAGAACCGTCTTTCTTCTTGGCGAGGACCACATTTGCTGCCCACTCGCTGGCAGCAGGTTCAACTACCCCAGTAGCCAACATTTGGTCCAGTTGCGCATCAATAGCAGCCTGATACGGAAGCGGTTGTCTACGCAGAGATTGTCTCACGGGACGAGAGTCCCCCGTGTCGATTCTATGCTGAGAGATCGTCGTCCGTCCCAAGTCGTGGTCGGTGGTCGAGAAGATGCTTTCATATTCGACCAGTAACTCCTTCAGCCGTTCCTTCACATCCGCCGGGACATCCTCGGAGATATCGTCCATTAACGTCCCAACCAAAGAGTCAGCAGTGTCTGTCGGCCTCTCATTGTCATTCTTTACTTCGACCTCTACGGGGTGCAAGTCGCCTAACATTTGGTCGGTCGCTAACAGGGCAGGTTGTTCATTTAGATTCACCACACGAATGCAAGCAACATCAGCATCATCACCAAACACAACTCGGGCTACATGCACACCGGGCTGGATCTCCTTAGATTCAGTCATCCACGCCGATGCCGAAGTCGTCAAATTACGATACTGAGTTTTACAAGGTATATCACACTGCGAACGAGGAAGAACAGTCGTCTCCTCGGCAACCATAACCCTGCGACACCAAAGCGATCCATTGCCCTTGACCAAAGGAATGCGGCGTCGACCAATAAACAATGCACCCTGCCCAAAACCCAAGCGACAACGATGCTGCCTTAGCCAATCCATGCCAAGCATTGGTTCGCCAATCTGGTCAGAGACAAGAAAACTAGTGCCAATGGAGAAGCCTCTAGAAATCACAATTGGGGTATCAAGCTGACCCAAAACTCTAATCTGCGTCCCATTAGCAGCCAAAAGAATGCGAGCGCTGGGCTGGAGCGTCAAACCATCAACATCAGCAGAGGGAACGAGGCTTACCTCCGACCCAGTGTCCACTAGGCAATTTCTTTGTTGTCCGTTGATCGTTCCCCGGATGTAGATCGCGTTGTTCGTCACACCCGAAGCTCTGACTCTCGTGGTATGGTTCGTGACGGTTGTTCCGTTCTGTTCCGACATCGATGGGTCCGATGTGCGTGTGTCGTCACGGCGGTTGGAGAACTGCTGGCGCTGGCGACACCGGCGAGCCACGTGGCCCACCTGTCCGCAGTTGAAGCAGGTTATCCCGCGTCCGGGACCAGCTGAAGGATTTCCTCGAGGCGGAGACGGAGGAGTAGGAACGGTAGATGGAACCGTCCGTGGAGCAGTCGGTTCCGCGCCGAGGCTCGTCCGCTGCGAGCTTCGGAGTTCGTCCAGCTGTCTGCAGATCCTTCCTTCCATGTCCTGTTGCCACTTACGTTGCGAAGCGAAGAAACTGTCCAGTTGTGACTGGAGTTGACCACCAGCGTCGCCCTCTTGCGTTCCTCTCACCCGGTTGGCTGGCCGTTGGCGGTCCTCCAAGTCCGACGTCTGTCGATACGCGGACAGGCGTAGAGCTGTTCGATACGCCTCGTCGATGGTTTTCGGTTCCCGTTCTCTCACCTTGAGAGACAGCTCCCGGTCGCGAATTGCTTCGAGGAAGGCATCTTTCGCGAGAATTTCTGTCGTTCCATTGGACGGGACCGGATAGGCAAGAACGACGAGTCTCCGGATGTCGTGCAGCAAGTCGCCGAGAGTTTCGTCAGCTCGCTGCCGGCGGTAGTAGAGTTGCGCTCGGAAGGTCTCTGCCTGACCCTCCGATCCATACCGTTGGCGTAGTCTCTCGACGAGCTGTTCATACGTGACTTCGGTGCTGGCTCCGAAGTCCCAGAGTAGCTGCGTTGCCGCCCGTTCCAAGGAACAGCGGAGGAAGTCGACTTTATCGGCTGCAGTCCATCGGTTGTGTCTTGCGCACACGTCGAATTGTGCCAGGAATGATTCGAGGGATCCAGTTCCGTCGAATTTTCCGGGCTTCATGGGATTCTTCTTCTCGCTGGCCAGGCGACTAACCTTTTCCATGACTTCCGATTCCAGTTTGCCGACGTCCATTTCCGGAAGCAGGAAGTTCTTGCGCTCTTTCTTCGGTAGGTCGTCGAAGTCTATTTTCTCCCGAAATCGGCTGGACTCGACCTCGTAGTCGACCAGGAGGTCCTTTCTTCGTCCGGCGGCGGGTGAAGAGGTCGTTGGGAAGCCAGCAGCATTTCCGTCCATGTCGTCGAACACGGAATTCCACATTGTTGCAGTTTCACGAGTTGTCGTTCTTTTCAAACACCCCACTCGATGGTACCAGTTTGTAACGGACTAGGGCTGAGCGAAAGTTCACCAGGATGCGAGTTTCAGCTCCAGTCGTTCGGGTATCGTGGAATTGTCCGCTGGATAAGGCCTTGGCGGTGAACCAAGGGCTAGCCGACTAGGCTTGAGCGTACTGGTTCGGAACAACAGGGGTCTCTGCAGAACCGGCCGTGGACCGGCGTCGAAGGCAGGACGGACCGTCAGTTCCGTCCCTGCGGCACCAACCGCAGACCGTCGTCGGAGCAGCTCCAACCGCCGACCGTCGTTGAAGGCAGGACCGACCGTCAGTTCTGTCCCTGCAGCACCAGCCGTGGGTCGTAGTCGAAGGCAGGACAGACCGTCAGTTCTGTCCCTGCAGCACCAGCCGTGAATCGTAGTCGAAGGCAGGACAGACCGTCAGTTCTGTCCCTGCAGCACCAGCCGTGAATCGTAGTCGAAGGCAGGACAGACCGTCAGTTCTGTCCCTGCAGCACCAGCCGTGAATCGTAGTCGAAGGCAGGACAGACCGTCAGTTCTGTCCCTGCGGCACCAGGCGTGAATCGTAGTCGAAGGCAGGACAGACCGTCAGTTCTGTCCCTGCAGCACCAGCCGTGAATCGTAGTCGAAGGCAGGACAGACCGTCAGTTCTGTCCCTGCAGCACCAGCCGTGAATCGTAGTCGAAGGCAGGACAGACCGTCAGTTCTGTCCCTGCAGCACCAGCCGTGGACCGTCGCCGAAGGCAGGACAGACCGTCAGCTCTCGGCTTACTCGTTTTCCTCTATCTCGGTCTCCCTGCGCGTCGACCGTCGTCGTAGCAGCTCCGTCCGTCAGCTAGGTTGCGGTAGTCGGAGGCCGCACCTCAGTCCCGTGAAGGAATACCCGAAGAGGCCGAGTTCAAAGCTCGAGGCTCAGGTTCAGGCTTTACTCCCTTCACAATAGTATCACTCAACAAACGTTTTACCGTCCGTCAAGCCAGATCATTTAGCCTGACTACTACGCGGTTTAGGCGTTCTTCACCAGGCCATTCGTCTGCCCCGCAACAGCGACACGAGCTTTCTTATATACGCTACCGCGTAGGCTAAGGTCGTCAGGCCACGCCTCCTGGGGTCGGGGTCGTTAAGCCACGCCTCCGAGGTCGGGGTCGTTAGGCCACGCCTCCTGGGGTCGCTAGGCTAAGGTCGTTAGGCCACGCCTGCTGGGGTCGGGGTCGTAGGCTAAGGTCGTTAGGCCACGCCTCCGAGGTCGGGGTCGTTAGGCCACGCCTCCCGGGGTCGGGGTCGTTAGGCCACGCCTCCTGGGATCGGGGTCGTTAGGCCACGCCTCCTGGGGTCGGGTCGTTAGGCCACGCCTCCTGGAGTCGGGGTCGTTAGGCCACGCCTCCGAGGTCGGGGTCGTAGGCTAAAAATAGCCTCCCCAAACTTCAACAATACAAAGAAGTTCGAAGAGCAACAGAGAAATGATGGGTCATTGGAGTCGTGGTGGAAGATAGCGAAAGACAAGGGATCAGAGTTTAATGTGGTCAATGGACTGATGTATAAGAAACATCAAATGTTGGATCGAATACTGATAAGTCCACATGATAACGTACTCATCGTGGAAGAGGACGACGATTTCGGATTAGTGGTAGAAATCTCGCTGAAAGAAGATTATTCAGAGACAAGGCAGAAATTACTTCAATTGAATTGTTTACGGATTGGACATCTAACGAGTGAACAACAGAAACAGTTACTGGATTTAATGAATCGTTATACAGACAGATTTTTAGACGAACCAGGACTACGTACACTGGTAGAACATGTAATAGTGTTGAAACCTGACTTCCGAGAGAAGGAGTTCATGGCATATCGGATAGTATTAATATACCGTGCAGAAGTGGAAAATCAAATACAAGAGATGCTGAAAGAAAACTTTTATAAACGTTATAACATTGATAATTGTTCCAATCATTAGAATAAACATTCATTTGAGACATTTAGAATTGCTAAACCATTAACTGATCTAACTATCAAGAAAGGACCTGAGAAAATTGCTTGGACAGATATACAGCAGAAATCTTTTGATTCTCTTAAAGAGACTGTTTTAGCAAATGTGATGTTATATATGTTTGAGGTTGGTCAACCATTTAATTTGTATTGTGATAGCAGTGACTTTACTGTGGGAGCTGTTTTGTCACAGGTGGACAGTGAAGGGACAGAACGTCCCGTTTCATTTATCAGTCAGAAACTGACAGATACCCAGAGGAGATGGGCGACGATTGAGAAGGAAGCCTATGCAATCATATGGGCTTTAAGCAAATTGAAAGAACCAATAATAATTTCTAAGATCAATGTTTTCACTGACCATAATTCTTTAGTTTATTTGACTGAATCGATGTCGAAATCTGCTAAGTTAGTCAGATGGTCGTTATCATTGCAAAATTTTGACATTCTATTGAACTATAAGAAAGGAAAGCTGAATGTAGTAGCGGACTGTTTATCTAGATTATAGTGTAAGATATTTTATGATGCATTAGGGTAAGAAGTGATTGTATTGTATTCATTAATGTACGTTCGCTAATTTTTAAAGATAATTAGCTCTCTTTAAAAGAAAGGAAAGAGGTAATGTAAGCGTATTTAATGTAGGCCTAGTACAGCGGCCAGTTGATTGTTTGCATAACAGTGGCAAGTGGGCCAAAGAGCACAGCTGCGTCTTCGCGCGCTTTAGTCTAGACGGTCGATTGTGTGTGTACGAATGAGAGATTGAGTGAAGGAGGGATTGTAAGAAGGAAGAGTGGCAGTTTAGGCTGTGATGAGAAGAGTTGCAGTAGAAGTGGATGAGAGTGGTAGTTGCTGTGATAATGCAATGATGGACATTATCGTGTTGTTTGCTGTGGATGTTACATTTACGTTTGGATTTGATTTATAATATACGATTAAACCTTTCGTCGTGTCGTTGAGTTTAAAACAAGTGAAAGACTGTAGAACTTTAACTAGCGAATAGATTAAAGTCAAGTATAATCAGTAGGAATAAGTTTAGGCTACTGAAGAACATTTTGAAAGGCTACCGAAGAGACTGGTGTGGGTCAACGCGAATAAGAGGAGTTGACAATGTATGTATGTATGTATGCATGCATTCATCTTCAATATCTGTTTCAGCTAATGTAAGTTCATTAGCTACTGACAATCTTTTACGCAGAAATATCGATTTGCGTTGGAATAAAAAATTTCACACATTTTAAATTTATTTCTTAATACATCCTGTTATTAAACGACAAAGTAATTAGCACGGAAAAATAGTCCAACATTCCCTCTATAGAATGACATAATTTATTTCTCCTCCAAAAAATATACGGATAAGATATATTCGATAATCTAAGGGGCGGTATCCATACCCCCGGTATCTCGACTATAATCTGGTATAACTTTTGAAAGGTATGGGGTATCATCACAAAGTTTGCCTCAAAATGTGTGCAAATAAACCCTTTATAGAAGACTAAAATGTCAAAAAATTCCAAACGAAACAAGTATTATTTGGGGAAAAACCTAGTGGGTGGATACCACCACTTTTTGGTAGCCGATGGTTAAATGGAAGCTCCATGACGAGGACATTTAATAACCTACTCATACTAACTTACAGAGTAAGCTTAATTGTATTATACTAATGGGCGTAATTGTAGCATCGTCATAGTACCGCTGCTATGTCTGGCCACTTATGTATACTACCCGTGGATCCAATTAATAAATAGGTATACACCTAACTATTAATTAGAAAAAAATTATGGATAGTCTATTTGAGCCTAATCTCTCCGCTGCGCTTTAACATAAGTGTCCCGACATGCCGTAATGCTAGGCCTGTAACTGTGGCGTTTTACCAGGAATTGAGTCAACATGCGCGACGGGCAACCGCCCTCGTGCGCCGTCCCGCTGCGACCCATCGCCCTCAGGTTCGATGGCATCACTTAGCGGTGCCTGCTCAGCGCCCGGGAGATACTCAGTCTTACCAGGACGCCGAGAGTCTCCCGGGTCACTGTGCGCTGCGTGAGCCCCGTCAGCGACTTCACTCTTGGGGGAAAACGACCCCGAAACCGACGCCGGCGACTGGCTGGCTCGCCCGGCTTCATCAGACCCGCTCTCTGCCTCATCCGCGGTCGCCGAGTAGGCGACGTCCTGAGCAAGAGGATGGCCGACTCTCAACACAGGGTTCTTTGTCCCGCAGGCAGAGCGGCCTCGCCGAGCGCCACCCTTCGCGACGGCGGCCTCCGTCTTCTGGCCCAACTTGTCGTTGCCCTTCTTTATCACGCTGCACCGGGCAGCCACCGAACCAACACCACCACTGGGGAATACTGCAGATTCTCTTATCCCCGCAGACCATATCGCTTGGAACCAGGGCCAGGCCATCGGGCTTAACCCGATGCCTCGAACAGATGTCCTTCCCATCGTACCGACTATAACTTGCCAAGGGACGATCACAACCCAGACACACCGGCGGTCGGAGTCGATCCGCCGGCCCGATAGAAACTGAGACCAACAGCGGCCGACTCCCCGTCAGCGCGCGCGCCGACGTTATCCCGGCAGAAACCAACGAAGGCGCCCGTGCGGATGCAGCGGCGATCGCCTTGGGTGCTCGCCTCACCCGTCTCCCGGCGCAGACAGTTGCAACCGACCCCAAGACCGACGGCGCTTGACTCCCCGTCAACCGCGCCCCGAAAATACCCCGTCAGAAACAGACGAAGGCGGCCGTGCAGATGCAGCGGCGATCGCCCCGGGTGCTTGTCTCACCCGTCGCCCGGCGCCACCACTCGCCACCGACACCGGAACCAACAGCCGCGAGCGGGCCGCCGACCTGGCAGAAGACCGCAGGAACCAACACCCGTGCCACCGGTGAACCACTGGGGACGACCGGGGCGAACTCCCGACTCCAACTAGCCCTTGCTTCACGGCGCTCACTGACTCCGTCAACCCAGACGCGCGCTGCCCCGTTAACTGCACCGCGCCGCCGCTTGACCGGTGCGCGGCTCGAAACCCTTCACCGACACCGCAGAAGAGCGTTCCGATGCTGTTCTGTACGGAGACACTTTATTGTACTCACGTAAGAGCGTTCTGGTGCGTTGCTGTTCTGTTTACCTAGATTTTCGGTAAAATAAATAGGCCGGGAGGCCTTGGGGAACAGGTAACGGAAAACCCGCGTCTACAAAGAGACTGATTTATTATAAGTCTTCTACCGGCGCCTTAAAATAAATGGCTCATCTAGTTCTAAAGTGGTTCATCTACAATTTTGTAGTTTTGAGATAATCGACTTTGAAGTTTTGGCCTACTCTAGTAGGCTTAGTCTAAATCGGAATGAAAACGTTTTAGAATGAAAGATTGATATTATAAACTATTATGATGCATATAATCGGCATGGATAATACCGGAAGAAAATAATTATTAGTGAACTTTGGAGAAAATAGTATTTTTATAGCGTGGGCCAGTAATGAATTGACAAGAATATTCGTAATTTTTACGTCATCGTGAATCAACGTCACTTGATCCGTTCATGAACTGATGCTTTACAATCTAAAATACTGTACACGTGAATCAAAGCGAGATGATCCACTTAGGCTAATCTCTGAATAAATGTTTCGAAACACATACAAACTCACTCAGTTTTCAATTATGGTATTTTTTAAATATTACTATTGGAAAGCATAAACGCACTGATATAATTCTAGGTTTATGTAACCAAACTTTTAGCGTTAACTAATATTTTTGCATGCACACGTGGGTTTGACTGTCTCCTCTACAGTTTGTAGGCTACTCGACGCTGCGGCTAGATAGCTCTGCCACACAAATAGAGCTCTGCCACACAAGTAGCCTACAGCTCTTCCGCACAAGTACAGCTCTGCCACACAATACAGATCTGTCACACAAGTACAGCTCTGCCACACAGTGCAACTCTGCCACACAAGTACAGCTCTGCTACACAAGTACAGCTCTTCCACACAAGTACAGCTCTGCCACACAAGTACAGCTCTTCCATACAAGTACAGCTCTGCCACACAAGTACAGCTCTGCCATACAAGTACAGCTCTGCCACACAAGTACAGCTCTACCACACAAGTACAGCTCTGCCATACAAGTACAGGCTAGTGCCCAAGATCATTGCACTCGCTAAACATGCCCAGCTGCAGGGTTCATCGGAGGTTATTTATATGCAAATTAGCTATACAGTGTTTATCTTCCAGATCTTCCAACTCAGCTGTGTATTTACCTCAGCCTATTTCGTACAACTGATCTTTCCACACACCTGTATTTTTAGGCCTACCACAGCCTAGGTCATAGGATTGTTCCACTGTTTATATAATAGGCCTACAATGTCATGTAAATAATTATTACACCGTCCTTCACAAATGGCTGTTTATATTTGGGTATCTCAATTGGTCAGTTTATAATACATATATAATAGTTCAGTGCATGGTAGCATAGGGTGTCTTGCATCAATATGCATCTCAATAGGAAAAAGTTGTTTGTTTTGTATAATTGTATTCAACAATGTCCAAGCCTTTCAACTACAGCTTTGCACCCCTACTCCACCAATCAACCCAGTGGTCATTGCAGTGAAGGTGGACATAGGCCTACATGTATGCTTATAACAGAATCCTGGAGTTTGTCTTTGTTGGAACCATGCAAAAGTAGGCCTACGACCTAACAATTCAATAATTATTTACATGTAGGCCTATTACATGTATATAAACAAAGAAACACTTGTACACCTAGGCTTAGAATTAACCTGGGGAACAGTCGACCTAGATTCTATGTTATTCATACAAATTATGCACCTAAACATCTATAAGAATAATAATATGTTAAGGTTAATAATAATATGTTTGGCCCTAAGTCATATTTGCATGTTAGACATTTAGACAAATGCATCCAAAACAGCTACAGGATAATAATAGCCTAGCTATAACTTTGTATCTGCATGGTGACAGTAACAATTCTTTACACTTACGCGTTTATTAAGTTGACACAGCGAACGAAAAACAGGATAATTAGGCCTAAGCTATTTAATTTATATGGTGGGACGTGGCGGTATATTGGTAAGTTAATATTATTAGCAACTTGGCAAGATTCCTATCAAAGTTTGCGAAACATGAGAATACTACAACGCACGCAAGATTAATTTTCTAAAGAATATTTTTGTTCAGCGCTAATTCAATGCAAAGACCGCGGCTGAAACGACCAAAACCTTTGGTGGAAGAGTGAATCAGGTGTGAATGATCCACTATGCCTTGTCATAAAGTGTCAATGAGTTAATAAATTTAAGCGCAAAAGTGAATCAAGCCAACTTGAACCACTCTTGCACCAACTTGCAATCAAAGCGGCGAATATCAAGAATGAATTAAACAAACATGATTCACTAATGAAATTTCGTATGCGTTGATCATTGTCAGTTCTATAACCAATATGTCGCAAATGCGCCATGATAGAGTCCTTTAGCGGCTTAGCTGAATTCACCATTGGAAAGAGCGCATTCGATTTAGTGGAAAAGTGGCTTAAAGTGAAAATCGCAAAAAATGGACTTGAACCACTTTAGAACCAGATGAGCCCTTTCGCCCTTACTCTCAACAGTTACTGACCTCAGTGGTAAGCCCTTGCAAAACACTTGGTCTTATCTAGCGTTTATAACTTATGCTACTTGCAAAGCCCTCAGCTTGCCTGGACACTTGGTCCACACTCTACCCTACGGGAGAGAGCAACGAATTCAAACGTGTGACGAAATACCCGAAGAACCTGAAGACCCGATAAACAAAAAGTAACCCCGTCGCCGACAGTCCAATGTCGGTTGACAGACTCGATTCTCCGCACAGAAAAACCCGCAACCCAAAATACTGGTAACGAACTCACATCGATCGGCCACACGGCAGGATCGAGAAATCTCCTGACGTGTTCTGGACAGAGGGGATCCCAACCCGACTCTGCAGAAGGCACGCCACAGGTAACCGTAACTTTGACTGTAACCCACAGTCACAAGAACCTTCACAGAATACTGTGATCACCCGCTAGGCAAATCACGAATACCGTATTCTTCCCCCGAACCGTTGCACGCCTTTAATGGATTTAGCCCCGCGGGATCGATGCCAAGGTCCCCCCTGACAGTCACCACGTGCTCTCACCACCAACGCTGTGCTCCAGCTATGAACCGGGATTGCCCAAATTGTCTTCGAAATGGCCAAGCCAACACTGTAGGAGACAGACGAACACAACCGAAATCACTAAGAAGAGTCGCAGCCGAAAGCGCTTTAACCAATCATCGTACGTATGGAGTAGCCGGTACTACTCCACGTTATAAGCACTGCACCGTGCGGCAGGCTTTAATCCTCCGGGAAATAGCTAATAATTCGCTATACTTTGGCTTAATAAAATACCTTGGTCTTCCATAGGAAGAACCCGAAACCTAATACCCGCGAAACCGATATCCAAACCAACCGGTTTCAGATACAAGACTCCAGTCAAAAGGCTACTTAACGAGAGTCAGACTTACTCCAGCCAAATCTCGGTAAGTATTTATTTTGTCTTGTACCTCTTGTGGCATGTCCGCCACACTACTATGCTATTATATTACGCCCATTAGTACAAAAATATGTAAGCTTACTTCATAAGATTCTCATTATTATTTCAATGTCCAATTCCACTAATGGATACAACGTCATTTATTTAAGCAAGAACGCACTTAAAGTCCGGAAATATGGGGGGGGCGATTTTTAGTAGGGGGAGACTTTGTATCGTAGAGGGGGAGATTCTATTTCGATGGGGGAGACTTTGTTCCGATACAGAGTCTCCCCCCGGAGACTCTGTATCAGCAAGGGGGAGACTCTGTTTCGGGGGGAGACTTTATTTCGTGACACCGGCCCATGTTACACAATCATCTCACTCACTGCAGTGTTTCTTTGATCGAATTTATGCTGTCTACATTCCTTGCAGAGCTTTAAATACAAAAACCAGAACCACGAAAACAATTATAAACTAGAGCTGTTGTTCAAAATTAATCGCGTTAATCGCACGATTCAAATTTTTAATCGAAAATTAACGCGATATTAACGCAATATTAATCGACATTTTTCACATTGCCTGACATAGCTGTTTACTTGCTAATTTATTACAAAGCAGTTCGATTAATCATAAGCCTAAAAGTAATAAATGAATTCTTGATTAGGGCCTAATAATGATTGTTATTCCTCTTAATTTCAGTACATTGCAGTGTAACAGAAATAATCGATTAAACAGTAAACAATTCAAATCAGCCAGTGCTGCCAAAGGTTTTCTATTTTCCTTTCAGTTTGAGCTAGGCCTACCTTTGCAACGACATCAACTTCCATAAAGTAAAACTAGGGGTTCAACTAACACAATAGACTACTCGATTATTCAATTAATGACTTTTGCCAATTGCTTAAGCAAACAAGTTGGTTTAGATCTATGTTGGCTGGTTCACGTGATGCTCTTTTTTATTCACAACATAGCCTGATACAGAAAAGAGACGTTCACATGGGACCATGGTGGCCGGGGGCTTATTTCCAAAATGTACATGGCAGCTGCAACCATAGGTTTTTAAGCCAATCACAAGTCGCAATACATATTTTAAGCTGCTATAGTCCACAGCCAATGTGAATCGTCGTAACTAATGGCAAAAAACTTTCAAAATATTTGCGATTGATTTGACAGTTTCAATAATTTCTCCATAAAAATTATTCCAACGGAGATATGAAATTGTTTTTTGAGCCAATCACAAGTCGCAATACATATTTTAAGCTGCTATAGTCCACAGCCAATGTGAATCGTCGTAACTAATGGCAAAAAACTTTCAAAATAGGCCCTATTTGCGATTGATTTGACAGTTTCAATAATTTCTCCATAAAAATTATTCCAACGGAGATATGAAATTGTTTTTTGAGAAAGAAATTCATTTCTAAGTGTAGTTTCATGCCTATAAGGCCTATAGGCCTAAACCCTTTCGCTTATTTAATAATAATTATATTAATATCATATTGATCCATGTTATCAATAGCCTATTAGGCCGAGTTCCAGGTTAAGCCAGTGGCTTTCGTAATCAATTGATTCAGTGAGTTTCATTTTGAATAAACTTTCTTGAATCGATTCCAATTCTATTTATGAAAGGAGCAATTTTTCTCGTCAAATTTTCATTTACGCAGGCCAGATAGCCTAGGCCTGATAGAAATAAAAAATACGATAAAATAAAAACAATGTTTGTAAATATAAAATAAGTCAGTAAGATGCACACTAAATTTAGTCGGACGCATAGTCTATAGGCGAAGGCTACACGTGTGATTGAGGAAAGAATTGTCACTAAATAGCATTCGGATTGATTAGGCCTAAATCAGTTTGCGATGAAACGTATTTTGCCGAACTGAAAGATGGATAGATTAGAGGGGTTCATGCAGGACTGCCGAAAAATAATTAGCCTACGCGTCCCATGCGAATAAGTTAGAGCGCTAAAGCAATTGACGCATGGGAAACACTAAGATTGTTTACACGCTAGCCTACTGGTATGAGATTCGATTTCGAAATCATTTGCTGACCTTTTTAAAATTTATTATTCAGTTTCATAGGCCAATCGCTATTGCCTACGTAAAATTGCGAGGAAGAATTTTGCTAGAAGTTGAAAAATCCAACATTAAGCAGTGAAGATTATTGAAAAGGAATCTTTATTTTACGATTAGTAACGGCATTTCTTATTGGTTGTGGAGCGCTGACAGTTAAATATGTATCATGACACGTGATTGGCTGAAAATCCTGCGGTTGCAGCTGCCATGTACATTTTGGAAATAAGCCGATGATCCTATGTATTTCTTTGCTAACTTAGCTAGGGCTGGGTATTTGTCCACCTGTAGTGGATTCAGATCTTTCTCAATTTGTCGAAAAAGTCTGTTTCGTTCAACAACTGATTTCGTGGAGGACAGTGGCTCATCTTCAGCGTCGGAAGACAGTTCATGTAGTCGCATTTTCTTTTGGAATTGTTCTTCTACTGTGTGCTGAAGGTCAGCACGTTGGTCTGAGTTTTCCACAAGAATTTCCAGCTCTTGCCAAACCTCGTCTCTTCAGCTTTTTTCAAGCATTTCAGATATTTGAAATGCGGGTCGAGAGCAGTTGCCATTCTCAACCATGACATAACGAAGTTTTTTCGTTGTTGAAGATCTGCGATGAAGGCAGTTTTGAACCGTACGATGCTTGCAGGATCATCATCGTGCACTGCCATTATTTTATAATTCGCATCTAGATCCGATATTAGAGATACTGTGGCGTGCAATGGTCATTATAATCGGTATTACATTAACGCGCGCGATTAACGCGTTAAAAAAATTACTCGCAATTTTTTTAACGCGTTAATCGCTCGCGTTAACGGCGATTAATCAACAGCCCTAATTATAAACACATAACAAAAAAGGAAATACTGCCAGAGCATCGAGGAGTTCGCAAGGAGTTCGTGGAAAGTGGTATGAAGACAGCATGAAAAGTGCAATGGAATCAGTTAGAAATCAGACACTTGGGTTTAACGAAGCCGCTCGCAGGTTTAATGTCCCTAGAGCTACCCTGCGCAGACACCTGGACGATAAGAATGTGCGAACTCGTGGTGGCAACAAATTGCTAGGCCGCTCATGTGACTTGCCAGCAGACATAGAAAAAGATCTAGTTGAGCACATACACCTGATGGAATCTAGGTAATTTATGGACTCACACGAGCATCACTGTTGAGTTTGTACCATCCGACGTGACTGAACGTCCTGTGTCTGTGGAGCCCTCTCACCAGAAGCTGGAAGCGACTGGGATGATTGAACGCCCTGTGCCTATGGAGCCATCTCACAAGAACCTGGAAGCGACTGGGATGACTGAACGTCCTGTGTCTGTGGAGCCCTCTCACAAGAACCTGGAAGCGACTGGGATGATTGAACGCCCTGTGCCTATGGAGCCATCTCACAAGAACCTGGAAGCGACTGGGATGACTGAACGTCCTGTGTCTGTGGAGCCCTCTCACAAGAACCTGGAAGCGACTGGGATGATTGAACGACCTGTGCCTATGGAGCCATCTCACAAGAACCTGGAAGCGACTGGGATGACTGAACGTCCTGTGCCTGTGGAGCCATCTCACAAGAACCTCGAAGCGACTGGGATGATTGAACGCCCTGTGCCTATGGAGCCATCTCACAAGAACCTGGAAGCGACTGGGATGACTGAACGTCCTGTGTCTGTGGAGCCCTCTCACAAGAACCTGGAAGCGACTGGGATGATTGAACGACCTGTGCCTATGGAGCCATCTCACAAGAACCTGGAAGCGACTGGGATGACTGAACGTCCTGTGCCTGTGGAGCCATCTCACAAGAACCTGGAAGCGACTGGGATGATTGAACGACCTGTGCCTATGGAGCCATCTCACAAGAACCTGGAAGCGACTGGGATGACTGAACGTCCTGTGCCTGTGGAGCCCTCTCACAAGAACCTCGAAGCGACTGGGATGATTGAACGCCCTGTGCCTATGGAGCCATCTCACAAGAACCTGGAAGCGACTGGGATGACTGAACGTTCTGTGTCTGTGGAGCCCTCTCACAAGAACCTGGAAGCGACTGGGATGATTGAACGACCTGTGCCTATGGAGCCATCTCACAAGAACCTGGAAGCGACTGGGATGACTGAACGTCCTGTGCCTGTGGAGCCATCTCACAAGAACCTGGAAGCGACTGGGATGATTGAACGACCTGTGCCTATGGAGCCATCTCACAAGAACCTGGAAGCGACTGGGATGACTGAACGTCCTGTGCCTGTGGAGCCCTCTCACAAGAACCTCGAAGCGACTGGGATGATTGAACGCCCTGTGCCTATGGAGCCATCTCACAAGAACCTGGAAGCGACTGGGATGATTTAACGTCCTGTGCCTGTGGAGCCCTCTCACAAGAACCTGGAAGCGGCTGGGATGACTGAACGTCATGTTTTTCAGCACTGAAATATTATTACAGTAAGGCATATGGTTCCACGACAACTGGTCCAACGACAACTCGTCCAACGACAACTCGTCCACGGACAACTGGTCCACCGACAACTGGTACACCGAAATAGAAGCCGGATTAATGAGAAAGCGCTTGAGAAATGGAAGCTGGATGAAGGTTTTTACAGGTGAAATAGAAGCAGGATTGGTGAAAAAACGCTTAAGAAATGGAAGATGGATCAAGTTTTTTCACGATCTGAAATAGAAGCTGGATGCATGTTGAGACACAACGAGATGGGATTAAGGATGAGCCAACAGTTACTGGTGGGGTCTCACGGTAGTCCGTTAAAAGAATAATAATATTGTTTCTTTCCACTGACCTTTGTTGCTAATCGAAGCAAATCGCACATCAGGAATCCGGCGTTGGCGATTACTTTCGCTTTCGTTTCGTAAATCTTTTCCTGCAGTGCATCCTTTCATAGCCATAGTTTGCGGTAATAGCCTAAATTTAAGCGGTGCCTCTTTCTCCAAAGTTTGTACTTTACTGAACGAGTATGTTATGATTAAAGGCGTTGACTTCTTGAGAACGTTTAACAAATGGCTACTGATTTAACAAGAGACATATCATACTTATTATAAGTCCTACTTCGAGTTTGCGTCACTCAGGTAAGAGGGCCTAAATAGATTGACGTTATTTTAGGAAGGAACTGTTGCGCATCATCGCACAACACCTGTTTGTTGTTGCGCCTCAATGTTTGGCGTTCTCTCTCTTGTAAGTAGGCCTAGTTCGAAGTCGTAGTTAGGGTTGAAGAATAACTAGGCCTAGATTTCTCAAATATTTACATTACATTACATTAGATGCCTTTGTAATGAGATAATCTGACTACGGTAGGCTACTCGGTTGTTCTGGCAAAATGTGTTTGTTCGCACAGTTCCATGTTAGCGGCGTGTGTGTATTTCGGGCTTAACGACACTGTTTCATATCGAAGATGATTAGTGTCGGAGGCAGAGTAGGTTACAACCTCACACTCCACGTTTATATTGCGACCAAGCCACCCGCAGTAAAGATCCGAGAAATTAATCTCTGATAAACCGACCGACCGGGAATCGAACCCGGGCCGCCGGCGTGGCGAGCGGGCTACAAACCCACTCGGCCACTCAGGATCTCTTCCATGTTAGCGGCGCTTGCAGTAGACCTGTAATAGCCTACTCATCACAATTGAATAGATTCACCAGGGAAAGCTTCATTCTCTCTCCTTATAGTCGGGTAAAATATGCCACATGACCCCACCAATAATAGCAAGAAAGCGTTTTATGAGGATTTTCTGGTGCCTTTGGTCTGGTGAAGAACATACTAAAAGTTGTCCGAAAGCAAGTGGTTCAATTTTGGCAGTAAAAAATGGCCGCCAATTAGACCAGGTAGCGGCCCCGAGCTTCATTGACCAGGGCATCGGGTATAGGTTGTTGCGCCACTAGTGTATACTGTATACTGTATAGCAGTGTATACTGTGCAGTGTGCATAGCCTATACTTTCTCAGAATGAATAAATGAATGAATTGATTGATTAAGTATAGGGTTATTATTGCATTGTCGTACACAACAGTCTGCAAATGAAATAGTGAACTGTGAGATATATTGATTTTTCAAGCCAAAATGATCCTCCTGCTTTCACTCCAGTTCAGTAACGTTCCGGAATGCACATGCTGCATACACTTTTCTTCTTTCGCGATATGCTTTGCTAATTGATCCGTACAAACGCAGGTAGACCCGCAGTGGAATTGATTAGCAACATGTGGATCAGTAGGACTACGGCTACTACTATAGGCCTAGGTACCAAAATTCATGTAAAAGAATTTTGGATGGCAGAGGTAGTATTAAATCACAAGTTGGCCTAGCCTACAACGCCTTAGAGGTAGTGCTGCGAGGGGAGAATTAATGGATACAAAACAGGAAGAAAATGTAAGCCTGTACGAGTATACAGTAGGGGTTGATGTCATGAAACAGATGGAGAGAAATCCAAAGAATTCGTGTGCGACTTTTGTCGTTAGCCTGTGTTTAAAGTGAAAATGACAATAACGACATACAATAATTAAGCTTAGCCTATAGGCTAAGTTTTTTTGCTTCTCGTCTTTAATCTCTCTGCAGCGTTCGGATCTTCTAATTTTCTTTCAATTTCTTTAGCTTTCATACAGATTGCTTTAAACTAAATAATGCATGACTGCAGTGGCGGGTCCAGAACTGTTCGAGTGGGGACATCCAAAATCTTTAAAATCTTTGGTCTTGGGACAGGGAAAAATTTTGTAATGAAGAAAAAGTTTATTTTTCAACCGCCAAAAAAGTTGATGACCTTTTTTTAGTCATCGGTCTTTGACTGAGGAAAAAGGACGTTTTTCATCCGCCAAAAAGCCGAATGGGGGGCCACGTACCATGGAATTTTGGGGGCTAATATGCCATGGCACCCCTTTTCATATTGCTAATTTCAAACCGAATGGGGACCACGTTCCATGGCATTTTTAAATGGAGGGGGGCATGGCCAGATTGCCCCATGGATCCGTTCCTGCATGATTGCAATACCAGTAGAGGGGTAGGGCCTATAAGAGTCTGTTCTAGCTCACCCACGTGGCCTAAATCCCGCACCCGTTGTGTTCCTACAAATTTAATAATTCTACTACTTGGAAACCATGGAAAGTAAGAATCCGTGTAGCACTTAGGCCTACACTTCTACTATTAGCCTATTTGTAAATAATACGCGACATAAAATTCTGCATTGCAAGAATACATGCCGTGCATAATTTATTATACACCCGGTTCTGTAATTATCATTACCTCATCACCGACTTCGTCCGCTTTTGACTAGGCTTAGCCTACTTGAATTCTATAAAAATCGAGAAACTCGTTAGTAGGCTGTAGAGGCTCTTTGCAATCATCGATGCCTTACCACTGCTTTTGTACAATTTTGATATTACCATTACTTAAAATCACATGAAAATTATAGGCCTAAACCTAAGCAAAATGGCGAGAAATAGGACACTATAATTATGTAAATATTACTAATTGAAGTTTTAAATTGCTTCTAAGAGATGTAAAAGTCTGTTCGTCTATCATGCCTCTGCTCTCGCAACTCAAGCTGAGCCAGTGGCGTAGCAAGGATTTTGGAGGCCCATAGCTGTGCATAAATTCGGTGGTGGGTCCCTTCTATGCTTGAACCCTCTCTATATCAAACAAAAGGCTGTGAACAAACGCCTATAGTTCTCTTGCGATAGACTCTGTTTGCATACTTATTTGCATAATGTTTGTCTACTTATTTGCGTACTTATTATTCGCCAACACCTGAACGCTGATCAAACCGATTTCAATTCTATCACAATGCCTGATGTAGGCCTGGTCATCGGTAAACAGGCAGGCCTGATAAATTCAGAAAGTTTATACGTTTCGGTAGCCTTCTTTGCCCAAACTTTGTGTGCTTGTCGCTTAGCAGCGCCAATCAAAACATATAAGACTTAAGCCACAACTGAGGGACGTAGGGAGTATTTCTAAGTAAATTAAGCCTGCAATTGTCAATTTACATTACGCATAGCACCACACAAGTTATAATAGGACTATTCCAAAATCCGTGACACCCTTATTATTATTTATTTATTATTTAGACCTATTCGTCAGCAAACCGACCTCCCGCCAAGGACTGCAAAGAGCAAAATTTAATAAAGACATTGCTATGATGGCAAACCGCACACGGGTTGTGTATTAAATCACGTGCTTGGAAATTCCGATAAAAGTGAGTGTGTAGGCCTACGCTGTACATGTAGACTTGATTACAGCTAGGCTGAATATTCTGAGATTAAAAAAATACTCATCGCCGGGGCCATTGTGCAACCGTGGCCCATGCGCCCTGCACAAGCAGTCTGCACAATTCATTGCTTTTATACGCCACCGCTGTATACTGTGATTGTAGGACATTATCCCCCCGGACATTATCCCCCCGGACATAATCCCCCCCCGGACAAAAGCCCCCCCGGACATTATTCCCCCCGATTTTACCTAGGACATTATCCCCCCGGACAAAATCCCCCCCCTCTGTGCAATTACTGTTTCGTCATGTAGTTTATAAAGCCTAATTGCCCTGGTTTAGATCGCTGTGTCAACTTATTATAATGCCGTAACCGATAAGAATTAGGCTACTAGTAGGCCTACTGCCATTCAGATGCAAAGTAGAGGCTTGTTAGCGTCATTTAGTTATTCGTTTCTGGCACAAGGAGTTGTTAGTGTCAGTTAATTAGGCAAATGAGACTTGCAAATGTTCTTAACATCCACATTCCCATGAACTACATCTGCCATGAACATTAATTTTGATGACTAGTGTAATAAATTAGTAATAGCCTATATTCTTAAGGGTATATTTAGACCTGTAGTCTTAAGTTAGGCCTACCCTAACATATATAGGTTAAACCGTAGTTTACGTTGTTTAATTATTTGGCCAAAAAGTGACGTTGTTAAATTATGTGCATGTGTATAAATGATATACAAGTAATTTCTGGATCGCCAGGTTCAATCCAGCTTCCATTTCAACTATAAATATGCCTTTATCCAGCTTCCATTTCAGGTATAAAATGCCTTTATCCAGGTTGTATACTTCTCAAGCGTTTTTCATCAATCCAGCTTCATTTTCAGCCGAATGACTACACTAACCCTAAAACTAACCCTAACCGACCCTCACGACGCCTAACCTGAGCCCTAACCGACCCTCATGCGTAAAATCCCGCTTCTATTTCGTCACTAAATATTTGTCATCGAATGTAAGAAATTGGTTGTCGGATAAAAAAAGTACCGTTTTTTCGTCAATCCAGCTTCCATCTTCTCGCGTTTTCGGTTTATATTGCTACTTCCGGTTGCGAATGTTCAGAAATTGGATGGAATAGCGCGTTTTATGGCGCGTTACATTCATGATTTTAGGCGTTTATTAATTAAACAACGTAAAGTACGGGATATCGATAATGAAAATAATTAAACAACGTAAACTACGGTTTAACCCATATATATTCTTGTAGATTTTTATGCGTAATTTTCATGTATAATATACAATTATAAACCTGAACTATTCTAACAATTTCAACTGTGATGTCTAAATGTATGGATATTCACCTTAACATAGGCCTATTCATATATTTTTGCATCATTTTAGGTGATGGTATCATAGACCGGGGGGGATAATGTCCTACCTCGGGGGGGGATAATGTCCGGGGGGGCTTTTGTCCGGGGGGGATAATGTCCGGGGGGGATAATGTCCGTTTCCCGTATACTGTATAGGTTCTACATGTATGTAGATTCGACTGTATTCTGAATATGCCTAAAGTGAAAAATTGACTCTGACCGCCGGGTGGGCCCCTAAACAGCCGGGGGCCCTGTGCACTGCACAGGTTGCACGACCTATTGCTACGCCACTGAGCTGAGCCTCTGCTAATACAGACTGAGTATTTCTATTGCTTCTATTTTAGAATGTGAAATTCCAAGACGTGTTAGTGTGAGGACATAATGTTTCTATTTTTAGATTGGGCAATTTCGTGACACCAGCCGTAAGGGTTTGCATAATGGACAGAGAGAGTCTTTGTAAATTTCTGGATTTAGTTATCTTACACTTAGAAATTGATGATCGTAAGAATTTATGCACTTAGAGATTGTCGCACTTAGAAATAAGTATTAGGCTACTGACAAATTCTGGATTTGGAGATTTTTCGAGGCAGACAATTTTCCTCTAAAAAATGTTTGTGCGCACAAAATTCTGAAAATATGGCAGGTGTGTCAAAATCATGAGGGAAACTTGAGTATGGGTGTTTTCTGCATCTTTTTTTAAATTTTTCTGGACAACTCTAAAGTAGCCTACATGACATTGTATAATAATGAGGGTTACGCTCAGTAGTTTTTGGCTAAAGGCGCTCTATATAATTATGCGCTAACTAGGGTCACCCGGGGGGGGGGGGTTATTGACACCCTGGGTGTTATGGCCACAGGCCTTATACAGCTTAATGTGATAAATTAATAAACTCTAATCTGTTTATAGCTCTATGCCCATTCGTCCTTCACCTTTCAACTATAATTTGATGTCGCGATGGTAAAATTCAGACGTAGGCCTATGTATACGTCTGAATCATACGCGTTGTTTTTCAAATTATCCCATTTCTATAAAATAGCTAACCGTGATTATGAAATTTATATAAAAAGGTGCCTTTTAGGGGTAAAATTTTGAAGTTGGCAGTTTTAAATAAAGGTTATTTGACATTGTATACGTGTCTTTTATTTCACGTCATGTGCTTTCTAAACGTGAGAAAGTAACGATCCGATATGCCATTGCTATTGGGGTGTTATGGACACTGAGACACCGGGGTGATATGGACATTGTCCATACCACCCCGGTTGGGATATCCATACCTCCCAAGCTGTGTTTCGTGTACGTAAAGACTGTTTTAAACAGATTAACTGATATTGGTATAGTTTAATTGTTTTTTGTGATCAGAATTATTGCAAACAATGCCGCGAGAGTCCCAAAATAGACACATTAGGGTTCAGTGGTCTTTAGACAATGCCAAATAAGCAGGTGCAGCAGTGAGGCGCTGGATCCAACGTATGTGCCACTCAATGTAGACCTACAGGAAGAGACATCTGGTATATCCCCAATGTTTGGGCATCTGGATGTACCGGTGATGGCACCGTATCAATCCTCTGTCTCATGCGACATAACAGAGGAGTCACTGGGACCTTCATCTGTATGTCAGCTTCGCTCATCTTACCAGAGGAGGCGCTGGATACATCGTGAGTGCCACTCAATGTAGGCCTGCAGGAAGAGACATCTAGTATATCCCCAATGTTTGGGCAGCTTATAATGTACCGGCGATGGCATTGAATCTACTGCCTACTACTCAAAGAAACGGAAGATTTCCCAGGGCCAGTCCAGCATCCATGTTTGTGTCTTCAAAGATGGACACAAAGTGTTGCCTTTTTTCCTGGTTACCAATGTTCTCATGAAGTTGATTACTGGTTAATGTTTCTTGATAACTTTCATATCAATCAGGTGCTTTTGGATGATACCGACATTAGTGGGGTGATATGGACACCCCATGTTCATATCCCCCCCCCCCAACCTCGGGGTGATATGGACACAAAACAAAAATTCAATTTACGAATTTTCCACAAAAACATGTTTATATTTTCCAGCAATTAATAACGTTCCAGGTACCTCTCTTAGAGTACTTTGAAATAGAATATCCACATTGTAATCTTTATTCAAGCCTAAGCATACAATAGCCAAAAGGCTTAAGGGGTCCATAACCCCCCCTCCGGTGGAACGGTGACCCGACAAAAGGGCGCCCGACAAAAGGGCGCCGACAAAAGGGCGCCGACAAAAGGGCGCCGACAAAAGGACGCCGACAAAAGGGCGCCGACAAAAGGGCGCCGACAAAAGGGCGCCGACAAAAGGGCGCCCGACAGAAGAGCGGTGCTCTTAAAAGAAATAAGCTTATTATCGCGAAAGATATCGCGGAAGATATAAAGTTTTTAAAAAGGACAAGTGATCCACCACTACATAGATCTACATGACGTTAGTGTTTAACGCGATGTAGGCAATAAGCCAATAAATTCTGTCAGAAATACAAACAAAGAGTTGAAATGAGAAGTTCAAACTCCATAAAAGTTGTTTAATCTAGAAATATGACTAAAAGTTAAAGCCGAAAATTTCAAAAATAGACCGTCGCAGAGTCGTTAAATGACGGGAAACCAGAAACGCAAATCATTAGGCTTCGTTACACTACAGTAACTGTCTTGCCAGTGTATTTTAAACAAATTTAACCATTACATACCTCCATATCGTGATTCCTTTGCTTATATGTAAAACATAGCCTACATCACGTGATTACGACCGTTCCAACCTCTCATAATTATTACCGCTTTCTGCACTTGATTTGTTTATTTTAACACCTCTTTTAGGTCCTCGGAGCATGATGTCTATCAACAAACACCATGTGTGAAATATTTAATTATTATTTGCTCGTTGTCGTGTCGTCAATGAGCTTCTTATTACCTTAGTACCTTAGTCCTTCCCGTGCAGCTCTGCACATCGGGCAACCGCAGCTTGTCGGCGCCCTTTTGTCAGGCGCCTTTTTGACCGGGTGCCAGCAGGAACCAATGCCAACCTTTCCTAGCGACGTTGCTTTCTTTATTCTTATTTACTAATATTAATAATTTTATTATTATCACCGACTCTTCATCGATGCTATTTCTTTTAAGAGCGCCGCCCTTAGGTCGGGCGTCCTTTTGTCGGGCGCCCTTTTGACGGGCGCCCTTTTGACGGGGTGCCGGTTGACCCTACGCACGCATGTGCTAGCAACAAGATGTAGGCCTAATAACGGTTCGCAGCTGAAGTGACGAAGTGGTAATTGATATAGACGATGCACATATTTCTTCTCTCTGGATTTTTCGCTTTTAGAGCTCCTCTGATTGGTATGCACTATGAAAGGCGCTCTATAAATTCATAGATACAACGCAATAGGATGCAATTTCTCCAATGCCGCGGATCCATATAATTTCAAAATAAGAAAAGGAAACTGTTTCATATCATGTGTAGGCTAAATTATTCTTATCTCTGATAAATAAAAAGGCATGATTGATCAAATTAGTTTATCAACGAAATTAGTTTTAAAGTAGGCCTAAGATATGAGCAAAAGATGAATTCATTTTCGACTTAAAGAGTAAACATTAACTGGATTTCCTGCGACGATCAGTTGTTTCTTTTCTTCATCGTAATACAATTTGCTTGGCCGGAATAACCATGGTTCTTCTTCCTCTCCTGTTGGAACAAGAATTCTATTCCATTTAAGATCAGAATCCAAGAGAATCACTCTATCATTCCCAGAGTCAGCCACAAACACTCGATCGTCTGAATCGATTGAGACATGCTGAGGGTCATTCAGTTCTTGCTTTTCATTTGAAGGAATAAAACGACGGATGACCATCTGTCCATCTCTGCTCAATTCGCATATGCACCACTTCTTTACCCCAATCGACTCACTCTCTCCCTTTACTTTTATCCACGAATGAAGTACGATGAAATTCCCGATGGATGTTTCGACTGCGTGAAGAAGATCCTCGATGTCTGTTGGTAACTGAATGGATCGAATAAGTTCTGCGTCTGATCCGTAGATCATCAGAAAGGACGAGAAATTATCGAAAAACAAGAGTCGACCATCACTCGATACTGACAGATTTTGTGGTACCGGTAATTCATCAGTTGTCAGCCTTTCGATGATTTCGTGTCCGCCATCTTCTACTCTTGTTATCTTCCAAACGGTGCTATATTCAGTGACGTAAAGACAATTTTCTCTTTCATTCGATTCAATGTCTTCGGGAAATAAAATCTCTGATATTTCGACTTTTCTTTGCAAATTAAATCGATTTTGATCTTCAAAGACACGAATTGTAGTAGGACGAACATGACGAGAATACGATCCATAGAGTATGTAGATTTCGTTTCTGAGCTTAGTCACACTACGCACGTACTGCAAATTCATATTTTCTTTTATCTTCATTTTCTGGGTAAAACTGATGGAAAACGCACACACGACTAGAATAAATAACAAATAGAGAACAAAATAATTACTAATAGGCCTAAATGAACAATTCACTGCTATAATTATTAGCTTTCACATTATTAGTGTGGCAGAGCTGTACTGTGTGGCAGAGCTGTACTGCTATCACACGCGTCCACAGGTGGCGGATAGTGGAACGACCTCTAGATATAGAGGCCAGCTGCGAAATAAGCAGGGTAAAACCTGACGAATAAGCAGTCGCGGACCAACAGCGGCAAGGCTATCAGGGCGCAGTATGGGACGTGGGTGGCACCGCGTCCTGTGATAAAAGCTGCATGTGCCCTACGACGGTCCTGCGACAAGGCGAGTATAGGCCGCCTTTAAATAAGCCAGAAGCCCTCGCTGCCTTGCGAGTAGGTGCAAGCACCAAAGGCTAGGTTCCATGCCGAAAAGGGTTGACGTCAGGAAGGGCATCCGGTCGTAAAAACTTTGCTCCAAAAACTTCAATGGATCCACAAAAAGAAGGATCCGAGTGGCTGACCCCTCGCCAGAGGGAATAATTCTAGCCTGAAGGGAAAGAATTATTAGCTTTCACTTCTACAGTTTATGTCTAATTATTGAATGTTGTTGATGACGACGACGATAACGACGATGACGAAGATGATGATAACGATGATGATGACGATGATGGTGACGACTACTATGGTTTCAATCAGGTACTTTAGTTGACAGCAGCTGTTAAGATATTAGGCCTATATTAAAGGTCTAATTGTGCAGATGAAAATAGTTCTTGGCCAGGTATAAAGTGGACGGATTTAAAGAATTCTTCATTAAAATTAAAGCTGGATTGATTAATGAAAGCATTTATTGGTTGATGAATTTTTTTTGACTAAATCGTGGGAAAAATCTTCATGAAATATAAGTTGAATTTATGGAAAGAATTTTGTCTAAACAAAATTAATTAAAATATGACTCCACCCTCTGTTTTGAATGATTTTCCCTCCCCGGCTGGCAAAGGTATTGTCTGGGTACCTATTTGTAATGTAGGCCTAATGTAAATCTTCGAGAATTTCTCAGCGCCCACAAAAGCCACGTCAGGGAGACCAGCTTATTCACAGGCGTTATATCAAATCAAGTACGGAATAGCCAGAGCTGTCGTTTCCGTTCCAGTGCCAGGTCAAAATCCGGGGAGGTCAAGCCGAGGAGACAGCGTGGTGCAAAGGTGGTTGTCGGTGATGGTGGTATTTGGGTAATGGAAACTGATTGGAATCTGAATAGGAAAGCTTGAAGAGTTCGGTTTTCAGTCGTGAATGGAAAGCAGCAGAGGTGAGTGCAAGCGGAGGAGAGGTTGAATTTGTAGGAGAGATTGGGGAGATAGAAGGCGTGTTTACTCGTCGCTTGAAATAGTTTCTTTTAAACTATTTCTCCCTTGTTGTTTACACACCTAGATCGCCTCTTAACCCATTAGTGCCTGACTTTTTTCTTCTTCATGAAAGTGTGAAAATATTGTAATTTCTACCTAATGAAAATCAGTGTCAAACACCATTCAGCCTAAAATTGGTTTTTTCTATTTATTAGCAATTTTTTCTTACCGTCCCCGTTTTGGGGACGCTAGGCACAAGTGCCCACGTGAACTTTTCCAAGCTGGCATTGATCAACTGTGAAGGTTTCATATATATTTTAACTATTTAATCATGAAAATAAGTGTACCTGTTGCTAAATAAGTCAAGTTGCACATATAAAACTCATTGTTTGCTATAAATTATTATGAAAAATTTCACACAATCAAGAAAAACTGTCAAATTTATGAAGTTTTCACCGTTTTTGCCTTACTTTTAGACAGCAGCAACCCCAGCGACACTTTATTCTGCTAGACTGGAAGAATTGATTTGTTTGTATGTTTGTATTGTATGCGTACTTGTTACAGCGTCCCTTCAAGCTCACTACTCAGAGGCGCTCCCGACTACAGCGCGGACACTGCAACGGAGTTTCAAGCCGAAGCGCTTAGCAATTGCGAGTGAAGGACTTTACCAAGGTCCTTACTTGGCGACTGGAGGTGGGTTCGAACCTGCAACACCCCAGCTTGCATTGCGGACATTACCCCGGCCCATTACTCCCTGCCATTACCACCCTACTATTACCTCCCGACCATTACCACCCGCAGGACATTACCCCCGCCATTACATCCCGTCTGTTTACATTTAGGTCCAGTGTATGTTTGTATGTATGTATGTATGCATTATTTGTTTGTTTGTGCACTTGTTTTAGCGCCCCTTCAAGCTTTCTCTACTCAGAGGCGCTCCCGAATGCAGAGCGGACACTGCATCGGAGTTTTACGCCGAAGCGCTGAGCAATTGTGAGTGAAGGACTTGCCCAAGGTCCTTACGCGGCGAGATGGATTCGAACCTTCCGGCTTCAAGGCAACGACGCCACTACTAAACCACCGCGCCCCTCATACTTACATACATACATACGTGAGGCGCAGTGGTGTAGTGGCGGCGTCGTTGCCTTGGAGCCGGAAGGTTCGAATCCACCTCCCCGCGTAAGGACCTTGGGCAAGTCCCTCACTCGCAATTGCTCAGCGCTTCGGCGTGAGATTCTGATGCAGTGTCCGCTCTGCATTCGGGAGCGTCTCTGAGTAGAGAAAGCTTGAAGGGGCGCTAAAACAAGTGCACATACAAACAAATAATACATACATACATACATACATACATACATACATACACTGGGCAAAATGTAAACAGACGGGATGTAATGGCGGGGGTAGTGTCCTGCGGGTGGTAATGGTCGGGAGGTAATGGCTGGGTGGTAATGGGCCAGTGGTAATGTCCGGATACCGTGTCGAAATGCAAGCTGGAGGGTTGCAGGTTCTAACCCACCTCCAGTCGCCAAGTAAGGACCTTGGCAAAGTCCTTCACTCGCAATTGCTAAGCGCTTCGGCGTGAAACTCCGTTGCAGTGTCCGCGCTGTAGTCGGGAGCGCCTCTGAGTAGTGAGCTTGAAAGGACGCTATAACAAGTACGCATACATTACAAACATACAAACAAATCAATTCTTCCAGACTAGTAGAATACAGTGTCGCTGGGGTTGCTGCTGTCTAAAAGCAAGGCAAAAACGGTGAAAACTTCATAAATTTGACAGTTTTTCTTGATTATTTGAAATTTTTCATAATAATTTATAGCAAACAATGAGTTTTATATGCGCAACTTGACTTATTTAGCAACAGGTATACTTATTTTCATGATTAAATAGTTAAAATATATATGAAACCATCACAGTTGATCAATGCCAGCCTGGAAAAGTTCACGTGGGCACTTGTGCCTAGCAGTAGAACAGGAAGAAGGCATTTGACTCATTTGACCAATATAGCCTTGAGTTTCGTCCATTTGACCAGTACAGCCTTGACCTTCACCCATTTGACCAGTACAGCCTTGACCTTCGCCCATTTGACCAGTACAGCCTTGAGTTTCGCCCATTTGACCAGTACAGCCTTAAAAATTGAGTGCCCGCACAGTTTGACCAATACTAGCCTTACTTTTTCAAATTCGATGTCTGGCGTAAAAAAGTAAAAAAAAGTAAAAAAGTAAAAAAGTAAAAAAAGTAAAAAAAGTAAAAAAAGTAAAAAAATTTTCTTCGGCGTATACAAAATGGACTACTCGAAGAAAACTGTTACTGAATTACGAAAAATCGCCGAGCGCAGCGGCAAGCATGCATATTTTACAAGACGGTGGATAGCGAAGTTCATTGCTAAAATTGACGCCCACACCCGCGAATGCTACGACGATGAATGCCCATGCAAGAATCCACAGCCGGATCGACAACAAGGGCCAGGCACGATTACCGTCGTTCGTCGCCAACGCAATGGCAACCCACCCCCGTGTGATGTTAGTTTGATCGACAACGAGATCATCGTCGTTAATTGTCAATGCAATGGCAACTCATGCCTGTGTAATGCAAGGTTGTGAGCGGACTACGACGTAGATACGGGATTACAATATCGCAAACGATTTTACACCGTTGGTTTATAATCGTCTTTGGATCAATCGAATATTATTATTTTTTCTCCAAACACGACATATTTTTTCATAATCGTCTCACAATGTCATCAAGTTTTCGTTATTAATCCAAGAATTGAACGAGTCTGGGTAGCCTAACCACTTCACGAGTGATTTCTTCCCGCGTTTCCTAATCACTTTTTCGATTCTAAATATTTCTTGAGTTGTTTTCTGTAGCTCCTGCTCGTAAAAAGAGCCCTGTATTTCCTCACCAGCAGAATCAGTAATCTTGTAAGTTGGTGGATCTGTATATTGAACCTGAGATACTACAAAAACCTCCTCGGTCCATCTAGGTATATATCCTTTGTCAAAAATGCTCTTCTTCTTAGTTATTCTGACTCGATCGCCGACTGAAAACTTTGGCGTAATAGGCTCTGAAATCTCATCGCCGTATAAATTCATAAATACAGTCTTTTCGTTCACTTTCATACTAGCCTTCGCGGGGGTCATTTTAATTGAAGAATGTCTCGTTTCATTATAATTACTAACCATTTCGTCTAATACATCGATATATCTTCTAGTTGAATTAGCCGTAAAGTACTTGAACATCTTCTCTTTCATCGTACGCACCCATCTTTCTACGATGAAACTTTTGCTCTCGTTTTCGGTAGAATACAACTCGACTAAATTCTTCACATTTTTATTATAAAATTCTTTCCCTTTGTCGCACCAAACTTTGACTGGCTGTCGACCGCCCCCGAGTATCTTCACGAACCCATCAGCTGTAGACTTCCCACTCTTGTCATGTAATGGAACGATCCATCCGTACTTGGAAAATACATCTATGACGGTCAATAGAAATTTCACGCCATCATTATCTCTAGCGAAAGCCTGCATGTCGATTAGATCAGCAGCCCAAATCTGGTCAATCCCGCCAACACGGACCCGCCTCGTCCTAAAATTTCTCACTACTGGTTTGTGTAATTCATTCGCTAATTGATTAGTCCATTTCAGGTCCTGCTGTAATTCTGGGCTTTTTTAAAACCTAGCCCGAGACTCGTTTTAGCGGACAAAATAGGTTTTACTATCGCCCTCTCTATTCGTTCCCGCACGCTTGGATTAGGTATATTATTCAGCTGGTTTATCATCGCTCTATCAGCGACATTCCTAGAAGCCGTATCAGTGTGGTGATTGTATGCCAGGTCGTGAATATATGCCGCACTATCTACCCTGTTTATAGGTTTGCTCCAATCTTTGGGGGTTTCGTTGGGATTCAGACGCAAATCTAGTCTAGTACCGGGACCAGTAAACTGATGGCCTGGCAAATGTAATTCGCCCGGAAATTTAGCCCAAGGTAATTTAATGTTGCTAGTGGCGGCGTTCAGTGAACTGACTAGATCTCCGCCTTGCACAATAGCAGACGCCTTCACGAATTGAGTTTTTGTTTTCCCGCATACGACGCAAACACCTCTGAGCATCGATCTCCCATTATTAGCCACGGCGTTCTGCACATCTGTCGTCGGGGTCTGTTTTTTACATTTTACGCAATACATTTCGTTTTTTAATAATATATATTTTAAAAATGGAGATTAGAGATATGAGTTGGGGCACAGCGCTCTCGAAAAGATTCAATAATCCGTTGTTACCCAAAAGCATACGTGGTTTGATAGTTGGGAAATCGGCGTGTGGAAAAACAACGCTTCTTCTCAATCTTTTACTCAGGCCAGACTGGTTGGATTATAATAACTTACAAGTATTCGGCACTTCTCTGTTTCAACCGGAATATCGTATTATCAAAAAAGCATACGAAGAAAAATTACCGAAAGCAGCGATCGTTCGGTTGTTCGAGCACCGAGATGAAATCGTGGGCCTAAATGCGTCACCAGACCTTGTTATGGAGGAAATGGCGAAAAACTCAGAAGCTAAATCCGATATAATTGCCAAGTTCTTTGAGAGCGCCGATGATGTACCAGACCCGAGAGATCTGAGCGCTGAAAAGAAGAACCTGATGATATTCGATGATCTTCAATTGGAAAAACAAAACAAATGTGAAACGTATTACAATCGGGGGAGGCATAGTAATGTAGATTGTTTTTACCTCGCCCAGAATTATTTCAAATTACCGCGCCAAACAATCAGAGAAAATGCAAACTTTATTTGCCTGTTCAAACAAGACCTGAAAAATTGTAATCATATTTACAACGATCACGTGAGTACAGACATGTCAAAAGATGAATTTAGAAAACTATGCAAAACAGTATGGGGGCAACCTCATGGATTCGTGGTTTTAGACCTGACTAGCGACAAGTACAATGGTAAATACCGATGCGGACTCGACGAATTTTATATAATCGAGGATCCGCCATTGTAAAAATTGTATTGTATAGTAAAAATGGAATCATCGCTTCTCAAACAGATATCGGAAAACACGGAAAAGACGGCCTGCAACACGGAACCAAAAACATCATTTTCCATTTTTCTCAGTGAAAAGAGCACGCGAATCAGAACGAAGTTTAATCCACTACTCGAACTGGAGAAGAATAAGAAATATGAAATGGCCTTAGTTGCCCTCGAGACGTACTATTCTTTTCCTAATATCGATGCGACAAACAACGGCTTCAGGTATTCGCCGAATTCCGGCACAGATTGGGTAAACATTGAAGTTCCAGAGGGTTGCTATGAAATAACGGATATCAACGAATATATACAGAGAGTCATGCGGGAGAATGGGCATTTCGACGTAGTAAATGGCGCTTACTGTATCTCAATAGCACCAAACACCAATACCCTGAGGTCTGTGCTAAATATAACGGTAGAGGGCTATCAGGTTGACTTTATGCCAAAGAATTCGATAGGAAGGGTTCTAGGGTTTGAAGAATGGATCTATTGGGATGGCTATAATGAATCGGAGGACTTGGTGAATATAATGAGTGTAAGCAGCCTGAGAGTGACCAGCGACATTATCGGGTCTTCGTACACTAACGGAACATCGGAAAACGTGATATATTCTTTTTTCCCAAACGTAGGCCCGGGTTACAAGATTATTGAAGTGCCGCATAATTTGATATATCTCCCGATTTTGCTATCTACAATTTCAACGATGGAAACGAGGCTCACAGACCAACACGGGAACCTACTAAATCTTCGAGGCGAAGAATTGGCGATTCGATTTCACATCAGAGAAGTTTGAAAGTTTTTGTAATTTATTAGTAAAATGAATCGTTACATGGGCGTAAAAGTTAATATTTCAGAAGCGCAACAAGACAAAATTAAAAGATCACTTGAAGCGGGAACCGGCGTGAGTATCAAACTATCGCACGATGATTTGAATGGCGAACACGTTTTGGCTCTCACCCAAGCGCAAATCAATAAAATGGCAGCAGCCTACCAAAAAGGAACTGGCATGATTATTAAAATGAGTAAAACGCAATTGGAGAACAACAAGAAAGTCGAAGGTGGATTCATAGGCGCGATACTTCCGTTTCTAGCGACAGCGGGACGGTTCCTTCTGTCTAATGCACTGCCAAGTTTGGCGATGGGAGCACTAAGTGGTCTCGGCTCCGCGGCAACTACTAAGATTGTCGATAAAATCAGCGGTTCGGGTGTAATGTATGTCAAGAGAGGCGACATAGCGTGCAAAATAAGACCGGCCGGATCTGGTTTGTACTTGTCCCCGTGGCAAAAAGGTAGCTCGATAACGGCATCCGGGCTGTACATGAAAACAGGGTCGGGCTATGCGAGGGGCGAAGGACTTTTGTTGGGGCCCAATTCGCCGTTTCAAAACATTCCGATTCTCGGCATGATATTATAATCTATTCTATTATAAAATGTCGAGACCAATACACAAATTTGGAACTAAACCAACTAGACCGGTGGAGGTTAGAACGCAGCCCCTTTCAGTCTTTTGGAAGATTACGAGCGGTCTTACTCGCGTCCCAGTAAGGCAACTAGGCGGTCTGCGATGGGAAATTTTTGCGCAAAATGATATCACGATACAACCAAAGGCGGCAAATACGCTAAGGCTTGGACTCGGTGTAGAAATGGCGGCAGGACTTTGCCTCGTTTCCCTCAGACAGAGTATCAAAGAACGACGATGTAGCCTACTAGACGGAGTGATTTCAGAAGATGTGATTGATGATATCATAGTTTCCATTCAAAACAACTCCGATTCGCTAGTAACTATAAACCAAAGAGATTCGCTATGTTGTGTAAATTATCTGCGGTAAAAAAATATATATTGCTAATAAATAAACGCATGGAATACGAAGGCATCAAACTCTATCCAAACCTAACAAATATAACACCCTCCGCGCCGGAAGGTGAAATACAAATAGCCGCGGGGTCTGCACAAACGTATCGACTTCAGAAGATTAGCGAAATCAAAAAGGAGATCGAGCAGGAACGCGACAAAAGAGCAGCGTTGAGTAAAAAGTACCATAGAAGTGTGAGCGTAATCGGCGTAGTAGACAACGTCCTCATGGCGATCACGATGGGGCTCGGAATTTCGGGAATCGGTGTACTAGCCACCATAATTGCAACCCCCATCGCTATTGCTATGGAAGGGACGGCGCTAGGTGCGGGGCTATTGAGTATAATTGGCAGCCGAATCTGTAAAAAGCTCGCCCTGAAGGCGGAGAAGCACGAACAGATCAAAACGCTAGCTGATGCGAAGCTCAACACGATCAGCGATCATATTTCAAAAGCACTCGTGGATGATCACATTTCAGACGAGGAATATTCTCTGATTCTAAGCGAGATTGAAAAATTCAATGGCATGAAAGAAGAAATCAAAAGTAAGTCGAAAGTTGCGGCAGCCGCGATGGATGAGGAAACGAAACAATCACTCATCGATCGGGGAAGAGAGGAAGTCAGGCAGTCCTTTCAAAGCATGTTTGAGAAAAATACCGAATCTGTGAAAAAGACGACTAACGTGAACATGTACGAAATCATGTAGAGTTTTGTGGAGTGTTGCAGACCTATGTAGACCTATGTCGCTATGTCTGAAAATACGTCTAACTTGTGTTTTTACACATGTCGAAAAACATGTAGAAAAACACGTCGAAAAACACGCCGGAAAACATGTCGAAAAACATTAAATTTTTTATTAAAAATGTCGTTTCTAAAGATAGATGACCCGGCGAAAAGAAATTTCATAGTCGAAGAGTTTCTGAAATCCAAGAAGAATATTCAACAGAACTTTTTATCGGAGAGATTGGGGGATTCGGGGCTGCAACAAGAACTAACCAAGCTGTACAAGCCCATCGTCGATTCGCAATCCGCAATTTCCAAAGAGCAAAATGTCTTACTATCCGCCATCAAAGAAAACTCGGTAGCTACTACAAACGCGCTACAAACGCTACCCGCTTCGTTGAAGATTCAATTTCCTCAGTATCCCTCGATAGAAGCGTATAGCGACGATCCGACTGAGGATATTAGAACTTTAGAATTAGGTGATGTAGCTACCAAGTACCTTCATCAATACGCCTCCGATAGAAAAATCGTAGACACGACGTTCGGAATACGATCAAAAAATAGTCAATTCTACATCGGCGACACTCCGATTTCTATTCAAGGAGACGATGTGACGGTTGGAAATAAGACGTATAGCGGAACACCGGGGCTTTGGGAGTTGTTGACGATGAAACAGCCGAACACGTCGATATACGATAATAATGATAGAGACGATTACGCCGAGATTCTACTCGCGTCGGATGCTATCAGACAGCCAAAAAATCCTAACAAACCGAAAGCATCTTCGAGCGTCAAATATAGAGAAATTATCAAGCCGATATGGGAAAAGAGGACTCGTAATGCGGTGGGTAAAGGCGTGGGTGGTGTAATCGTTATTTCCGAAGACCCAAACGTATTAGCGAAACAGCTAGAACTACGATTTCAAAGCTTCAGAGCAGGCAATACCGGCGTGAGAAACGAGATCGTGGCGATGTGCGACGCGTTATTGAGGCAGGAAGTGCTGAGTAATGATGCTTACAAAAATATAATGATGACATTATAAAATGCAGAAAAAATGCAGGTCATTAATAGAAGGAGGTATAGAAAACAATACGTAATCGGAGGATCTGGAATATTTGATACAATTTCGGGATTTTTCAAACGACTAGTTACGTCGAACACCGCCAAACAATTAGCAACGACCGCGCTCAACGCGAGTAAAGACGTGGCGAAAGAAATTGGGAAAAAGGCCATCGATGTTGGGAAAACAACCGCAATCGACGCCGGCAAACGATTAGTGGACAAAGCAGTGGCCAAACTGTTTACTCCTGCTCCTACTCCTCAGAAACAGGCTGTTACGCCAGAAACTAGACAAATTTTAGAGCGGCTGAGTGGCGTCGGTAGCGTAGGGTCGATCTCGAATATCCCGAATATTAATAATCTGATGATGGGGGATGGTCTGAAGAAGAACGGCGCCATGTCGATACAAGATTTAGTACGCTCGCTAAACGGCGCCGGAATGAAGGTCGCGTAAAAAATATTATCGCGTAGTAGTAAAAATGCAATCATCTGATATTCTGAGATTTACCGAACAACCATTGAGCGATGAAAGCGTCGAACGCTATGAATGGTATGAGTATGAGCCGATATCGGGGGCGAATCTAAACACCTCCGGGGAGATTAGAATAAACATCGAACTTCAAGATTTATTTTGCCATCCAGCGGAATCTTACCTGCTGTTCGAGGGTAGATTGACGAAGGCGGACAACACCTTCTACGCTGATGCCGATGAAGCAACTCTTACGAATAATGGGCTCATGCATCTTTTCAGCCAAATTTCGTATTCCCTGTCGAATCAGGAAATTGAATCGATATTTCACCCAGGTCAAGCAACGACGATGCTCGGATTACTCAAATACCCGAATGATTTCCAACTAGCTCAAGGTCTGAATCAGTTGTGGTACAAGGACAGCGGAGCGACGGCTGCTATCGCGAATAATCAAGGTTTCGCCGTGAGACAGTCGTATATAATTCAAAAACCAAATGCCAAAGGTACTTTCAGCTTTGTAGTTCCATTGAAGCATATTTTCGGATTTTGCGATGATTACGACAAGGTTGTTTTTGGTGTGAAACATACGCTAACTCTGGTTCGTAAAGCCGATGATGACGCAATTTTTAGAGCCGCCGTCGCGAACACTGCAGGGAAAGTTAGGCTGGATAAAATCTCGTGGTTCATGCCGCACGTTATTCCCGCGGATATGGAGAAGATGCAATTGTACAAAACGATCGAATCGAAAGCGTCGCTGCCAGTCGCGTACAGAGCCCGTCAATGCGATACCACCTCCGTCGCACAGTCGACTAATTTTAGCTGGGGACTTAGCGTGAAGACACTACCTGAGAAGCCTAGGTACATCATCTTGGGGTTTCAAACCGACAAAAGCGGCGATCAACTACACAATCCATCCGTTTTCGATCATTGCGATCTCAAAAACATGTTCGTGATGATGAACCAGGACCGATATCCGGTTGTCGACTATAATCTATCATTTCCGAATCAACAATTTTCGCGGGCGTACCGGGCAGCAGCCGCGTTCAGTGAAAAATACTATGGAATGGACGAACTAATGACGCAATGCAATATCACACCCTCGGACTTCAAAGATTTGTTTCCGATTATGGTGTTTGACGTGAGCAAGCAATCCGAGCGTCTGAAGTCATCGGTGGTCGATATCCAGATCAAAGGCACGTTTAATACAGCGCCGCCTGCCAATACGGAAGCGTACGCAGTGGTGATTTCAGACAAGTTACTGAGGTTTCAATCGGACGGACAGAAAATGAGTGTGGTATATTGAAGATCATGATAGAATGGTCGATGACAGTTCTGAATAATGAGACTTTGAGACTTGTAGATACCTATCGTGTGTTCTCAGACGATAGGTATCAGCGGAAAAATACGGACTTAGTATAGAAACTCGACCTGCAATCCACATCCAGCCACAAGAAGAAGGGGGGTAGTCGGTGAACTCTCGAATTCGGCAGAATATACTCTCATACCGAGCCGATCGCCAGCGACTAAAGACATGGCGGCGGTTGGTAATACGAGCGATACTCTGCTGTCGCCTGTTGGGCCGCCCGCCATGTATCCAACAAGTTCGTTATTATGTAACTCGGATTTGAAATACGCAACCCTGACTATTTTTTTTACCACATCATCACTCCACATCACCACATTTCCGATCATGAAATTCGCGAATCCGCTAAGTCGATATACCCCAGTACGAGGAATAGTTATTACCCCTTCAGCCGCCGTATACGCCGAATCCGTATTTATAACGACGGTCGTTAATTGGTCGTGCTTCACATAGGCGCCTGAGAATCCACCAGTCAAGCTTGCGGGTGCGCCCGATGCTGCCGACTCTTTCAACACACAAATAGCCGGTCCGGTTGTAGGTCTCCAATTCGCGGATAATGCTGGCGCCGCTGTTATAGCTCCAGCCGTTCCTTCGAACCTATATATAATACCACTCGTCGCATTTCTCACTAGATTGCCCGGAGATACCCTCATACCCGAAACGTAATCTCTAATACCGGCAGGCTCGACGCTATTAGTGATTTTATCGGCGACTAGGGCGATAGCCTGGGCTGAACTAATAGCGTCACCCCCGTTACCCGTAAAAGGGTAATCAGTTGGTAACCCTACGAGATGATGGCCATTCATATTTAGATTCCCAGTCGCCGGATTTGCACCATCTATCCTTAGAAAAGTACTGTTTACTTGGGATAGCGTAACACCTCCAGCAATTACTCTTTGCGTAGATCCCGAATCTGTATGACCAAATTTATCAACAGGCATTTTGAATATAATAATTTTTATTAATTCAGGGACGTAAGAATGCTGCCGAAAAGTCCCTACACAAAATGTTCGTAGCGATGGATGAAAAGGCGTGTATGTTGACGTAATCGAACTCGTCTAGAAAAACTATGTTACTACCGATTGAATGGTTGTGCGAACCTTTCGTACTCCCTCCGCCCGCAATCTGCATGTACGACGCCCCATTTTTATACAGGTGGACGGTGCCATACGCGGAAGCATTATTGTTACAAAATTCTATGTACGCCGAAACGATATAGTACCCGGCTTTACTGGGGAAGAAAGAAGTCGTTCCGGTACCCTGTTCAATACCGTGTTTTGCGGTGCCGCATCTTATTACGTCAAAAGTAACTGCGGTGTGAGATCTAGCGAGTATAGCCTGTTGAGTTGAACTGTAAGCGCTAACCGCGGGTCCTACCACCATCGCCACCTTTGAAGTAAGTTGTTCATCGACGTATTTCTTATTCGTCAAATGATTATTGTCGGTCGGCACGTCGTCGTGATTCCGCAGTAAATCTATTACTTGCCCCCGACTTACAGCCTCATCTATTCCCGCCTCCGGAGTATTCGCTGTATTCGCTGTATTCGTTGTAGGCAGACCTCTAATAGTATGACCACTCATATTTAGATCTCCGGTCGCTGGGTTTGCTCCATCCAGCCTTAGAAAAGTACTATTTACTTGACTTTCAGTAACTCCGCCGGCAATTACTCTTTGTGTAGATCCCGAATCTGTATGTCCAAATTTATCAACAGGCATTTTTTACATCTGAATATAATTTTCAATGCAGGCTGTTTATAACTTCTTGAAAACTCACTCCATCTTTACATGTTTTTTTCAGGACGTGCAGGCATAGATGACCGCAAAACACTTCGTTGTCGGGCTGTACGCGTTCGCTATTGTAGTACACGGGACTCTGTAAATACTTTACCAGTTCTGTAGGAGGGGGCAGGCCATAGCTGTCGAAATATATTTTGTCCTTGCCGTTTTTTGAAAAAGCGACCCAGTGCGAGCCGGTTCCATTAGAATCGTCTAGATTCAATATCCCGCATTCAGTCCGTCTAGGTTTCTTCGGCAGCTCGTCTCTGAGAAATACTCCCCGGAAATTAGGGATATTGAGCTTTTTCGCGGCGTCTAGTAGTTCAAAATTCGTCAGCGGATGATTTGCGAGAATGACACCTTCGACATTTATGTTTTTCACAGTTGTATAGCTCATTTTAATATTTCATCTAGATGTTTCACAAACTAATGAGCTTTCGAGCTTCTACGCTGGCTAGATAATAATTATGTCTACAATTTTTGCATTCATTCGCCTTTCCATCTTTTTGAAATCGATTGTTGACGTATTCCGATATGTTCTGATTTTCCTTACACCGGCTGCAAACTTTTGTGTCTTTTGTCTCCCTAATTTCCTGTCTTGCGTATTTGTGCGCAAGCTCTTTCACTTTGGCATTTTTACAAATTTTACAGCTGGGGTAATACCCGCTCTTCTGTGAGTTATCTATGTGAAATTCGTCCAAGCTTTTTTCTATTTTGCATTTAGAACACACTTTTTTTGCCGCATCCATTTTATATTAGTGTAAATTATTCTTTATTTTGTTTAGTTTTCAGCGTGTAGTGTCCGTAGGCTAGGGTGTGGATCCCGTCGTCCATTATTACTCTTTTGTCGTCGTCGGCGGACAGAGCTATTTTATTTACTTCTTCGGTGTAAATTTCATGACGATAGGACCGAATGACGTTCATCGCTCTCGACTGTTGTCTTTTCGTAAACACGCAGTCTTTGTAATCTGCGTGAGTGATTGATTTCTTGACGACGTTCTTTTTCACGCCCTTACATTTCTTGTAGTCTTCACCCGCCATTTTGTAAGAGTACAACTTGGATCGCAGACCGACAAATTCTTCAATCTGTTTTCCCGCGGCCTCGTCTTTGAACATACCAACCACTTTTTTATTTACACCAGATTCTATGCCGGATGGGTGATCTCTCGGATAGTCTGAAGTATCAAACATACTTTGGACGTCGCGGGAAATATCTTTGTAGAAGTCTTCCGTTTTAATTTCATACGCCAAAGAATCGGTATCGGTGAATAATAGCTTGGCTCTATCTCCGTACTTGGCCTTGATGTAATTATAATGAAAATCATACATGAGCGTCTTACTGGTGTCTAGTATACACATCCCTAGATATATCGGCTTGTTGTAAAACAACTTGGTCTTTTTCATGTGAACGGCGATGAGGTTTTCGTCGAAAATCGTTCGTCTGTCGTAATTGGTTTTCGCGGCTAGCTTGATGGCTTCCTTCTCATCACTCACCAATCGTATGTCAACTCGATTCTCGATAGCCTCCATTGTTTTGCCGAAAACGCTATTGTTCATCAACTTGAAAAAGTCTTTCTCAAAATCGTTCGTAGCTTTCGTTCTCAGGTCGGTATTCAGATCGATATACTTTTTCAGCCAGGCACTTTCCACGAATTTTATTCCTCGATGTATTTTTACGATTTTCAATCCGAGACTTTCATACAATTTTAAATTTTCGTAATGAACGACGTACTTTACTTTGTCATCCAAGTTTGGAATTAGTTTTGAGACATTCGATCCCGCAGGTTTTACACTCTCAGGAGCCAGAGGATAATCATTATGCAGGTCGTGCAATTCCTTTGGATATTCTAAATCGACTTCTAACACACATCCCGCGCCATCTCGTTCGGTAATGTTTCTCCAATCATTCAATTCGTCATCGTTCATCCATTCAAACCCATGAGTTGGTAACGGTTTGCTCATCGCCCATCCGTACAAGTTGTTCGCGTCCAAGTATGGAATGAATACTGAATGCTGGGTGGGATTGAAAGCTTCCCCCATGTACTCGTTGTTCGCTTTCGCGTATCGATGGGAAATCATGCTGACACCTCCCCGTATTCCCTGCTTGATCATCAGTAACATATCGTAGTCACTCAACAACTCCAACTCTACACCAGTCGTCTTCAACGCCGCATCCCACGCAAGTCCTGGGCTAGTGTAGTACCACGCAGGATCTAGGTTGTAGTGCTTCATACAGACGTCTCTGAAGTTTTCGAACACATCCGCTAATAATAGAACATCCGATAAATTGTACAAGTCGTGATATTGACGTAATGTTTTGCATTCAAATTTGCTCCATACCGTTTTCGCGTGCGCGTAATCTTTTTCGCTGATTCCCGAATCGGTTAGTTTTGAATAGAAGGCATGCTTCGATGGTAATTCGGTTTCGTTTAATCTTTCAACACCGTCGACGTAATCATACGGGTAAACACCTTTTCTGAGTAAAAGATCCAGCTTCTCGCCCTCAAAAAATTTCCCTAAATTCTTACACTGTTCTTTCTGAAGATTTTTCGATAACACGTCGAGACTCTGGGGCATGAATCTAAGACTATCGATGAAACGTAATTCGCGTTTGACTTCTCTCTCTTTTCCATCTGCATCTACAAACTTATCGACGACGACCTCTCTGCTGAATGAGATATACTTTTCTTCGTTGCAGGGAATGCATTTGATTTTCTCGCCGTGCTCACCTCGTAATTTCTTGATAAATAAATGGCTGTCATAACCGGTCAAATTGTGAAATACGACGGGGAAGAACTTGGGGACTTTGAATTTCAGATTACAAAGGTTGTGAGCGGCGCCTCTAAATTTTCCAGTCAAATGACAGTGATCTCGCACTCGTTTTTCATCGTCTATAAATTCTCCCCCGCATATATGGCAAACAGTGGCCGAGTCGAAAAGCTCCTGCTCTTTCTTTCCGAATATCATTTTCTTTGGGAATTTGAACTGGTTATATATTCGTTTCACATTTTCTTCGAGACTGTCTATGAATTTCTGAGCGACATCATCGTCTTCGTTTTCAGCTGTAAACCTCACCGGCTCTTGAGAATAAACATCATCGTCGAAGCATTTCAAATGATAACAAAACGAACTGGGCGTATGTTTTTGATACTTGTTGGTGTAAGACGTGCTGGGAACGGGTTGACATGTACCGATGGGTTTGATGAACGACTCAAAGTCGGCAAAATACAAAAACGGTACACGCATCTTTCTATAATAATGTGTAAAACTTAGCATAGTCCCAGGTTCCGGAAGTTCTATTCGTTGGGCGTCCTGCTGCGAGCAGTACTCAGTATGTTTGTGAAGCGATTCGACTTTTCTAAAACCGATTAAACATCTTCTGCAATAGTGCATTGAATTATGGGATTTTTCTGTCCGTAGTGCCAGCAGTCTGTTGAAATTCCTGATCCAACAATAATGCTTCTTTTCTCCATCAGAAATGAGTAATAGATCTACACACCTATCATTCTCATGTTTTGATATATATAGTGGGAATACGTTCACTTCTTTCTCGTAACCAAAAACATTAATACTAATATTATTATTTTTCTCAAACTTACCTATCACATTAGCATCCGCTGCTACTGGGAATTCGATACCAGACCAATTGAGTTCCTCAGACTGTCTAATTAATTCTTTCGTAATTCTTTCTGTATTTTTGTCAACTGGGTTTACAGCTCTCGTTACGCACCACTTGAAGCATTCTTCGTCTTCGTTCTTCATATTAATAATAGCCTTTTTATTCGCTAAATAATCTGGAAGTGGAATATAAGAACTACCTTTCAATGGTTTATATACCACTGTATCGATATCCAACTTCAAAACGGTTTTGAATCTCCAATTACTCCCCCGCATCTGAAAACTTGCCATGCTCTCCTTAATTTTATCCGCTGCGTTGGTATATATTTCTCTCACATCGGTTGCTTCTAAAATAATATCACTCTTTGATTTGAAATTAGGCTCAGCCGTTACTACTTCGCCGGTTTTCATATCTACTTTCTCCATTACGCACATGAGATCGAGTTGAACTTTTACCCCCCGATTTTTCGCTAGCAGCCTAACTACCTGCGGTCTTACAGCCTTGAGAAAAGTTGCAACATCGATCCTGTTGTCGCCATCGATCGTGTATCTTTTTGTAAACCCTTTGATAGCCGTCGCAGTCTCTCGAAGTTTGAACTTATGAATGGGCGGTTTTATTTGCGGAGGTAACCGACTAATCTCGCTAGTCAGCCAATCCGAAAAAACTATTTTATTTTTCCCCGGATGCAAAAATTTCCAAGTAGTAGTCAAGAATGCCGTAAGTTCCGCTTTTGCTAATCTCGAGTATCCTCGCACACCTCTCTTTTTTGCAATTTCTCGCAATTCTCGCACAGTGGCGGGAGTATGCGCTGGTGTTTTGTTGACCTGAGCCCGAGCGCCTAGTCGATCTCCCTGCGATATGAACGCTATGAGTTCCGCTTTTCGCAAACTCGAGTATCCTCTTTGTCCTCTCTCTTTTGGAATTTGTCGTAATTCTTTCAGATTATACGATGAGTAGTCCATTTTATATTGGGATATCTTGTCTTTAGACCGAGTAATATAATCCATTTTTTCAGTTATTTTGTATACGCCGGAGAAAATTTTTTTACTTTTTTTTACTTTTTTACTTTTTTACGACAGACGGCGAATATGAAAAAGTAAGGCTATATTGGTCAAACTGCGCGGGCACTCAGTTTTTTTAGGCTGGTATTGGTCAAATGGACGAAAGTCAAGGCTATATTGGTCAGATTGGACGAAAGTCAAGGCTGTACTGGTCAAATGGGCGAAGGTCAAGGCTGTACTGGTCAAATGGACGAAACTCAAGGCTATATTGGTCAAATGAGTCAAATGCCTTCTTCCTGTTCTACTCCTAGCGTCCCCGAAATGGGGACGGTTTTTACGAGCATAGTAAAAATATTAACCAACGATGAATCAATGTTGCAAAATTTATACAGGTAGCTAACAGTACAAAAAACATGGGAATATATGCAAATTTTCGATTGCAGCAGGTTTTTGCCCTATAATATAATTTTATATTGATAACTTTTAAAAAATTTAAAAAATTGGAAAATCGGAATAAAAATCCATCTGGCATATGCAAAAACAAAACAAAATCTGCCTTTTTATATCTTATTTGAAAGATAATTTAGTACACTGTCGGTCCCAATGGCTGGCAACACTGAGTATTGCTTGATATTAAAAATATCTCTTCCCAAAGAGGTGTCCCCGTTTTGGGGACGCTAGGCACTAATGGGTTAATACCGAGTAGCCTAAGCTAGTTCATACTGCGATGGGTGCTGTGCAAATTGCAAGATAACTTTTATAAGGCGACCTTTATTTTTCATGATTATTGTCATTTTTTACTTTGGGGTGATCTATTTTACACCGTGAGGCATAAAAAAGAAGACCCTGGAAAATCGTTATTATTAAATAATATCGATTTTTCCAGGGGCTTCCTGTTTGCGCCTCACGGTATTTCATCGAAATTGCTTGAATATTGTTAAACTTTTTAACAATATTCAAGCAATGTCAATGAAATTCAGGAAAGGTATAGCTAAATATGTACTCAAACTTTCGCCTTTAGCTTCTACGCATGCGCGAAGTCGCTTGCGCCATTCACTCACCGCCAAGTCAATAATTCGCTGGTCAAGATCGTTCCAAGCTTGCATGATTCGCTTACAAAGATCTTCAACATCACGGACCTTTGTTTTCTATACCATTTCCTGCATGCGTCCCCATATTTTATAATCGACGGGATTCAGATCTGAGCTGTTAGGGGCCATAGTGCAGGAATTATGAAGTCAGAAGTTTCAGGCGTCAGCAGTGCAACCTTTTCTCGAGTTCTGAGCTGGGAAATAAATTCAGAGAGTTCTCCAATTTAAGGTATAAGGCCTTCCATAAGTAACACATCTTTGTAGTATAATTGGCCGTTGATTTTTACCCCGGTTCAACAAAGTGAATTGACGTGCGCCCCAGAGAAGAAGCACCGAATGACACCATCACTGTCCATCAGTAATTTGCTAAACGTCGGACGTGTGCGTAAAAGGCGGTGGTCGGCTGAAATATCTCTCTTTCGAGTTCCAGCTGCTACTTCTTCTTCTCTAGTTCTCTGCCGTCAGGCAGGTTGATATTATTATGTCCAATGACGCCACACATTTCTGTTATGTGAATCCATCTTTAGCCCTCTGTAACCGTCCGTTGTCATCATCCAGTCCAGTAGCATTGTTCTTGGTGGGAAACGGACATTATCCCCCCCGGACATTATCCCCCCCGGACATAATCCCCCCGGACAAAAGCCCCCCCGGACATTATCCCCCCCGGGGTAGGACATTATCCCCCCCGGTCCATGATAACATTACCTAAAAATGATGCAAAAAATAAAAGAATAGGCCTATGTTAAGGTGAGCATACATACATTAGACATTAGGCCTACAGTTGAATGTGTATGCATGCATGCATGCATGCATGCATGCATGCATGCATGCATGATGTATGTATGTATGTATGTATGTATGATGTATTAGACTGGTCCACGATACAATGGCAAAAAATTAAGTTTTTGGAATTCTTTCTCCACAAGGCTTGTTTTTGTCCACTTGGGTTAGATAGTCTCCCTGTAAAATTTCAGCCTGATTGTGCAACGTTTAGAGGTCAACCCATTCTGAACATTTTACTTGAGTGCTAATAATGTCTTTACGTCATGTTAATCGTCGTTGTTAGACTAGTATGGCTTCGTCTAATTTGAGATCTGACCCAGAGCACACTCTGTTGGAAAAACTAGTCTCTCGGTTATCTACTGCAAGATTGCCACACTGCCTGGGTAGTGGGTACACAGCAACTGCTTCAGTTTCATCATATCACTAAAGGGAGGCCCAATCCGGAAAGTTACAAAATGGCCTGTGATGCAGTTGTTTTTATTTGGGTGCTTGCCAGAATATCAACACAGCTGGTTGACTGGTGTGTCACGAAAATGTCAAAGCTTTATCAGAACTACCTAAGTCTGAAGACTCACATACCATTATAAAGTAGACCAAAAGACAGGATGGAGAATACATGTTCAAGAGTGATCTTCAAAAATTGTTCGATATTGTCTCAAAGGATGTGAAATCCAGCAAGGCGGAGAATTCCTTCAAATGCAAAAAGAAGACGTATTTTCCAGTAGCATGAGTGGAGTAAACCTAAAGACAGCAGACAAGGAGAGCAGAAAGAGGCAACGACAGGAGAATGGTGAAAATTGATATGAATAAGGCAAGACAAAATACAGTAATGAAGCAGTAGGTGAACTTTCTGCGATGCCATCTAGTCAGGACAGAAGAAGAATTTGATTTAATACATTGATGAGTATCAGACAACCTTGTCATCGTACGAGTACATAATTCGTCTACACTTTACAATGGCTACACAAACAGCAGCTGCTGCTACTAAAGTCTGCCTCAATATCAAAAAGACCCAAGAATATCTTCTTTAGTTTAGTTGTTGGTGCTTTGAATCGTGTTGGCCTTCCAGACCGTTATGCTGTGTTTGTAGATGGAGCTGCCACACTGGCGATTGGTTATGACATTAATTTTAAAAATCACATTTTCTAGAAGTTCATAAAAGAAAGACAAGAAGCAGCTGCAATGGAAGAACAAGAGGCCTGCTATTAGCTCACTGATAAATCAAAATGTTGCCCATGCAGCATCGACGGATAAAAGCAAATATGGACCGCATGGCTATTATAATTGTCACTGGAAAATGCCAGGAAAACTCTTGGCAATCCCCAAAATGGTTAGCGACATACAAGAAGGTGACTCTCAGGCCAGTGTTGAAGTAATTGATAAATGGAATCTCCCCCAGGCAGCGCTCAATGTCGCTCAGGTAGTACATTAACGATTGCGAACAATTTATCTACATCTGTCCAAATAACATAAAAAGTGTCAAATGGGTTGACCTCTAAATTTCATTTGTTTTCATTGAAATTTTGTGTGATTATTATAATCATGATAAGGAACAAAACAAGCCTTGTGGAGAACTGAAATCTGCAATATGAATTTTTTGGACCAGTCTAATGATGTATGTATGTATGTATGTATGTATGTATGTATGTATGTATGTATGTATGTATGTATGTATGTATGTATGTATGTATGTATGTATGTATGTATGTATGTATGTATGTATGTATGTATGTATGTATGTATGTATGTATGTATGTATGTATGTATGTATGTATGTATGTATGTATGTATGATGTATGTATCGTATGTATGTATGTATGTATGTATGTATGTATGTATGTATGTATGTATGTATGTAAGTTTACACAGCGGACAAAACCAGAACGATTAATCTTTATCAATTAAATGAAGAAACAGACTAATTGCACAGAGGGGGGGATAATGTCCGGGGGGGATAATGTCCTAGTCAAAATCGGGGGGGATAATGTCCGGGGGGGCTTTTGTCCGGGGGGGATAATATCCGGGGGGATAATGTCCGGGGGGGATAATGTCCTACAATCGTTCTTGGTCTTCCTCTTGTCTTTTTTCCCTCCATTCCATTCTTCCCTCGATGACGTCTCTTACTATGGTGTCACTCCTCATGATGTGGCCAATCCAGTTTCTCTGCCGCCTCCGTATTGTCTCCAGCATTGATCTTTCCTCTCCCACCATCTGCAATATTTCTTCGTTCGTCTTGTGCTCTCTCCAACTGACACGCTCCATTCTGCGCCAAATCCACATTTCGAAAGCCTTCAATCTTCTTATGTCATCCTTTCTCATTGTCCATGTTTAACTGCTACATACAGACTTTCATTTTGAGTATAATTGCTAGGATAAGCCGGAACACCCTCACCTTCACCCTCAGAGCGGCAGTGTTGGAGACACTGGAAACTCTTGGTGACAATATCATCATCTATTTTAATCTAACAGCAGTTAGTTTTACATGTAAATAGCCATCTCTCAATTTTCATTCTTTAGTGTCGTTAATAGGTCGGGCCCCGGGCTTCATTGCCCAGGGGTCCCCGGCTAGGTTTTTACGCCCCTAAATATAACAAACAATAATATTGTTCTCGACTAATACAATATAATACCGCTGAAAATTTGATATTGGCATCCTTACAGAGCTCAGAAATGAACAAACGCCTAAACGGCGCATCTGCAATTATATTACAGAGTAATATTATTGTGAGTGAAGGACCTGCTCTATGTCCCTACACAACAACCGCCTTGGACGAGGATCGAACCCGTACTATCCGCGTTACAAGACCACCACTCTAACCAATCAGCCACCGTGCCTCACGACTTATACTATACAGTATTCATATACACTAAGGGCTTAAAATTAAATGTGCCTTCATGGAAAAGAAAGGGATACTAACTGGTAATATGAATATGGAACTAAAGAAAAACATGGTAAAATGTTTGATATGGACAGTTGCAACATATGCTGCTGAGTGCTGGACAATGACGGGTACGGACAGAAAGAGAATAGAGGCCTTTGAAATGTGGACGTGGAGGCGAATGCTGAAAAAAAGTTGGAGAGACAAAGTCACAAATCAGGCAGTCCTGGAAAGGGCAGGGGTGCAGATAGAACCACTACAATTAATAAGCCGGAGAAAGCATCGGTTGCTGGGCCACATACTTCGAGAAGAGGGTTATTTTAACGTGCAGCTGGACGCAAAGTGTGTAGTTGGAAAAGAAATTTGTGCAGTTGAAAATAAGATTTTGTGCAGTAACTCATACTGTTATAGTGAACGAAGTACTAAAAAAGGGTCATCAGTTTTGTGGGGCCGGGAATATTTCAAAATGGTAACATTTTCACGGGATTTCGACGATCAAACATTTGGTCCGGACGACTAAAAAGGTCGTTTTGTACAGTTCTAAAAATTTCTTAAAATAACCCCTGTGTTGGTGACGTTGCTTGAGGGACGTATGGAGGGGAAGGCAACGAGAGGTATAAGATGATTAAACATGCTGAGTGATCTCGATAACGGAGATGCATATGGTAGGCCTACAACCAATAGGAAGGCGTAGGAAAGAGCGGGACGGCGGAGGTCGGAGGGGATCGCGAAGTCGTCCATGTCACAAACCTCCTCAACACCAGAAGACTGAAGAAGAAGAGCTTATCCACTCCAACATCCATCCTGCTGATCATGTTAACCAGCACTGATTTATATAAATCGTTTAATAATTAATCTAAGTTCCTATATGTCGTCTGTTTAGAGTGCAAGGGTTCTAACTCCAAATTTTTCAAAAAGCGTTTTATTGTTTTATTTTATTGCTACCAATGTGATATATTGATCTGTGCAAGGATTATATCGTTCTGAGTAAAAAAATAGTGAAAGAGCAGCTATTTGAATATTAGAGCTATCTCCAAGGACTTATCTTTGAAATGTGCAATGGTTCTATCTACCCACGCCTTGCGTTAGAGCAATTAATTATTTATTGCGCGCGATGATTGTTAAACGGTGGTGTGCATATATTTTCATGTAACGAGATTTAAAAGTATTTTAAAAGAAAATTGTACTTTTCTTACAATTTGTAACTTGTTGCTTTAGTCTGAAAAATTATTCATAGTATATTATAATGTTTTAATCAGGGGATTGTCATAACTAAAAGGAATATTCGAAAAAAAATTTTTGCGATAACCAGTGATGTAGTCGAGTCCACCTGAGCCGAGTCCGAGACCGAGTCCGAGTCCAGCTAAGCCGAGTCCGAGTCGAGTCCGAGTCCACAGGGGTTCGAGTCCGAGTCCGAGTCCGAGTCACGAAGGGTCGAGTCCAAGTCCGAGTCCGAGTCCAGTAACACCAAGATCCACAATAAGTCTATTATTGCATAGAAAAGTATCGATACTAGCCTATATATGCAAGAAATAAATGTAGGCTAATTTATTTAAATTGAACTTTTAAAATACTGATTAGACATATATAGGCTACATGTATAAAGTTTTGTTCGATAATCTGGTGAAGTGGAATAGATAGGCCTACAATTTCTTCCACTGCCGTACACAAGTTCAACAGGCGCATCTTGTGGAGTCTCGTATGTTGAGATTTGCGGCCAAAACTGCCACCAATCTGCAATGCCTTTGCTTTGAAAGTAGCCTAAGTGTTCGGAGTCTGTGGTGTGGGGAAATGGGGTCCATCCACTGTGTCAATATCATCTCCCGTCCAATACCCAAGCACAGACCAACTAAGTGTTACGACACTACCTGTACGTTGCACCTGTGTAATAGGCCTATCTGATCTTTTAATGGTGATGTAAATAAACCTCTGCGCACGGTTCCAAGATGAGAGAAGTTCTAATAACCACCAGCCACAAACAGCCAATAGACATGTGCAACCCCTACCCTCATTATTTTACCTTATCCATAAACATCCAGATATAATTTTATTAGAAGTCTATGTCAGATCTGATCAGCATATTAATGCCAAGTTTACTGAGGTGTCAAAACATCAAACTCGATTTCAACTGTATGAATCATGAATGCCATGTATGCCTGGTTATGTTTGTGTATTAGGCCTATGTATCTATAATCTATATAGACTAAAGTTCAAATATTTCCAATCACCCCTCTCGTAACCCCACACCGACCATACATCAAATACACATGTAATTAACTTCGCTCGCTCTGTGGTCAGCGGTGCCCAGCCATCCGTCATATTACTTCAATGGCAGGTTGTAGGTTACAGAGGCTCCTTTGTTTGAGTTGAATGACGAAGAAAGCAGACGAAATGTCTGAATTGGTTGTGGCAAAACAGGTTGTGGCCTGTTCCACGGAGAATTCGTGACTCGGAAACCGAGTCACCGAGTCATATTTCGAGTCCAGGGCTTCGAGTCCGAGTCCAAGTCCGAGTCCTGACTGTCCGAGTCCAAGTCCGAGTCCGCAGAAAATCGGTCTCGAGTCGGACTCGAGTCTTTTGCCGGACTCGAGTCCTACATCACTGGCGATAACACGCGTATTTATGCTAAGAGTGGCTTGTTATAGCGCATTTTTTTTCGCTTATCATTATTTTTTACTCAAAAAAGCTGAAACTACATTCTTTTCATGTAATAGTTGATAATAATTTAAAAGATAATTTTGAAACGCATATTTGAGTTGTTATGAAACGATCTATCTTCAGATTTTAAAAAAATTGGGTCTGCGGAGGTTCTAGGCCTAAGCTAGCTCCTGTCGTAAGCTGTCATTTTGCGTACTTTCTCTCACAAACATCTAGTTTTTTAGGTTCGGAGACATAAAAATATTTAAAAGATTTCGTATATCAAACTAAGTAAATGATCTGTTATCCAAAAATCCATAAATCACGATGATATAAATAATTATCTAGGCCTATCTTGTTATTCGAAAATATCTTGAAATGTGCAAAGGTTCTATTGCTGTAATTTTGCCTCCTGTCCGTCAAAAACTTTATTATTTTAGTCGCGGAGGCCTAAAAGTTTTTAAAAGATTATATTATTCCAACTAAGGATATAATCTGCTATCCAAATTTCTATTAATCACATTGATATAACAATAATTGGATTTTTGGCAATCATCGAAAGTTTAGATTTGCTCTCCTGAACAATTTCAAAAAGTGGAGTTAGAACCCTTGCACTCTAAACAGACGATGTAGCTGATGCTGATTGCATGTTCTAGATGTCCTTTATGATGAGGGTGCTCAAAAGTACTTGCCAATGGTTTTCTTGAATTGATTCATATCGATGTTGATCACCGTTGAAAGCGGAGTATTAAGATAATCAAAAAATACATATCTAAGATGATCCAATTCGTACATCTTCTGAATATATTCAAGAGCTGTTTGTGAACGACACCAGATCCAAACGACCACTGTGACAGTCCTTCTGTCCAGTCGAGAGCTGAGGATTTCTAGGCCTTCATCTTTCAGTTGACTCATGCATTTATAAGTATAATGTGACAGTGATTTGGTTCCGCTTAGAAGATCTTGGATTTTCTGATGAAGCAGCTGTGGTTCCATTACGCTGTAGGCCTAGGCTTAGGCCTACACTTTGCACCACGACTTTGCAGTTCAATTTTTGCTGCGCCTAAAAGCAAAGCCAATTTGTTAAATGATCCGAAAAAAATAATTAGCCTCGAAGCCCTTTCTCCATGTAACTTCAGCGGCGATTTGTATTTTAGTTACAGATGAAAATATTGATTGCAAACCACGAAGTGGGATGACGGATGAAAATCTTCAGACCAAAAGAATAAGCGGGGTAATTTTTCTGATTTCTTAATGCAGTACTTGCGATGATTGATACAAAATAGTTTGCTGGGGGGTAATGTTTAGGGGAATCAATTTTAAACCTTTACACCGGTGGTTCCTTCGAACTTGGGATGTCAGGTTTTACAAGGGCTCTTCTGATGATCGAGTCCCAGTCGGAGGCCAAACGCTACTCGCACGGCCTCATTGCTGAGACCCAATCCGCAAGCGACCACGGGAACAGTCGAGAGACAGTCTCCAGCGTGGGGCGATGTCACCGCCCATTAAAACGGACGGCCGATAGGCCTGCGTTAGCGTGCAAACACTTGAAGTAGGAATTCAAATATCACACCTAACACTCTCGTGTTATACACGCACGAAGCATGCTTTGCCTTTTTGTCAGCAGCGCCCGTTTCTTTGTTAAAAATCGTCATAATCATATGGGCCTTTTCTCTCGTAGGCCTATCCATTTGTTTGTGAAAAATATTCTGTAATCTGTATAGCCTATATAAGTCATGGCATGTTAACCGAAACGGGCGGACTCATGACTTAGGAGAAGCACAACTCCATTGGTAATGCTCTTGCTTTGAGGACAGCGAGGCCTATTAGACCTTTGCATGCAGTAAACGATGAGGATTTTCAAAGCTCAATTGCTGTTTTATCAACATGCGATTAATCGCTAGTTTAATCGAGATAAAAAATTTAATGGCACGATTAATCGCGATTAAAATTTTTAATCTTTGAACAGCCCTAATTATTATTATTATTTTTTTTTAAATATTATTATTGTTATTATTAGGCCCATTATTAGGCTTATTATTACTATTACTGTTTACTATTGTTAATATTATTAATTATTTTTGCTTTTCACATATTTTAACCTTAAAAACAAATCATTTTAATTTCAGGCGTTTAGTGTTTACATCGCACCTCCTCCGTTTTCTATGATCCTTGCAACTGTCTGCTGTTGGTTTTGTCGAAGACATTTCTCGAAGTTTGAAAACTTTGTTTCGTCGAAGGATTCCAAGATAAACAAAAGCTCTGCGTTCTTATCTTGTGTTGAATTCTGTCGTTGTATGAAGTGACTTTGTTCTTGTGTTAAGCAGTTGAGAGATAACAGCAGAGCGATTAATTCATCATTCGATTGAATATTTTCTGAGAGATAGCTTCTGTTGTTTCTAATGGCTGCATATTTTTTCTGGTTTTTCCATAGAAATCTAAAAAAGCACATTTAAACCATCATTACGAATGGGATCACAGCCCTGTTAGCCGGCGACGCAATATACAATGTAAAGCAGATTAGAAATTAAAATGGAAACGAAGTGATGAAATTTATTAAACGTGCAAAAATGCATTCACGCAAAACTGTAAAAACTGCCTACGTGCTACCAGTCCTCCTGTATGGAGCGGAAACCTGGACGCTAACGGTGACTCTTGCGAGGAAACTGGACGCTTTTCACCAATGGTGCCTGCGGCGTATCTTGCGAGTCCGATTCACCGAACACATAACCATTAACCAACGCTGAAATATAGGCTACAGACGCACCGAACAACAACCGATCTCGTCGATGATTGAAGAGCGGAGACTGCAAACGTTTGGCCATTTTGCACGAAGTGATGGCGGTCAAGACCATGCCAGAGCTTTGCGTGCATGATTCGAGACCCCCCCCCCCCAAAAAAAAACCTGGAAGAGACCGGTTGAACGACCAAGACACACATGGACCCGGACGGCCGACGCAGACCTGAGACCGCTGGGCTTTGGACTAAACGCAGCTTGGAGATGTGCGCAGGACCGTAGTGGTTGGCGGGGAATTGTGGAAACGGCTACGCTCCGGAGTGGGGCTCGTCTTTGATGATGATGATGATGATGATGATGATGATGAAAACTGTAAGGTCGACTAATTGCAAATACCGTATAGGCTAAGTCTCCATGACCTGTCTAGGCCCTACTTTCCACGCGCAGGAACTCAAAGGAAGTCAAATAAATGTAGCGCAGGTTATGCAAAAATCCGTAGTTTCTGTGTAAAAAGTATTCCTGATTATTCTTTTCTGTCCCAGTGACTCAATACAAATGGAACTTTAAACTCTAGTACGCTGTGGAAGAAAAAACTAGGCTACTGGTGCGTATTATTCCGTTTGGTACTTCGAATACCAACAGTCAGTTGAATAATGAACAGAAAACCTGCATTATAAATCTATGGCGAGCAACTTGGAACACAAACTTTCGAATGTTCACGAAACTTCGCTGCTTAACCTTCGGGCTACCAAGAGGGTAGGTGGTTACCAACCCTAGGTTTTTTGCACACCAAACTTGTTTCTTATGACTTGAATTTTGACGTTTTAGGTAGTTGTAGGGGGTTCCATCTCATCTAGTCCAGCTATTAAGGAACTTGCACAGGCAACAACAGGCGAAGGTCAGGATATATGGCCACACTTCGACATGGTTCAAGGTTAAAAAAGAAGTTCGACAAGGATGCAACCTCTCCCAATGCTTGTTCAACATTCTAGTCGAGCAAGTAATGCGTAAGGCACTAGCGGGATTTGCCGATGGGTTTTAAATTGGCGGAAAAACCATCAACAATCTCAGATACGCTGATGACATATGATTGTCCTTATGGCCACAACATCGGAAGAACTGCAAGAACTCGTGGAAAGCGTTGAAAGTGCGGCAGGAGAATATGGCATGTCAAAAAACGGGGCAAATACGAAAGTCATGACAACTACTGAGGAGGTGCTCGAGATTTTAGTGAATGCCGACAGACTGCAACAAGTAAATTCATTTGTCTATTTAGGGAGTAGAGTTACCAAAGATGCAAATTGTACGAGTGACGTTAAATCAAGATTGGCTATGGGGATGACGGTTATGACCAAACTGACAAAGTTATGGAAAAATAAGCCCACCAGCAACAACACCAAATTGGAGTTGATGAAGGCTTTGGCGTGACCAGTGGCGACGTAGGCCTACGGGTGCGAGGCCTGGACTTTGAAGAAGAAGGAAGAAAATCGCACTCAGGCATTTGAAAACAAGACAGTGCATCCGAAAACTAATGAGAATACCGTGGACAAAAATGATAACAAATGAAACGGTACAAATCAGCAGAGGCCAGAAAGGTAGGCCTACTATTGGCTCAAACCAAAGCTAGAAAACTGCGATATTTTGGACACATCATTAGTCTGATGACAGTTCTCGTGGAGGGAGTCTGAGGACGAGACAGACCCAGAATTTCATGGCTGGACATTGGACAACATCTCGCACTGGACTGGCATCGTGGGCACACACCTGATGAACGCGGCTCGTGACAGGAGACTTTGGAAATTAAACTCAATTCTTGTGGCCAACCGTCGCGATGCGACGACGGCGTTTTGACATGACATGACATAAATATACACAATGTTTTGCGTGTGAAACAGGTGATGATATCTCAAACCACTCAAAAGTTATGCCCCGATACACCCGTTGGAGGGGTGGATCCCATTCATTTAGATTATCGACTATTATTATCATATCCATAATTATTTACCGTGGATGGAAACGAATTAGGGGAGAATGCTCTAAACCGCCCATGCTAAGAAATTTTTTGCTTTTCTTGCGTGTGGGCTCCAAGAGAAGTAGGCCTACATGTTTGACCCTAATGTAAAGAGTGATCATTGATAAAGCAATAGCAGCAATATTGTAGAACTTAGTTCAATAAGATCAACTGTGTAAATTAAAAAGTGGACCCCTCCAAACTGGGCGTCTTAGTAACCCTATACTACAAGACGCCCATAGGATGGGCATCTTGGAGCAATGGAAATTGACTAAAACATGTGGCATTGCAGTCATGCATTTTAGAGAAAAAAAACATTTTTCTGTAGTCGTGGCTGGGCTGGGAGCGCCTCTGAGTAGTTTCTTGAAGAGGCGCGATATAAATTCTAATAATGAATGAATGAATTAAACTGCACGAGAGAAAACAAATTGAGCGAAACATTTCTGTGCAAGTCTTGAGATCGAGAGAGCTAATTAATTTATACAACCTGTAATGGTCATTCCTTGCAAGGAACCTTACCTTTCAAGTAACGCCAGATTGACTTCTTGAACCGATTTCTTGTGATTCTTTGATTGAAGCAAAAGTCAACTGACATGAAGGATCTGATAACATCTTCGTCTCTCTGCTTTATTGACGAATTGAATATCCAATGCAGATAAGACTTTCGTAAGATCATGTCCAAGATCTCCAGTGGAAGATCATAGAACTGCAATAAAAAAATAGTCAACACTGTCACTGGAGGACAATATTGGATGTCATTCATTCATTCATTCATTCCTGAATTTCTATCGCATTTTTTGCAAGATGGATTACTAAGAGACGCTCTCGATTCTACCATAAAAAAGTCAGTGTCTTGAGTCGAAGAAAAAAATGCCTCAGCAAGTGATCCGAGAAAGAGACATAATTATATAGCTCCTGTAGAAGCCCATTTCAGACCACTGCACTCGGTTCCTCGACAACTGGTCCACGAAATATTGGTCTATCGACAAAATGGTTAACGGCAAACTATTCACTGGGAATTGTTATTCGATGTTTTTTGCAGCTGAAATAGAAGCTGGATTGATAAAAAAAACGTTTGAGAAAAGAGGCTGATGAAGGTTCTTTTTCAGGTGAAATAGAAACTGGGCTTATGAACATAATGCTTGGGAAATGGAAGCTGGGTGAAGGTTTTTTGTGTCTGAAATAGAGGCTGGAATAACGAAAAAAAATTGTGAGAAATGGAAGAAGAATTAATGATTTTCAAGCAATTAAATGGAAGCTGGATGCATGTTGAAACACATGAATGAAAATCAATAATTCAGCTCTATTTAATATGACCTATTTAAGCTAGGAAACTATTAGACTTTTTCTCATAAATCCGGCTCCTACTTCATAAATAAAGAACCTTCATCCAGCTTCCATTTCTCAAGCGCTTTCTCATTAATCCGGCATCTATTTCGGTGGACCAGTTGTCCGTGGACCAGTTGTCGTTGGACCAGTTGTCGTGACACCACTGCACTGACAGCACAAAAGTCATTGTTCTGAAAGTTCGTGCGAATGGAACCAATAGCATTCCCTTCTGCACCCAATAGAGAGGCTGTACCCTTGAATTTCCGTGTAGCAACCAAGCTCATGGAGCTCTTACTGAGGTAGCCTATTTTCCCAGGTTGTCTACAATGTCTAGGCTCTCCCAACAATATGACATTTCTGAACCAGAGCAGCGATCTTATTTTCAAGGCTCCGCCGTGTAGCAAGCCACTGTAATGTCTTCCAACAGAATTTATAGCTGGAGAAATTTCCAAATCTAGAAATTTTTACAAATAGACGGGCTTCTGAGCGCAAGACAAGGTCCTTCACTGGTTAATTCAAAATGTAATGTATGAACGGACGGGGCTTAAAATTGTGTGCCGCGATTATTACAGCCTACGATAATTTATAATAGGCATTCGCCTCATAAAATGTCACAACAGACAGAGATAATTTACAGACACATACACTCAGCTGAGCGTCACTTAATGGCTTTTTACGCCTGAATTGTCAATATCCATTGTCTTCATATCCAACTGGGGACTTGGTGACCCTTGCCCCCGTGCGTGCAACTGGCGTAAAGGTCATTATCATCCCTCGACCATTTTGCCATTCTTCCTTCGTTCTTACACAAAATAATAATCATTCAAAGGCCGTTTCAAATAAAACAGTGAAGTATAAATGTATGAGAACTTTTTTCCAATCATGACTACAGCGAAGACACTAAAATGAGACTTTCATGCTGAAGCGCATGAGTGATTGCGCGTGAAGGACTATTTACGCGGCGGCATGATGTGGACTCGAAACCGCAACCTTCCATTTGCAAGGCACCGAACATGCCACTCACCATCGCACCCCTCATCGTGCTATTAACCTCATTAGTCGATGCTGCCTTGTTTGCTTAAGGTTACTTAGGGGGAGAGTGCTACAAGATGCCCAGGGCGAGTAAGATGCCCACCCCCTTTAAAACGGATAAACAGACATAAATTCGTGTTTAAGTTGTCTCATTGCATGCAGCGACATCTTGTCAACCTTCCACATCAGTAATGTTTCAGTATTCGAGATATTGACGTGATAGCCTAAATCAATTTTCTAAATTTTCACCCCTTTTGCGTAAGTACACATTTACGAATCTTCCTAATTTTCTTTTTAGCCTTATGCAGTAAAAATTCGTGCACTTCAACGTTTATTTTGGATTCATTTGTAGTTGTTTTAATGATTTTATCTAACCCGTAAACATTGACCTCGTTAAATAAAATGGCGTCAGTAGAGAAGGACTCGAAAATTACAAGAAGCCCATGGGCGTCTTGAATGTATACTAAGCATAAGCTTATAGATTACAAGATGCCCATGAGCGTCTTGGATACCAATAGCAAGTGGCCAAGAATCGGTGCCTACCGTGACACCACCTCCTACTCATAAAGATTCTGAGTCTACAAATTTACCAGTGTTTATTGAAGAAGAAATGGATATAGCCTAATGCAGGAAGTGTAAGGGTTGGTGTCATGAAAAATGTAGGTCTACAGATCGATAAATATCCAAGAGATTTGTATGTGACTTTTTGTTAGCCTGTGTTTAAGGGGAAAATGACAATAATGACTTACAACATGAGGTTGAAGTTTTTGCTTCTCGTGTTTTTATTTGATTTGTAGCTTTAGGATCTTTTAGTCTTGGTTAAATTCGTTTAACTGTCATGCAGTTTATTGGTTTAGTCAAAAAATGCATGATTACAATACCACTTTTAAAAGTTAATTTCCATTGCTCCAAGATGCCCATCCTATGGGCGTCTTGTAGTATAGGGTTCCTAAGACGCCCAGTTTGGAGGGGTCTACTTTTTTAAATTTGCAAAAATGATCTTATTGAATTATGTTCTGTAGTTGCTGTCACTGCTTCGTTAATGATTACTCTTTGCATTGGTGTCGGACATGTTCTTCTCTTAGCATCCACACAGAAGAAAATAGCAATTTTCGTTAGCATGGGCATCTTGGAGCACTCTCCCCTATATGTAGGTAAATTAAGCCAAAAACTGAACAATCCTACCGTAGTCTGACTTGTTAACGGAAGTGAATTCTGTTCAATGTCTCCATTCGGCAGTCTTTTATGTCCTTTTACAAAAACAATTTGAAAATAAATTATTTAAATGTTTTATCGTAAGATGTGTCCTATATTTCTCCAGTTTCTCACTCAAACCTAGGAGGCAACATGGTGGTGCGGTGATAATAAGTAAATAGGCCTAATTGGTGGTGTGGTGGTTTGGTGTTGTCAGGGTAAAAATCGAGATAATTTTATTCCATAAAGAGTTTTTCAGCATTCTAGTGAGTGGTCGCTAGGTTTAGCCTACAAGAATCCACGGCACAAGGTGAGTGAGTGGAGATCTGCAGAGGTGTAGCCTAAGTGGAGAAGAAGTTAGGTTAAGGGGCGAGAAGGGATCGAGTATGAACAACTGACGGGGTTTCTGGATAGAATTTTAAAGAATAATAATTGTTTCTTTCCACTGACCTCTGTTGATACTTGAAGCAAATCGTAAGCCATGATTCCTGCGTCCGTGATTACTTTCACTTTCGTTTCGAAAGTCTTTTACTGCAGAGCGTCTTTTCATAGCGATCGTTTGCGGAAATAAATTGAGGCTGTTTCTTTGCCGGACTCTTGGTAGTTTTGCTTTACTGAACGATTCTGCTATGATAAAAAACGGGTAAACGTATTATAGTTTAGCATCGTAAATTATTTTCACGTTTATAATGACACAAAAAGGGCAGAATTTGTGAAAAAGACGGAAATATGAATGTCACTGACGGATGTTTATTGAAACTTAGCCTACTCATATGGAAGCTGGATTGATGAAAATATTTATGCCTAGTGGAAACTGGATTCATTAAAATATTCATGCCTAGTTGCAGCTGGATTGATGAAAACTTTTTTGCTTAAATCAGAGCTGGGTTGATGAAAATGTTCTTGCTTAAATCGGAGCATGATTCATAAAAAATAATGGTTATAGGCCTATCTAAATAGAATAGAATAATTGTGAAGCAAAAGGGGAAAAGAATATGAAAATAACAATCAATGGAGAAGAAGTGGAGAAAGTCACTGAATTTTGCTATCTAGGAAGCCTGATATCGGAAGATGCGAAGTGCCACAAAGAAATCAAGAAAAGGATAGCGATGGGGAAAGAAGCGTTCACGAGAAGGAAAGAGCTACTGAAAGGAGGAATGAGTCGAGACATCAAGAAAAGAATGGTCAAGGCACTGATCTGGAGCGTCACACTGTACGGAGCAGAGACCTGGACGATGAGAAAGGAGGATGTCAAACGAATAGAAGCGTTCGAGATGTGGATAAGGAGAAGGATGGAAAGGGTCAGCTGGACAGAACATAAATCAAATGAAGAAGTACCGAAGAAGGTGGAAGAAGAAAGATCCTTGATGAATACAATTAGAACAAGGCAGAAGAACTGGATAGGACATGTACTGAGAGGCAACTCCTTGCAAAGAGACATTGTGGAGGGAAAAATGGAGGGGAAGAGGGGAAGAGGAAGACCTATGGAAAAGTTCTTGGACTGGATGATGGAGGATGGATATGGAAAACTCAAAGAAAAAGCACAACATCGAGAAGAGTGGCGTCGTTGGGCATCTGGACCTGCTAACCTAAAGAAGAAGCAGGCCCGGATCTACAGTTTTGGGGGCCCTGTGCTGACCGAATGACGGGGGCCCCTTACAATTTTAAGAAGCCAGGCAGACATACAATAACCCGAAACACAATTTGTTAAACTTTACAGCACATAAGAAGTAGATATTACAATTGTCACGAGCTTACGACTCACACATTGAGATCATGGGCGGAGTTTGGTTTTTGTTCTTAGGAGGGGGGGGGGTAAAAACTTGGGCTTAGGTTGGGGTGGAAACTTAGTCCAGAGCGAGCGACGCCGAATTTTTTTGATCCTCGGCACAAAAAAGTTCATAACCTTTTTCAGTCATCAGGTCGAAATCTCATAAAACCATGCGATTTTCTCCGCCCAAAAAGTTGCTGACCTTTTTTAGTCATGAGGTCGAAATCTCATAAACCATACTATTTTCTCTGCCAAAAAGTGACCTTTTTAGTCATGAGATTGAAGTTTCGGTTCGTGAGGGAAAAACATCCCGCATAGGCTATATTTTCGATTCTGGGCCAGGGCCTTCTGGGGGGGGGGGGCTAAGCCCGGGAAAAGATACCATTTTCATGGTAAAAAATATGACTGGACCTTCTTTGAGGCTTAGCCCCCTCCCCCTTACCCCCTTATAAACTCCGCCCACCGCCCATGGTTCGGCTTCCTTATATTGGCGCTTATCCACGTAACCCTGGGTCTTCTTCTATGATATCATCGAAAGTCCCTCGCATTTTCTCCACAAAAGTTATCAGTGACTCGTACAGTTTGAGAGGCATACATCAAAGTGACGTCATCATATACTATGACATTATTTGGTTATATATTTAGTCATAGCTATGATTGCTAATTTGCTATGAATAATGCATTGCAATTTGCACTGTTTCTTTACTGAATCCTCACTTTATTTATTTTTTACTTTTACAATTTGGGGGCCCCACCGAAACTTGGGGCCCTGTGCTGCAGCACAATCAGCACCGTGGTTAATCCGGGCCTGAGAAGAAGAGAAGAAATAGAAGTTGGATAGCAACTATTGAATGACGCAATTGACATTAATAATTTCGGACGCCAAAGTGAAACGATCATTTAAACGCGGTGTATAATAGCCTATAACATCAGATGCTACCATTGAAACCATTGAAATAATTTCGGACGCTAAAGTGAAGGATTACCCGATTTCCGTCATCTAACATCGGCATTTAATAATTATGATCATGTAGCTTTCCTCAGAGTGTGAGTTTTCGTCTCACGCAGATTCAAAATCGTAATTCTCTATAATAATAGAGCCGAGGTCGAAATCGACCAGGTCACACTTACCGGAAATCAAGCAATTCACAGCACACACATCATAAACAGGCAACTCCTTGCAAAGAGACATTGTGGAGGGCAAAATGGAGGGGCAGAGGGGAAGAGGAAGACCTAGAGAAAAGAAAGTTCTTGGACTGGATGATGGAGGATGGATATGGAAAACTCAAAGAAAAAGCACAACATCGAGAAGAGTGGCGTCGTTGGGCATCTGGACCTGCTAACCTAAAGAAGAAGCTTATCCCTGAATGACATTGAACAACCAAGACGGACTACTGTAACATGACTCGCTTACACAAAAACTGTCAATCACTAAATCACCGCCACCACCGTAAAAACAACAGTTAATCCGACAGTTAAATCTTCAGACCACAAGTAGATTTTCGCCTGTATAGGTCTAACCTATCGACGAAAGCAGCTACAAACCTGAGTTGAGGGAAACAGACCTGAACGAAGATCACACAAACCGACTGTGGCTCACAGACGCGTCTGACAAGCGACGTGGCCTCACAATACAAAGCATGCGCCGATAGATTGAAAAAAACGGGCGTTTTCAAACCAGCTCTCGACCCCCCCCCCCGCCCTCCCCGACAATCGAGCGCCGTGCGGTCATGCGTATGGCTTGTATAACGCGGCAGAGCGCCTCTGATTAGGTTTTGTGTGAGAGGCGCTTTATAAATAAATAAAAAAGAATAGAATAGAATAGAATAGAATAGAGGCATTAACTCCAAATACGTGAACCCAGGGCTGAAAGTGGTTTGGAAAAGTTGCCGGGTCTCACTTTGGCGGACGAGCATGCCTTTGACCCATTAATTTTTCTGACGACGTTTTTACTGGTTCCACGACAATTGGTCCAACGACAACTCGTCCAACGACAACTCGTCCACGGACAACTGGTCCACCGACAACTCGTCCACCGAAATAGAAGCCGGATTAATAAGAAAACGCTTGAGAAATGGAAGCTGGATGAATGTTTTACAGGTGAAATAGAAGCTGGATTGATGAAAAACCGCTTAAGAACTGGAAGATGGATCATGGTTTTTTCCTATCTGAAATAGAAGCTGGATGCATGTCGAGACACATGATGAAAATCGTCAATTGAGCTTCTATTTAAGCAAGAAAACCATTAGACTTTTTTTCATAAACCCAGCTCATATTTCGTAAATAAAGAACTTTCATACAGCTTCCATTTCTCAAGCGCTCTCTCGTTAATCCGGCTTCTATTTCGGTGGACGAGTTGTCGGTGGACCAGTTGTCCGTGGACGAGTTGTCGTTGGACGAGTTGTCGTTGGACCAATTGTCGTGACACCGTTTTTACTATAGTCATTTACCCCCAAATTACCGAAAATCCTACCATTTGTACCTACTTTTGGCATACTTTTGCGACCCGGCTGAGACACGGCAACAGCAAGTCTCGAAAATCGATGCCGGATCTCACACCCGGGCCGACCCGGCTCACTTTCAGCCCTGCACGGTGAACCTACAGCATTTCAGCAACATTATGTTCGAGTAGGCCTAACACTAGAAGCTGATCTATATCTATAAGAGAGGATGTATATTTATTTATATATTTATTTATTTATATATTTATATATATATTTGTCCAGAATACACGCCCTCAGTTTCGCAGCTATTGATCTGAAACTTTGCACCTAGACAGGGGTCCATCCAACTTAAAAAGTCCAGGGGATGGCGAATTTCTAACACCATGGGGGCCAGGGTGGGGAGATTTTTTAGGGGGGAGCGAATTTTTTTGGCAGCAATTGATGTGAAACTTTGCATTTAGACAGAGGACCGTCAGGTACCCCTGTAAACGAGTTGGCGGACCTCTACCACCAGGGGGAGAATGGGGGTGGGCCTAAAACTCCATTTTCCACATTTATATACCATCGCCATAGTTTCACAGCTATTCACCTGAAAAGTTGCAGCTAGATAGGGTGCCACCGGGACCACCTCGCCCCCAACCAACACACACCTGGCCCCGTGGGGGCCGAGTGGGGCAGGGCGTTGTTTAAAGAGGGGGGCAGAAAAATTTAGGGGCAAACTTTTTTGCAGTTGTTGATGTGAAACTTCGCATTTAGACAGAGGACTGTCAGGTCCACTCAGAAAACGAGTTGGCGAACCTCTACCACCAGGGGGAGAATGGAGGGGGCCCAAAAACTCCATTTTCCCTATTTGTATACCATCGCCATAGTTTCATAGCTATTCACCTGAAAAGTTGCAGCTAGATAGGGTGCCACCGGGACCACCTCGCCCCCAACCAACACACACCTGGACCCGCAGGGGCCGAGTGGGGCAGGGCGTTGTTTTTTTTTTGGGGGGGAGCGAAATTTTTTGGGGGGCCAATTTTTTCTTTTTCCAGCTATTGATCTGAAACTTTGCATCTAGACAGAGAACTGTCAGGTCCAGCCAGAGGGGGGTTGGTGAATCTCTCCCACCATGGGTCCACGGTGGGGTGCAAAAACCCAAAATTTTGCTATTTCCATTTCGTCGCCATAGTTTCACAGCTATTCACCTGAAAAGTTGCAGCTAGATAGGATGCCACCGGGACCACCTTGCCCCCAAACCAACACACACCTCGCCCCGCATGGGCCTGGTGGGGGCAGGGTGCTGTATGTGGTGGAAAAAATTGGGGGGGGACGGGAATTTTTTCTGTTTTGCAGCTATTGATAGAAACTTTGCATGTCGACAGAGGACCGTCAAGTCCAGCCAGTGGAGGGGCCATAGCTTCACGGCTAGTTACATAAAATTCCCGGGCATCGCCGGGTATCCCAGCTAGTTGAGCGATAAAAACACAATGTTAAACGAATGTTGTAGTATTAAATGCAGATGTTAGATGAGCAAAAGTCTGCAAGCCTCTTTCTTCATCTTTTCCCTGCTTTCTCTTTTCATGAGCTTGTCACGCAGAGAGCGCTTCTGAATGTTAGATTATAGGCCTAATGATTATTAGATTAGAACGAGTTGCTCCTATGCGTTTATTATTATAAACTGAGGTACAATAATTATAATGTATATTATACCATAGTAGGTCTTGCATGACTTCACGTGGCCTATACTCTGAGTGTCTATACTAGTGTCCATTCTGGCATTCGGTCGGGTGTAGCCCTATCTGGGTGTGGCCGGTGTTGTGTGACAGAGTCTCCCCCTAAAAGTCTCCCTCCGGAGACTTTATTTCGAAATAGATTCTCCGCCGGAGGATCTGTTCTAGAATAAATTCGCCCCCCGGAGACTATATTCTGAAATAAAGTCTTCGGGGGAGAGAATTATTATTTCCTACGCCCACGAAACACATATCAATTTACAATTTAGGCCTACCTGTTTAACGCAACAAGGAAGTAGGACTTAAATTTATGAATTTTTTTAGACTATCTAGTGTATCTAGTTATATCAGTAGACTGGAGCCATATGTTAAGCGTTCTTATGAAGTCGATTTTTTAATCACAGCAACATCATTCAGCAAAGCAAGAAAACGAACTCTATGGGCGCAACTATAGGGAAATGCATAGGAAAGAAAAGCGAAAGTAAACGCAAACGCCGGAATCCTGATTTGCGATTTTCATCAAGTTGCAAAACAGAGGTCAGTGTAAAGAAATAATTATTATTATTTAAAGCGACTGTACGAAACACCCGAAAATTTGCTTAACTTTGGTCCTACCTCGCCTCTTACTTTCTACTCACGAATGAAAACTGAACTCTTTAGCCTACTCTTTATACTTTGCTATCCCGATAGCCTATTAGGTTACCTTTGCACCACCATACCACCACCGTCATTAGCCTACTGATTACCACCGTAGGTCCGTAGCACCATGTTGTCTCCCAGGTTTGACCTAACCGGATTTTGATCTGACACAGGAGCGAACAGAGGAGTTTGGCCACAGCAATCTTGATTTCGGTACTATAATTTTAATTCACCCTTTAATTTCGAATTAATTTCGAATTAATTTTATTTATTTATTTCTTCAACTCGGACAGCACGCAAAAATAAGTAAGTAAGTAAAAGTCGATCAGTTGTTTTATGAATAATTTATGAAATCGATGAGAAATATTTGCTGACGAAATAGAAGCGGGATTTATCGAACAAATTCTTACGCTGCATCGCTAGTTAGCCTATTGGTGGTCGTCAAACAGACAAGCACCCAACTTCTATTTCAATAATAGCCTAATTATTTTTCAGCCATCCAGCTTCAATTTACGCCAGAATATTTTCATTAACTCAGCTTCAATTTAGGTAAGAATATTTAAATTAGTCCAGCTTCCAGTGATTGTATTTTGAACTTAGGGTCGCAGTCTGAACGTACACGTTATTTAAATGTCATATTTTCAACAAATTGTAAACGATTTCTTGACTAAATGGTAGATGAGAAATATTTGTTACCTAAATAGAAGTCGGATTTATAAAAGCAGGTATGCGCGTCACAAAAATAATTTCGAAATAAATTCGAAATTAATTCGAAATTAATTCAAAATTAAAGGGTGAATTAAAATTATAGTACCTTGATTTCTAATAGCGCCGATGAATTATAATAGGCCTAAGTTGGTCTCCATGAAGTGGCTATGGTGGATGCTGAGAAATTCTCGAATGCCTACATTAGGCTGCATCGGTCCTACATTAGCCTATAGGCTACACTGCAGCGAATGCCACAACAACTGTTGGGAAACTGGAGAAATAAATTATATAACACATTTTACGATAAAATAATTAAATAGGGCCCAAGTTTTTAAATAACTTTATATCAACGAAGAAAATAAAAAGTCTGCCAAATCGTAAAACTGGACAGAGTGTAATTCCGTCTAGAACAGGGGTGTCAAACCTTTTTGAATGGCGGGCCAGAATGAACATCTTCCAACAAGTGGCGGGCCAGGGTGACGAAGCTCCTGAGCAAAATTGGGTATAGTGATCTGAGAGCGAGCTCCAGGCTTGGCCAGCCAATTCCCAGAAAAGTTTGGATAAATAAATCTCAAATGGTGCAATTTTTAGCATACAAAACAGCCAAATAGGGAGGCTTATAAAATCTTAATTTTGATTTTCATTATCAGTCGTGGACATGACATAGAACTCGTAAAGCTTTTGGCCTAAACCTAAGGTAATTAAATCTAGGCATTGTCATAAAATAAATGGCTCACAATCTACCGGTAAGCTCGCAATAAGAATTTTTGTCACCTTAAGTTTGTCTTGTGGGCCTATCCCTTCACAACGCTAACGTTTTCCTGACAAATTAAACATAGGCCTACTGGATGGATAACTGCTGTATTCAACAAAGAAATACACATCCAGCCAAATATCGCGAAAAGATCTTGATTCAATGTCCACTTTCGTTTCTTATTAAATTTTGACAACATTTTAAATATTCTAAGTGTTTCGTAACTTTCATAATTATTTTGTTAACAGACAACCAACCGAAAACCACAGATACAAACTTTACACAGTCTACAAAGAGCTGTGCGAGTGTGCGTCAGAGCAAAAGTGACGTCAGTAAGAAAAAAGTCCATGTATTTGGCGCTGACTGTAAAATAAAGAAATTGAACTTTCATCCTCCAATTTTGAAATCTTTAGGGAAGGCTCCGCGGGCCAGAAAAAAATCGTCGGCGGGCCAGAAATGGCCCGCGGGCCAGCTCTTTGACACCCCTGGTCTAGAAGGTCTGCCGCGGTAGCCTAAGTAAGGCCATTAATAATTATTCAACTAATGAAAATAATGTAGTAGGCCTAATGATATAAATGACACAATAAAATTGATAAGTGTAACTATGGTCTAATTTGAAACAATCTTTGACTGAATTGACTGATGCTTTGTTTACACACAACAAGAAGAAAGTATGGTGCAATGGTTGAGGGATGAAAAAAATGGAAACTCGGACGTTGCGTGAGCAGAGATTGGGACATCGCGTGATAAAAGAAAAACACCCAGCGCAAAGTGACCTTTAGTCCGGTCGGAGGTACGGGAGCAGTGGTCAAGATGAAGGGAATGGACATTGACATGTCAGGCATAAAAAGCGATTAAGCGACGTTTGGCTGATGGTAATTGTCTCGTCCAGTTATGCTATAAGTTTATTGGGAACGTATGTACTGTATATAGCATGCTGTATCGCAGCATATAATAAAGTAAAGCACGTCCCTACATAAAATTCTCAATTAACTAGATGTGATGGACCGAGTCATGCGCTCAGAAAGCCCGTCTCATATGGCAAATTTCCAAATTAGGACATCTCCCCAGCTATGTCATGTTGGAGACATTACGCTGGCCTCCTACGTGGCAGCACATTGAGTAGAGGATCGCCGATCTGGTTCGGCATTGTCAGCTTGGTGATGCCCTGACTTCCTCCTGCTCAACGGGTATCCAATAGCCACCGTTACTCGGTTATGCGCAGAACGGAGTGCTCTTGGTTCTATTCACACGAACAGCATCAGCAACTATGCAGAAACTCGGCTTTCACAAAGGTTTGGAATGGTTTCACACAGCAGCAACGTCTGCTTCCTGAGTAGCTTACTGGGTTATTTATATTCTATCCAAACCTGGACTTTTACCGTAATAGAATCGGGAGAGCCTCTGAATAGTTCCATGGATGAAACGCTATATAGCAATTCTTGAATGAATGAATGAATCAATCAATGATTTTATAATTTCATTCTTTCTCTTAGAGTTAACCCTCAGGCTACCAAGCTTTTTTTGTAACACTGACTACCAAGGGGGGTGGTTACCACCCCCTCTGGATTTTGGGTTTGGTTTGAGATATCATAACTTGTAATACATCAATGGATTCAGCATTCATTTCTGCACAAAATGGTATATTTAGGTTTAAAATAATATTATATGAAAGCACCCCGGAATTATGAATTTTTTCCGTAGGCACCCATCGATTCCACAAAATGCATACTTTCGCATAAGCAAAATAGTAGATTCTGTGTGTTTTTAACATAATTTATTTATACAATAATAGTTTACATATAATAAAGTACAATGTTCAACTATAAAAACTAGTAATAAGTTAGTTTTAATTATAATAAAAAGTAAAAAACATGTAATAGCTGCTGAAAAACGTTTACGCAGACTTATCGGTTTGCGTTGTAAAAAAACCCCAACATTTTCACACATTTAAATTTATTTTGAGCACTTCCGGTCATCAAATGTCAAATTAATTGGTATAAAAAAATAGCCCTACATGCCCTCTATAGAATGACATAACTTATTTCTCTTGAAAATAAATTATAAATAAGTTATAATAGAAAAAACATGAAAATTTTATGAAAATAAAACACATTTATTTATATTTTAATTTATTTTGAGCACTTCCGGTTGTCAAAAGACAACTCAGTGAGCATGGAAATGTAGCCCCACATTCCCTCTACAGAATGGTGTAATTTGCGTCTCTTCATGTCAAAGGACGGATAAGATACAGCCGATAATCTAAGGGGGTGATATCCACCCCCCCTGGTGCCTCGGGTATATCGGGTATAACTTTTGAATGGTATGGTATATCATCACACATTTTAGCTCAAAATGTGTGCAAATGAATCCTCTACAGCCACCTAAAACGTCAAAATTTTATTCCAAACGGAAAAAGTTTGATTTGGAAAAAACCTAGGGGGGGGGGGTGGATACCACCCCCCCTGGTAGCCCGAGGGTTAATCCAATATTGTCTTACTCAGTGTTAACGTTGCATACGTTTAATTACAGCTAATTGATCTTCCGCTGGAGTTATTGGACATGATCTTGAAAGAGTCCTATCTGTATTGGATATTGAATTCATCAATAAAGCCCAGAGACGAAGACGTTATCAGATCTCTTATGTCAGTCGACGTTTGCTTTTATGAAAGAATTTCCAGAAAACGGTTCAAAAGAACAATCTGGCGTTACTGGAAAGGTAATTGGTTGAAATGTCTTGCAGCGTTCCAGAATTAAAATGGTCCCCAGACATGATAATCAATAGGGTTTAAGTCTGATGTTAGAACGTACCTGCAGTCTTCAAAGAGTCTGGGTAGGAGAGTTCAACGTTAAGTTTCACATTAAATTAAGCCTACTGAATGGGATGGAGTGCAGTATTTCGTTGCAGCCGTAACACAGGCCAGTTTGCCCATGACGATAAGTAACGGGTTAATAAATAATTGATACCTTAATATATTTCTATATCAAATAATCATCAAATACTAACAGCTTCATAAACAGCTTCTTTACAGATCTCAATGAGGTCGTATGACATCACCATCATTTTGAGTGTGGTAATCTATAACAAATCTTAAAGTAATCACATGTATTGGAGCGTGATTCTGCATAAATTTGACAGAATGGGAAAAGGTTTTTACACAGCTAGGCCTAACTCCTGAAGTAATGCATATTCATTATTGAAATTTTCATGGATTGTTGCAAAATCTTTCCTCTATAAATCCTGATATCTACATAGAACAATCTCGATTGATAGCGGAAAAATTGCATTTTTCTGGTGGGACATTTTTTTATTGAGCAACCATGTAAACATCATTTGAGTCACTTTGCGTGAAAATGGATTATGTAAGGTATATTTGCAATAATTAGGTTAGAAAACCATACATGATTCTTTCTTCAAGTTTCATTAAAAAAATATGCAATGCGGTCGTCAACGGCATCTGTTCGGTTTCGGTTTTATTTTTCAGTCCTTTTCCTTATTCTGTCTGCACGTCGGACAAACATTTCGCTACTGATGAGATTTTCTTATGAAGGAATTTTCTAAGAAGGTCGTGATGCTAAACAAGGTTTATGTCGTTTAGATTTCTGTGGAAAAACCAAGAAAAGATCTACAATCATAAGAAACAACAGAAACTATCTCTTAGAAACTATTCAACCAAATGACGAATTAATCGCTTCGCTGTTGTCTCACAACTGCATAACGCAAGAACAAAGTCACTTCATACAACGACAGAATTTAACACAAGATAAGAACGCAGAGCTCCTCTACGTCGCGAAATCTTTGGGCGAAACAAAGTTTTCAAATTTCGTCAAATGTCTTCGACAAACCAACCAGAGTACAGTGACAAGGATCATGGAAAACGGAGGAGGTGCAAATGATACACTTTTAAAGAGGCCTTTTATTAATATATAGTATATAGACTTTATTTGTTTGCTTTTTATTTTTAATTAATATTAGTAGAAGGCTACTTATTAATTAGGCCAATATGTTATTGGAACACTTAACGCGACAGAACGCGTAGCCGTTAAAGATAATAATTTTTCTCTAGCGAAGCTCCTGAAAACGCACTGAAGCAATCGTAATAAATTAACATAGACCTAAATCTTAGCTACTTACAGCCTGCATTGTACGACGCTAATAGCAGCATACAATGTGTGCGCGGTATTGACCGTGGTGGCGTCGTTGCCTTGGAGCCGGAAGGTTCGAGGTTCGAATCCACCTCGCCGCGTAAGGACCTTGGGCAAGTCCTTCACTCACACTTGCTCAGCGCTTCGGCGTGAAACTCCGATGCAGTGTCCGCTCTGCATTCGGGAGCGCCTCTGAGTAGTTAGAGCTTGAAGGGGCGCTATAACAAGTGGTCATACAAACAAACAAACAATACCGCGCACACCATACCGCGATTTTCAATACCGTGCACGATCGTTACCGCGCACGATCGATACTGCGAATTTGTTCAATCCAGCTTATATTTCTATATCTACCTTCATTCAGCTTCTATTTCTCACTCGTTATTCTCGTCAATCCTCCGCTTGTGCCATGTTTTTCAATAATGGAACATCAAATATATTTGCAAAAAGTCCATACTAAAGTTCACGACACAAACTAATTAAATTTATCATGAAATATTATTGGTATAAGAGTACCAAAATCCAGAAAGTTCAAAACAGATAATTATGTGTTCAAAATTTGAACACATAATCATTTAATGATTTTTAAAATTATGCACCTTTTACGTGAAAAAATTTGAAATTTTTTAACTTGGAAATTTTCACAAAAAAAACCTTATCTGACGACTATTAAATTTTCAAAATATTTTTTTCCGATAGGAGTGTCTTAGAAAAACAGTTCACAATGACAGGAAATGATTTATATTCACTGTATTATAGTGCTATATATGGCAAATAAGTCATCTTTATATAAAATGTTCCAATAATGGAACACTGGGCAAAAACGGGTTAACTGAAGTTATCGAAACCTATACCAGAGTAGGTTCCACATTTCAAAACATTACTTTTGCTTTCAGGCGCAACAAAAATCATATTGCAAACTCGTGGTGCAAAGTGTACAGCGTTAATGGAATCACAGCAGCTTCATCAAGGAATCCAAGATCTTCGAAACGGAACCAAATCATGGTCACATCGAACTTATCAATTCATGAGTCAACTTAAGGAAGAAGGTATAGAAATTCTGGGCTCTCACTTGGATAGACAGACTGTGGTCGTTTGGATTTGGTGTCGTTCACAAGCAGCACTTGAATATATTCAGAAGATGTATGAATCGAATCAACTGAGAGATGTATTATTCTTTGAAAATATTCAAACTCCGATTTCAACGATGATCAACATCGATAGCAATCAATTCAAGAAAACCATTGGCAAGTATTTCTGAACATAAAGGAAACTTAGAGCTTGCGTTGCAATCAACATCACTTAGGAACTTAGATTAATTAGATAGGGCGATGAGCAAATAAAAATAATATATAATAAAATAAAATAAATGAAACACTTATGATCTAGGGCTAGGCTAAGTATCCAACTCAATTCTATCCTATTGCATCCTAAGAGAAACATAAAGCACGATCAAAATAGTTTTTTTATATCTATGGCTTATTATGTTCGTGGGACGCGATGGTGCAGTGGTAAGTTTGGCGCCTTGGTCTTGCGACCGAATGGTTCTAAAGCCACTATATATGTAGCGACCTTGGACAAGTTGACAACCCACAATTTGTCTTTGAGGAAGGCAACTGGAAACCACCTCACTCATCTCATCCAAAAAGGGTACAAAGCAAACGAAACTGCCTTCGGGCAGAGAACTCATCATCATCGTTATCGTCATCGTCATCATCATCATCATCATCATCATCATCATCATCATCATCATCATCATCATCATCATCATCATCATTATCATCATTATCATCATCATCATCATCATCATCGTCGTCATCATCGTCGTCATCGTCATCATCATCATCATCATCATCATCATCATCATCATCATCATCATCATCATCATCATTATCATCATCATCATCATCATCATTATCATCATCATCATCATCATCATCATCATCATCATCATCATCATCATCATCGTCGTCATCATCGTCGTCATCGTCATCATCATCATCGTCATCGTCGTAGTCGTCGTCGTCAACCTTCTCCTCCTCATCATAGTAATAAGAGTAGAAGTAGTAGTTGCAATAATAGTAATAATAATAATATTATTATTAATAATAATAATAAACGACATCATAAGCCGAAGTCTTACACAAGCTGGAATGCCGAACATCAAGGAACCAACCGGTCTCTCACGCACTGATGGAAAAAGACCCGACGGAATGACTTTGATTCCGTGGCGAGGAGGGCGTAGCCTCGTGTGGGATGCCACCGTAATAGACACGGTTGCTCCTTCCTACCTACATGCCTCGGCTGCAACGGTGGGGGCTGCGGCTGAATTGGCGGACACGAGAAAATCTGCCAAGTACGATCACCTGTTGGCCAACCACCACTTTGTTCCTGTGGCCCTGGAGACCATGGGCCCAATTAACAACAATGGACTTGACTTTATTAAGGACCTTGGAAAACGTCTAACACTAATCTCTGGGGACATTAGAGAGACATCTTACCTTTTTCAACGCCTTTCTGCCACCATCCAACGCTTTAATGCTATTTCTTTCCGAGGCACTTTTGCCCAACCAGACACTACCGAGTGAGCCATTCCAGAGCAACATTATTTATATCTCCGGTCATTGTTGTGCATCAATTTTGTTTACGAATAAATGATTGTTATAATAATAATAATAATAAATAATAAATAATAATAGCCACAGCTATCTGATTGACTAATAATAATAATAATAATAATAATAATAATAATAATAATAATAATAATAATAATAATAATATATAATAAAATAAAATAAATGAAACACTTATGATCTAGGGCTAGGCTAAGTATAATAATAATAATAATAATAATAATAATAATAATAATAATAATAATAATAGACAAAACAATACCGTAATAATAATAATCGTAATAGGCCTAATAATAATAATAATAATAATAATAATAATAATAATAATAATAATAATAATAATAATAATAATAATAATAATAATCATCATCTGTCAAAGGCGTCGGATGATCTGAGGGAAACGTCGTTTCTATTCCAAAGACTGTCAATTCTTATTCAGCGTTTTAACGCTGTAGCCTTCACGGGTTCTTTCGCTAACACTATGCCCGATTTTGATCAGAGAGGCTATAAATTGCCATAGTAACCTCTTGTAGCATGTATGATAATAATAATAATAATAATAATAATAATAATAATTGTAAGCTAATTTAATATAGAGTCAGGCTTACAGCGGTCAGTCGATTGTTTGCACAACAGTGGCAAGTGGGCCAGAGAGCACAGATGCGTCTTCGCGCGCTAAAGTCCAGACGACCAGTCTAGACAGTCGATTGTGTGTACGAATGAGAGATTGAGAGAATGAGGGAGTGTGAGAAGGAAGAGTGGCGAGATAGGCTGTGATTAAGTGTAGTAATAGTAGTAGTAGTGGTTGCAGTAGAAGTTGAAGAGAGTGGTTGTTGCTGTGATAATGCAATGATAGACATTATTGTGTTGTTGCTGTTGATGTTACATTTACGTTTGGATTTGATTTATAATATACGATTAAACCTTTCGTCGTGTCGTTGAGTTTAAAACAAGTGAAAGACTGTAGAACTTTAACTAGCGAATAGATTAAAGTCAGTTATAATCAGTATGGATAAGTTTAGGCTACTGAAGACGCTTTTGAAAGGCTACCGAAGAGACTGGTGGGGGTCAACACGAATAAGAGGGGTTGACAATAATAATAACAATCAACAACGACGGTTTGAAACTTCTTAAGGATTTGGGGCGTCTCCTGACAAAAATCACTGGAGACCCCAAAGAGACAAGCTATTTGTTCCAACGGATTTCAGTCTGCATTCAACGCTGTGGCCTGCAGGGGTACATTCGAAAAGCAGCCACAGCTAGCTGATTGACTACTGATTCCATAGTCTTTATATTCACTATTCGTTGCCTTATTTGCCTGTGTGAATTGAACTACTTCGGAAAATTTTATAATAATAATAATAATAATAATAATAATAATAATAATAATAATAATAATAATAATAATAATAATAATAATAATAATAATAATAGAGATGGTGGCCTGGGAGTTCGCTGTGCATCAACGCTGGCACTTTCTGCCTTTCTGGCTTCTGCCGCTAGCACCAGCGAACTGCAGGCTTGCATCCTACCAACCGAGTCAGCTGATGCTCTATATGTACTTGCGGAGTCAGCGCTTAACGCTTGGATCTCCTTGACAGGCGCTGAACCACCAACTGGTGCAGCTACTCACAGCCAAAGAGAGTGGGATGGTAGATTCACCGAAAAGGCATGGAAGGGTCTGCTCGAGTCCACCAGTGTCCCATGCGACCGCGCTCGCCTCCTAGCTTCGCGTGCCCCTCATTCTGGAGACTGGATGCTAGCTCCCCCTGTGAGTGCGCTGGGCCTGCGCCTCTCAGACGAGGAGATACGTCTTGCAGTTGGGTTGAGATTAGGAACGTCGCTATGTGAACCTCATGTGTGCCTCCACTGCCGAGGGAAGGTCGACGCGAGAGGATTGCATGGACTGGTGTGCAGAGGAGGAAGCGGCAAACACCAAAGACACACCATGATCAATGACATTATCTGGAGAGCTCTCGGCAGAGCAAAAATTTCTTCGCACAAAGAACCGCTCGGTCTACTTAGAGAAGACGGGAAGCGACCAGACGGCGTGACAATCACCCCATGGTCACGAGGTCGATGCCTGGCATGGGATGTGACAGTGCCCGACACTTTCGCCCTCTCACACCTTCCACACACATCCATTGGAGCTGGTGTAGCCGCCGAACGCGCAGCTGCGTCAAAGTCTATCAAGTATTCCAACATCAACTGTTGTCCAGTACCCACGAATTTGTGGCGGTCGCCTTGGAGACCAGTGGCGCTTGGTGCGTAGAAGGACTGGATTTCATTTCTGAGTTGGGGAGGAGAATTACCGCTGCTACCTATGACCCTATGGAGTCGTCGTACTTGTTCCAGCGGATTTCGGTGGCTCTTCAGCGGGGGAACGCCATCTGCCTCTCAGAAACATTGCCATCGCTCCCCGACCGACCTTAGAAAGAGATTTACAATCCGGCAAAACGAGCCGTGGAATGACAGAAGGAACCGACTGTCGCGGACCTAGCTTTTACACTAGACGCTATTTAAAATAATAATAATAATAATACATTCTTCAGTTAATAATAGTCCATAAGTCCCTGGGGGAATGAAGTACCTCAGGGCAAAAAAAAGAAAAAAAAAAAAAAAAAAAAAAAAAATAATAATAATAATAGTAATATCGGCTGATGGTCAGTTCATATATTGTACTAAAAATCTAATGACTTTCAACGAATAGTAATAATAATAATAATAAGAAAAAAACATCATCCTCATGATCATCATTATCATCATTACTTTTCGGTTATAGACTAAGGTAAATATATTGTACAAAAAATCTAATGACTTTCAACGAATTTCTTCGTATTAGTAATTATTTTGTTCTCCATTTTGTTCTATTTTTCAGTCGTGTGTTCGTTTTCCATCAGTTTTACTCAGAGAATCAAGACACAAGAATTTATAGATATGTATGTGCGTGGAGTGACTAAGTTGCGAAACGAAATCTATATACTCTTTGTATCGTCTTCTCTTTCTCCTCCTCCGCCTGTAATTCATGTCTTTGAAGATCAAAATCCATTTCATTGGCAAAATGAAATCGAATTAACAGAGATTAAATTTCCCGATGACATTGGATCTAATGAGACGCAAAATTGTCTCTACGTTACTGAATATAATGAGAGTCGCGTCTGGAAGATAACTAGAGAAGAAGATGACAGATACAAAGTCGTCAAATGGCTTACAGTCGATTATCTACAAAGTAGTATGTCAATATCGGCTGATGGTCAGTTCATGGTTTTCAATCATTTACCGTCATTGCCGACGATCTGCGGATTAGACGCAGAATGTATTCGACACATTCAGTTACCAACAGACATAGGAATGCCTCGTCATGCAGTGGAAACATCCATTGGGAATTTCATCATTCTTCATTGGTTGATACAAGAGAAGGGAGAAAGTGAGTTTGATGGGACATACAGTGTAAGGAAATGGGTCATAAGTGAATTGAGCAGAGATGGACAGATGGCCATTCGTCGTTTTATTCAATCAAATGAAACACAGCAACTTAATGATCCTGAATATCTCGCAATCGATTCAGAGGATCGAGTGTTTGTTGTTGACTCAGGGAATCACAGAGTGATTCTCTTGGATTCAGATCTTAAATGGAATAAAATTCTTATTCCAACAGAAGAGAAAGAAGAAAGGGTAATCCTTTGGCCAAACAAATTATGTTACGATGAAGAAAACAAACAACTGATCGTCGCAGGATATAAAATTAATAATGTCAATGTGTACTCTTTAAGTCAGAAATAAAATCAATTCGGCAATAATTAATTGGAATAGTCTTTAAGTCTTTAATGGAATACTCTTTAAGTCCGAAATAAAATCACTTCTGCCAAAATCCTTCTTCTAAACTATAAGCTGATTTCATTAATAAATTTTAATATTTAGCAGATAATATCATTATTTTTTCATAAATAGTTGAAGCCATTTCCTTCACTTTTGGGACATCCGCTACATTGGAGAAATTCTTTTGTATTGCATCTGTAAATTTATAAAACTTCGCTTAGGTCTAAGTGTACACCAATCAGAGGCGCCCAAAGTGCAAAACCCCAGGAAGAAGAAGGTAGGCCCTAAGTGCTGAGAAAGCGACAAAATGTGTTTCGGGTGCCAGTTCCCGCTTTCATCACTGCCAAAGTAAACCGTTGTAACTTGCAACAGCTCGATGGCTGAAGCACCTAGAGGGACTCCAGTCGGTACTCAACGGGGAGCAAGGCTAGTTTGCAACAGAATGAAACAGAGCTACGTCCAGAGGCGTAGCGACCGCCCTTCGTACCCTCCGACCGAAGGGGCCCCCGCGAGGAAGGGGCCCCAAAAGTGCCGACAATGAATGAAATTACTAAAAAAAAAGGTCATAGACTTTTTGGACGGCGAATTGATGAAACTTTCCCGAGATTTTTGCCGGATGACTAAAAAAAAGGTCGTCAGGAATTTTGGGCTCAACAAATGCCGCATCTCGGTGTCTGCATTGTAAGGGACCCGCCGGCCAGGACATTATGCTCGGAGGGGGCCACGTTCATTGTTGCTACGGCCCTGGCTACGTCACGCCGTTCCTCCGTGATATCCTCTACTTAGTCTAAGCGGTACACAAAGTAAACTATACGTTTTGAACACGGGTGGCCACTTGGTACAGATGTAGTTGGGACCTACAAGAGAACATCTTAGGAAGGGGAGGCATCCGAAATTTTCTTTAGCATTCAAAATGTAGGCCTTTTTCAAAATGGCGTCTTGAGGCTAAGAAGTCTTTATAAATCGTCGCATCATCTCGTGTCTGGTGTCGTTTCTATATTTCTGACTTGAATAAAACGAATCTAAGATCGAAATCAACCAACGTAAAACATCAAATTGAAGCAAAAAGAAGATCATTTCAATTTAAAAACAGTGAAATCGCTATTTTAGAAACAACAAAATAGTTTTTCATTTCTATTGATTGCTTCCCAATTTCCGTCGGATTTCTGTATGGTTTCTCACAGTTTTAATTATTAAGCATCGGAACCATTGGGATTTTCGCCTAGAACTCATTATGGTAGGTTTTAAAAATGTCGTCCTGCGTCAAAGACATTCATGTAAATAACTGTCAAGACAATCATGTCGCGACTAGTGTCGTTTATACTAGATTCTTTTAGTCAAAAAGCACCAATCTAAGGCCAAAATCAGTGTCGCACATCAAAATCAAATAAAAGTTTTATAAAACCGGAAAACTGTTTATAAAAACAAATATTTCTCTTGCTTTCTTTGTTTTGTCAAGTTTTTCGTATAATCTTCCCTCATTCTGGATTGTTTTGCAGGACTATTTAAAGAAGTCCACTATGTCTAAGCTAGGCCCTAATAGCTAAAACTTAATAACAGAACTTCTTCACATTTCACTTTTGCACAAAAGTAAGAAATGACTTGTTTTAACCATGGTTATTCTTACATATACCTTTACATTTGAACCCCAGCAGTAGGCCTATAAATATAACATCAACAGTGAATAATCTTCACTGTTCTCGATCACTGGTCGAGTCCAGTGCTCCCCTCATGCAGTGTTATTCAAAATAATAATTAATTATCATGTCATCAGTTTCGATGTGTACTATTTTGTAGGCCCTATCTAGGCTAATGCCTATCCTATTGTCTTGGTCTGATTTTGCTTCATTTTCTTTCGGGTCCTAATTCAGGACTTTCAGGACTTATTTTCAGTGAACAGTTGTAGGCCCTACATAAAAACGGTTGTTCTTTATGAATTTGTGCAGTTGTAAAAGCATCTTTGTGCAGTTAAAAATAATTTTAAAAACTACATTGTCGTCCGGTTTGGGAATAACTTACCATGTAGAATGGGGAGATAAGGAGTTGAGCAGCTGCAGTAGAAAAAGGATTTAACGAAGCCCTGTTGCGTATGGTGCATTGATTGAGGTTCGGAGAGATGGAAATCAATTTGCAACCCAACCTGATATTTATTGATGTAGGCTTATAGTATTTGAGGAGATTATATTTTGCATTTATGATTTAATGTCAGGATTTGCAGATTTTTAGGCCTATTACGAAATTGTCTGATTACGCCCTTGAATTAATTTTTCAGGATCGCATAAAACAATCAAAATGGTGGAGGGGGGGGTTAAATGTAGCTGAGGTTCGTGGTTATAATGCGCTGAAGACTTCATGAATGTCAGATGGAAAACTGCGATTATGAATAAAATCTCTACGGATCAAAAGTTGTCGTTTAGGCTATTCAGTCAAGCGAATTTTTGGCGTACTAAAAACAGATAGGCTATCCGGAATAGGCCTACTCGCTCCTGGTAGCCTCCTGCTGTGATCAGTAGATCAAAAGTGAAGATTTAACTTGAAATGACGATCAGTTGGTTGCAAAGTGGAGCAATCAAATTTTAGTTCCATCTGTATAACATCGAATAGCAATTTTGATGTACAACTAGGCTACGTCGAGCAATAGGCTACAGATGCGGTGTTGTGGCTGCAGGGAATTAATCTTAATGTAGGCCCTAATGTTCGGTGGCTGTAGCCTACAAACTGGTTTCACAGTTGTACAGACTGGTGTCGTATCTTTTAAATAATGTCTGATAGCTGGGAAAACAGTGGTTTCACAGCTACCGGTATACAAACTGGTTTCGACTCTCTTAAGGAAAAAATTAAACATTGGGGAGGGTGACATTTATTGAAGTCTTAAAGCATGTCTGTCAGCAAAGAAAATGTGTAATTTTTTTAGTTTAAGGAAGTCACCAAATTTTACAGCAAGGAAATTTAAGAGAAGAAAGACAATTCGAGAACTACGCCTTTGAAGTCTTCAACCACGACTCTTTACAATGAAATGACGTGCAATTTCGTAAAATGACAGCCTAAAATGCTACCATTGCAGAGTGAAACCTCAAAAAATGTCGAGATTGGGAGGAGGCACACCCCTCCCCAAACTCTCCAATCTCGCGCCTCGTCGATCCTCCTTCGGCCGTTCGTTCGTCCGCCCAAAGCCTGCACCAATTCTTCACCTATGGTCTATAGGCCCTAGTTTATACTCTCAGGAGATGGAAATGGTTATCATTCTTTAGTTACGCTGTGTGCTGATTTATATGTGTATTTAAATCAATTATCGACAATTTGGATATTTGTTGAATGACTATAATTTGTGGCACCATTTTACCCTTTCTAAGATATATAGGTTTCTCTAATAATACGCGGGACGTCTGTCCCCTTTTCCGGTCAGACGGAAATGATTGTCATTCATTGGTTTCACTGTGTCTTAATTTATGTGTAGACCAATATTAACCCTTCGGAGGTGAAGTGGGGTATGACACACCCCAGAGGTTTTCTACTTTAAACTTTTTACGGAAAACGTCGAACCGGCTGGGATTAATTTTGTCGACCTTTGTGAATATGAAATAGGCCCTACGGACACTTTACCAAAATTTCAGGAATCTTGAACGAACAGTTTTTAAAAAATATATTTTAAGATAAAATCGCCATTTTTCAAAACTTCACTGACTTTGAGGTGTCACGTAACATGATCTCAAAGCCAAAAGATTTCACTGAGTAGTTCAGGACATAAAATTTCACAATTCCAGAGGGTATGCGAGGTGATTATTTGAAATAATTTTTCCCCATAGAAAAATCGAACACTCTAACAATTATTAGGCCTATAATAGGCTACCTTATGGCTAAAGTGATGATGAAGGTACTAACATACAGACTAAGGGATCAACTGGAGAAACAGATTGCGGATGAACAAGCAGGATTCAGAAGGGACAGAAGTACCGTGCAACAAATACTGATGCTAAGATTAATAGCAGAAAAAGCAAAAAGAAAAGACAGAGTTATATACAATTGCTTTATAGACTTCCAAAAGGCATTTGATTCGGTTAAGCAGAATGTCATATGGGCAACTCTCCGAACCTATGGAGTGGGAAAACAACTGGTGCAAATTCTGCAAAATACCGGTGAACAGTCAAAGGCAGCAGTCAGGATAGATAAGGAACTAGGTGAATGGTTTAAAATCAGTATAGGAACAAAACAGGGAGATCCAGTCTCGCCTATTGAATTCATTGGATACTTGGAAAGAGTAATGGATGAGATCCAAGACAACGGGACGGAATATCTGTGCAAGGACAAACAATTAACAATCTAAGATTTGCGGATGACGTAGATCTCCTAGAGGAGAACTTTGACATACTTCAAAAGAACGTGGAACTGTTGGATAGAGCAGGTGAAAAAGCAAATCTGAAAATTAACATCAGAAAGACAAAGACAATGGCATTTGGAAAAGAAGAAATAGGAAATAACATCAAAGTTAGAGGAGAAAACATCGAAAATGTCACAGAATTTGTATACTTAGTGAGCCTACTAACCTCAGATAACAACTGCACGAAGGAGATTAGAAGAAGAATTAACAAAGCAAAAGGTATAGACCTAATGGATTCAACAACATATGGAGGAGCAAAACAATATCACAAGGCACAAAGAAAAGAATACTAGAAACATGCGTATTCAGCACGGCGTTGTATGCATGTGAAACCTGGACACTAAAAAGGGAGGACAAATAGAGGATAATAGCATTCGAAATGTACTGTTATAGGAGAATATTGCAGATAAGCTGGACACAAAAAATAACTAACGTGGAAGTGCGAAGAAGACTCAACAGCAAATCAGATATGATAGAAACCATAATGAAAAGGAAACTGAAATTATTCGGACACATCCAAAGAATGAGTGATGATAGAAAGATAAAGAGCATATTGACGGGAATCATGGAGGGATCGGGGAGAAGGGGAAAACCATGCAGAGAATGGTTGCAGGACATTGAAGAATGGTGTGGGATGAGTGCACAGGAGCTGACACATCGGGCACAGGACAGAGAAGTATGGAGAACAGTGGTCAAGTGTGCAGTTAGCCCACGGATAAAGAAGAAGAAGAAGAATACCTTAATATCCTATCTCCCTCCTCCATACTCAAGTCATGTATGATCGAACAATCTAATAATTATTAGGCCTATACCTTATTATATCCTATCTCCCTCCATTCTCAAGTCATGTATGATCCTTATCTATATTTAATATTTATTTATCTCTGTATATGACCATGAATTATCCTTATTATAGCTCCAATAAGTGATTCAAAACCGAGCAGTTGGGGCATAAATTCAATGGGTCATGGGACAGTGGGGGATGTCACAGAAAAGCGGTGAGACGTCGTCATATTTCGTCCAGTTGCAGACGAGCCTCGTCGCGGCTTTAAGCACCTATTGGAGTCCAGCCAACAAAAAGACGTAACAACGGTTCACTTTCAACTAGAAGTGTCAACAGCTGTAACTCGTACATTAAGCACATCTTTTCGCTGTCTTAAACTTACTACTTTTTCTGATTGGTATGCACTGCGAGAGGCAGATACAATACAATGCAATGTCTCCAATGTAGAGGCACAAAATTTCGAAATAAGAGAAGTAAACAGATTGATATAAAGTTAAGGCTCAATTATTTTTATATCTACAAAACGTACTTTTTATGGAATTAGTTGCTTAGTTTGGAATGAAGATTTGGGCAAAGAGTGAGTTTATTTCCGACTTATAGAGTAAACATTAACTTGATCTCCTGCGACGATAAGTTGTTTCTTGTCTTCGTCGTAACATAATCTGGTTGGCCTGTAGATCCCCATTTCTTCTTTATCACTTGCCGATAACATAATTCTATTCCAACTAAGATCAGAATCCAAGACAATCACTCTGTTATTCCCAGAGTCAGCCACAAACACTCGATCCTCTGAATCAAGTGAGATATATTCAGGATAATTTAGTTGTTGCGTTTCATTTGAGGGAATAAAACGACGGATGACCGTCTTCCCATATCTGCTAAATTCACTGATGCCCCACATCGTTACCACCTCTGGCTCAGTCGACCCACTTTCTCCCTTCTTTTGTTTCCTCTCATGAAGTATGATGTAATTTCCGATGGATGTTCTCACTGCATGAAGAGGATCCTTGATGTCTTTTGGTAACTTAAGGGATCGAGTAAGTTTTGCGTCTGATCCGTATATCATCAGATAGTGCCATGAATCATCGAAAACCAATAACCGACCATCAGTCAACACTGACAGACTTCGTGGTTGATGGTCAATTTCCAGCCATTTGATGAATTTGTGTCGGCCATCTTCGTATTGTGTTATCTTCCATATGCATGTCAAATTATACAATACATCTGTGACGTAGAGACAATTTTCATTTTGATTGGATCCAATGGTATCGGGAACTCTAATCCGTGTTAATTCGATTTCCTTTTGCCATTTAAATGGATTTTGATCTTCAAAGACATGAATTACAAAAGGATTAGGAGGATAAGACGATACAAAGAGCATGTAGATTTCGTTTCGCAGCTTAGTCACTCCACGTAGATCCATATTTTCTTTTAACTTGATTCTCTGAGTGAAACTGATGGAAAACTCACACACGACTAGAATAAAGAACAAAATAGAGAACAAAACAATTACTAAAACGCAAGTAATAGGCTATAATTAGCTTGCTTTTATAGTTTATGCGTCTTATAACTGAATGATGATGATGATGATGATGATGATGATGATGATGATGACGACGACGACAACAATGATGATGATGATGAAACCAATTGCCACGACTTCCTTTGAGAAATTCATGCCATCGTCAGTCGTCACTTATCGAATCATTTGGACTCAGTGACCCCCCCCCCCGATGAATTTATCCGACTCGGGCACTCCATTAATTGTTCACACGGCAAATGAGTTGATGACATTGATCCTAGCATTGCACTTCTTACACAACCCTCTATTGCTGACCTTTTATCAGGCATAATAAACAGTACTGTTCTTTTTGCACTGGGGTATTTCCCCAATCACTAAAAATTGCAAGGATATCACTTCGAGTATAGGCTCAGGGCCAATGGACGAGGAGGAGGAGGAGGGTGGGTTTATTTATAAAACTTACTATTTCTTTTCAAATATTAAATACTAAACTTAATCACGATTCTTACGATAGCTTGTTTATTAAGATTCTACCGGATGAGGGTGCACCCTTGATAATTGCTGTGATCTACAAGCCACCAAGGCTCCCCCTTCAGGCATTTACCGATGACTTCAATCAGCTTTTGGATGAGTTAACTTCATCAAAAAGGACGTTATTTTATTAGGAGACTTTAATATCGATTTGTTAAAGCACTCCATGCATACTCTGGCTAATAATTTTCAAGAAACTATCTCCTCGTATCATTTTTTGCCTACAATATTACGACCCACGAGAATATCTGAAACCACTTCCACATTGATAGATAATATCTTCACTAATTTATGGCCACGCATCTTAAATTCATCTATTCTAGTCACGGATATTTCAGACCACCTGCCAATATTGGTGTGGTTCGACCAAAATCCTTTGCACCGGAAAGCAAGTGCAACTACACCTTCTCGGATTACAAATGATAAAACCAGAGAAACATTTTGAACTCTTACTGTCACAGATGAACTTTGGGGATGTTAATAAATATTGTGTAGATAAGGATCCCAATGGAACTTATGAGCACTTTGCAGAACTCATTACGGGTGCATATAATGAAGCATTCCCTAAGATATTATCCAAGAAACAAAAACATCAATCTTTTCATCATACATGTATCTCAAAAGAACTTCTAAAATCACGTAGGAAAAAATCTCGTTTGTAGCCTACTTAAAAATAATGTTCGTTAGAAACAGGTATTGTACCGGATGAAATGAAATTTTCAACGATCACACCAATTTTTAAGCAGGGAAATAAGCAGGATTTAGGTAATTATCGACCAATATCTATACTACCTTATTTTTCAAAATTATTAGAGAAAGTAGTTTACCAGCGTTTAAACGATTATGTGACTAAAAAGAATATTATTCACTCATCGCAACATGGTTTTAGATCAGGTCATTCCACTGTGCTCCCATTAATTAATATTCAAGATAAAATATCACAAGCCATTGATCGAAATGAATTTTCTATTGGAATATTTCTCAACTTATCTAAAGCATTTGATATTGTAGACCATGTAATACTTAGGCTATTAATAAATTGCAAAACTATGGTATACGAGGTTTAACTCTTCTTTGGTTTAAAGACTACTTAAATAATCGATTCTAGCAAGTTAAATGCAATGGTTCCTACTCTACTTTTCAACTTATTAAATAAGGAGTAGGCTACCACAGGGTCTATTCTTAGACCCTTACTATTTATTCTAGCCTATATATAAATGATCTAACTAACTCGTCCTCATTACTAGAATTCGTACTTTTGAGACGATTCTAACGTCTTCATTTCTAATAGCAATTATGATGACTTACTTAGAATGAAGAACTAAAAAATATATCCCAGTGGTTTAAAGCATAAAGCTAATAACTTGTCTCTAAATCTTAATAAAAACCAATTATATTTTATTCTCCTCCCATAGAAAGATTACTGGGCATGTACTAAGAAAAGTGATAATTGATGGTATGTAGATTCCTAAGGTAACCTCATTTAAATTTGTGGGTGTCTATGTGGATCAGCATCTTACATGGAACACTCATATTGATCAATTATCTGATAAATTAGCTGAAAATATTGGAATCATAAATAGAATATCTTACCTGCTACCCTCACCGGTTCTCGGACAAAATGGTAGCGGACAAAATGGTGCGGACAAAACGGTACGGACAAAATGGTAGCGGACAAAATGGTACGGACAAAATGGTACGGACAAAACGGTATGGATAAATTGAAGCTGGATGAGGAAAACCATCTGTGTTTAAGAATTTCTTCCTCCATACTACAGAGGTGCATCCATATCATACTACAGGGTGGTCCAACATAAATGTTCAGACTTTGCACGCGTATAACTTCGCCAATTTTTAAAATTTATTTATACTTTATGCATCAAATAAAGGGCATTTCACTCTAGTATTTGCATTGAAAAAATGAAACTGTTAGCCTACACGTTTAGGTTTTAATTATATGCTCGGAACAGCGCTAGCTGCCATATTTTGTTGTCATTTGCGACGCAATCTGGCGCCGTTGACAGACGATTATCGCGTTTTGATCTTAATTTCCCGAACTGATAATGGATTTAATTCGATTGAAATGATTAACAAATTTTCTAACAGTGGATGGAATAAACAATACCTTGAATTATCTGTTACGGAAAATTGATTAAAAACAGGACTTTCTAATCGTAAACCATGAGAATTACGGCGAGCATATCCGCTAACATTGCTCCTGTGTCCCAGTAAATTGGCCGTCAAGACAATGACCCAGATAGGCCCTGCAAGCAGACCTCCTTAGGCAGGGCTGAAAGTGAGCCGGGTCTGTCCGGGTCTGAGACCCGGCATCGATTTTGGAGACCTCCTGTTGCCGGGTCTCAGCCGGGTCGCAACTTGGCTCAGCCCCTTCAAAGCAAAAGGCTGAAAATGTCTAAAACGGCTTACTTCGTAATAAGGAAACTAGACAATAACCAACTGGGCAACAAAATCAACTATATTATCATAGTGTAGATGCTTATGCCATTGGCGGCACCAGGGGAGGGGTTAGGGGGCTAAGCACCTAAATGTGACTCAGCCTCATCCCAAAGCAAAAAGCAATGAATGTCCATGTATCGGCTTAAAAGTTATTATTATCTTATTGTCGGACCTCAACTGCGGCGGACGGTCATACATCGACTCACAAGTGAGACATCAATTGCCACTGGGCTCGACTCCCGGACATCGACTCTCTCTGCGACTCAACACTAGCAATGCATGCATACAGTCTACAAGGGGACACTTTTGAAGTCATAATTCACGACTTTCAGCATTGAAATGATGAGCTATTTAGTAAAAATGACAGCCCAAATGCTATTATTGCAATGTGGAAATTCAAAAAAATTTCATGAAAATCGTTCATAACAGTTAGCAAACAAGAGCCTGAAACGTGCTCCTGTCGATGTCAACAGCGAAAAACGCGCTGGTTTCTGGGGCTCCGCCCCAGACCCCCTATAGTCGATACGAGCTTCCTGCATTCGGAACTCGCAGCTTCGCGTCTCCAGCGCATTGCAGATATACCGTACCGTCCTTAAGGAAAATGTTCTACTTGCGTCCCTGAGAGGTAGGGCTTGGGTTTCAGCCCCCCAAAACTGAAATCCTGGTGCCGCCACTGGTTGTACTCGTAAAACTCCCTACATATGACATGCCCCTATGATTTTTCTATATAGTAGACCTACCCATATGACAGTATACTTATAAACTTGTTAGGCTATAGGCCTAAACTTTTAACTTTTGTGGTTATAGTAAAGACTAAGCCCATTTCTTATACAATAAAATTTTGACATTTATCGCTCATAAATAGCTGGCAAAAAAAGCCTTAAAAGGGCTCCAGTTGAGGTCAACAGAGCTAAAAATGCGTTGGTGGCTGGGGCTCCGCCCCAGACCCCGCTGGGGGAGCTTACGACGCTCCCCCAGACCCCCTAGTCGGTATGGGCTTCGTGCCTTCGGCACTCGCAGCTTCGCGCCTTCGGCGCTTCACAAAGTGAGACCCGGCAACTTTTCCAAACCACTTTCAGCCCTGTCCTTAGGTCATTCAGCGCGAAACAGGTAGTCCTAGAAAATTATTCTAAAAGATGATCTAAAGTTATTTGTCGACGTGATGTCCAACAGCACTCCAACACTGACGCAAAGAAACGGCTAACGAAACAGCCGGCGTTCTGTCAGCCGTTTCTCTTGCGTCTAAAGCAGCGCGTGGTAGCGCGCACGGCTGTTGATAAAACTGACAGAGAATGGTTTAGCGAAAAGAGGTTATTCATAGTAGAGACGCCTTCAAACACCTAAAATGATTGTGTATATGCGCTTGTTAGCAAAAACGGCGCCATAATATATTATTACGTCAACAATGACAACAAAATATGGTAGCTAGCGCTGTTCCGAGCATAATTATAGTCTAATTAAAGCCTAAACTTGTACCAGTTCCAATTTTTTAGTGCAAATACTATCTAGAGTGAAATACCTTTTATTTGACGCAATATAAATAAATTCCAAACTTTTGCGAAGTTCAAAATCGGGACATTTATGCTAGACCACCCTGTAGATAGTAGATAGGCTATATACGCTGACTCTTACCATTTGCCCAACGCCACACCAATATCCGACGCTTCTCTGTCAAATACAGTGGGCTCAAACATGGAGTAAGATTTCCCTTTTCATCAGATTACTACCTAAGCTTTGTCTCTTTAAGTTAAGACTGCGTGCTCTGATACTCGACAATAACTAATGAATTATTTCGGCACATTGTGACTAATACTGTTTCTTATTACAGAGTGAATAAATTGATACACTTTTAAATAACCTCCCATCTCTCACATTGACTAAATTTGTTGGCAACTGAAATTAAATCAAAATCTCTACTAACTGTGCAGTATCCCGACAATCCAGTGACTTTTGTGCCTCTAACTTCGTCTAAAAGACCCTATGATAGTCGCATGTGTGATTGTGCTTTTAGTTAAAGTGTTTGCTGTTTACGGTTGTCTATAGTTGTTTTGACTCATTATAACTTATGTCAGGAGTCAGGACCACTCTATGGAAGCCTAATGGCCATATTCATCATGGTATAACCGCCCAGGAGACTCATCTAGCGGGGTTGCAAGACCAATTATTGGTCCCCTGTACAAAAATGGAAATTATTGGCATTTTTATTTTAAGTACTGCTTTATAACATTTGTTAACCTTTTCTTTCTTTTATGTTTGATTTTATTTGTTCTTGTTTTTGGTTGCCAAATAAATGATTTGATTTGATGTTAATCAGTTACTTTACTAATTAATCTAAGTATTTTGAGATGTTGATTGCATGTTCCAATTTTCCTATATAAGACGAAGGCGGTCAGAAGTCACTGTACTTGCCAATGATTTTCTTGAATTGATTCCTATTGACGCTGATCACCGTTGAACGAGTTTGAATATTTTCAAAGAATACATCTCTCAGTTGATTCGATTCATACAGCATATGAATATATTCAAGAGCTGATTGTGTACGACACCAGATCCAAACGACCACATTACTTCTGTCCAGTTGTGAGTTGAGGATTTCTATTCCTACGTCTTTCAGTTGACTGGTGAGTTTATAAGTTTGATGTGACAGTTGTTTTATTTTTCTTCTCAAACCTTCGATTTTCTGATGAAGCAACTGTGTTTCGGCTAACGCTCTGCACCTTTTGCCTCGAAATTGCAATTCGATTTTTAATGTGCCTAAAATGAAGAACAATATTTTGACATTCCCAGCAAACTTGTTAACTCATAGGTTTGATAAATTTAATTTATGTGATAAACTCAATTGTAGGGTTAAGACATAGCCTAATTATTACCGAAACGAAGTTTCGTCGGATTTGTTCGAGAAGTGAAACTGGCCATTTGCATAAAGAACTAGTTGGCCTGGTAACCCTTCAAAAATAGCCCCGTCAAAACAAATCCCTCAAAACAGCCCACGCTTTTCAAATAAAATGTCATCATTGCTCGGGTAGGTTTTTTTTAACGGCCGATTTAATTAGGCATAGCCTAGTGTTAAAACGCAAATGCATGGATAAAGTCCAGATCTACTTGGACAGTGATCGGATAGGCCTAAAGATCAAAGAGCAGCAAAGACACCAGAGTTATTGAATTTAATAGAGCAAAAATGCACACTTCAACAGTTTTATTGGAGGTTTGGGGTAAAATTGGATGTTTGATGTAAACAGCTTGGATGATAGGATTAATTGTTTTCTCTCGGTCGAAAAGGTGAGGGCGTGCATAAGTCAGGAAAGGAATTCGATGCTGAACCTCTAAGCGCATTAATTTTTAACAGCACGGTCGAGTTTATTCTGCTCTGAGCCGTAAGCCTAACCTATGTGTTTTACAAGCCTAGTCTTAAACGCAAATTCATGGATAGAGTCTTGATCTACTTAGTGAACGGAATGCGTTGTGATAAACGGCTCGAATTCATCATGGATTATTCCACATTCAGAGACTCTCTCCATGCACTTCCCATTACAACAGTTGTAATACGGATGACGGGAGTGGGGCCAAGAGTAGCTGTAATTAATTATTCGTCTACGTAATGTCAGTGGCGTAGCCAAAGGGGGTCGGGGTTAACCCCGCCCCCATTGGCCTCGGAAAATTATTTTAACGGTTATTTATCCACTTAACCCTCGGAGGGGTGACAGGACAATTACCCCTGGACAATTACCCCCTGGACAATTACCCCCCCCCCCCCGGACAATTACCCCCCCAGACAATTACCCCCTGGACAATTACCCCCCAGGACAATTACCCCCCGGACAACTACCCCCCCCCGTGCCAATTACCCCCCGGACAACTACCACCCGTACCAATTACCCCCCCCGGACAATTACCCCCGTGCCACAGTGTGAGCTTGTTCTTTCACGCGTTAATCTCTTTACCAGTCTCTTTGTATTTGTTAGACGTTCAGCGCTGCCTAAGCCTATCGGTTTTCTTGGCACAATTGACAGGGGTGGTTTGCCATTGCCTTCCCCTGGTTTTGCTTGCCGTGCCCGTTCGTTCACTTTCCCATTACAGGAAAGTTACTAACAGTCTGCACCACGTGAAGGTGGGCACGGAGGACTTTGGTTCATCAACCCAGGTCGGTTCTGAGTCTACGATCCAAAGATGCGTCGGTCAGGTCACCTCCGTGCTTTACTTTATGTAACTAAAGTGGCTGAAGAACCTTAGCAGACTCTTTTTTACTGGGGGTTATATACCAATTATCCCTTTAAAATTTGTTGATAAGATTATATGATTCAAAACAGTGTAAGAATTGTGGGAAAAAACTTGGAGGTTGGACCATTATCCACTTGGAATTGGGGTGTAAAAATGCTTTAACATGGGACTCTAAAAAAGACTGGGGGTTGAAACCCCCCAAACGCCCCGCAATTCTCACCCTGATTCAAACTGAATTTTGCTCCCTATAGCCTATTTGATATATAAACGAGGTCACCAATGATTAAATGGACTTTTAGTTGTCACTGCAAGAGGACCTCGCAATGACATTTTGTTTCTGACATGATTTAGCTGGGGTAGGCCTACGCTACCATTCGATTTTTTTACTTGGGGGTACAATAAAAATAAAGTTTGAGAACCCCTGGAATAGAGCTAGACCACCGTTGAACACCAAAAATTAGTCTTAAGGCACGTTTTCGCAAGGTAACCAAAGATTTAAGACGTGATGGGTAATTAGAGCCCCATGAGATATTACAATAAGATAGATAAAATTAGATATGTAAATATAAGTGAATAATAAAGATGAAAGAGAATAGTTTTAGGAAGTCAATGCTTAATCCTGTGAAGAACCTCAATATTTTTCGAAATTTTCTTGGCAATTGTTGAAATGTAATCAACCCATGTAAGGTGCTTATCAACAATAACTCCAAGGAATTTAGAGGAATTAATTTGGGTAATAGGTACATTATTAATTAGGAGTGACCTTGTTATATCCGGAATTTTGTTTCGTTTTGTGTAGAATAAAATAAGGTTTGTTTTTATCAATATTCAAGGAAAGTCTATTGGTTTTAAACCATATTTCAATTGTGGCCAATTCACTATTTGCTATGTCAAATAAAATTAATGCTCTATAGAATGGTGAGATAGGAAAACATTAGTATCATCGGCAAATAGTATAAATTTAAATAAGGATGAGGTTCATGGACAAACCATTAATATAATTATAACAAAAATAGAAGAGGACCATGATTATGTAGCGAACTATTTTAGCTACAGGCCTTTAGGTACGTTTGCATACTCTGTAGCCTACCTCCTCCGTTTTCTATTATCCTTGCCACTGTCTTCTGGTTGGTTTGTCGAAGACACGTAAGGAAATTTGAAAACTTTGTTTCGTCGAACGAGTCCAAAATAAACAAAAGCTCTGCGATCTTATTTTGGTTTGAATTCTGTCGTCGGAGGAAGTGAGTTTGTTCTTGCGTTATGCAGTTGAGAGACAAAAGCGAAGCGATTAATTCATCATATGGTTGAATATTTTCTAAGAGATAATTTCTGTTGTTTCTAATGACTGCAGATCTATTCTTGGTTTTTCCATAGAAATCTAAAAAGACATAAGCCCCCATCATTATCTTTGTTAGCCTACATGAGAAATTTTATCATTGGCATAACATTAATTTGCCCGAAGTCAATGGCACTAACCTCTGCTAATAGATTAGAAAACGGAATGGAAATTAGACTAGAAGCAGAGCAGAAACCGTTGATGACCGAAGTGACGAAACTGTTTGACCTTAAAAAGTCTGATTCACTTATCACAAATCCCTTAAGCAACCTGCTGAAGAAAGAACCTGCATATTGCTAGAACACCAACGTCGGTCTGATTATAAAACTTCGGCTATGTCTTAATTAAACAGACGAAGTTCAGTGGACAGCCCGATGTCAGTGTGTGTGTGTGTGTGTGTGTGTGTGTGTATGTGTGTGTGTATGTGTGTGCAAGTTCGCGCTATGTGCACATTGTGCAATGTGCAGGTTCAGTGTATAGGCCTACTACATCGGTTTCTGAAAGAGATTGTATTCCTGCACAGAGCTGAGACCTTAACGCGTATCAAGGATCCGGAGAGAAAGTTCGATCCATGGCACCGGTTGTGCCTTAGGTTAATGTATTAATACCGCGCCTCCCTATGAAAGATTCAAGATAATATTTGTGTTCATAATATTTTCTTTGTAGGCCCAACCCTTGTGATCGGTTCTAGGACGATTGATCACCGGACGGTTGATCACCGGACGATTGATCCCTGCGGACGTTTGATCATCGACCAATTGATCACCGGACGGTTGATCACCGGATGATTGATCACCGGTCACTGCAATTCATTAACTAAGGATGAAAGAGAAATCCCGTAATTACCGCCAGTAAAGATAAAATTCGTCGGCTTCTGTTAATTCTTAAATGTACACACAACAAATAGCACACCAGAATATTAATTAGGCCTATCCGCATTCTTTTGTTCTTTGCGATTTAAAGGCCTATCGCAGTCCATCAAAGTGTTAGTCAACGTAGGCCTGCTTTACCCAAAACCCTCAGTTCTTGTTGTATAAAAAGGACTTTGTAAAAAGGACAAACAAATGATCTTACTTAGCCTACTTGTGTAGTTGCAGATTAAATTATTTTTATCTTATTAGTTGCCTAGATGGGGTATCCGGCGATGCCCGGGAATTTTATGTAAATAGCCGTGAAGTATATTTTCACATTCCAATTCTTATAATTTAATTAATAATTTAATACATTATGTGGTAGATTGAGTCTGTGTCACCTGGTTTCATATAAATGTTTTTCTTTACTAGCGGTAATTACGGCATCCTTAGTTAAGTAAATTGCAGTCATCAATTATCGTCCGGTGATCAATCGTCCGGTGATCAATCGTCCGCGCATCCTTGTGATCGATAGAACTAAGATTGGACCACAAACCTTTGGAAGGAACCTTGCCTTTCAAGTATCGCCAGATTGCCTTCTTGAACCGTTTTCTGATCGTTCTTTGATTGAAGCAAAAGTCGACTGATATAAGGGATCTGATAACTTCCTGGCCTCTGTGCTTTGCTGGTGAATTAAATATCCAATGCAGATATGACTTTTGTAATATCATGTCTAACATCTCCAGTGGAAGATCGTGCAACTGCAACAAATATGAAATTGAGGCCAACTTATTCTCCGGCGCTATACGATAACAAGTCCGTTTTGGCCAATCTGCTCTCGTCGCTCCTGTGTCAGGCCAGAATCCCGTGAGGTGAAACCTGGCAGACACGATCGATGGTAGCTAGACCTCGTCAGGGTAGGCCTACACGTGTATTTTAGAGTCGTAGCCTAAATTATTCGCCACTGCATGGGTTTCAGCATTTTGTCGAGTGCAAGTCGGATTGACGAAAAGAATTCTTTATAAATAGAAGTTGGATTGATTAAAGAGTTAGTAATTTATATTGAGATAGAAGAGGAATTAATTAAAACAATCTTGCTGAAATTGAATCTGGATTGACGAACAATAATTTTAAAATTAAATAGAAGTTATATCGATGAAAAATATTTGCTGACGAAATAGAAGCGGAATTGATCAAACAAATTCTGGCCTCAACATAAGCTGTATCGATGAAAAAGATTTTCGCCAAACTGGAAGTTGTATTGGTTAAAAATAGCAATGCTGGAACTAGCGGATAATTTACGGCGCTAAAATACACGTTCGCCCTAATCAGTTAAGCCTATGACGGTGGTGGTAAGGTGGTGCAAGCACTGCAATGGTAAAATCGAGATTGTATAGCCTAATTAAATAGTTCGGTTTTCAGTCGCGAGTGCATGGAGCATAAGCCTTAGGCCTATGGCAGAGGAAGTGTAGCCTAAGTGGAGAAGTGGTTAGACTAAAAAGCGATGTAGGATCGAGGATGGCAAACGTTTCTCTTGGCAGTCCGTTTAATTTAAATAATACTAATACAAAGATTGTTTCTGTCCACTGACCTCTGTTGCAACTTGAAGACGGTCGCAAATCATGATTCCGGAGTTTGCGATTACCGTACTTTCATTTTTGTTTCTCAGCTCTTTTCCCGCAGTGAATATTTTCATAGAGATCCGTTTGCGCTTATTAAATGCAGGCCTATGTAAAGTTGTGCATTTGATTCGATAGTTTTTGATTTACTGAACGATTTTGTTATGATTAAAAACGTCGAATTCTTAAAAACGTTTAGACCGAGCTGCTGATCTAACAAGAGACACATAGTAATAATATTGAGAAATTTACGTCCTGCTTCGCGGTTGCGTCAATAAGGCTAAAATGTAAATATTGTTCGCGTCTATTTTTAGTAAGAAACTTTTGCGCATCATCGCACATCACCTATTTGTTGTTGCGCCTGAATGTTTGGCATTCTGTCTCATAAATAGTTTGTAGTCATGGTTGAAACGCATTTGAAATGAAATGCCTGAGACGAGTACTACGCGTAGCATGGACGGAGAAAAGAACAAACGAATGGGTTCTTGAAAAAGCTGGAGTTGACAGAATGTTACTATCAAATATCAAAGAGAGGAAGATGGGATATTATGGTCATATAATTCGGAAAAAAGGAAGCTGTATAGAAAAAGATCTGATACAGGGCACGGTACCGGGTGGACGAGGTAGAGGCAGACCTAATATATGACATGGATGGACAACATTCGAGCCTGGACTGGAATGACGATGGAGCAGATCACGAGAAGCACGGAGAATCGACAGGAATGGAGAAGGATAGTTCATGATGCGGCCAACCCTCGTTGCGAGGACGGCTGAAGAACAGAACAGAACAGAACAGTCATGGTTGTAAGGTTGTAAGAGGCTACGTCACGAACCGAGTGGCGCCACCTTAGCGTTGAGTCGCTACAACGTTGCTTCGTCGGGGAGTAGGATTGAGAGCAGCGTTAAACGAATGAACCTCGCACATGTCTAGGATAATTTATGCTTTGGGTAAGGCTGTGAGTCGTGGACGAATAGGACAATATACTAAGACATAGTACGAATGGCTAAGTTTGATTTTGAATATTCATGGGGCTAATAGTACTGCGGAAGGGATATGAAGCAGCAGCATGTCAGAGATTGTATTTTTTTTCCAAAAATTGGAGGCGATGTTTGTTGTCCGATTGACTCACTTGATTTCATTATTGAATTCATCTGGTTGCCCGTAAAAGAAAACGTATTCTTAACTTGCTGTTAGTATTCCACTGTCAGTGCATATATCCATTGATGACATGATTGTGATCATCCTGTTCCGATTAATTACGGACTGGTTTTTGTGTAAGCAAGTAATTAGGCAGGTATGTAGTAAGATAGATGGGTAGATAAGCGATAGACAGGTAGGAAGTGGTAATCAGGGCCAGCCTTAGCCCAAATGGCGCCCTAGGCAAGGCATACATTTGGCGCCCCATGCATAGGCCTGCATTTGGCGCCCGTAGATTCCCACTCAATTGTTCAGTCCACGTCAGAATCTAAAGATGAATTAGCCAGAGCCGGTATTCGTTCACAAGGCCGTAGCCAGGATTTTATTTCGGGGATGTTTTCTTGAGCGTGAATTTTTGGGGTGCGTACACGCCACGGCCGACTTTTTTGGGCGAAATTTTCTGACGACTTTTGTTAGTCGTCGAATTTTCTGACGTCCTTTAAACACTATTTTCCGCGATTTTCTACTATTTTCTGCTCAAAATTGCATAGCACACTGTCATGTGCTATAACAAATGCATAATTAGGCTATTTCATTTTTACATTATTTTATTTCGTGGGGTGTTCAAACACCCAAGATATCCCCCCTAACTACGGCCTTGTATAGCCTACGCTCAACTGAGTAATTCATAATAATTTCTTTATTAGTACACTAAAGGCTGAATAATATTCAATTTTGTGGAGAATGGCATAAGTAATTTTTTTTATTAAACTACACTCTTGTGGAAATTTCGCCCTCTTTGATGAAAATGGCGCCCCATAGAACTTGGCGTCCCATGCAACTGCCTGCTTTGCCTATGCCTAAGGTCGACCCTGCGTCAGCTACTGCCCTTTCTTCATCGTCGTCCCTATTAGACTATTTATTTGAATCTGAATAAGTGGCAGGCTGTAATGTTGTAATCTCATCTTCATAAGTTCATACTCAGCAAGGCCAACTCCCATTTCATACATTTCATTTCTTGCAACACATCTTTACTATCGAAATTGAGCGTCGAGTACTCTAATTTCTGTCTACCACATGTAGGGCCTAAAGCAAAGATTACGGAATGCCGTTAAATATTGAATTTTAATTGTCGATATAAAATTAACACAGTCCTTGAAATTGAATTAGGCCAGCCTGAACAAGTGCAATGAATCAATAACTATTTTAAATTCTTTCCATTAGCGAAAGTCTTGAATTTTAAAAGAATATAGTGTAAAAAAAATCAATTCCCCGGTGCCGCGGCGCCCCCCAAGGACCGCGGCGCCCTAGGCAACTGCCTACTTTGCCTATAGCTAAGGCCGGTGTCACGAAATAAAGTCTCCCCCGAAACAAAGTCTCCTCCCGAAACAGAGTCTCCCCCTGGCTGAAAATCTGTTTTGGAAGACATTTTCTGGTGTAAAAGTATATATATGCTTGTGTTTATAGTTTCTAATTTCTGTTTACTTAGCCTCTTTCTTTCCAGTCGCTTTGCTCTCCCCCTCATTCACAACACTTGATTTCCAAACCTGCTGAACGTCACTCACCGGTTAACCCTTTGGAAGAAATGTGGGGTATGACACATCCAATAACTATTCTACTTTTCGCTTTTAGCGGAAAACGTGGGTACCAGCTTGGATTATTTTTGTCTGCCTTAGTGACTATAAAATACGGACAGACGAACACTACAGCAATTTCAGGTATTTTGAACGAACATACATGTACCTTGCATTGAGAAGGCTGAAGATAATGATGACTCAACATTCTATGTCGCACTTGAAATATTGGCTATAGCCTACGTGTTTTTGATAACGTTGCTGCAGTAAGCAGATATTGGATGGGGCTTAGTTCACTTGCTGGCGATTTCAAAAAGATTTGAAAAGTTATTTGTTGGTGATAATCGCCAGTTTATCTGCTAATTGGTCATAAAAGAATAGTGTAGTTCACAATTAATGTTTTCTATTGATATCGTATTAATATTGTCGTTTTGATATCTTGCAACAAAAACATGTAGGCCTAAGCCTATTGGGGCATGTCATACCTCACCACAAACGTTCGAATGCTTCACTTCACCTTCAAATGGTTAATTTCGTGAACGAAAACGAAACGAAAAAGATTAGTCATTAGTTCACGAAAACTAAAACGAAAACTAAAATGATTTTATGAATAAAAACTAAACTAAAACTAAAATGATTACCAGAAGCAAAACTAGAACTAAAACTAAACTGAAATGATTTTATGAAGAACTAAATTAAAACTAAAATAGAAATGATTTTCCGAACTAAAATAACCCTGTCAGACTCCACCTACATGACTCATGACCTTCACTGGCTTTCGATCTTTGCCCATTATCAGATACAAGTTCTTTTTCCCTAGTTACTGAGTCCCTGCAGGGCTTAGCGCCTGAAATTAATACCTGGGCAAGCCTCTTTCTGCATCTTTTCCCTGCCTGGAGAGTGGAGACCTTTCTCTTTTCACGGCCTGTCACTCAGAGAGAGCTTCTGAGCATGTGTTCAGATTAGATTAGAATAGAACGAGCTGCTGCTATGCGTTTATTACTATAAGCTAAGATACAATATATAATGTATAATATACCATAGTAGGTCTTGCATGACTTCACGAGGCCTATACTCTGAGTTCCTAGGACAGTGTCCATTCTGGCATTCGGTCGGGTGTAGGCCTATATAGGCCTATCTGGGTGTGGCCGGTGTCACGAAATAAAGTCTCCCCCGATACAAAGTCTCCCCCCGAAACAGAGTCTCCCCTGGCTGAAAATCTGCTTTGCAAGACATTTTTTGTGTAAAAGTATATATAAGTTCGTGTTAAATAACATGTTATCGTGTTAGCAACGTAAACTAACGGTTTGATAATGCTCATTTATTAATTTTATGCGACTGTAGCCGATTTCCCGATCAACGGGGGAGGCTTTGTTTCGTGGACGGAGGAAATATTATCTCCCCGGAGACTTTATTACAGAATATAGTCTCCGGGGGGGCGAATTTATTCTAGAACAGATCCTCCGGGGAAGAATCTATTTCGAAATAAAGTCTCCGGGAAGACTTTTAGGGGGAGACTCTGTCACGCGACCCCAGCGTACCTAATGACGCGCCGATGACTATACGTGTGCCTATCTAACTACGTTTCTTCTTTACGGAAAGCCAATGAGATCGATAATCTGGAATCAATAAAATCTACGCTAAGGGAAAATAATGAAGATTTCACTGATGAATCTATTTACTTGTGAGAGGTAAACCGCACGCGTTGCTGACATGGAACTGTGCGAATAAACACATAATTGTCAGATCAACCGTGTAATCAGTTTATATCATTAGAAAGACATCTGGTCCTACTTCAGCCCTTATCTTTTACAGCAATGTCTACAAAGTTGAACTAACTACTCACGAGAGAGAAAACGCCAAAATTAATATTGAGGCGCAACAGAAAACAGGTGTAGTTGTGCTATGATGAGCAAGTTCAATGCTAAAAATAGACGCCAATCAATTTACAACTTAGGCCTACCTGTTTAAGGCAACAAGGAAGTAGGACTTAAATTTATGAAATTTTTAGACTATCTAGTGTATCTAGTTATATCAGTAGACTGGAGACAAAAAATTATGTTAAGCGTTCTTATGAAGTCGATTTTTTAATCACAGCAACATCATTCAGCAAAGCAAGAAAACGAACTCTATGGGCGCAACTATAGGGAAATGCATAGGAAAGAAAAGCGAAAGTAAACGCAAGCGCCGGAATCCTGATTTGCGATTTTCATCAAGTTGCCAAACAGAGGTCAGTGTAAATAAATAATAATTATTATTTTTTAAAGGGACTGTACGAAACACCCGAAAATTTGCTTAACTTTGGTCCTACCTCGCCTCCTACTTTCCACCCACGAATGAAAACTGAACTCTTTACTCTTTATACTTTTGCTATCCCGATAGCCTATTAGGTTACCTTTGCACCACCATACCACCACCGTCATTAGCCTACTGATTACCACCGTAGGTTCGTAGCACCATGTTGTCTCTCAGGTTTGACCTAACCGGATTTTTATCTGACCCACAGAGGAGTTTGGCCAAAACGGACTTTGATTTCTAATAGCGCCGACGAATTATAGGTCTAAGTTGGTCTCCATGAAGTGGTTATGGTGGATGCTGAGAAATTCTCGAATGTCTACATTACATCGGTTCTACATTATACACTCAGCGAATGCCACAACGAAAATTTACGAAATGCTGGGAAACTGGAGAAATATATAACACATTTTAAGATAAAATAATTAAATAGAGCCTAAGCATTTTAATAGCTTTAGGCTATATCAATGAAGAATATAAAAAGCCTGCCAAATCGAAAACTGGACAGAATGTAATTCCGTCTAGAAGGTCTGCCGCGGTAGCAGGGTCGGATTAAGCAATGTGGGGGCCCTGTTCGGAAAATGTTTGTGGAATTTTTTTACAAATATTTTGGTAAAATCATACCATTTCATCCGCCAAAAAGTTGATGACCTTTTTTTAAAGTCATTTGGCGGAATTTTTGGGAAAATAGTCGTTTGGTCGAAATTTGCTCCTAAATTTTTTTCTCTCGCATTTGTGGGGGCCCCCTAAAGTGTTCAAAGTGTGGGGGCCCCTGTTCGGCCGAAAATGTTGAACGTGCCTTAATCCGGCCCTGCGCGGTAGCCTAAGTAAGGCCATTAATAATTATTCAACTAATGAAATTAATGTAGTAGGCCTAGACCTAATGATATAAACGACACAATAAAATTGATAAGTATAACTATGGTCTAATTTGAAGCAATCTTTGACTGAATTGACTGATGCTTTGTTTACACACAACAAGAAGAAAGTATGGCGCAATGGTTGAGGGGTGGATGAAAAAAATGGAAACTCGGACGTTGCGTGAGCAGAGATTGGGACATCGCGTGATCAAAGAAAAACACCCAGCGCAAAGTGACCTTTAGTCCGGTCGGAAGTACGGGAGCAGTGGTCATCAAGTCCCGGGTCAAGATGAAGGCAATGGACATTGACATGTCAGGCATAAAAAGTAGGGCTGCTCAAAGATTAAAAATTTTAATCGCGATTAATCGTGCGATTGAATTTTTTATCTCGATTAAACTAGCGATTAATCGCATGTTGATAAAACAGCAATTGAGCTTTGAAAATCCTCGTCGTTTACTGCATGCAAAGGTCTAATAGGCCTATCCCTTCCTGTCCTCAAGGCAAGAGCATTACCAATGGAGTTGTACTTCTCCTGAGTCATGAGTCCGCCCGTTTCGGTTAACATGCCATGACTTATATAGGCTATAGGCCTACAGATTACAGAATATTTTTCACAAACAAATGGATAGGCCTACGAGAGAAAATGCCCATATGATTATGACGATTTTTAACAAAGAAACGGGCGCTGCTGACAAAAAGGCAAAGCATGCTTCGTGCGTGTATAACACTAGAGTGTTAGGTGTGATATTTGAATTCCTACTTAAAGTGTTTGCACGCTAACGCAGGCATATCGGCCGTTTTAGGCTAATGGTAAACTGAGGCCTGTACATCGCTTGACATTTCTCTGCTGTTTATCTCCGGTATTTTCATTCTTAGATTGCAATAACCCGCATGAAAATAATATTATAATATGAATAGAAATCAAGGTAGGCCTACAGGAAGATAAACTTTCACAAAATGGATAGGCTATATATTTAAAAAACACTCTAGCCGTCATTAGGATAACAGGAAATGGTTCTTGTTGCCGTCAAATACGTCCAACCCACCTACGTGAGTTAATTTAGCCCAATCTCGGCCAAAGATCTTAGGCTTTGACATTAACCGACGCGTTGTAGTGTTCGAAAATTTTCTATCTAAAAGTTGTCTTTGCGATTAAAATTTAATCGCGATTAAAAATAATATTTTAATCGCGTTAATCGTTAAAAAAGTTAACGCGTTAATCGCGGGCGTTAACTGCGATTAAACAACAGCCCTAATAAAAAGCGATTAAGCGACGTTTAGCTGATGGTATTTGTCTCGTCCAGTTATGCTATATTGGGAACGTAATAATTTATGTACTGTATAATTATAGCATGCTGTATCGCAGCATATAATAAAGTAAAGCACGTCCCTACATAAAATTCTAAATTAACTAGATGTGATGGACCGAGTCATTTATGGCAAATTTCCAAATTAGGACATCTCCCCAGCTATGTCATGTTGGAGACATTACGCTGGCCTCCTACATGGCAGCGCATTGAGTACAGGATCGCCGCTCTGGTTCGGCATTGTCAACTTGGTGATGCCCTGACTTCCTCCTGCTCAACGGGTATCCAATGGCCACCGTTACTCGGTTATGCGCAGAATGGAGTGCTCTTGGTTCTATTCACACGAACAGCATCAGCAAGACAGCAACTATGCAGAAACTCGACTTTCACAAAGGTTTGGAATGGTTTCACACAGCAGCAACGTCTGTTTCCTGAGTAGCTTACTGGGTTATTTATATTCTATCCAAACCTGGACTTTTACCGTAATAGAATCGGGAGAGCCTCTGAATAGTTCCATGGATGAAACGCTATAGCAATTCTTGAATGAATGAATGAATCAATCAATGATTTTATAATTTCATTCTTTCTCTTAGAGTTAATCCAATATTGTCTTACTCAGTGTTAACGTTGCATACGTTTAATTACAGCTAATTGATCTTCCGCTGGAGTTATTGGACATGATCTTGAAAGAGTCCTATCTGTATTGGATATTGAATTCATCAATAAAGCCCAGAGACGAAGACGTTATCAGATCTCTTATGTCAGTCGACGTTTGCTTTTATGAAAGAATTTCCAGAAAACGGTTCAAAAGAACAATCTGGCGTTACTGGAAAGGTAATTGGTTGAAATGTCTTGCAGCGTTCCATAATAGTCCCCAGACATGATAATCAATAGGGTTTAAGTCTGATGTTAGAACGTACCTGCAGTCTTCAAAGAGTCTGGGTAGGAGAGTTCAACGTTAAGTTTAACATTAAATGAAGCCTACTGAATGGGATGGAGTGCAGTATTTCGTTGCAGCCGTAACACAGGCCAGTTTGCCCAATGCCCATGACGATAAGTAACGGGTTAATAAATAATTGATACCGTAGTATATTTCTATATCAAATATCATCAAATACTAACAGCTTCATAAACAGCTTCTTTACAGATCTCAATGAGGTCGTATGACATCACCATCATTTTGAGTGTTGTAATTTATAACAAATCTTAAAGTAATCACATGTATAATTGGAGCGTGATTCTGCATAAATTTGACAGAATGGGAAAAGGTTTTTACACAGCTAGGCCTAACTCCTGAAGTAATGCATATTCATTATTGAAATTTTCATGGATTGTTGCAAAATCTTTCCTCTATAAATCCTGATATCTACATAGAACAATCTCGATTGATAGCGGAAAAATTGCATTTTTCTGGTGGGACATTTTTTTTTATTGAGCAACCATGTAGACATCATTTGAGTCACATTGCGTGAAAATGGATTATGACAGGTATACATGTATTTGCACTAATTAGGTTAGAAAACCATACATGATTCTTGACCTTGGGCAAGTCCTTCACTCACACTTGCTCAGCGCTTTGGCGTGAAACTCCGATGCAGTGTCCGCTCTGCATTCGGGAGCGCCTCTGAGTAGTTAGAGCTTGAAGGGGCGCTATAACAAGTGGTCATACAAACAAACAAACAATACCGCGCACACAATACCGCGATTTTCAATACCGCGCACGATCGTTACCGCGCACGATCGATACTGCGAATTTGTTCAATCCAGCTTATATTTCATACCTAGCCTATATCTACCTTCATTCAGCTTCTATTTCTCACTCGTTATTCTCGTCAATCCTCCGCTTGTGCCATGTTTTTCAATAATGGAACATCAAATATATTTGCAAAAAGTCCATACTAAAGTTCACGACACAAACTAATTAAATTTATCATGAAATATTATTGGTAGGCTAATAAGAGTACAAAAAAATCCAGAAAGTTCAACACAGATATGTGTTCAAATGATTTTTTAAATTATGCACCTTTTACGTGAAAAATGTCGAAATTTTTAAACTTGGAAATTTTCATAAAAACCTTATCTGACGACTATTAAATTTTCAAAATATGTTTTTTTCGATAGGAGTGTCTTAGAAAACCAGTTTACAATGACAGGAAATGATTTATATTCACTGTATAGTGCTATATTGCAAATAAGTCATCTTTATATAAAATGTTCCAATAATGGAACACTGGGCAAAAACGGGTTAACTGAAGTTATCGAAACCTATACCAGAGTAGGTTCCACATTTCAAAACATTACTTTTGCTTTCAGGCGCAACAAAAATCATATTGCAAACTCGTGGTGCAAAGTGTACAGCGTTAATGGAATCACAGCAGCTTCATCAAGGAATCCAAGATCTTCGAAACGGAACCAAATCATGGTCACGTCGAACTTATCAATTCATGAGTCAACTTAAGGAAGAAGGTATAGAAATTCTGGGCTCTCACTTGGATAGACAGACTGTGGTCGTTTGGATCTGGTGTCGATCACAATCAGCTCTTCAACATATTCAGAAGTTGTACGAATCGAATCAACTGAGAGATGTATTATTCTTTGACAATAATCAAGCTCCGATTTCAACGGTGATCAACATCGATAGCAATCAATTCAAGAAAACCATTGGCAAGTACTTCTAAACATTTCTGAACAATCAACATCACTTAGGAACTTAGATTAATTAGATAGGGCGATGAGCAAAAAAAAATATATAATAAAATAAAATAAATGAAACACTAATTATATACAATTCCCATGATCTAGGCTAAGTATCCAACTCAATTATATCCTATTGCATCCTAAGAAAAACATAAAGCACGATCAAAATAGTTTTTTTATATCTTTGGCTTATTATGTTCGTGGGACGCGATAGTGCAGTGGTAAGTTTGAAGCCTTGGTCTTGCGACCGAATGGTTCTAAAGCCACTATATATGTAGCGACCTTGGACAAGTTGACAACCCACAATTTGTCTTTGAGGAAGACAACTGGAAACCACCTCACTCATCTCATCCAAAAAGGGTACAAAGCAAACGAAACTGCGTTCGGGCAGAGAACTCATCATCATCGTTATCGTCATCGTCATCATCATCATCATCATCATCATCATCATCATCATCATCATCATCATCGTCATCATCGTCGTCATCGTCATCATCATCATCGTCATCGTCGTAGTCGTCGTCGTCAACCTTCTCCTCCTCATCATAATAATAAGAGTAGAAGTAGTAGTTGTAATAATAGTAAAAATAATAATATTATTAAGAATAATAATAATAATAATAAACGACATCATAAGCCGAAGTCTTACACAAGCTGGAATGCCGAACATCAAGGAACCAACCGGTCTCTCACGCACTGATGGAAAAAGACCCGACGGAATGACTTTGATTCCGTGGCGAGGAGGGCGTAGCCTCGTGTGGGATGCCACCGTAATAGACACGGTTGCTCCTTCCTACCTACATGCCTCGGCTGCAACGGTGGGGGCTGCGGCTGAATTGGCGGACACGAGAAAATCTGCCAAGTACGATCACCTGTTGGCCAACCACCACTTTGTTCCTGTGGCCCTGGAGACCATGGGCCCAATTAACAACAATGAACTTGACTTTATTAAGGACCTTGGAAAACGTCTAACACTAATCTTTGGGGACATTAGACTTACCTTTTTCAACGCCTTTCTGCCACCATCCAACGCTTTAATGCTATTTCTTTCCGAGGCACTTTTGCCCAACCAGACACTACCGAGTGAGCCATTCCAGAGCAACATTATTTATATCTCCGGTTATTGTTGTGCATCAATTTTGTTTACGAATAAATGATTGTTATAATAATAATAATAATAAATAATAAATAATAATAGCCACAGCTATCTGATTGACTAATAATAATAATAATAATAATAATAATAATAATAATAATAATAATAATAATAATAATAATAATAATAATAATAATAATAATAATAATAATAATAATAATAATAGACAAAACAATACCGTAATAATAATAATCGTAATAGGCCTAATAATAATAATAATAATAATAATAATAATAATAATAATAATAATAATAATAATAATAATAATAATAATAATAATAGAGATGGTGGCCTGGGAGTTCGCTGTGCATCAACGCTGGCACTTTCTGCCTTTCTGGCTTTTGCCGCTAGCACCAGCGAACTGCAGGCTTGCATCTACCAACCGAGTCAGCTGATGCTCTTTATGTACTTGCGGAGTCAGCGCTTAACGCTTGGATCTCCTTGACAGGCGCTGAACCACCAACTGGTGCAGCTACTCACAGCCAAAGAGAGTGGGATGGTAGATTCACCGAAAAGGCATGGAAGGGTCTGCTCGAGTCCACCAGTGTCCCATGCGACCGCGCTCGCCTCCTAGCTTCGCGTGCCCCTCATTCTGGAGACTGGATGCTAGCTCCCCCTGTGAGTGCGCTGGGCCTGCGCCTCTCAGACGAGGAGATACGTCTTGCAGTTGGGTTGAGATTAGGAACGTCGCTATGTGAACCTCATGTGTGCCACCACTGCCTAGGGAATGTCGACGCGAGAGGATTGCATGGACTGGTGTGCAGAGGAGGAAACGGCAAACACCAAAGACACACCATGATCATTGATCAATGACATTATCTGGATAGCTCTCGGCAGAGCAAAAATTCCTTCGCACAAAGAACCGCTCGGTCTACTTAGAGAAGACGGGAAGCGACCAGACGGCGTGACAATCACCCCATGGTCACGAGGTCGATGCCTGGCATGGGATGTGACAGTGCCCGACACTTTCGCCCTCTCACACCTTCCACACACATCCATTGGAGCTGGTGTAGCCGCCGAACGCGCGGCTACGTCAAAATCTATAAAGTATTCCAACATCACCAGTACCCACGATTTTGTGGCGGTCGCCTTGGAGACCAGTGGCGCTTGGTGCGTAGAAGGACTGGATTTCATTTCTGAGTTGGGGAGGAGAATTACCGCTGCTACCTATGACCCTATGGAGTCGTCGTACTTGTTCCAGCGGATTTCGGTGGCTCTTCAGCGGGGGAACGCCATCTGCCTCTCAGGAACATTGCCATCGCTCCCCGACCGACCTTAGAAAGGGATTTACAATCCGGCAAAACGAGCCGTGGAATGACAGAAGCAACCGACTGTCGCGGACCTAGCTTTTACACTAGACGCTATTTAAAATAATAATAATAATAATAATAATAAATTCTCCCAGCATCGCAGAGGGCAAACTCCCACTGGAACTCTTTACAAGGACCAATCCTCAGAATGCTTCGCTCTTGGGAGCGCCTCTGTCGACCCTAGGGGCGTTGGACGAGGCCTTGGACGCTCGCACGATCGAATTGAAGCGGATGATCGATAAGCTTTCAATCATTTCCACGCATGATGCGATCATTCTGCTGAGGTACTCGCTCAGTGCGACGAGGCTGCTCCATACCCTACGCTGCTGTCCTTGTGTTGACCATCCGGGACTACTGCAATACGATGCAGCCTTGCGATCTGGCCTGGGCAGGGTTCTCAGCCTCCCCTTATCGGATGACGCATGGCTTCAGGCCTCACTCCCCATCAAAAGGGGCGGACTGGGAATTCGATCGGTGACCTCGCTGGCACTACCCGCCTTTCTGGCTTCAGCCGCAGGGACCGATCTGCTCCAGTCCACCATGTTGGGAGACGCAGCCTTAGCAGACCAACAACGCGAGGCACTGACGACCAGATGGTGCGAGGCTAGTGCCATGCAGTGCCCAGAGGGGAGTCTCACCCATAAACAATCAGCATGGGATACACCTCTGATCGATGGGGTAGTCTCCTGCCTACACGCCAGATTTCCCGATCCAACAAATCAGGCTCGCCTTAAGGCCATATCAACCCCACACGCGGGAGACTGGTTGCTGGCCCTCCCCATTACAAGCTGTGGGCTTAGGCTTGACGACGAATCGATCAGGGTGGCGGTGGGTTTGCGGCTGGGGGTTCCACTGTGCGAGCCACATGGGTGCCCATGCGGGGCCCCGGTGTTGGCAGATGGACATCACGGGCTCTCCTGCGCGCTGGGACAAGGTCGCATGCCGAGACACGCGGCTCTAAACAATATCATCTTTCAGAGCTTGATCCGTGCCGGCTATCCGTCTACAAAGGAGCCCGTGGGCCTCTTGAGAACGGACAGCAGAAGACCTGACGGCCTCACCCTGATCCCATGGCGTGTTAGGCGATGCCTCATCTGGGACGCAACCGTGATAGATACTCTGGCTACATCCTACCTGCCAGACACCTCCCAAACTGCTGGTGCTGCTGCAGAACGGGCATCGACCCGAAAGATCGACAAATACACAGAGCTGTCGTCCACATACCATTTCACCCCTTTGGCCTTTGAAACCCTGGGCCCGATCAACAACGAAGGCCTGGCGTTCCTGTCCGATCTGGGTCAGAAACTCTGCACCGTTACGGGGGACGCAAGAGAAACAACTTTTTTATTCCACCGTCTTTCACTTACAATACAACGGTTTAACGCAGTAGCGTTTAGGGGCACTTTCGCTAGCCAAGAAATCGACGATTAGGGCCATTCTGGACTGGTTTTTAAACACGTAGTTAGTAATAAGTCCCTGAGGAATCCTAAATACCTCGGGGCATAAAAAAAAAAATAATAATAATAATAATAGTAATATCGGCTGATGGTCAGTTCATATATTGTACTAAAAATCTAATGACTTTCAACGAATAGTAATAATAATAATAATAAGAAAAAAACATCATCCTCATGATCATCATTATCATCATTACTTTTCGGTTATAGACTAAGGTAAATATATTGTACAAAAAATCTAATGACTTTCAACGAATTTCTTCGTATTAGTAATTATTTTGTTCTCCATTTTGTTCTATTTTTCAGTCGTGTGTTCGTTTTCCATCAGTTTTACTCAGAGAATCAAGACACAAGAATTTATAGATATGTATGTGCGTGGAGTGACTAAGTTGCGAAACGAAATCTATATACTCTTTGTATCGTCTTCTCTTTCTCCTCCTCCGCCTGTAATTCATGTCTTTGAAGATCAAAATCCATTTCATTGGCAAAATGAAATCGAATTAACAGAGATTAAATTTCCCGATGACATTGGATCTAATGAGACGCAAAATTGTCTCTACGTTACTGAATATAATGAGAGTCGCGTCTGGAAGATAACTAGAGAAGAAGATGACAGATACAAAGTCGTCAAATGGCTTACAGTCGATTATCTACAAAGTAGTATGTCAATATCGGCTGATGGTCAGTTCATGGTTTTCAATCATTTACCGTCATTGCCGACGATCTGCGGATTAGACGCAGAATGTATTCGACACATTCAGTTACCAACAGACATAGGAATGCCTCGTCATGCAGTGGAAACATCCATTGGGAATTTCATCATTCTTCATTGGTTGATACAAGAGAAGGGAGAAAGTGAGTTTGATGGGACATACAGTGTAAGGAAATGGGTCATAAGTGAATTGAGCAGAGATGGACAGATGGTCATCCGCCGTTTTATTCAATCAAATGAAACACAGCAACTTAATGATCCTGAATATCTCGCAATAGATTCAGACGATCGACTGTTTGTGGTTGACTCAGGGAATCACAGAGTGATTCTCTTGGATTCAGATCTTAAATGGAATAGAATTCTTATTCCAACAGAAGAGAAAGAAGAAAGGGTAATCCTTTGGCCAAACAAATTATGTTACGATGAAGAAAACAAACAACTGATCGTCGCAGGATATCAAATTAATAATGTCAATGTGTACTCTTTAAGTCCGAAATAAAATCAATTCGGCAATAATTAATTGGAAAATGGCGTCTTGAGGCTAAGAAGTCTTTATAAATCATCGCATCATCTCGTTTCTATATTTCTGACTTGAATAAAACGAATCTAAGATCAAAACCAACCAACGCAAAACATCAAATTGAAGCAAAAACAAGATCATTTCAATTTAAAAACAGTGAAATCGCAATTTTAGAAACAACTCTTCATTTCTATTGAGTGTTTCCCAATTTCCTAGTGGCATATATTATTCCTTCGGATCTCTGTTTCTCACAGTTTTAATTATTAAACATCGGAACCTTGGGATTTGTGCGTAGAACTCAATATCATAATAAAGAAAATTATGGTAGCTTTTAAAAATGGCGTCCTGCGTCAAAGACACTCATGCAAATAATTGTCAAGACAATCATGTCGCGACTGGTGTCGTTTATACGAGATTCTTTTATTCAAAAAGCACCAATCTAAGGCCAAAATCATTGTCGTACATCAAAATCAAATCAAAGTTTTATTAAACCGGAAAACTGTTTATAAAAACAAATATTTCTCTTGCTTTCTTTGTTTTGTCAAGTTTTTTGTATAGATCTAATCTTTCCTCATTCTGGATGGTTTGCAGGACTATTTAGAGAAGTCCACTATGTATAAGCTAGGCCCTAATAGCTAAAACTTAATAACAGAAGTTCTTCACATTTCACTTTTGCACAAAAGTAAGAAATGACTTGTTTTAACCATGGTTATTTTTGCATCTCCCTTTACATTTGAACTCCAGCAGTATAAATATAACATCAACATTGAACAATCTTCACTGTTCTCGATCACTGGTCATGTCCAGTGCTCCCCTCTTGCAGTGTTATTCAAAATAATAATTAATTATCATGTCATCAGTTTTGATGTGTAGGCCTTATCTAGGCTAATGCCTATCCTTTTGTCTTGGTCTGCTTTTGCTTCATTTTCTTTCGGGTCCTGCGTTTCAGGACTATTTTCAGTAAGCAGTTTACATAAAAACGCCGTAAAACGGTTGTTCTAAATGAATTTGTGGAGTTTGTAAAAGCATGTTTGTGCAGTTAAAAATAATTTTAAAAACTTGATTGTCATTCGATTTGGGAATAAACTTACCATGTAGGATTGTGGAGATAAGGAGTTGAGCAGCAGTAATAAAAAGTATTAAACAAAGTCCTGTTGTGTATGGTGCATTGATTGAGGTTCTGATAGATGCAAATCAATTTGCAACCCAACCTAATCTTTATTGATGTAGGCTTATACTTATAGTAATAATAGTAATTTCTCCAATGTGGTGGATACATGAAATTTCAAAATTTGAAAAAAGAAGGAAACTGTTTCAAATCAAAGGGCGATTATGCTAATTTAGAGACTAGTCATCTAGGGACTACTCATCAAAGCAGTTCCGTTGCCAGGAATTTCTGATCGGGGGGGGGGGTATGACCGGATGCTTGTTTTCTTTTCTGATATGATTGGACAAATAACCTTTAAAAAACATTTTTCCTAAGCCAATGGGGGGGGGGTTATCTTCAAACCCCTGTCTACGCTACTGCATCAAAGGCAACTCATCAACGTACAATTCATTAAAATCTGTTTTATCGAAGAACGAACATAAACAATTAAATCAAAGAAAATTTAGTCGATCGAAACTCAATACCGGGATTGGTTTACTTAGTGTCAATACTAACCTAAATTACTTAATAGCATACGACTTTAGTACATGTACTAAAGTCGTATGACAGTTTTAACACATAACCTAGTAACCTACATTGAAGTTCACTGTATAACTTGAATAACGTTAATAATTTTTATGCTCTTCATACAGAAATGGACTTACCTAGTTTAATAGCATAGGCCTAATGCCGTATTTAACAAACACTTGTGTATTTATTTAAGTCCGTGATGTACTTTAAAACCGTACGTGTCCGACATAATATTATAGCTAAGCGTGAAACTTAAGTGATTTTAAACTTTGAATGCTGTTTAGAAATGAAATGCAAAACTCCGAGTAGGCTATATAGCCTAAGTGAATTTTTGTAGGGGCGTGGGCATTGAAACCGATATAATCTCTTAGTGTACATAAACACTGCTCTTGACAAACAAATCAGACCCAAACAAGGAACGTGTGAAGTCGTTAGATGATTCGTTCGATGTTCGATGTGTGTTGTATAAGTCTTGATGAATAGTACCTTGATGAGTTGCCTCTGATGAGTAGTCCCTTGATCAGTAGTCCATTGATGAGTAGTCCCTAGATCAATTGCCCTTTGATCAGAAGATCGCATATTAAATTTTCTGGTAAATATTGAAATTTATCAGTGGAATACGTGGCTTATATTGGAACGAAGATCTGGGCTAAAAAGCGAGTTTATCTCCGTCTTAAAGAGTAAATATTAACTTGTACTCCTCCGACGATCAGTTGTTTCGTTTTTTCGTCGTAACACAATCTGCTTTTCCAGTAAAACCTCGTATCTTCTTCCTTTCCGGTTGGGAAAATAATTCTGTTCCATTTAAGATCGGAATCCAAGAGAATCACTCTTTCATTCCCCGTATCAACCACAAACACTCGATCCTCTGAATCGATTGAGAGATATTGAGCATTCTTCAGTTGTTGTGTTTCATTTGATGGAATAAAATGACGAATGACCATTTGTCCATCTCTACTCAATTCACTTATGACCCATTCCTTTACCCTCGCTCTCCCATTTATCTCAATCTCTTGTTTCTCCAGAATCGGATGAAGTATGATGAAATTTCCGATGGATGTTTTAACTGCATGATGAGGATACTCGATGTCTGTTGGTAACTGAATGGATCGAATAAGTTCTGTGTCTGATCCGTAGATCATCAGAGAGGATTTTTTGAAAACCAAGAACTGACCATCAGTCGTCACTGACATACTTTGTGGTTCATAATCGAGCATTAACCATTGGAAGATTTCGAGTTCGCCATCTTCTTCTCTTATCATCTTCCAGGCGAACCAATGATCTAAATCAGTGACGTAAAGACAATTCTCCTTCTCATTGGATACAATGTCATCGGGAATAGTCATCCCTGTTATTTCGATTTCCTTTTGCAAATGAAATGGATTGTGATCTTCAAAGACACGAACTACGGGAGGAGGCTGAAAAAAAATATGATAAATCGATTGAAGGAGCACGTAGATTTCATTTCGCAGCTTAGCCACGCCACACACGTTTACATCTTCATTCTCTTCTTTTATCCTGATTCTCTGAGTAAAACTGATGGATAAAGGACACACGACTAAAACATAAAATTGACATATGCACATAATTGACAACTATAACTGTTTCTAATCTTAAGATTGTCTAAAATATTGATTTAGGTCTATTTAGGCCTCACAATAACAAGTGTAGAACTGTAAATACATAGCCTACATAATTATTATTTTGGTCAAGTATTAATGTTGATCAACCTCTAGAATGAAGCCATCACCGGTAGTGGTAGTAGTAGTAGTAGTAGTAGTAGTAGTAGTAGTAGTAGTAGTAGTAGTAGTAGCAGCAGCAGCAGCAGCACCACCACCACCACCACCACCACCACCACCACCACCAGCAATAGCAGTAGTGGTGTTGGTGTTGGTTAAAAGAACTTTTTTTAAATTGAAGTATAAGTAATATTACACTGGACAACAAATTTTAGCATTTTTATTTCCAAAAAAACTTTGACTGTTTTCTATAGAAGTTTACGTGCTGAACACGATGGTGTTCTCAGAATTGTTGTATCACGTAAAGTGTTTGAGAAAAACGGCATGCAAGATTTTAACCGAAATGCTCGTTTATTGCATACATTTGCAATACACAATAATTTAATTTCATTTGAAAGCAATTCTTTAGAACAGTTCTTCCTAATAATATTTGGTGCTGATGATGACTGTATCACTTAGAAATGTGAAGAAACATGAAATTAAAGGTTTTCATAGTTATTCTCTGTTCAGTTGCACATGTACATAGTACAATGCATTATAAGATGCTGCTAAAGTTCCATAGGTCTAAAATGATTTGATGCTGATTTTCGTTTGTATTCTTTGTCTGCACATCTCGCTGCACTGTCCAACAATTGTCAGACAACTATGCTGGATTCCAGTTTCCCTTTTACCGTTTTTCCAATGTGGTAATTTCCTGGTGTTCATCGCTAAATTTGTGGAGAACTTGGGAAGAAGTTCAAGTGGAAATGCAAGATGTGAATCTTAAGTGACATGTTGCATTTCATGTCAGTATACTGTAAGATTTTGTTATCCATTTTATTGTAATTTGGAGTTCTACCAAGACAATTCTCCACAACATCCTTCAATGCTTCCAGGCGATGATATTGTCTCTGGTCCCTCCCACAGATGTTCAGACTGCTTGTAATTGAGGATCAGTGGCGTAACAATTATAGGGTAAACTGGGTATACAAAGTCTAGGGCCCCCGAGTGAAGAGGCCCTAAAGGGGCCCCGAGTCGAAAATGACATTTTATACCGTATTAAACAGCAGATATTTCCCTTTAAAACAAGCCCTATTTGGATCAAATATCTTGATATTTGACCGAATTGTGAATATTTTAGTGTCCGAAACTGTGATAATGCAGTTTTCTGGAAACTCGAGGCAAAGGTGATCACCCTAGTTTCGTTTGTTTATTAGGGCTGCCTCTATGTTCTGCTTATTATCATGGCCGGAAAATAATTAGCATAATTTATTTGACCACCATTTGTTAGCCCAGAGTCTCAGCTTTCAGAAGATGCCAAGTTCAATAGGAGTGAAAGGTTATAGGCCTAATGACCGACGGAAATGATTTGAATACGCACTACAAAGTCCGATTTTGACACTTTGAAAAGATACAACATTCACAAATAAAATCAGTTTAAAATATTTGCAGACGGATTTTAGCTTTGATACTTGGCGAATAATTACATAATACAGTGTACTATATGAAAATGCAAAAAAGTAAAAATCGACCTCTGACACCCAGTTCACAGAAATCGGCCATTATCTCAAAATGCTACCGTGCGACCTAAGCCCCATTTTCCCAGATCGCATCACATAATTATGTTAAATAAACATTATAGTAGACTAAGTAGACGGTACCGTAACCGTGTCAGACTCTCAGTAGTCAGTACGGTTACCCGAGAACTCGTCAAGTTCCGTCAACCCGACACGACGCGACGAGTCGGACTCGGAGACGCCCAGCTCCAGCAGTGCACACTGCACAGCCCTAATGTTTAATTAGTGAAAACTCTCCGGTCCCGGAAATGGCGTCATTGCATTTGCATGGTGTTGACATTATTTTAGAGAAACGTATTTCCGTGAAATAAATTGCGCATCTCATTAGAAAAAGAGTTTTGGGTTTTGACTGAATGACTTCGCACTATAGCAAAGGACTTCAACCAAACCTTACACAGGCCGTTAAGGCCAGCCTACTTAACTTCAGTCGCACATGTCATAGGCTAATTGTCATTTCAGCCTTGTTAGGAACTTACAGTTTACTGTAATTTGTACTTGTATCTTGTTCATAAGCTTACATCAGCATTTCAGTAAATTAATAAGTAATAATACATTTCAATAAGTACCGTAGGGAGAGGGCCCCACCTTCATATTTTGTGTAGGGGCCCCCGAGTTCCTATTTACGCCACTGTTGAGGATGTGTATGATCTGTGGACCCACACAAATGCCTTCCTGGATCTTGGCATCACTCATTCTGGGGAATTTCTGTTGCAGATAAAGAAAGCATGGCTTTTACCAACATTTTCATCATTCCCAGCTTTAAGTGAAGAGAAGGCTGAAGGCTGAAATATTTGTTGGACCGATTTCAGTCCAATACTTTGTGACAGCAGACTCCAGTCTTGAATCTAGTTGCTCTGCTTTTGCCTTCGAGTTTCGACAAACCTAAGTCTCTAAAAGATCGTTCAATTTTGACTATGTGAATGAGAGGAGGCTCGCCAGACATAGACCTATACCTACTTCAAAATCCGGATCACTGTCAGTAGCTATATAATTATACACGTTCCTGGCTGGATCAATGCAGCAGCATCTTCATCTTCATCACATCTAAACTCCACTTTCTCAGGTGACTTCGCTATAAAATTATGAAGATCATTGAAGACTTTCATTGTGTGGCTGGCACTGGTATCGTTGTCGAAAGAAGATTCAGGTATTCAGTTTCCTTTCTTATTCTTGCCCGAGAAACCAGAAACATTAGTGAGACAAACTTAGCAGCCCGTCACAGTCATGATCTTTCTGCTCTCGCCAGACCATCTGGACGGCAAACAGCATTGCTTTCGAAGGACCTCCGGAGAGCTCAAATGCTTTATTGACAAGTCCAGTCATTGTGTGTCTCTGAGGCTTACTCATAATAGCATAGCCTACTCTCCACAAATGTGGCAAAACTATTGGAGGGAAGGAGGTGCAGAGGAAGGCCTAGACAAAAACTGCTGGACGGGATGATGGAGGAGGGATATAGAGAACTGAAGGACATGGCACAACAGCGGGAAACGTGGAGACATTGGACGTTTGGACCTGCCGCTTGGCAGAGAACGTAAAGAAAAGTAAAGAAGGTCCTAAGTGCACACCTGGACATGCCCTCAGTTGAACGAAGCTTATTATAGCGTTATAGCTAAAAAACATGAAAATAAATATAAAAATTGAAGATTTCTCAAAAACGTTACGTGATGGGACAATTTCAAGGTGATTTTCGTGATCAGCAGCGGAAACTGTATAAGAAACACCTGAAAGTGTTCTGGAAACAAAATCACTGTTGTCCAGTGTTATCGGTGTTGTTTTTGTTCTGTTGTTTTTATGTTAATTAAGGTCATATAATTGAATCCTAATATACCTGACATATGCCTCTCACTCACAATTGAAATAAAGACATTACAATGCCAATAATTAGTTAGGCCTAGTTGAAAGAGCAATGTTTAATAGACTGTATGACTACGTTCTTAAAGGGAAAATTCTATACTTAAACCACGCATGTTCAACGCCGCTGCCCTCTCCGCTCAGCTGCACAAGCGGAACTTATTGTTCCACGCTCACGGACAGCAATCAGGCAGTGCCGTGCTTTCTCCGTGGCTGTCCCTGCGACCTGGAATGAGCTCCCTGTTATCCTTCGTCAAATAACTACTGGCCTTTCTACTTCATTTCTTTCTCTTCTTAAGACTGCCTTATTTGACCGGGGTTGGACTGGGAGCGCTCCTGAGTATAACCTTGAAGGAGTGCTTTATCAAATTCTCAGAAAACAACATGGATTTCAGACTGCCATGTCTCTCCTGAATATCCATGATAAAATATGTAAATCTCGAACTACCCCTCTTGTGTGACTGGTTTAAAGCAAACAGACTCTTTAAATTTAAGTAAAACATCCTATAATAATTCTCTTTGATTCACACAGAAAATCTCCCTACGCCAGCACCCCATTATTTATTGATGGTGTACCCTTCCCCCAAACTAACAAAGTAAACTTTCTTGGCGTAGTCATCGATCAGAATCTGACCTGGAAGGAACATATTCCCGAAATATCTATTAAACTGGCCAAAAATGTAGGTACTCCTATCTCGTATCTCATAATAAGGTTGGTTAATATGTTAGCTGGCAACTTACATTATAAGTTGCCAGCTAACATATTAACCAACCTTTATTACTCATTAATCTATCCATCCTGTCTCCAAATATCCGCTCCCGTTTTGAATTTATTTGGGGTTTTCCTTCAACCCTCCACCCCACTTTACCCCCACCCGATCTACTCCAACCCCATACCCAACCGTCCATCCCGACCCCGCCTCCACTCAAAATAGGGCCAGCCCCATTCCATTCCCCACCCCTCCACCCGCCTCACCTCACAAAGTGCTCAACTTTTGAAAATCATGGAAAATAATGTTTCACTTTGTTTTCACTCAGGCCACACTGCCCCCAACCCTGTCTCAACCCACCGATCTCCACCCCAACTTCGCCCCACCCTACCTCACACGACCCAACCCATCTGAAAAAAGACGGAAAATTATTTTTCCCATTCTAGATGCATTATATTTTATTGAAAAGCCTTATGATTAAATAACAACAGTCCCCTGAAGTACGAGTTAACTCGTACGTGGCGTGTGCGTAATCTTCTGAAGTACGAGGCGGCCAACGTGTTAAAGGCTTGTCCACCTCAAAATCCATCCAATTTTATTTCAACGAGTGCTGACTTAATCATTTACTAACTAATCTAAGTCGTATGTTATGTTGATTGCGTGTTCTAGATTTTTTATGACGAGTGAGTTCAGAAGTAGGCTACTTGCCAATGGTTTTCTTGAATTGATTCATATCGATGTTGATCACCGTTGAAAGAGGAATCTCAAATTTTTCAAAGAATACATCTCTCAGCTCATTCGATTCGTACAGCTTCTTAATATATTCAAGTGCTGCTTGTGTACGACACCAAATCCAGACCACCAGAGTCCTTTTGTCCAACTGAGACTTCAGTATTCCTATGCTTTCATCCTTCAGTTGACTGATTAGTTTATAAGACTGGTGTGACCATGATTTGATTCTGTTTTGAGGATCTTCGATTTTCTGATGAAGCAACAGTGATTCAATTAACGCTGTGTGCTTGCACTTTTCACCGCGAGTTTGCAGTTCAATTTTTGTTGCGCCTGATTCAAAAGTAAAAGGAATGTTTTGAAATGCCAAAATTACTCAGACATAGACCTCGATAACTTCAGCTAAGCTAAAATATATAAATTATTTTAAAAATGAAGGAACTTTACCGAAACGAAGACTTAGTGTCGTCTTATTAATGAGCAAGAATTGAAACTGAACACTAGTATAACGAAGTAGCATCACGCGTTTCAAATGAAATGTCATCTTTGCTCAGTTAGAATATAATACATACATACATACATGCATACATACATACATGCATACATACATACATACATACATACATACATACATACATACATACATACAATGTCATACATACATACATACATACATACATACATACATACATACATACATACATACATACATACATACATACATACATACATACATACATACATACATACATACATACATACATACATACATACATACATACATACATACATACATACATACATACATACATACATACATACAAACATACAATGTCATACATACATACATACATACATACATACATACATACATACATACATACATACATACATACATACATACATACATACATACATACATACATACATACATACATACATACATAAATACATACATACAATGTCATACATACATACATACATACATACATACATACATACATACATGCATACATACATACACACATACATACATACATACATACATACATACATACATACATACATACATACATACATACATACATACATACATACATACATACATACATACATACATACATACATACATACATACAATGTCATACATACATACATACATACATACATACATACATACATACATACATACATACATACATACATACATACATACATACATACATACATACATACATACATACATACATACATACATACATACATACATACATACATACATACATACATACATACATACATACATACATACATACATACATACATACATACATACATACATACATACATACATACATACATACATACATACATAGCCTACATACATACATACATACATACACGCGGCGCGGTGGTGTAGTGGTGGCGTCGTTGCCTTCGAGCCGGAAGGTTCGAGGTTCGAATCCACCTGACCGCGTAAGGACCTTGGGCAAGTCCTTCACTCACAATTGCTCAGCGCTTCGGCGTGAAACTCCGATGCAGTGTCCGCTCTGCATCGGGAGCGCCTCTGAGTAGAGAGAGCTTGAAGGGGCGCTATAACAAGTGCGCATACAAACAAACAAAAATACACACATAATCACATAGGCTATGCAGTTATCCCTCAGGCTACCAACACGGACTACCAAGGGGAGTTGTTACCACCCCCCTGGATTTTGGGTTTGGCTTGAGATATCATAACTTGTAATACACCAATAAATTCAGCATTCATTTCTGCACAAAATGTTATATTTAGGTTTAAATATATGAAAGCACCTCGAAATTATGAATTTTTTTCCGTAGGCACCCGTCTATTTCGCAAAAATGTATACTTTCGCATAAGCAAAATATTAGATTATTTGTGTTTTAAACATAATTTATTTATACAAGAATAGGTTACATAATTGTAAAAAGTCCAATGCTCAACTATGAAAACTAGTAATAAGTCTATTTTAGTTACAATAAAAAGAGAGAGAAAACACGCATTAGCTGCTATTATCTATTACCTGGTACGACTAGCCTACGTTTTGTCCAATTGTCAAGTTGAATGTTTCAATTCTTGTCAGTACTAGCCTATTATTGTTAGAATACGAAACTGAGTGAATAAATAATTATTTTAATTAAGCCTCTAAATAAAGTTTATGCTTTTCACCTCCCCCATTGTCCATGATCCTTGCCACTGTCTGCTGTTTGTTTTGTCGAATACATTTGATGAAACTTGAGAACTTTGTTTCGTCGAAAGATTCCGCGACGTACAAAAGCTCTGCATTCTTATCTTGTGTTGAATTCTGTCGTTGGATGAAGTGACTTTGTTCTTGCGTTATGCAATTGTCATACAACAGCGAAGCGATTACTTCGTTATTTGGTTCAATATTTTCTAAAAGATAGTTTCTGTTGTTTCTAATGACTGCAGATCTTCTCTTGGTTTTTCCATAGAAATCTATAAGACATTTAACCCTCATAGGGTCACGAATATTCTCAACCGATTTTGGTCACCTGGGGGTAAAAAAATACCCCCACTGTGATTCGCATGATTCCTATGATAAACTCCGATTTTCAAGTATAAAACTAAAAGAGATTATTTATAGAAGGTTTGCGGAATGCACTGGAACAAAGAAACATGTGCAGCCCTTCAGGAAAATCAAAATGGCGGACAAAATGGCCGCCATAATCTTAAATGGTTTTAAGTGAAGTTATGTATGCAATGGAAACATGATTTCAGAGTCTAAATCAACATTTTCGAGGTCAAGGAATGCAAAGGAACCAAATTCACATATGTGGCACTGCACGAAAATCAAAATGGCGGACAAAATGGCGGCCAGAATATTAAAATGGCTATCAGCGAAGTCATATGTGCATTAGAAACATGAGCTCAGGGTCTAAATTGATGCTACACTTGTTAACTTCACATGATTTGCTGTAGACAATTTCATTTATTAGTCCTAATTTTATGAAACCAAAACGATTTCTATATGTAAAACGATACTAATCATGACATACGTTTCTATTTGTCCGTGCTGGAGTCGGGAGCGCCTCTGAGTAGTTTCCTTGAAGAGGCGCTATATAAATACTTGAATGAATGAATGATACTATATAATGTTCAGATACTGATAAGGAGACATTGTGACAGCAATACACTCACGTGTAACGCATGCATAATGCTATGTTTATGAATTCCTGACTAAAATAGCTACGAAGTGGTCCATTTTCGTACTTTATAGCCGATTTGGGTGCATGGACAGATAATAAAACTGGATGCATTCTGTGCATAAAACATATTTAGGCAAAGTCACAAAAGTGATTTCTTCAACTATTTTCAGGGAAAAAAAATTCCGTGAAAAACCGAGCTGGGGGTATTTTTTTACCCCCCGGTGACCCTATAAGGGTTAAAACAATCATTACCTTTGAATGTAAAAATGTCATCATCAGCGAAATATTTCATTCGAGAACCAAAGTGAATAGAAACCCTTTATAGGTCTCATAACCGGTATTACTCACGCTGACGCACTGTAACTCAAAGTATGGTAAGTCAATGTAGCGTAGGTTGTGCACAAATCCGTAGTTTCATCATAAAAACTATTTCAGAAAATTCTTTTCTGACCTAGTGACCCAATAATTGTAAAAAAAGACTCTAAACACTGGTTGCTGTGCAAATACTGGTGTGTATCAATCCGTTTGGTATCTGGAATACCAGCAACCACTTGAACAAGCAACGTGCATTAGAAATCTATATGGCGAGCAATTTGGAACACAAAGTTAAGAACGGTTTGTACGAAGCATTCGAAGAAGAACTGGAGTAGACTGCAATAACTAAAGAATCACAAAAATATTATTCTTGAAAGAAACCTTGCCTTTCAAGTAACGCCAGATTGCCTTCTTGAACCGGTTTCTGGTGATTCTTTGATTGAAGCAAACGTCGACTGACATAAGGGATCTGATAACATCTTCGTCTCTCTTCTTCATTGGTGAATTCAAAATCCAATGCAGATAAGACTTTTGCAGGATTATGTCCAACATCTCCAGTGGAAGATCGTACAGCTGTAGTAAAAAAAAACAATATGCAACGCTAACACTGGAAGACGACATTGGATGTCATTCACTCACTCGTTCATTCATTCGTTTGTTCATTCATTCACGAATTTCTACAGCGTCTCTCATAGTGGACAACTCAGAAGCACTTCTGACTCTAGGACGGGAGAAAAACAGTTTTGAGTCGACTAAAAATGCCTCAGTAAGTTCACCATGAAGAAGCAGACGTGGTTAGAGTGGGAGCCCATTCCAGTCCACTGAGCTCAAGGTTTAAAGTGGGTGGGACCGCATGGCAACAGCGTTCCCACTGTTCCGGAGATTCCTGGCTTGCGTTCCCACTGCTCATCACGCATGGAATTCTGGTGTCACACGCGTTCATAGCCTATAGGCTAAAACGTTCTTCAACGTTCCCACTGCTCACACATTCGACGTACAAACTGCTCACCTAAACCACATCATTCAATGACTGCATGGGCCGATTGGGCTCGCAGTGTAGCCTACAAGTCTCGATTCTGCATAGTTGCAGTTCGTGCGAATGGAACCAATAGCACCTGCTCAAAACTGAGAGACGGTGCCCTTGGATACCCATGGAGCAACCGAGCTCATGGGGCTCTTACGGAGGTATTTTCGCAGGTTGTCAGAGGAGACACCAAGCTTACATTGACGAATCGGAACAGCGATCCTCTACTGGATGCTTCGCCGTGTAGGAAACCAGTGTAGCGTCCCATTACATAACTGGATACATCACCAAATTTAGAAATGTGTTCATTTAGACGGGTTTCTGAGCGCAAGACTCGGTCCATCACTTAGTCTAGTCAATTCAAAAATTAATGTAAGCTTAATGTAGGAACGAAAGTATTTTACATTTTATGCTGCGATTACAGATAACAGGCGTATAGGCCTACGTTTCACAAACTGCCGACACAGGAAGAGATAATTAGCCTAACACACAATAATAATAGGCTGTGACTAGCGGACCGACAGGCGGCCCTCGAATTTCAAATACTAGCGGACCGCCAGTGGCGGCCGTCCAATACAGAATACTAGCAAGCCGCCAGGCGGTCGTCTAATGCTGAATACTAGCGGACCGCCAGTGGCGGCCGTCCAATAACGAATACTAGCAAGCCACCAGGCTTGCTAGTATTGCTAAAGAACCAACGCAAAAATCTTAAGAATTTAATGACGACACTAACCCTAACACTAAACCTAACCGACCCTCACGACCCAAAAATCTTAAGAATGTAATGACAACACTAACCCTAACACTAACCCTAACCGACCCTCACGACGCGAAACCTTACTCTATACGCGAACGACACCTAGGTCTTCTATGTTATAGCCATGCTTAAATTTAACGATAAAGAGCGCTAAACTGAGACCTGTGCACAATGTTCGTCCATACGTAGGGTTATTTGTAAGAAATTTTAAACGTTTTACATTGCAATTCGTGTAAAATCGTGAGAGCCTGCCGACAAGCACGCATTGTTGACACTGCTTTCAAAGGGATGGTCAGAAATTGTACTCGACAACCTCCTCTATCTACACATGTGACTGGCGGTCCGCTATTAATTGAAATTGAACGGCCACCAGGCGGTCCGCTAGTCACTTCGATAATAATATTATAGCTAAACGTCACTTGGTGATCCTTGCTTCCGTACGCGCGACCGGTCTAAAGGTCATTCTCGATTTTTCTCAGCCCTTAATACCACCTTCGGTCATTCACAAAGCATCAGTCAAAGGTCGCTTGAAGTGTGACCATCAAGTTGATCGTGCTATAATTAACCTCGTTGCTACCATAATTATTAGCTTTAGATATAGTAATTGCGCAAACTTACCACTGTATGCCTTTCAGACAGAGTTGCATTCTGTTCAATTTCTCCATTCGGCCGTCTTTTATGTTCTTCTTTAAAGTAAAAATTTTGAAAACAAATTATTTAAATGTTCTATCGTAAGTTGTGTTCTATATTTCTCCGATTTCCCAACATTTATTTTGTAGCATTCGTTGCAATGTAGGCGTACTGTAATGTATAATTTTGTATAGGCTATGAAGCCGACGTGAACATACATGTAGATGTTCGAAGATTTTTCTGCGTCCACAAAAGCCACTTCAGGGAGATTAGCTTATCACCGGCGCTACACGAAATCAGGTTCGTATAAAATTGTCATACTGCTCTGTTCGTTCATGTGTCCAAATTTTACGAGGACAATCTGTAGCAGACAACATGGTGTTACGAAGAGGATCGGTAATTATGGTTTGATGATGCAAGAGTAGAATCTTGGTAGGATTGTCTGAAGAGTTCGGTTTCCGTAATTATTGAAGGCTAAACTCGGAACTTCTATAGCGCCCACAAAAGCCAAGTCGTGAAACCAGCTATTTCACAAGCGCTCAATCAAAGCAAGATCGATAGGCGGGGATCAAAACCCGGAGAGTCAGACGAGGAGTCAGACAAAGTACGGCTATGCTGTATGATGTTTAGGGTTTCAGTCGTCAGTGGAAAGTAGCAGAGAAGATGTGAGTGGACCGTGGACGAGAGGTTTAATTTAAGGGGCGAGATGCGATCGAGAAGGAGCAAACTGGCGAAGGTCTCTTAGCAGTCCGTTTAAAGAATAATAATTGTTTCTTTCCACTGACCTCTTTCGCAACTTGGCGAACATCGCAAATCAGGATTCCTACGTTTCCGATTGTTTTCGCTTTTGTTTCGCAAATCTTTTCCTGCAGTGGCGTCCATAGCGATCGATCGTTTGCTGAAATATAAATATGTAAGTTGTGCCTTTTATAGGGCCTAGTTGTTTCTTTAAATAGCCTATACTGAACGATTCTGTTATGATTAAAAACGTTGAGTTCTTATGAACGTTTAACATAGGCCTAATATGGCCTCTGATTTAACAAGAGACACATAATTATTAGCCTAATATGAGAAATAGCAAGAGTCACATAATAATATGATAAATAATATTTTAAGTCCTACTTCGTGGTTGCGTCAATAAGGCAGTCTGTAGTTGAACAAACCGTACTAAATATTATTATTGCTTGGCAACTTGGCGTCTGTCTTTAGGAAGGAACGTTTGCGCATCATCGCAATCTTACCACCTGGTTTTCACCATGACTTCAGCACACACCAACCTTGCAAAGTGTACCCAGAAGCATTAGAGCGTATACATGCATATTTACTAGAACTAGCCTTCACTCGCACGTCCTCCATCAAGCAGGCGTATACCAGGACCTGTCGGCATGGAAGACCTGCCCGGGGCTATTATAGGCCCTACGTGCACTGTCGTGCAGCCACGTGCCTTGGCCAACGGCCAATTCAAACACCAGGTTCATGCACACGCAACAGAAATAAGATGGCGACTGCGAAATGAGCTGCCACTGAGTCTCGGCTAAATTCGATTCCTGTAGAACCTGTTTAAGCTTACATCTTGTATAATTGCTCTAACATGTGAGAACAGCGCTGCCGTCATAAGCAAGAACCACATAACTCAAAATTTTGCCGTTTCAGTTAGATGCAGTTTCTGCATCTAGCCTATTGATGGTCCTGTACCTTGGAAAAAATTGAGAAACTCCTATCTCGATTTCTTCACAGGGAACCAGCGTGTGTGAAAACCACGTATCTGCAGAAACCGCATGGCATCATAAGCAAGAACCACGTATCTGCAATTTGCGTTGTTTTTGTCTAGTCTTATATTCATGTGGGATTCATCACGTTAAAAGAAGTGTTGAAGAGACAGCTCTTCAGATATTGTCTGTTTGAAACAATAATGCCTGATAGCTGTCCATCACAGTAATGAATAGTTACTGTAGAGGACTAAGACATGATCCCTGGTGCACACCTACTCGTATTTCGAATTTTCCTGTATTTCCCACACTGCTTCTTACCGTTGTTCTTGCCCCTTCATACATCGACCTTATCACTCACCTAACTAAACTAAATAGCAGTGATGGGGAAAATACTTTCAAAAAGTATTTTTGAGTATAAGTAAAAATACTTGCTCACAAAAGTAATTTAAAATACAAGTAAAAATACTTTTTTTACAAAAGTATTTAAAATACAAGTATAAAATACTTGGCTTGGAAAAGTATTTAAAATACTAAGTACACAATACTCACTACCAAACTATATATGAAATAAGGAAGTCATATTAAATTGCGACAAAAAATTCTTAACATAAAATTTTGATCAAAAACAAACATTGTCTGGGTCCAAAGATGTTCGAGTCCGAGTCTAAGATATTAGAGATGTGGTCCAAGTTCTAGTCAGAGTTCGTTAGCATCAAGATCCAGAAAAACACTCAATTTAATGGCATATAAAAATATCGGTAGCCTACTATTTATGCAGAAAGAATGGTCATTGGTCAGTGTAATATATCAAAATTTAAAATTTAAAAACACTAAAATATAATTATAACGTTTTGTTCAGTAATCTCGCCCTATGGGATGGATAAAAATTCTTCCACCTCTGAACACAGGTTCAACGTACATGTACATACCTTTTAAAGTCTGCTATGTTGAGACGTCCTGTCACATATCTTTCCATCAGCAAACCCTCTATGCTAATTTTCAAGTAAATGTTCGAAGTCTGTGTATGGAAATGGCCTAGCCCTTGTGATGATAATACAATACACTGCACAGGTCAACTAGAAATGCTATATGTATCTTCCTGTATTCTGTAATTCGTCAAGTGTGTAGTCTGTGATCCATTAATGGAGATCGATGTAATGAAACTCTGCGCCCTGTTCCAGGGTCGCAGAAGTTCTAATTGTCACCAGCCAATACTATAGACAGTTTTAGACACCTCTAATGTGACCCTGGGCCTCAAAAGCCGTAACATATGGTTTTTCAGTTTATTATTCAGTTATATTCTACAGTTATTCTGCTTCAAAATACTTTTTACAGAATGAAAATATCTTTTTTCTAACTGAAGATAACTGAAATTATATTCGTTCGATTCTGCAACTTGTAGAATCACAACAAGGGAGAAAATCGAGCTCAAAGTTTCAGTACATTTGTATCAAAAAAGTCCTTAGTAACCATATATTGAATATTCTGAAATTTTGCTGGTCAATAAATGGGTATATTATGTATCGAATACAACAAACGGCATCAAATTCGAGCAATTATTTTCCACATTGTGACTGAATTACAGGCAACTGCTAAATTCGCGACCTTAGAACTATATAGTTCCATGTCCACTTTTTTGAAAAATGAACCTAACGCTATATTCGTTTACGTGATGACATGGGCTATGTCCTCAGCCGTCTAGCTTAACGGGAAACGCTTTCTAAAGCTCTATATGCCAGTGCAGAATAGTTCCATGTCCATAAATTTTGAAGGTCTTTAAAAGCTGTAAAGGCACATGTCCACATCCAATAGAATGTGTAATTTCGTATCACGTGCCTTTTAGATAGAACCGCCAACGAGGTATGTGCAAAACTGTTACACAGCGTTATGTCCATAGCCAATAGAATGTTCAATTTAGTATCACGTGCCTTTTAGATAGAACCGCAAACTAGGTATGTGCAAAATTGTTATACAGCGTTATGTCCATAGCCAATAGCAGTGACAGATTAGAACACGTGACTCGGATATAAACCCATATAGCACTGAAGTTGTCTGTTAAAATGGCGACGCTCCGCCGCAGCAATAGGAGAGTTGTAAAAAAGCGAAATCTGGACAATGTCTTCCTTTGGCATAACGAATCCAACGTTAAAAGGTAAGTTTTAAGATTTTTCTAACATCAGGGAATATCAATCTGTGAAGTAGTACGATCTAAAACGCAATTTGACAATACGACCTCGCTCATTATTGCCGCGTAACAGAGTTGCTCGTGGACATATTACTATATAGTTTTAACACTTCAATTGTGTTTACCTGCATTATTAAAACAATAATTATTAAAGAAGTGGACTTAGTACTATATAGTTCTAAGGTCGCTATATATTAATTAGTCTAGTTAATTATTGACCGTCCTATTAGCGTTATTAGCATGCACTAGGCTTGGACCTTTTTTTATCAGTATGGTGGAAATAAATGATCTTGCTCTCTTGTGCAAAACAAAATAAAGTCATGTCATACTAGTATGATCTATTTACATGGACCAATTTTATCGCCTATTCTGTAGGCTTTATCCTAGTCTTCATTTAGCCTCTGATTTTTATAATTAAATGATAATTCACTGATTTGGAATTCACATGGTTACATGAGAAAGACTTAAAGCCAGGTATACCAGATCTTATTGTCAATTTGCATGACATTGCATTGCTGTTTTTCTCTGTAACTCAGTGTTATTATTTTGTACTGATGCTGAACTATTTCTTTCAATTCTTACTTTAACCTATCAGGTCAAGAAGAGATAAGCAGCGTGAGGCAGACAAAGTAGTGTCAGAAGAGATTGATACAATGACAGAAATACCTTCACAGGCAGACAAAGTAGTGTCAGAAGAGATTGATACAATGACAGAAATACCTTCACAGGCAGACAAAGTAGAGTCAGAAGAGATTGATACAATGACAGAATTACATTCACAGGCAGACAAAGTAGACATGTCAGAAGAGATTGATACAATGACAGAAATACCTTCACAGGCAGACAAAGTAGTGTCAGAAGAGATTGATACAATGACAGAATTACATTCACAGGCAGACAAAGTAGACATGTCAGAAGAGATTGATACAATGACAGAAATACCTTCACAGGCAGACAAAGTAGTGTCAGAAGAGATTGATACAATGACAGAATTACATTCACAGGCAGACAAAGTAGACATTTCAGAAGAGATTGATACAATGACAGAAATACTTTCACAGGCAGAGAAAGTAGTGTCAGAAGAGATTGATACAATGACAGAATTACATTCACAGGCAGACAAAGTAGACATGTCAGAAGAGATTGATACAATGACAGAATTACATTCACAGGCAGACAAAGTAGACATGTCAGAAGAGATTGATACAATGACAGAAATACCTTCACAGGCAGACAAAGTAGTGTCAGAAGAGATTGATACAATGACAGAATTACATTCACAGGCAGACAAAGTAGTGTCAGAAGAGATTGATACAATGAAAGAATTACATTCACAGGCAGACAAAGTAGTGTCAGAAGAGATTGATACAATGAAAGAATTACATTCACAGCAGAAGAAGAGCCTACACCACGGACAACAAGCAGACAGAAGACACAGAATTCGTCAAGTAGTACTTCGATTGCAGCAGCAGAAGAAGAGCCTACACCACGGACAACAAGCAGACAGAAGACACAGAATTCGTCAAGACTTACTTCGATTGCAGCAGCAGAAGAAGAGCCTACACCACGGACAACAAGCAGACAGAAGACACAGAATTCGTCAAGACTTACTTCGATTGCAGCAGCAGAAGAAGAGCCTACACCACGGACAACAAGCAGACAGAAGAGACAGAATTCGTCAAGTAGTACTTCGATTGCAGCAGCAGAAGAAGAGCCTACACCACGGACAACAAGCAGACAGAAGACACAGAATTCGTCAAGTAGTACTTCGATTGCAGCAGCAGAAGAAGAGCCTACACCACGGACAACAAGCAGACAGAAGAGACAGAATTCGTCAAGTAGTACTTCGATTGCAGCAGCAGAAGAAGAGCCTACACCACGGACAACAAGCAGACAGAAGACACAGAATTCGTCAAGTAGTACTTCGATTGCAGCAGCAGAAGAAGAGCCTACACCACGGACAACAAGCAGACAGAAGACACAGAATTCGTCAAGTAGTACTTCGATTGCAGCAGCAGAAGAAGAGCCTACACCACGGACAACAAGCAGACAGAAGACACAGAATTCGTCAAGACTTACTTCGATTGCAGCAGCAGAAGAAGAGCCTACACCACGGACAACAAGCAGACAGAAGAGACAGAATTCGTCAAGTAGTACTTCGATTGCAGCAGCAGAAGAAGAGCCTACACCACGGACAACAAGCAGACAGAAGACACAGAATTCGTCAAGACTTACTTCGATTGCAGCAGCAGAAGAAGAGCCTACACCACGGACAACAAGCAGACAGAAGACACAGAATTCGTCAAGTAGTACTTCGATTGCAGCTGCAGAAGAGCCACGGAAAAGAAGGAAAGTTATGACTTTAAGAACAGTTACTTCTTCTTCAGGAAGGAGAGTAAAAAGAGAATTTCGGGGACGCAATGATAAAAAATAGTCATGGAAAAAAGAAGACAGCTATGCATAATTATCATTGCCTTTTATTCCTAAGGATTAAGCACTAGCTTTTATAAGTTACATCTCACACAGACTGACGTAAATAAACTTTCTAGGTCTCATTTCATGAGGTCTCTTTTCTTTCGGCAAGACTAGTATTATATTTTATCACGTGGGATAGCCAACATTATTTTCTTATGTTGCCTATAATTTTAATAAAGTTTTGTGAGTAGGCGGATACAACATTACTTTTTAGCATAGTAATGACGTAAGCTTACTCATTGCTTCAGCAATGTCGCAATTTCAATGCATGTGATGCACTTCCTGCACTTACCTGGATCCCATTGCTGAAATTGCTTAATGATTAGGCCTATGTACAATGCTAAATTTAATTGTGATCATTGCTTAGGCCTTGTCAGCGTCTTAATATTACAAAGCAAGTGAGATTGAATGCACTGTTGTAAAGTTCAATAAAGAATAGAAATAATTATAAGCAGCATGTGGACTTATGTCTGTATAGTTTTATGGATTATGTACAGGAAGTTAGAATATGGTCTGGTAATTAACTTAATAATTATATTGCATCCTCCATATTTATTGTATGTATTAGGCTACCAAAGAGACTTTGTAAAATTAGTATAATTCCGATAAACTGTAATCTTTCAATACTGAACACACAGCAATAATTGTATTAGGAAATTCGTTTTCTCAGCTTAGCAAAAGGTGGACATAGAACTATGTAGTTCTAGGGGCACGAGATAGAGCAGTATAATGTTGAGCAAAGTACGCGCAATTATAGTGTTCTATGTCCATAATTGAGACAATCTCAGTGCTATACTGCTCTATGTCCAAAAAATGGTCACCCGTGCCATATTTATATCTAAATTACTCGTATTAAATTTAAATTATGATCAAAATAAATATTAAGATCATACTAGGGAAAAACAGTGTTGTCCGAAAATGTAAATTTATTCGCCATCAATGAAACAGGGAAAAACATTTTCGTCACCAAATCTTAAAATTCGTTTTTCTCAGTTTCGCAAAAAGTGGACATGGAACTATTATAGTTCTAAGGTCGCGAATTGTAGAAGACGCATGAATGAGTCAATGGAACAAACGCTTCCAAGAGTAAGCACCATACATGTACACTGTTTATCATTGTGTAATATTTCAAACACACAATCAACCAGGGTTACCAGGCACTACAGGATGTGGACCTTTGTCCATTTATAATCTAATTAGGAAATGTAAACATTTGCATACGATGCAGCGTCTTACGAGTAGGCCTATTACCCTATCGGCTCCCTCAAAGAAATATTTACTTAACAGCTTAGTCTACAGGGAAACATGAATAAAACGAGACAATTGCGTCCGATAGCTATTTGAACGTAATCTGACAACTCCTGCAAGTCTTTTCAATTCTTATAAGGAATTTTAATTGGGCCTATATGCACACATAGACAATAATGTTGTTCCTATTTATTATCTCGTACACACATCGCTCGAACGCGCAAACACTGTAGGTAGGATAGATCAGAGCCGATTCAATTTGCATTAAGTTACTAAGAGTCAATATTAATCAAACTTCCTGTAGATCTATATTTATGATGGGTGGCCACTTGCCTCTGATGGGTGGACTGTGGGTGGGTGGATTGCCAGTTTAGTCATGTTTACCAAAGTAATTGACCGCACCGTTGATCTCAATCTCGGTAGGCCTACCTCTCATTCTCCAAGCCAGCGTGAACTAGCCTACCGCCTATCGAACAATCAACCAGGTTGCCCGTATCACAATTTGAGTAGTTTACAAGACCTTCGCTATTTCCTATAATTTTAACGATGTAAAATAATATTAATACGAATTCTTTCCAAAGCTAACGCTAGCTGTAGGACTGAGTAAGAAAAGGAGCAACAGAACATTTACGGGTAGGCGCGCATGCGCACTATCGAAGGTCAGTCTCGTAAACCAATAAGACTCTCAGAAAACTGGGTCGGAGGCGTGGTTTGAGCAGTTGTCAGGTGGCCATTAGTTGATGCTTAACTTTATAGCCAAACTTTGTCACATTTAAGTAGGTGGCAAAATTTACCAGAACCGTGTAATATCATATTCAGGGTATAATCTATTACGCGGTACACATGGCTACAAGAAATAGTGAGGTCAGCTTATGAAAACTCGATCGTTCATGGCGAATTTTAACTTTGAAAATAGGCTATTTGGGACCTAGATTCAAAGAAAATTCTTACACTACATGCGCCAAAAGTCATTTTTTCTCCACTAATAATTTGAAATCGACATTTTTATTTGTAGATATTGAAAGTAGACATATGTTAAAATAATAATACACTATAAAACAATTTTCCATATTTTTGATCCCTCCCTCGTGTTTTGCCATTTATCTCTCTATCTAGATCCCTTCATGCGACGGCTTTTGAAAGCCAGCGTCACCTAATGTCATCCTCATTTGCCCTGTTCATAAACATCTAGATAGTCAACATCTAGCCTTATAGTAGCCTATGTGCTATTCTATCAGCAAATTCGTTGTGGTGTCAAACATCAAACTGATTTCAAACATAATTTTATGCATGTCAATTTGATGCCTCATAAAGGTGATCCCTAAACTCTTCTCCTACACCATAGGTCTACATCAAATTCACCTGTAATTAACTTTGCTCGCCCTGTGGTCAGCGGTGCCCAGCCATCCGTAACAATGACTAGCCTGTTTATCTGGCTATTGTGTGTCTTAAACCTTCTGTTCAGGGGCTACTTTGTTTGAGTTATGAAGAAACCTAGGGCAGTTCAGAATGCGATATTCCATAGCTAATTGCAGCGGGTGAGATTTAAAAGTATTTTGAAAAAGTATTTTAACATCATCACAATTTTAAATACAAAATACTACTGAAAAAGTATTTTAAGTAAAAGTAGAAATACTTGATCACAAAAGTATTTAAAATACAAGTACAAAATGCTTAGATTGTATCTAAAATACTATTTTAAATACTAGTTTTTTAAATACTTCCCATCACTGCTAAATAGACTGCAGAAAAAAGCCATAAGAATTATTGCTAAATCTCCATTTAATGCCCACACTAGTCCATTATAATCAGTTGAACGTGCTAAAAATATCCCAAATTAAATTAATCCAAACTAGTACATTTATGTATAGGCTAAGTATGACAACAACCTTCTTCCCAGGGGCGGATCCAGGGGGGGGCAATCCGGCCATGGCCCCCCCCCCATTTAAAACTGCCATGGGACGTGGCCCCCCATTTGGTCTGCAATTAGCAATACGAATATGGGTGCAATGGATATTGGCCCCCCCCCCTATTCGAAAAATTGCATGGAACGTGGCCCCCCATTCGGGTTTCAAGTTGAGGACTAAAAAAACAACAAAAAACAAGGTCATCAACCTTTTTTGCAGATGAAATGGTATGATTTTTTCAAAAAATTTGCCGGATGACTAAAAAAAAGGTCATCAACTTTTTTGCAAATGAAATGGTATGATTTCCCCAAAAAATTTGCCGGTAGACTAAAAAAAAGGTCGGCAACTTTTTTCGGCGGATGAAAAAGCACTTTTTTCCTCAACGTCCGATCACTATTTTCGCACTTTCAAAAATTGTTTCCTTTTTCCCGCTCAAGATCTGAGATATTTTGGCCCCCCCTTGAAACAGTTCTGGATCCGCCACTGCTTCTTCCACTTGCATTCTCATCCTATTTTAGACCTAACTTAGGCCTATACTGAACGCATTAGAAATAATAGAATATCTTTGCAAAAACGAACGCTAGAAAGTTTTCTATGAAGTAGGCCTATCATAGTCCTCTTTTATGGAATAAATAAGCCTACCGGAAAATATCCGTGCATCCAGCCTGGATGCACGGATATTTTCCGTACAGTACGAATAGGCTATATTTTATATGTCACAGCTTTCTTAATAATTATTTGCCCCAATCTCTAATCTGACCAACCATGCAGTCTTAATAGGATCATACATTATTGTACGTCAAATTCCTCCTAAAACCGCCCATGCTCACACTGCGTGAAAAGTTTGCTGTCAGCCACCAAATTTAAGAAAAGGCCTATGTTGAGGTCTTCAGTTGAATCATACCAAATGAGTATTGTATTATATTTAAACATTTATAAAGCGCCTCTAGTAGGGTGAACCGTTCAGAGGCGCTCCCAGTGCGCAAGGCCCCTCGAGAAGAAACAAGTTTTGAGAAGAGACAAAGCAGAGGAGAGACTACCAGAGAGAAGTGTAGAGCGAACAGAAGGAGAAAGGGCATTCCAAAGAGAAGGACCAATTGAGACAAATGATCGAGACTGAGCCATAGCAGTTCTAGACCGAGGAACCAAGAGGTCAAATCTGGTGGATGAGCGAAGTGGACGGTGGGAGGAAGCCGAGTGAGGACAAAGTAAAACATTAGTCAGATATTTTGGGGCAAGACCCCGTTGAGCCTTAATGATCAGAGTGAGGATCTTAAATTGTGTGCGAGCACGGAGAGGAAGCCAGTGAAGTTCATGAAACATAAAAGCAGAAATGTGAGAGTACTTGGGAAGGCGGGCAATCAATCTAGCAGCTGAGTTGAGAACCGACTGAATCGGTGAAAGACGAACTTTAGGAAGACCAACGAGGAGAGCATTGCAATAGTCAATTCGTGAACAGATAAAAGCATGAATTAAGGTAGTGAATATGGAGGAGGAGACAGAGCAACGAATGACTCTGAGACGTCCTAAATGAAAATAAGACGAGCGTGTAACATTGGAAATATGCTCAGTAAAGGTAAGTGAGCTATCAAGTACAACACCCAGATCCCGCACACTTGAAGAGAAGGAAAACAGCGGGAATTTTTCAGAGAGCAGAATGAAATTAAGCTTCTGGAGCTGCTGGGGAGTACCTAGCCAGATGAATTGAGTCTTTGAAGTATTGAGTGAATGGCGATTAGAAGACATCCATGAGTGGAGATGATTAGTAAGGGATTCAATAAACGCAACTAACAGCAGCTGGGAAGATGAGGGACCATGGACAAAAGCCTGAACATCATCAGCAAATAGATGGCCAGCAGCACTACAAATCCGAAAAAGAGAAGAGATGTCAGCCGTGTAAAGAATAAATAGAAGAGGTCCAAGAACTGAACCTTGAGGAACACCCAGATTAACATGAACCCATTGGGTTCGAGAGTCACCAGATATAATCATTTGAGTTCTTTCAGAAAGGTACGACTGGAACCAAGATAGGGGAACATCCTTAACACCATAGGAGGTTTCAAGACGCTTGAGTAGGATATCGTGATCGACCATGTCAAAAGCTGAAGAGACGTCATAGAGGGCCAAAAGAGTGACTTCAGACTTATCAATAGCAGAATAGATTTCAGATAATAGAGAAAGGAGAGCTGTCTCGGTGGAATGATGAGCCCTAAAACCAGATTGATTTGCAGGAAGGAGACCAGATTGCTCAAGGTAAGGTAGAAACTGTAGAGAGACAAGACGTTCCAGTGTCTTAGAAAGAAAGGATAGATTTGAGATAGGCCGATAATTTTGGCAAAGGTTGGTGTCAAGGTTAGGCTTTTTGCGGGAAGGAAAGACAAGGGCCCGTTTCTGTGAGGGAGGGATGCAACCTTCAGAGAGGGACCTATTAAACAGGTAGACTAAAAAGGGGCTAAAGTCATCCAAAATGTCATTGATTACAAATGGGGGTAGGGGGTCAAGTTCACATGAGTTTAAATTTGCAGTTGTAAAAGCTAGCCGAAGGTCAAACTCAGTGATAGGTTTAAATTCATCAAAAACAGTTGAAGTTATGGTAAACTTTGGAGGGGATGCGTCCGCAGTTGACGCACGAAGGCGGTCAATCTTTGTTGACAGTGCCTCCAGAAATTCACTAGCAGTGAATGCAGGTATTTCAGAGGAGCGAGATGTCTTGCCAAGAAGCCCCGAGATCGACGACCACAGACGTCTGGGATTCTTGGCGTTGCGCGAGACCAGCTTTTCCCAGTGAGCTGCCTCTTTGTGGTGGTAGAGACGATGTAGGGCGCGTAGCTGAGCAATCCAAGCCAGTCGATCACTAGACTCCTTGGTCCGACGATAGCGTCGCTCTAGGCATCGTGTTTGACGACGAAGCCTGTGGCAGTCGGCATCAAGCCAAACTGCCAATGGACGAACACGTGTCCATACCTTGCGACGAGAAAGCATATTGTCGAGAAGATTTGTCACTGTGGAGGTGTAGAGGTCAAACAGTTGAGCGACAGTGAGCGTATCAAGAGCAGGAGACGGTGTAGAAAGAAGAGTATCTCGAAGAGCGTTGCTGAAGGCTTGAGAGTCGAATGACTTCCATCCTCTCTGCATGCGAATGGAATGAATCGGTTGAAGATGGATGGAAGGAAGGATGAACTGGATGAAGGAATGATCCGAGAGTGTTGGAGGCATCACCGTGAGATCGTCAACTTGTTCATCATCACTGGTTATGACAAGATTAAGGTGACCACCAGAAATGTGGGTAGGTTGATTGATGTGTTGGCGAAGACCGAACTGAGAGAGGAGGCCAAGGAAGCGAACTGAAGAGGGGAGAGTAGGTTATTCTAGATGCACGTTGAAGTCACCAAGGATGATGAGCTGGCTGTTTCGCGTTATGAGGATCTCCAGAATTGAGGAAAGTTCTTCAAAAAATTGTCCAGGGGGAGAAGAGGAGCCGGGTCTGTAGACGGTGAGGAGAGTGACAGGACCACGAGGAGTGGCAATGCTCAAGCAAAGAGCTTCCAATGTGGTAAACGAGCAGTCCAAGGTAACTTGCGACACACGTAATGAAGAGCGAAAGAAAACTACGATACCACCCCCGCGTGTTTGGTGGCCATCAGGTTGAGGCGGACGAGGGCAGTCTCGCGAGGAGTAGCCAGATGGAGTCGCACGTAGGATCGGTACGTCATCTGAGGCAAGGTGCCAGCTCTCGGTGATAGCGAAGACATCAAGCTGGTCCTCTAGAATAGATTGAGCGACATGGGCGAACTTTTCAGTGAGAGAGCGAGCATTCCAGGAAGCGAATCGAAGACCAGATGAATGTGAAGTCGGTTGAGAGGATGGATGTGAAGTTGGTTGAGAGGATGGATGTGAAGTCGGTTGAGAAATGAGTGTAAGGATCCCAGTATCCATGAATTCGCGTAAATATATATCATCCAAGAGATCCTTCCCTAAAGTCTGAGCCAACTTTTTCCGGGTTAGGGTACGGAGGTTCCATCAAATGCAATTTTGATAGTAGGCTAATAATGATCCCAAAAGGTAAATTATTGTGTGCGCATGTGCGAGCATGACACAGCCTCGGAGTAAAACTTTTGTGGAAGAGAATTGCTTTACGCTCGAGATTCCTTTCCCCAAGTTTAAAGTGGAAATGGAATTTCTTCTCTTCCCAGGGTGAGAATTGCCGGGGGGTTGGGGGTTTCAACCCCCCAGTCTTTCTTAGAGCCCCATGTTAAAGTCTGTTTTTCACACCCCGATTCCAAGTCCAACCCCCAGTTATTTTTCCACAATTCTTACACTGCCCTTCTCTCCTTAGCATTTACGGCCATGAGTCAGGTAGGCCTAGGCTATAATACTCTGGACAGTAAACCTCTATCAGCATTGGCTCCATAGCGACGATAGGCTAGTCATGAATAACCTAGGCCTATAATATTCGTGACTAACATTGCAGCGGCATATTATAAATATTATGTTAGACAGTCAAATCTTTTCATGTTTAAAAAATATTTCTTTGCCGGAACAAAAAGCGGTGGTGACTGTCACGACCACTTTTAAAAGTGGTGGTGACTGGACACCACCATCACAATAGAAAGTTACGCCTATGGTTACTCATGATAATGCTGATTTCTTTGATTGTTTGTCTATTGATTGTTCGTCTATTTTTTTTGTTCATTCTCTGAATTTTTCTGTAGTGTTTACTACATTTGTTTTGTTAAAAAAAATTCGTAGTTAGGTAACATCTGTGCATTCCAATTCTACCTTCAGCTTTTACTTTTACACTTCACCTTGTTAATTAGGCCCCTACTTAGCGGGACTTGTCCCTTTGGTGTGCCTATTTGTTCCCTCACTCTTATTCTACTTATTGACTTTGAGTATTTGCTTATTGCTGATTATGTCTATACTTTGTTAGGCATGCCATACATGTACAATTGAATTGTTGGGATCAATAAAAATATGTATATGTCTAATTGTCTATGTCTCTGGTTTGTTATGGCTGGATTTTAAAGAAATCATGTCTATATATATATATATAGCCTACTAATAATACAGTGAAATGTTTGAAGCAATCGATTATACCTCTAAATTGAACTTCGTCTAGTCTAAGTGCTAAAGTCTCAAAAACTAAAATCGTGTGAACTAGACCAACTGCCTCTGACCCCCATTTTCTTATCAGGCGTACTTGCTCCTTCTTTAGTTTAGCTCTTTAATTGGTCACCCGGTTAAAGCTGCATCATGTTCTCCTAGAAACGTGTCCTTGTCTTTCTTTCATTCAAAACGGCTGACCTGATACCTAACCTCCCCTAAAAACTAACGACATAATCTCCAATCTGTCCTTCTCATCCGAGATTCTTGAGCGCCTAGTTTCCCTCCAAACCCTCTCTTCTCTTAAGTCGAACAAATACCAATCAACATGTATCTTCGTCACTCGACCGAGACTGCTCTTCTTTCTGCAGAATGGGTCGGATAGGGTTGGGTACGCATTACAGGTACAGGTAGCCTACACCCAGTTTCATACGCACCAATGTACTTGACCAGAGATAGTCATAAATTTCTTAGTGATGCGTATAATAGGCCTAATGCACGACGCACATAGTTTTGACAAAGAAACGGCCGCTCGACCGGCACGCGACCTTATTGCAACGACGTTCGCAGAACCTTAAAAACGGCAGTGTTTGTAGGCTAATTATCTACTAAATGAGCAAAATTCGTCATTGGAATTAGTAAATTTTGTTTGGACGGAAGATTTTGGCAAAAAACTGAGTTCATTTCAGACTTAAAGAGTAGACATTAACTTCATATCCTGCGACGATCAGTTGTTTCTTTTCTTCGTCGTAACACAAGCCGCATGGCTCGCGTATCCACTCCTCTGCTTTCTCTGGTGTTTTAAGAAGAATTCTATTCCATGTCAGATCTGAATTCAATACAATTACTCTTCGATTCCCTGCGTCAGCCACAAACACTCGATCCTCTGAATCGAGCGAGAGATAGAAGGGTTCATTCAGTCGTTGTGCTTCATCTGAAGGAATAAAACGACGGATGACCATCTGTCCATCTCTGCTCAATACGCTGATGCCCCACTTCCTTACGCTCTTTATCCCTTCCGACTCAATCTCTTGTAGCCATCTATCAAGTATGACGAAATTCCCGAAGGATGTTTCCACTGCACGAAGAGGTTCCTTGATGTCTGTTGGAAACTGAAAGGATCGAATGAGTTTTGCGTCTGATCCGTAGATCAACAGAGAGGACGTAGGACTATTGATAACCAACAACCGATCATGATCAGTCGACACTGACAAACTACGTGGTATATGATCAATTGTCAGCCATTTGATGAATTTGTATCCGTCATCTCCTTCTTTTATTATTTTCCAGACGTAGTCCTCAAGAAAGTCAGTGACACTGACGTATAGAAAATTTTCCTTCTCATTGGATCCGATGTCAATGGGATTTCCAATCTCTGTTACTTCAATATCCTTTTGCCAATTAAATGGATCTTGATCTTCAAACACTTGAATTACAGTTGGAGGAGGATACGATTCAAAGAATATGTAGATCTCGTTTCGCAGCTTAGTCACATTATGCACATACATTCCGATATTTTTCTCAATATTGAGTCTCTGAGTAAAACTGATGGAAAACGCACACACGACTAGAATAAGGAACAAACAGAGAACAAAATAATTAGGCTACTAATACGCAAATAATTGACTGTTGTCATTAGCTTTCTTGTTTACAGTTTATCTGTCTTAAGTGTCTTATAGGCCTAAGAGATGATGATGTTGATGATGATAATGATGATGATGATGACGATGATGATGAGTTCTCTGTCCGAAGGCAGATTTATTGGCTCTATGCACTTCGGGGATGAGATGAGTGAGGTGGCTTCCTCTTACCTTGCTCAGACAATATGGGTGAACAACTTGTCCGAAGTCGCTACGCAATGGCTTGAGGTAGATTCGAACATGAGACCTTTCGGTCACAAGGCGCTCAATTTGCCACTGCACCACCGCGTCCCACGAATAATAATTGGCTATTTTTAGTCGTGCCTTATTTTGCTATTATGATAAAATAGGAAATAGAATTTAGTTGGTTAGTTAGGTCATGGGATTTGTAGCTATGTGTTATTTTTTATCATTTGTTAAATTACTTTGATTCTCGTTCTGTTTAAGCATCTTTATTGCCTTTCATATCTCTTCAAGTCTCTTATTGCCTATCCGCCTTTCCACGCTGATAGCCTACCTACCATCTGCATATTTAGCCTACCTTCCAAATCCACTTTATGGTTATATCCACTGTCCAGTGCCTTGATTTCACTTCAGGAAAAATACCCAAATTCAAATCAAGTAAGCTTACATGTAGCTTTACGATACAATGACTGTAATGTAACCAACGATTGTTCCCGACTCAGACATTGTACATCACAGCTGACATTAATTTTGATATTGACCTCCTTTCTAAGCTCAGACGTGCGCACTTTACTCGACGGCTTAAGCTATCTGCAATAATATTATCTCTCTCTCCTCCGTCAGGCCATGACCGACAATCGGACAATGAGTCCTCAACTTGACGTCTCCAGGTTTCCCTATTCCTGATTTTCTCCGTTGACTCTCTCATAATTATATATTCTATATATTATGCATTTTCTTGATATCTTCTTGTATGTTGTCCAATGTCAATCCATGTTTTCTGCTGTCTCTCTTGGTTTCTATTTCCATCCACATTATCCATGCAGTGCCGCGGCTGGGAGTCTGTTGTTATCCATTCTGCAACACGAGTCCCAACCATCATGACAGTCTTTTCTTCTTGATTTTATCAGTAAATGTTTCCTTCTTCCCAGCTCTCTTCTGGTCAGTGGTCACCTCGTTCTTAATCCTGTCCATTCTGCTTCAACTCATTGTTGCACTGCAGTAGTATTGTGAATGAAGGACTTGCTCTAGGTTCCCTACACAGCAACCGACTCGGACGGGATCGAACCCGTACTCACGGTGCTCACCGCGTTACAAGCCGTCCACTGCATGTAATAAATAAGCCACCGTGTCTTACGACTTAAACCTTCAACTTCACGTGAACGAGCGCTGACTTAATCATTTCATAGTTAATCCTATGTGGTGCTGATTGTATGTTCTAGAATCTAGATGTCGAGGACGTTCAGCAGTACTTGCCAATGGTTTTCTTGAATTGATTGCTATCGATGTTGATCACCCTTGAAGGCGGATTTTGAATTTTTTCAAAGAATATATATCTCAATTGGTTCAATTCATACAACTTCTGAATATATTCAAGAGCTGTTTGTGAACGACACCAGATCCAAACGACGACAGTCCGTCTGTTCCGTTGAGAGTTGAGGATTTCTATTCCTACGTCCTTCAGTTGATTGATGATTTTGTCAGTTTGATGCGAAAATGATTTGGCGCCGCTTCGAAGATCTTCGATTTTCTGAAGAAGCAGCTCTGATTCCATTGACGCTGTACGATTTGCACCACGACTTTGCAATTCAATTTTTTTTGTTCCTGAACGCAAAAGTAATGTTTTTGAATATAATTTCCAGCAAATTTTCAAAAAATAGGTTTCGATAACTTATGCTAAACTAAAAACAATTTCGGATGAAGACACGAAACCAAAACGAAATTGCGTCTAATTTGAGCAAGAACTGAACAAGGCCTTTGGGCAAGGTCTACTGAACATTTTGGTGAAGAAATATAAGAGCACAGCAACTGTTGGCGACATAATTATGGAACAGCTAAGCTTTGTCCAATTCTATCACATTAAATGTTATTATTATTATTATTTTAATTTTATTATTATTATTATTATTATTATTATTATTATTATTATTTTAAATTTATTATTTTATTTTTTAAAATTATTATTATTATTATTATTATTAATTTATTATTCGATATGTTACTATTATTATTTTTTGCGCCCCAAGGTATTTGGGATTCCTCGCGGACTTAATTACTAACTATTCATTCATTCATTCATTCATTATTAGAATTTATATAGCGCCTCTTCAAGAAACTACTCAGAGGCGCTCCCAGCCCAGCCACGACCAAAGAAAAAAGATTTAAGAGACTTGAGAAATAGAGATTGACTGGTCAGATGGAGGAGATGGAGGTTTGAGGGGAGGTCATTCCAGATTGACGGTCCCACAACCGAGAAGGCTCGGCGCTGTCTGGTAGCTAAGCGAGCCCGTGGAACAAGCAGTTGTCCCTTCGCAGCGGAGCGAAGGGCCCGACGCGCTTCAATGTCAGAGACAGGACGACAGAGGACGCGCAGATAAGATGGAGCACAACCAAGAATACAGCGAGAAACAAGGGCAGCAATGCGGTAATTGATGCGTTGGGCTATTGGCAGCCAATGCAGCACATCACGCATGTAAGCAGAGACAGGCGAAAATTTAGGAATTCGCCCGATGAGTCGGGCAGCAGAGCGTAGAACCCGGTCTAACCGTCCCAGAACCCCAAGGGGAAGGCCAACAAGGATTGAGCAGCAATGGTCAATACGACTAGTTACAAAAGCGTGAACAAGCACAACTAGCGCATCATGGGAGAGAGAGCGAGCAATTACTCGAAGTTGACGAAGCTGATAATAACAGCTTCGAGCGACAAGATTAACATGCTGGGTGAGACTGAGTTCACAGTCAAGGGTGACACCCAGGTCACGGACCGTGGAAGAGAAAGTAACATCCGGAAACAGTTGAGCTAGCAGAGGCAGGTCAATATTCTCAAGTTGCCGACGGCCGCCCAGCCAAATGAATTGCGTTTTACTGGGATTTAAGAGAAGCCGGTTTGACGCCATCCAAGAGGAAAGGACGTCAACAGTCAGGCACATCAGGCGCACAGTGTTAACTGAGTCAAATGGGCTAGAGTGTATGTAAGCTTGAGTGTCATCAGCAAAGATTTGGTGAAGGAGCCCCTGGGACTCAAGTAGAGGACAGAGATCAGCCGTGTAGAGAAGATATAACAGAGGGCCAAGTACGGAGCCCTGAGGTACACCAAGGGGAGCAGGAACCCAGAGGGACCTAGAGGAACCAATTGAATAACCACACAGTTTGAACGGTCGGATAAGAAGGAACGCAGCCATTCTAGAGGCTGGCCAACTAGCCCAAAAGATGTAGAAAGACGCTGTAAGAGGATGGAGTGGTCCACAGAATCGAATGCAGAAGAGACATCGAAGAGAGCCAAGAGTGTAACCTGACCGTGGTCCATAGCAGAGTACAGGTCAGAAAGCAGCCTGAGCAGAAGGGTCTCTGTGGAGTGGTACCTCCGGAAGCCCGACTGCTGCGAAGGGATCAGTTCATTAACATCTAAATATGCAATCAACTGATTAGCAACAATGCGCTCTAGAAGTTTAGAGAGAAAAGTTACATTTGCAATCGGACGATAGTTAGCTGGATCATTCACATCTAAACCATCACGCTTAAGAACAGGCAGAATAATCGATCGTTTCTGTGAAGCTGGTAAACATGTCTCACTGATAGATCGGTTGCATAGGATCGTGAGGAAAGGCAGTAAGTCGTCAATAAGTTCCTGCACAAGAAATGTCGGTGCAGGATCTAGCTCACACGTCTTTGGAGCTGAGGCAAGAATTAAGCATCGTAGCTCAACACTTGATATTTCGTGTAGAACCGGAAGCCGGCAGTCCGTTGTAGAGAACGCAGGCGGAGAGGAATCGGCAGTAGCATTCCGAACTGATGCGATCTTTTCCGAGAATCGTTCAAGGAATGCATCTGCGGTGAACAGCGATGGTGACTCGGACTTTCGACTGGCTTTTTGGCGGCCAAGGAGGCCATCAAAAGTAGTCCAGAGTTTTTTCGGATCCTTTGACTGGCGAGCGATGATGTCTTCCCAGTTGACACGTTCTCTTTCGCGGTAGGAGGAATGCATCCTCCGTACGAAGTGGACCCATGAAGCTTGGTCAGCCGGCGATCGTGTTCTTCTGAAGACCCTCTCCAAGCGCCGCGCCTGACGCCGAAGCTGCCGACATTCGGAGTTGAACCATGGAGCTGACGGACAGTGGCGTGCCCGTACAGTTCGTAGAGGAAGAAAGGAGTCGATGAGATCGGACATTGCAGTCTCATAGGAACTTAACAGTTCGGACGTAGAAAGTAGAGAAGTCGATTCAAGATCCGCGAAGAGTGGATGAGCCTGGAGTGCTGAACGAAACGCCGAGCGGTCGAGACTTTTCCAGTGGCGGAATTGTCGAGCAGCGAGAAGAAGTGGTTCGTAGATGAACGGAATTGAAGCAACGATTGTTTAAAAACTAGTCCGGAATTGTCAGGCCTCGTCTTCAGGGTTTGAACAGAAAGTTCATAATTATTATTATTATTATTATTAGTAGTAGTAGTATTATTATTATAGTTATTATTGTTATAATTATTGTTATAATTATTAAAATTATAATTATAATTATAATTATCATTATTATTATTATTATTATTATTATTATTATTATTATTATTATTATTATTATTATTATTATTATTATTATTATTATTATTATTATTATTATTATCATTATTATCAAAAAGTGCAACATGCTTTCTCGTCTCTCATTAACAACAGAGTACTACGGCCTCGTCGAGCCCAGGCATGCGATGGCGTTGAATCGCTGCACTGTTATTATTATTATTATTATTATTATTATTATTATTATTATTATTATTATTATTATTATTATTATTATTATTATTATTATTATTATTATTATTATTATTTTTATTATTATTTTTATTATTTATTTATTTTTTTTTACCCGAGGTATCTATGATCCCTCAGGTGTCAGATATTAATAAGAAATTTAAACTCCTAATAAAAAATTATTATTATTATTATTATTATTATTATTATTATTATTATTATTATTATTGTTATTATTATTATAAAGGCCATTTATTTCTTTTATCAAAAGTTCTGAAGAATAATAATTATCACTACTATGGTTCTTGGTCTTCGCCACCGGTGTAAAGGTTTCAAATTACCCCCTCCTAAACATTACCCCCCCCCCCCCCCGGTACCTTGAAACCGATTTCCGGTTCCCCCCTCCGGAAACTAGTTTTGCATCAATCATCGCATTTATTGCATTTAAAAAATCAGAAAAATCATCCCGCTTCTTGTTTTGGTCTGAAGATTTTCATCCGTCATCCCACTTCTTGATTTGTTATCAATATTTTAATCGGAAAAAACAATAGCCTCGAAGCCATTTCTCCATGTAACTTCAGTGGCGATTTAGTATTTTATTTACAGATGAAAATATTGATAACAAACCACGAAGCGAGATGACGAATGAAAATCTTCAGACCAAAACAAGAAGGTGGATAATTTGTCTGATATTTGTAGTGCAATACAGTGGCGTAGCAAGGCTTTTGGGGGCCCTTGTGCAGGGCTTCAGTGGTGGGCCCTTTCATTAATTGAACCTCCTCGACTTCAAACAAAAAGGCTGTGTAAAAACGCCTGGCTCTTTTTCAATAGACTCTATTTGCATTATTTCGAACCCGCAGTTGAATAAAAATTAACTCGTTACAATTTTAATTATTTTCTCCCGTTAGTCTTTCTAATCATTTTCTATTTCTTCAGGTTATCAGAGAAAATTCAATTTTTTAAAGTAGGCCTACTTGACAAAATTATCAATAAATTGCTTCATCTGTTGATGTATGAATTATCGTCATCCACGCTTAAATTCTGTCAAGCAGTTGGGTTAGTTGACTAAAAAAATTAACAATATAATAACAAATTGGTATAACGTGAAGTGGCTCAAGTCTCGGTTGCTACGATAAGTCTAAAAGAAGAAGCCAAAAATTCCGAAATGTAATAATTTTCGCTTGGGCGAATTCCTTTGCAAAAACATAATTGAGATGCCTTCGTGCCTGAATCCGCTGGCAATGCAGCTGGTATACCACCATAGTTTCCGAAGTGCTTCACTGCTCGGTGTCAATATCCACAACCACCTCAGCACTAATCACTAGGCTTCAGTAGGCTACATGTACATGTCGCCTAGGTTTGATTACACTCTGAAAATTCTGAATGTAAAAACTTGACTCTGATCACCAGGGGCCCCTAGTGCCATCTGCACAATAAATTGCAATGCCACCGCCGTAGCCTACATGTACATGTAGATATGAACACATTCTGAATAATAAATATTCTTTAAAAAATGACTCTGACCGCCGAGGGCCCTCAACAGCCGGGGGCCGGTGTCACCAAAAGGAGTATCCCCCTAAAGCTATCCGGTGGGATGGATTAATCTATCCCCCCGGATGGAATTAACCGGTCTAGACTATCCGGGGGGATAAACCATTCTGTCCCATTTTTTGAAAAATGTGTATAATTAAAACAGTTATACTCTAATCAAAATTTAAAGTGACTCTAATTGTTTTAAGTGACCTAAGCAATGCCAAGAGAAAGGCAACTCGAATTTATTTAGTGTCTCCGAGTGTTTTTAAGTGTTTTAAACGTTTTAAGTGCTATAAAAACAAAGCAAAACAAAGTATCTAGTAGGAATAAACATACCTGTTAGTGTCATTGTTCAAAACAAAGCAGATGAAAATTAATTTGCAAAAATAAAAGCACGCGTAAGTGTTTTTTTCGACTTTTCCTCATTTTGGGGGATACTTTTAATACGGGGGGATACTCTATTTCGTGACACCGGCCCTTGTGCACTGCACAACCTGCACTACCTATTGCTACGCCCCATGTGCAATAAATGCGATGAATGATGCAAATTACAGTTTGCAGGAAGGTAATGTTTAGGAGGGGTAATTTGAAACATTTACACCGGTGTCGTGCATAAAAGTACCCCTAAATGCTATTGCGTTGTGACGTTGTGTGCAGATGGACAGACGCTGGTGTAGATAGATTCCATAGTATCGCCCGACGACCTAATTTCATAAGGAACTCACTACCTGACAAATTAATTGGACCTAATATCTCTAAAGCTATTGGCACGAAGTTGTGGGTTGTATAACATTATCAATATTGTTATCATTATTTTTATATTGTTATTGCTCTTGTAATAAAGCAAATTGTATTAGCCAAGGGTGAAGTCTTTACTTTGTACCTCCTCCGTTTTCCATGATCCTTGCAACTGTCTTCTGGTTGGTTTGTCGAAGACATTTTACGAAATCTGATAACTTTGCTTTATCGAAATGTTCCACGACGTACAAAAGCTTGTCGTTCTTTCCTCGAGTTGAATTCTGTCGTTGGATGAAGTGACTTTGTTCTTGCGTTATGCAGTTGAGAGACAACAGCGAAGCGATGAATTCGTCATTTGGTTGAATATTTTCTAAGAGATAATTTCTATTGTTTCTAATTATCGCAGGTCTTTTCTTGGCTTTTCCGTAGAAATCTGAAAGACATTTAAACCATCATAACCTCTGAATGACGTCACAGCTTTGTTAGCCTACGCCAGAAAATATCATCATTAAATTAATTTTTTATTTAGCGAAATACTTTTGTCCGGACTTTGAAGTGAATAGAAACGTCTGGTGACAGAATAGAAAACGGAATGGAAATAAAAATAAAAATGAAGGAAACTCTAAACACTGGTTGCTATTGAAGTAAAACTAGGCTACTGGTGTTAATCATTCTGTTGAACACGAGCAACCACTTGAAAAGGTTGAAATTTGCAGGTTGTTAGTAGTTAAGATTTATAATTATAATTATTCATATTCTGTGATCTGTGTTCTTGCAAATTGTTCCAACTGAATAATAATAATTGAACACTGCAACCGTTTTTCGGTCTGTCAACCGGATTGTTGAATAAGCTTAAAGAAAGAAAAGAAATAATAATATTAGCCTAATATTATTGAACACTGTTGTTATTATTGTTGATGTTGCTGTTATTGTAGTTGTTGTTGACTTGTTGTTATTATTGTAGTTGTTGCTGTTGCTGTTTTTGGTGTTGCTGCTGTCGCTGTATTTGCTGTTGTTGCTGTTGCCGTTATCATCATCATCATCATCATCATCATCATCATCATCATCATCATCATCATCATCATCATCATCCTCATCATCATCATCATCATCATCATCATCATAGTCATCATCATCATCACCACCACCACCACCACCACCACCACCACCACCACCACCACCACCACCACCACCACCACCACCACCACCACCACCACCACCACCACAACCCCCACCACCACCACCACCACCACCACCACCACCACCAGTGGTCCACCACCTCCACCACCACCACCACCACCACCACCACCACCACCACCACCATCATCATCATCATCATCATCATCATCATCATCATCATCATCATCATCATCATCATTATTATTCGTAGTAGTATTTTTTTGCCCCAAGGTATTTAGGATCCCTCAGGACTTATTGCTAACTGCAGTATATTATTATTATTATTATTATTATTATTATTATTATTATTATTATTATTATTATTATTATTATCTGTCAATAACAACTTCACATGACTTCATTCCGCAGGCCCTGGAGACGCTAGGACCCATCAATTCTAGGGGAATGGCTATGCTAACTGATTTGGGTCGTCACTTGTCAAAGGCGTCGGACGATCTGAGGGAGACGTCGTTTCTATTCCAAAGACTGTCAATTACTATTCAGCGTTTTAACGCTGTGGCCTTCACGGGTTCTTTCGCTAACAGTATGCCCGAATTGGAAGAGGGAGGCTTTAAATTGCCATAGTAACCTCTTGTAGAGAATTGAACTAACAATATGAGTTCAACAGTATGGTTTTATTATAATGATAATAATAATAATAATAATAATAATAGGCTAATGATAATAATAATAATAATAATTATTATTATTATTATTATTATTATTATGCGACGACAGTTTGTCCACACTTATAAAGAACGTAACACACGACGAGTGACTGTCTTTTTCGGCCGACACGGCCTCATCTGCTGAAGGACGCTTCCTCCTGTCGTTCCACGGATCGTTTTGCCGGAATGTAAATATCCTTCTCAGGTCGATCGGGGAGCGGTGGCAATGTTCCAGAGAGGCAGATGGCGTTCCCCCGTTGAAGAGCCACCGAAATCCGCTGGAATAAGTATGACGTTTCCATAGGGTCATGGGTAGCAGAAGCAATTCTCTTCCCCAATTCAGATATGAAATCCAGTCCTTCTTTACACCACGCACCGCCGGTCTCCAAGGCGACCGCTACAAACGCGTGGGTACTGGTGATGGTGGAATACTTGATAGATTTTGACGCAGCTGCGCGTTCGGCGGCTTCGCCAGCTCCGATGGAAGTGTGGAAGGTGAGACAGGGCGAAAGTGTCGGGCACTGTCACATCCCATGCCAGGCATCGACCTTGTGACCAAGGGATGATTGTCACGCCGTCTGGACGCTTCCCGTCTTCCCTTAGTAGGCCGAGCGGTTCCTTTTGAGACGGGATTTTCGCCCTGCCAAGAGCTCTCCATATAACGTCATTGACCATGCTGTGTCTTTGGTGTTTCCCGCTTCCTCCTCTGCACACCAGTCCATGCAATCCTCTCGCGTCGACATTCCCTCGGCAGTGGTGGCACACATGAGGTTCACAAAGCGACGTTCCTAATCTCACCCCAACTGCAAGACGTATCTCCTCGTCTGAGAGGCGCAGGCCCAGCGCACTCGCAGGGGGAGCTAGCATCCAGTCTCCGGAATGAGGGGCTCTCGAAGCTAGAAGGCGAGCGCGGTCGCATGGGACACTGGTGGACTCGAGCAGACCCTTCCATGCCTTTTCGGTGAATCTACCATCCCACTCTCTTTGGCTGTGAGTAGCTGCACCAGTTGGTGGTTCAGCGCCCGTCAAGGAGATCCAAGCGTTAAGCGCTGACTCCGCAAGTAAATATGGAGCATCAGCTGACTCTGTTGGTAGGATGCAAGCCTGTAGTTCGCTGGTGCTAGCGGCAGAAGCCAGAAAGGCAGAAAGTGCCAGCGTTGATGCACAGCGAACACCCAGGCCACCATCTCTCACCGGTAGAGAAGCCTGGAGCCACCGTTGTTATTATTATTATTATTATTATTATTATTTTTTAACACAGGCATAATGTGCTAATTGTTTTCCCCAAATTATTATTAATATTATTATCTTTGAACCCATAGTAATTTTAAAGTCTGTGTGTACACCTCAATTCCAAGTGGATCATTATAGTCCAACCCTCTGCAGTTATTTTTCTATAATTGTGTTCACTGTTATTCAACAAAATCTGGTTCGACAAAAGAACCGCGGATTGCCACGGCATTAAAGCGATGGATTGAAATCGACAAGCGCTGGAAGAGAAAAGAAGTTTCTCTAGAGTCTCCAGAAAATTGGGCAAGACGTCTTCCGAGATCTTTAATGAAATCAAGGCCGCTTTCGTTGATTATTATTATTATTATTATTATTATTATTATTATTATTATTATTATTATTATTATTATTATTATTATTATTATTATTATTGCCTATTAGACTACCTTTTGATATCTTGGTTACCAGCAAACACTTGAACGGTCAATCTGCAATAGCAATCTATGGCGAAAAATTTGGGACACAAACATTTGAGTGATCATTTATATTATATGATACTGGGTTTTTTTCCTGTAAGAAGCAGCGATTTGAAAGCGTACCAAGGAAATGGAGACACAGCTCGTATCTGCCAGCGACAGTATTTCATGATGATATCGTGCTAAACCGAGAGTAGGCCTACATACAGCGCATGACTTGTCTCAAAAACGGACACATGATAGACGTAGTAAGATCACACGAGGTGTGATTTTCCGGTCTTTCAAGATATTCAAAGAGACCTAATGCTATCACCGCAATGGACAAGAACGGCGGAAGCCAGTTACCAAACCTATCCACAAGAACGTTTGCGCATATGTACATGTAGGTAACTAGGTATATTTAAAACGCACCGTTGTTTAATCTTAAACCATAAGGCAAAGTTCATTCTGTGGCGATGTCCCGTTGTGCGCAAAGTTTCCCCGGTCAAAGACTTTTAAGCCAAACCGATGCCAATGACGAAATAATATTTTTATTCTTCTTATGCGAATCTGGAAGTCATCGTGACTATTGTCAGCTCTCAATTCACTTTAAAACCAGAGTTATCGACATTTTAAGTTTCGATATGGAAACTTAGGCTACGCGCAAATCAGACGCAATTAACCAGTCATTAACGGTCCTAGGCCACGCTGCAACGATAATTAAGTCTTAAACCCGCCCATTTACAATGGCAGGCAAATTTTTGCACGAAAAGTTTTGAAATAGACTAAAGAATATGTGGTAGAAATCTAAAGAAAAAGCGATATGGGGAAATATTTTAAATTTGAAATTTATTTGTGAGCAGCAGTGATGCCACAGTTGGGTTTTTCAACTAGATCTGGTTTTAGGCCTTCGTCTGGGTTTCTGGGTTTTTAAAGCAAAATCTGGGTTTATTTTAGAATCGCTTACACAAATAGTATGGGTTTTCTGGATTTTTTATAAGGAAGCCTGGGTTTATTTCTGAAACGTCAGGTCTTCCGTAGGCTGAATAATTATTCTTGCCGAAATTTGATTTCTTTTGACGACGTACGTAATGCTGACGTCATCTCTAACCGTAGAGACGTCACGTGGTCTATGGCGATAATAACATAATGTAGTAAACTGATTTGCAATTAAACACGGTGTCCCAATTGAAGTGAGCCCCTTTTTGTTTTGGCGATATACTTTTCAATTCTAAATGAAACTCTATAAAATTTCAGAGAATGTAAGATGGATGAATTAGCAATGTTTCCTGAAAATTTTATCCAATTCTCCGAACAGAGTCCAAAGTTATGGACTTTCAAAATTGGGCAACCAAAATTTTAAGTTTCCAACATGTAAAAGATAGGAAATTAGTATTAGCGCTGTTCTTCAAAGCTGATGTTCAAAATGTCCTCCATTAGCTCGAATGCATGCTCTAAGTTACTTTCGCCATTCATTGATTGCATTGTCAACAATCTCTTGATCAAAACGATTCCATTCTTCCACATTTCGCTGTTTGAAGTGGTCACTGGTCAACGTCACGTAGGCCTATGCGAGGTTCATAAGGCTGCGATGGGCCAGTTTCTGTTAGGAAATTCCTGTAAAAACCTTTTCGCTCCGTAATGTTTTTCTTGTCTTAAAATTTTTATTAAACTCAAATCATCTTCACTGAAAACCCTTTTTATTATTGTCCCATTACACGAAAATGACGTAAATATGACGTCATATTTATTAATATGTAAATCATTTAGCAAGTAAGGTTGCGGTTTCACGGAATAATTTTCTATCTTTTACATGTTGGCAACTTCAAATTTTGCTTGTCCAAATTTGAATGTGCATAACTTCGGACTATGTTGATAGAATTTGATAAAATTTTCAGGAAACATTTATAATTTACCCCTCTTTCACGCTGTAAAATGTTATAGAGTTTCATTTAGAATTAACAGATATATCGCCAAAACAAAAAGGGGCTCACTTCAATTGGGACACCGTGTATTTATTAAATAACGATGTCCAATGTGAGCTGAATATCGGAAGGTAAGAAATGCAAATGTAAATCGGTTTTTATATAGCAGCCTTTACCGTTCATTTTTCAATGAATTTGATCGGGTGAGATTCTCCACCGCTCTCCCGTTTGAATGGTCCCCGTAGACGGACCGTGCTAGCCCGATATTTTTAATCTATGAAATGGCCACCTTCGGACTGGGGGGGGCATCGAAACCCCTAAATTTCCCGTGCGAAGCCGGGTTCCAAAATCTAGTAACCATAAATAATTGTTGGGAAGATAATTACACCCTGAAAGTTTTAAGATTATATTTTGTGTAAATATTTCTGTGCAAGTCTTGATATCGAGAGACCTAAGTCAGACAACTGTAGTTACTGTTACAATCCTTGGAAGGAACCCTACCTTTCAAGTAACGCCAGATTGACATCTTAAACCGTTTTCTGGTGATTCCTTGATTAAAGCAAACGTCGACCGATATAAGGGATCTGAAAACTTCTTCGTCCCTTTGCCTTATTGATGAATTCAATATCCAATGCAGATAAGACTTCTGCAAGATCATGTCCAACATCTCCACTGGAAGATCATACAACTGAAATGCAAACAGATGCAAACTAAACGCTTAAAGAATTAATAGGAGCCTAGGAGCCACTAGCCCACTACTCATGTCTATAAGATCTCTAGTGGAAGATCATACATATGAAATTTAAGAAATAGCCTATGCAACATCAACACTGGCTGACGATATTGGATGCCATTCATTCAGTCACTGATTTCTATAATAGTGCATCGTTCAGAGACAACTCAGATGCGCTCCCGATTCCCCCACTGCAAAAGCAAGCGTTCTGAGTCGAAATGCAGACGCAGCTCTTGTGGGAACCTGTTCAAGACCAACTGGGTCCATATTGTAAAAGTTTCGAATCTGCATAGTTGTAGTTCGTGAGAATGGAACAAAGGGCACCTCGTTCTGTGCAGAGCTGATAGGCGGTGTCCTTGGATACCCTTGGAGCAACAGAGCTCCGGACGCTCTCACTGAGGCATTTTCACACGTAGTCAGAGGCCACACCAAGCTGACATTGCCAAGCCAATGCGCTGCCGTGTTAGAAGTCTCTAATGTTATTAATTTTTATAGCTGGATACATGACTACATTTGGAACATATCCAACTAGGCGGGTTTCTGAGCTTGACTAGGTCCATCACTAGTTAAGTTTGAATTTTGCGTAATAACGTGCTTTACTATGCTGCGATTACGTATTACAATAATAGGCTGAGCATACGTTCCCGAAATGCTACAACTGTAAGAGATAATTTACACTCTATTATTATACCCACAGCTGTGAATAAGCTGGGTCCCGCGACTTCGCTTTTTATGGGCTCTGTAGAAATCTCGAGATTACGGTTACGATTAAACGTCACTTAATTGCTTTTATGCCTGACTTGTCATTGTCAATGTCCATTGCCTTCATATGCAATTATGAATTTGATGATCTTTGCCCCGGTATACATTCAATCGGCCTAAAGGCCATTGTCATCTTTCTACCATTGCAATATTATTATAGGCCTATATCCTCTGTTCATGCACACATCTTCAGTCAATGGCCGTCTAAAATACGACCATCAAGTTGACCGTTTAAGTAACCTCGGTTATTAACTCTATTAACTTTAGATAAATCATTTGCACACACTTACCGCAGTAGGCCTACGACTTCTAGGTTGAATTGCATTCTGGTCAGTTTCCCCATTCGGGAGTCTTCTATATATTTCTTTAGAATAAAAATATTGAGAATAATTTATTTAAATGTAGCCTATCTATCGCAAGATGTGTTCTATGATATTTCTCCGGTTCATCAACATTTATTCTGTAGCATTCGCAGCTATGGAGGCTAATGGAGGATAGCCGACGAATGGAATTTAAACTAGTCTGCTTATGCAATTGGCTGAATAAGTAGGGTAAGCGGGGGCAAGTTGACGGCGGGGCAAGATGATTGTTGCGCTATGAAATCATAATGCGTGGCAGGAAACAGTCCAACAGAATATGTAGTAAAGAAGAAAACAAGCTCGCCCTTTTGGGAATGGCCAAAAACGATTGCGGATTGTTCTTGAAATTACGTTTTCCTATCTAAGCTTACTTCTTAACACAGTTCGCTGTTATAAAATAGCGTTTATCTTAATCCACATGAATGCAACAAATTAAGCAATATGTTGTTTTGTTAATCATTTATTTTGAGTTGTTATTGATGCATTTTGTGTTTCCAAATCACCACCGTACAAATGATAGCTCCAAGGATTTCTTGAGTGCTCCTGTAGGGGCAAGATGGCGGGGGCAAGTTGACGGAACGCGACCATTGCGAAACCTGGTGGCATGAAACGTGCATGTTCAGCCTACGAAGGATGTGGAAGCTTTATTTGCGACTCTTGTAAGTTTTGTTGAGACTTCTAGGAACAAAGGACGCTGCAATTTTTTAAACATTGCCATTTTATTCCAAAAAATCATCTGTCTTCTTTATCAAGACTGAATTTCATAACTAACTCAAATTTATTTTGTTTGGGACTTCTGTTGAGACTTGGAAGAACCACGGACACTGCAATTGTGTGTACCTTGCTAATTTAGAGATATTTTTCTTACATCTTTATTAATGATGAAGGTTTTAAAACTGAGACATTCACAGTTTCAAGCTTGAGACCACCAACTTTCTACCATTGAAAATGAAAAAAATTGTATGTCTAGATTGTCAACCAACTTGCCCCAAGCAGGCAACCAACTTGCCCCATCGCCGGGGCAAGTTGGTTGACTTTCAGAAAAATTTTATGCTCATTTATGGCAAACTTAGAATATATTTGTTATGCATGTTTTTGTGCTAGAATGTACATGTAGGTATTACCAATTAACACGTTGTGGAAAAAAACCAACTATGTTGACGTCATCGAAGATGATCGGGTGCCACCAAATTTCTTAACCCTCTAAACTTGCCTCCACTTACCCTAGGCCTAATTTGATAGTCAGGAAATCGGTTGTCTCATTTTCACATTTATATCATCTTAAAGGTCGCACACCCGAAAAATTAACGAAATTTGAACAGTTGACTGATTCAAAACCCACCTGTCCACAAGAGCAAATGTCGATCAATAAAACTCTCAAATCAACACACAGTTCAGTAGGGGTACGCCAGGCGCCGGAAACGTCCAGAAGTATAACTTTTTCTTTGAGTTTATGGACTTTTTGTCCATTTTTCCATGATTAGCAACGATTTTTAACGTTGATTCATGTAACAGCATCGTCATTTATTGCTTTTAGAACATGTGATTAGACTCACATACTAAGCTTATAGTGCATGCATCATGTTTATGTTTAGGCCTGTCACAATAAATTTGAAACAAAATAATGTATAAATGGTTGAAAGAACCAAAGCCAGAAATTCTCAGCGTAGGCTATTATCTTCTTCTTCTTTATCGATGGGCTGATCAGGCCCGGCCCTAGGGTTTGCGGGGCCCACGGCAGCATCTCAAGCACAAATTTACTCAGTTGATCTCCTGCCAATACGTACGGCACTGGTGGGGAGAATCACCTAAGATGGGCCATGTTTTCCTGATTTCTTTTGAGCAAATAGCACTATTTTATAATAAGCCACACTGATAGCCTATGCATATTTGACTTTCAGATGATGCATGTAGACCTAAAAGTCTAGCAATTTTCCAAAAAGCGATATTTGAAAAACTTCCTAATCATGTTCCAACTTAGGCAACTATATCCATAAGATATGACAATAATTTCCATAATGTCAGATTGGAAAAATTTAATAATGTGAAATAGCATCAGCAAACGTAACATTTTTCAATTGTCAATCAAATCAAGAGAGCAGCACCGTAAGTATTAACACATTTAACAGTTGCTAGGTTGAGTCTAATTAACCCTCGAGTGCCCAAGGGGGGGTCCGACCGGACTTTTTAAAGGCTATGGATGAGCAAAATTGCTTTTAGGTATTCCTAGAACAACCATTTCGGCACAGAATGGTATATTTTGAGTGAGTATTGTCCAACCCTGTACCCCACAATCATAGCATATACTAAGGGTACCCCAAGATATACGGCTATTAGTCATGCATGCGTATGGTTACTGATCAATAACTATTATTTTATACAAGGTGGTGCTATTGTGATATAATATATATCAATCGATTGCAAATTCATTTGGGAGTACATATAACTAAATTCTGAAACGATATTACAATCCCTTCTCAAGATATTAACCTGCACAAGCTGGGGTCCGCGCCGGACGTACAGGCTTCCTTCGGTAAATAAGGCAAGCAAGCATAAAATGTGTATCACGAGATTTTTACACTATTACTTTGCACCAGGTGGTGCTATTGTGCTATAAGTTACACCAATCGATTACAAATTCATTTGGGATTACATGGAACTAAATTCTGTAACGATATTCCAATCCCTTCTCAAGAAATTAGCATGAAAACGCTGGGGTCCGCGCGGACCCCCCCTTGGGCCTTCGTGTACCAAAAAATACCTTGGGCACTCAAGTGTTAATATAATTATGTGACCAGTTGCTCGCAACTCTTGACAGTGGCTTCCTCTGCGTCTAGCAGTAGCAATAAGTGTGTCCCATCTTATAAAGCGTCCCATCTTAGGTGGCTTTCCCTACTACTTTATGCAGGCCTAGGGCCTATGCTTATCTAAGTAATGCAAAATCATCAGCGCCCGCACTTAGAGGCAAGAGAGGCCCCGTCCCGAAAATTGAGAATTTTTTGACAACTGAGACCTACTTTTTTTGTTTTTGACACATTTCTTTGAGCCAGAGCACTAATGATGCTAATTATTCACGAAGTAGGCTAAAGTTACATTATTTTAGGCACCTCTCTGAAAATATCCATGTTCTAAATTTCCTGCTTTGCATTTTACAAGCTTTCGCTAAAAAGTCACTTCATCATTTTGTTTTGCCCTCTCCTGCAAAAATGTATGCGGACGTCCATTTGCGCATTTGAAGCGAAATGAGTTGATTAGTGTTTTCTGGAGAGAATTCTACATGCGAACCTAGGCTAAAGAATTAGGTTAGATGTGAGGAAGTTTCGTTCTTTCAAAATCACCCTATCACATTCACGTGGCAAATTGACTGCAAGCATAGATGTTATGCGACGAAACCATTGTCAATCTCAACAAAGAAAAAATTATAGTCAGCAACGCGGGGCCCTGGAAGCGCGGGGCCCAAGGCGGCTGCCTCGCTCGCCTTGCCCAAAGGCCGGGCCTGGGGCTGATAGTCCGTAGGTGTCCACTGCACACTTGACTACTCTTCTCCATAATTCTCTGTCCTGTGCCCGATGTGTCAGTTCCTGTGCATTCATCCCACACCATTCTTCAATGTCCTGCAGCCATTTTCTACATGGTCTTCCTCTTCTCCCCGACCGGATTAATTTCTGGTCGAGCTTTAAAATTTGTGATTCTTTTCAGCACGTCATATAATTATATATCTGTTTGAAACTATAACTCTAAACTATAGGGACGGTTAATTCGTTGGTCTCCCTGAAGAGTATAATTACCAAAGAAAAAAACCTATAATTCTATAGTGTCTAAGCTAGGCTATATATTCTTGCTATCAGAAATAAATATGGGGTAAATTTGGGTTTGAAATTGACAAATATTAAACCAGGTAATTTTTATTTTAAATCTGTGCTTGTCAAAACAAGCACACAGCAAAATAACGCTATAGGTTAGCTCTTTCCTACTGGGATTATAGACCAATTTCCTCTTTTTGTTGATATGATTGCATGATTAAAACTTTGCAAATTTTAAATTTTCCTCACTGTAGGCTATACGACTCTGATAGGCTACACCATACAATGATTAAAAGGAATTTTTAGTTGTCACTGCAATGGGGACTTCACAATGGCAATTTGTTTCTGATTCGACTTTGCTGGGGGTACGCCACCATTCGATTTGTTTACTTGGGGGTACAACAAAAATAAAGTTTGAGAACCCCTGGCATAGATGATTTATTCCCTCACCTCATATCCCTCATTATCTTCCTCTGGTTCGTCTTCGTGGTTTGGAGGGGGTCCTGCGGGCGGCTGCACGTCTGGTGGGTGGTGTTCCTAAGTTTGGTCATATTATTTCGGATTACATTCGGGATGTCCTACATTGGCTTCCGGTTCAGTCCCGCATCCACTTCAGGGTTATTTCTTCTGCTTGGCGCTGCGTCTTGGGCACAGCACCTCTTTATCTTCGTGAGTTCTTCATACTGACCTCTGCTACTGTAGGTCGCCGATCTCTGCGCTCGGCTTCCAGAGGTGACTTTGTGGTTCCTTATGCCCGCACAGCCACAAGACAGAATAGGGTATTTTCGGTCACTGGACCTTCCATCTGGAATGACCTTCCCTCTAACCTGCGTTCCCAACCTCGGAGCATGTCTGGCACAGTTTATAGATTGCTTAAGACTTTTCTTTTTGACTGGGCCTGGGTCAGGAGCGCCTCTGAGTAGAGTCCTTGATGGGGCGCTATATAAATTACATAGATGGATAGATAGATAGATAGATAGATATATATATATAGATAGATAGATATGTAGATAGATAGATAGTTAGATAGATAGATAGATAGATAGATAGATAGATAGATAGATAGATAGATAGATAGATAGATAGATAGATAGATAGATAGATAGATAGATAGATAGATTATGGAATTCCTAGTTTCGCCGTTAAGGGGCTTGTCCTCACTGAAATCTAAATTGCAAAAGTCGTCCCAATCCACAAACAAGGTTCTAAAAATGACATAGCTAACTATACACCTATCTCGGTGTTGCTATTTTTCTCAAAATTTTTTGAAAGAGTTATGTATGATCGACTTTACTCTTACATTACTCACTAGTCTATCCTATACCCTTCGCAACATGGTTTCCAATCTGGACACTCAACATCAATGTTCCTACTGGATATCCAGGACAGGGTATCTGCTGCGATTGACAAAACCGAATATTCTATTGGAATTTTGCTTGATCTCGCCAAGACCTTTGACTCTGTTGACCATAATATCATCCTAAGTAGGCTAAACTTGAACACTATGGCATTAGAGGTACTCCTTTGAATTGGTTTACTAGTTACCTTACAAATTGCTACCAAAGAGTTATATGTAATGGGATCCTTTCAAACCCTTTACCCATTCTATTTGGAGTACCACAAGGATAAATTCTTGGTCCACTCTTATTTTTAATATTTATTAACGACCTACCAAACTTGTCCACTGTCCTACATTTCATTATGTTTGCAGACGATTCCAATGTCTTTTTTATCACATACCTCGTACGACCGCTTAATGCAACTCGTCGCCTCAGAGTCATCTTCGCGTATGTCCATTTTTTTCAAAATCGAGTTTAGACTTGATTTGTGGCAAAAATTTGTTTATCTTTCTTCACTGTTAACCGTTATGAGATACGACAAGTCGTTTTAAAGATATTCAACGAAAACTACTTGTCGTATGTCCAATTTCAGTGTTGCTTTGTCGTATCTCCAATTTATTTTGCCGTAGGCTATCTCCAGTGCCGCATTCACGGTTTAAACGTGCATTGTCGTATGTCCAGAAAAGCTCGCCGTTGATACGACATCCCACTTCGTAGTATCATAGTGTCGTATGTCCAGGAAATAAAAACGTTCTTTTATTTAAAAAAGGGTATTAACCTTGCGAAAATTGAAACGAACAAAGTCGCAATTGATTGTATATTGCTTTCTTTTATTATTTCATTTTTTTTTAAATTTTCTCACGTCAGGATGACTTGCAATTGATTTAAATCCATTTTATACAACATTTTCCAAAATTTCACAAAAACCATTCTAAGTGTCAGTTTAATTTTAATGCAACATCCTTTAATTAATGTCGATGCTTTAATATGAAGTTATTGCCTGAAGTTTTATTGCACTGATTATCTTTTTGTGGCGTCCAAAGTTGCGAAACTTCTACCTCGTTTTTCTCGGAATTCACAAAAGTGGACAGACGCGAAGATGACTCTGAGGCGACGAATTATTGAGTAACAGCAAAGACCTTTGGTAACAGTGGCTTGTAAAGTTTTGAAGACTATAACCCAGCGCTGTCCAACATTCGATGTTCGACTAACAACGTCAGATCTGATAGTAGAAAGCAAAATACTTCGACTTAGTTTAGTGTGCAAATTAACAACAAAGATGACTCTGAGGCGACGAACTGGTAGGCTAAATAGTGAACTTATGTCTGCAAGCGAATGGTTTAGCCTATAAGCAATAAATTAACACTTAATGTAACAAATCAATTTGCATCATATTTCGATCCACAGGAAAATTCGTCCCCGATAACAATAGTAAAAATAGTCTTAAATAGCACTGCTATTCCTCAAGTATCCTCAACAAAATTTCTTGGTGTCTACATTGATCAACACCTGAAATGAAAAAACACGCAGTTTTGAAATTAGCTACAAAACTAAAAACAACTTAGGCATTATAAAAAGAGTATATTACCTTTTCCACTTCATATCCTACGGGACCTCTATTATACCCTCATATACCTATATCTTACTTACCGCAACATGACCTGGACTTCTACACAGGACTCTCATCTTAACGGTGTAAGGATCCTTCAAAAAAGGCTATACGAGTCATAACTAAATCACCTAAGGTTGATTCGAACCTGCAACCCTTCGGCTGCAAGGCAACGAACATACCCAATAGACCACTTCGCCACATGATAAGTGTTTAATTTTGACCGAGAGGTACTAATAAGTAGGCCTAAACAGTAGCCTATAATAATTATTGCTATTCTATTTGGTCCATGACAGTCAATCTGCTATACCATCCCTTGGTATGTTTGTTCTCGAACTGCAATCTGCATAGCCAACGACAATGGAAAAGCTACAAACAACTTGTAGTAATTGTCACACTGATATCGATGGTAGGTAGGAGGGTGGGAAGTTGAGGCGTCCAGGCATTGGCAGTGACTTTTTGGACAGAGGGCAGTTCCCCAAATGTGTGGCGGAGGAAGAGCTGCTTAGCCTAATGCTTATAGCCCAATATTTCAGAAATACGCCTATCATTATAATTTTTATAGTGTTTAGTCACTGTTATATCGAACACGAACAATTTTGTCGAGATGACGGCTTGCAATGCTACCATTACACTGCCGTCATAAGCAAGAACAACGTAACTCCAAATTTGGCCGTTTTGAGTTAGATGCAGATTCTGCATCTATTAATGGTCCTACACCTTGGAAAAAATTGAGAAACTCCTATCTCGATTCCATCACAGGGAACCAGCGTGTGTGAAAACCACGTATCTCCAGAAACCGCATGTCATCATAAGCAAGAACAACGTATCTCCACTTACGTTGTTTTTGCTTAGTATGATAGGGCGTCATTCGCAGATACGTACTAAGCAAGAACAACGTATCTCCATTTTGCGTTGTTTTTGCCCAGTCTTTTAGTCATAATGGGATTGCTCACGTTAAAAGAGGTGTTGAAAATCCACGTCTGCAAATATCGTATGTTTGAAATAATAATGCCTTATAGCTGTACAAACTGGTTTCTCCGCTGTGAAAACTGGTTTTATACTTTGTAAACTTATTTCGTATCTCTTAAAAGTTATCTGAGAACTGTATAAACTGGTTTCACAACTGCACAAACTGGTTTCATATCGTTTTAAATAATGTATAATAGCTGTACAAACTGGTTTTATACTTTGTAAACTTGTTTTATATCTCTTAAAAGTTACCTAAGAACTGCATAAACTGGTTTTACAACTGCACAAACTGGTTTCATATCGTATTAAACAATGTATATAATAGATGTACAAACTGATTTTGTAGCTGTACAAACCGGTTTTGCAGTTGTGTTAACTGGTTTCGTATCGCTAAAAATGTCGTCTGATAGCTGTACAAACTGGTTCCACAGTTGTACAAACTGGTTTCATATCGTTCCAAATGATTCCTGAAATCTGTAAAAACTGTTTTTACAGCCGCCCAAACTGGTTTGGTCTTGTATAATAATTATGTCTAATAGCTGCAAAACTGGTTTAACTGCTGTACAAACTGGTTTCTCGGCTGCACAAATCAGTTATATATACATGTATATATAGATCTATTATATATGTATATATTAAAATTTTGTATGACTGTACAGTTGTGCAGACTGGTTTCACAGCTGTAGCCTACAGAGTGATTTAATTTCATACAAACTGGTTTCACTGTTATACAAACTGGTTTCGGTGCCGCAAAACTGGTTTTTTAGTCGTGCAAACTGGTTTCATAACTTCGAAAATGTTATCTGAGCTATGTGCAAACTGGTGTCACAGAAGGACAACTGGTTTGTTTTTCTTTAGAATAATACCTGATAGCTGCACAAACTGGTTTCATATAATATCTGCACAGACGGGTTTCACATCTATACAAACTGGTTTCATATCTTTCAAAATGTTACCCGATAGCTGTGCAATACGATTTTGGCAGCTGTGCAAACTGGTTTGGACTTTTAAAACTATCTCTAATGGCGGTAAAACTGGTTTAACCGTTGTACGAACTAGTCCACGGCTGCACAAACTGGTTTCGTATATATAAAATTGTGTCTGACAGCTGCACAAACTAGTTTTATAGTTGTGCAAACTGGTTTCGTATCATTAAAAATGTTATACGAGATCTGTGCAAAATGGTTTCGCAGATATGTACAAACTGGGGTCGTGTCATAAGAATGCGTGAATGCTGAACAAACTGGTTTCACAGCTATAAAACTGGTTTCTTATATTTTAATATTGTGTCCGGTGGATGTACATACTGGTTAACACCGCTGTACAGACTGGTGTCGTATATTTAAAATAGTGCCTGATACCTGTACAAACTGGTTTGACAGCTGTACAAACTGGTCTGACAGCTGTACAAACTGGTTTGACAACTGTACAAACTGGTCTTGCAGTTGCGCAAACTGGTTTCGACTCTCTTAGAATAATACCAGATTTATGTGTGAGTAAATTTCTGAATTGTTCCACAATTATACATGATTTTACGGAGATACGTTGTTTTTGCCATTTATGGGTCACAATCGCCTGTCTGTAATGCTAAGCAAGAACACATTAACTGACATTTTTCATATTTACGAGCAAAAATATTTAAATTTATTTTTTCCATAAAAATGGTTGATTTTTTCTACATTTATTAGTTTAAAGCGTACAAGAATATAAATATTTTTTCTACTTGGCAGAAAAGCATTTAGTCTTTTGAGTTTATCTCAAAACTAGGTTTTTGGAGATACGCTGTTCTTGCTTATGACGGCAGTACAGCGTGAAAATTAAAAACATTTTAAACAATGGGGTAGCGTCATTCATTGAAGTCTTAGACCATGTTTTTCTGCACTGAAATAATGAGATTATTTTAAAGGGATAGCTTTCAATATCGCCACTACAATGTGGAAATAAATTTTTAAAAATGAAAGAATTAGGCCTAAGCCTTAGAGTGACAGTGAACTGAAATTATGAAAAATTTACTTAAAATGGTAGCGTAAAATGCTCCATTTCAGGTTAGAAACTCAAACACAGTTTTTAGCAATGGGGAGAGCCCATCGCCCCCAAACCCTCCCCTGCTTGGCCACTTGCGCTTCGGCGATCGTCCTTCGACTGCTCGTTCGCCCCCCCCCACGCCCAAGACCAAATCTCCGCCCATGCGTCTTGACACTTCTTTGTTTACACATTAAGCACTTGGCGTTATGCAATGTTGATATTCGAGAATTTCTCAGCAATAACTCTTCAGGGAGACCAACTAATTAACCGTCCATATACGAAATCAAGTCCGCTGTAGCCATAATAATCCATTTGTCCCTATGTAAGGTCAATATTCGGTCAAACGTGGGCGACATGTTGATACGATGGTAATCAGTAGTGACGTGGCAATGTGGTGGTACAATTGTAAAATCGGGATAGTAGGCTACATGTAAGCTATGATAATAGTCTACACAATTCGGTTTTCATTCGTGAGTGGAAAATAGCAGAGAAGGAGTAAGTGGAGGCAATGTTAGATTAAGATGCGAGATAGGATCAAGAAGGATAAGCGAACCATGGGCGCCCGCACATAGGGGCAAGGGGGGGGGGCACTTGCCCCCCCTGGAAAATTGAAACTTATTTTTCTAACTACTACTTTTGGGTTTTTAACAAATTTATTCGCATTAAAGCACTAATGATACGAACGATACAAACAGAGAAAGTCAGAAATCTATGTTTAGAAATCTCTTTAGAAATAAACATGCTCTTAATTTTCTACCTTGCATTATCAACATCTTGTTAAAAGCTGGAACAGTGACCATTGGCTGTTAACCCTCCGGCAGGCGCCCTTGCAAGTAGTATTTTTCTATTGATTATGGCATATACTTGATTGAAATCTCGCTGCCATGCAACCTTTCACAACTGCACAAAGTTAAGTATCAATACCAATGCCAAAATTAGACATTTCTCAACAGTGCACCGAATTCAAGAAGTTTAGAAATTATTATTACAATATAGAAGTAGCTAGGCTGCTAGAGCCTAGAGGAAGACTTGCACCTTGAAAACTGACACCTATTTTTTGTTCATTTATTCATTCATTCAATAGACTTGTAATATTACAGCGCCGCTTCAGGAACCCCCCTTTAACATCTACTTTTTTATGTTTGACAAATTTCTTCGCACTAAAGAAACTATTCATATTAAGGCTGATAGTCCTATACAAAATGAAACTGAAAAATTTGCATTAAGAAACCTCATTAAAAATACTCGTGCTCTTAATTTCCAGCTTTGCGTTTTTCAAGCTCTTGCTGCTAAAACATTTACGGTAACTGTGACCATCGAAAATTTTTGCCCCCCTGCAAAAATTTCTGCGGGCGCCCATGAAGCGAACCAGTGGGAGGTAGGTCTATCTTAGCAGTCCGTTAAAACAATAATAAAAAATTCTCTTTCCACTCGCCTCTTTTTCTGGAACTTGCAGAAAATGGCAAATCAGGATTCCGACATTCGCGATTATTTTCGTTTTCGTTTCGCAAATCTTTTCCTGCAGTGCATCTTTTCATAGAGTTTGTTTGCATTTTATTCGATAGTTTCCGCTTTACCGAACGATGCTGATATGATTCAAAACGTTGACTTCTTATGTACGTTTAACATATTTTAACTACTGATTTAACTAGAGACTTACATGTATATTGTATAATGTTATGAGAAATATGATTCCTACTTGGTTGTGGTGTCAAACAGGTAAGCTGTAAACTGAATGACGTCTATTTTTAGGAAGCAACTTTCACGCATCAAGGCACAACTGTTGCACCTGTTTGTTGTTGCACCTGAATGTTTGGTATTCTGTCTAGAAAATAGTTTGTAGTCATAACACACAATTTAGATCACAATGTAGTTAGCCCTGCTGCAAATGTGTGTCGAAGGAGTTTTCAGTTATCAGTGCTCGTGAATAAACTAGTGCCACCTCTAAAACCACCACCACCAGAACCACAACCACCACCACCTCCTCCATCCCAACCAACACCACCACTGCCAACACTGCCAACACCATCACCACCATCACCACCACCACTTCCACCACCACTACCAGCACCACCATCGCCGCCACCACTTCCACCACCACAAACAACACCACCACTACCAACACCACCAACACCATCACTTTCACCACCAACATCACCTCCACTGCCACCACCACCACCAACACCACCACTAGAGAGCTTGAAGGGGCGCTATAACAAGTGCACATACAAACAAACAAACAAACACCACCCCAACGACAACCACCATCATCGCCACGAAGTCATATGAAAATACTATTTGTCGCCTTTATAACCATGAGTAAAAAATTCGGAGTAGGCCTATTACTAAGAAATTACTTGTTAATGCATATGCTGACTTGAAGATTTTAATTCACCGCAATTGAATTATTTCTTTTTGTAGCGCCTTCGTCTAAATCAATCCAATATGCCACACCTGCCTACATTAGTCCCCGATACGCTTCAGTATCCATAGTTGCCACCGTCATAATGAAGGACGTCGTAACCAAAGCGACCGTAACCATGGTCACTGTAGCCATGTAATCACAGAAAGGATGCGCATAGTCATTATACGGCATGCATCCATTTAATTGGTTTCCCGATCAGTTACTCGTCTCTCATTCTCTTCCTTGGATTATTCATAAATGAAAGCAGAATGAATGTAAGATCCAGATGCACTCAAGGAGCAAACAATATGCCTAATTGTTATTATAGTTACGTTTTAGCCTAATTCGGCGCTTTTGACTTTTGACACTTTTTTAAGCACCTCTACAAGTTTACATTCAAGCACCATTGGCTTTGTAGCTGCCATGGTTGGTAAACCCGATTTATCACAGTCGTATTTTCGACTTGGTGAGAAAGTGCAAGCTTACATGTACATGTACAATGTACTTCTGCATGGCTTCAAGCAACACATAGAAAAACTTATTCACATGAGGTTTGTTGAATCTCATTATTCATTCCGAGACTTGTCGCTTCTGCGGCGGAAACGCACAAGTTTTTGATGACGCAGGAGAACTGCATTCAACCAATCAAAGCCAGTCATTTCAGACTCTGGTCAAAATTATGTGGAAGCTGACTTCTCTGCGCTTGTTCACAGACAAAAGCTCAAATTTGTTGTCGAGTCTAAAATCACCTAGCACTCATTTATATTTTTTAATTGCACAATTCTTTTTCGAGTGCAACAATGATCACTTGGCAGATTCAACTAGGAAGGATTCACCCACAGTCAACAGGAAATCGATCGGTGGTTTGTTTCATTTAGCGACGGAGAGTTGCCAATAATTATACGGCAGCAAAGTTTCTATTGATTTTGCCATTCCGGGATGCCCATGTTAGACAACTCGATAATTATGCCGTTACCAATTTACACATAGCCGCATAAATGGTGTTGCAGCCCAATATAGGCCTAATTATATTATGATCTACACGTACAATCTACAAAAAAAGCGGTTAGACCCTACTCATTTTTAGGCATCCTAGGTTTATTAGAGTACTGTATTAGAGTACTATGATAGCCTATGATAGCCTACGTTACGCATGCAGCTTAAATGAATTGTTATTTAATAAATTATTATGTCCGCGGCAGGAGTGTAGAATCTATCTGCAATAGGCCTAATATTTATAATTATGTCGAGTTTTAAGCGGATCCTGCAGAACACAACATTCTCGTCATCGTCGAGGTCCGTAGGATGTCGCGAACAGACGTCGTCGTCCTGGTCCCTCTGAAATCGTCGAGGGATCATTCCACTGTGCGCCATCCAGGCCTACTTCTGGCGGTTCAACCCCGCAATCGGGGAGTGCGAGGTGCGTCCAGAAGTGGCCGACGGTGGCAACTTGTCGCTGTGGAGCGTCTGGACGTGGGTGACGGAGATGGTCATGTTCCTCGCCGTTCCTCTCGTCATTCTCGTCTTCAACATTCTCGTCATCGTCGAGGTCCGTAGGATGTCGCGAACAGACGTCGTCGTCCTAGTCCCTCTGAATATATCGTCGAGGGATCAGTATTCCAGAGGAGGGACGAACGGTGTCTCCTGCTCCAACAGCGGGGGCCACACAACAACAACGAGCGCCGCCACAACCGTCATGCTCCTGTCCGTCTCCTTCTACGTCATAGCGACGACTCTTCCGGCGACTCTTGTCTACGTGCTGCACTCGCAGTTCCCAGAAGGCGACTCGTCGTTGACGGACGACGAGATCTCGCGAGATCCTGTCTGGCAACGATATCTCGTCTACTTTACGGTGAGAAAGATCGTCGAGGAGGTCTGTCTGTCGCATTATGCCTGCAACGTCTTTCTCTACCTCGTCACTGGTCCACAGTTTCGCGCCACTTTCCTTCGTCTCGTCTGCTGCAGACGAAGCGGGGGGCTACCTCACGAACCGAGTGGAGGCGCCACATTAGCGTTGAGTCGCTACAACGTTGCTTCGTCGGGGAGTAGGATTGATAGCAGCATTAAACGAATGAACCTGGCACATGTTTAGGGTGTTGTGCTTTGGGTAAGGCCGTGAGTCGTAAACGAATAGGACAATATGCTAAGACATAGGACGAATGGCTAAGTTTGATTTTCAATATTCGTGGGGCTAATACTGCGGAAGGGATACGAAGCCAAAGCATGTTAGTCAATTAGAGATAGTCTTTCTTCTAAAAGTCGCAGGCGATGTTTGTGGTTCGATTGACTCACTTTATGTCATTATTGAATTCATCTCGTTGCCCGTAAAAGAAAACGTTTTCTTAACTTGTTGTTAGTATTCCACTGTCAGTGCATATAATTATATCTATTGATAATACGATTGTAATCCTCCTGTACCGCTTAATCACAGACTGGGTTTTTGTGCAAGCAAGTAATTAGACAGGTGTGTAGTAAGATAGATGGGTAGATAAGCGATAGACAGGTAGGAAGTGGTGTATATGTTTGCACGAAACACACTAAAAAGGAAGTGGATTATAACGGGTGAGTCACAAATGAAGCAACTAGCAGTACATACTATAGATGCATTGGAAATAGGTTTCAAAATATTAACGAAACCAATTTGTGGAAAGGTTAATCGGAAGTGATTTGCACTTGAAGCAGCGTAGGGCGCAGTTGTAGCCTACGCCAATGGTTACAGTGTTAATCCTGTATTATAGCACAGTGTAAGGAATCTGGGACCGCTATTCGAACTTGAGTAATTACTTCACCACAAATTCATCCATTTGGGATGGGGTTAGTTAGTCAATAGCAGCGCTATATGAATGCAGAAAAATAACCTGGGCATTGATTGGTTCAATATGCAGTCAGGACTGTCACGTGGACTCAAACGTAATAGCCTACCGACGACACACACAAACACACACAAACATATCTGTGTAGAGACCCTAATGGTCTAAGTTGGCGCTCCGCCTTGTCACCATTAGCAACTAACGTCAACCGATAAATTGCCATCGTTAACTGGTTCTCTGAACGACGCTGGTTTCCTGTCGACAGAAATCAAACGACGACGAACGCGCCTCGACGTAGCAGGGAAACAGCGTAGCGAAGGCCAACTAGAACTGCCAGATCGATCACGCATGGGGGACAGAAAATGACCGACCGTCACTATTTCACGTCACACCGTGTTCCGATGTCAACAAGAATTACAGATAATGGTTCACATCAAGCACGTCCGTTCAACACGGAATGACACCACCATGCTCTTTCTACGAATCTACGACACTCGATGCAGCTATTGCATTTGCGATAGCGTATTTTGTATTTTGGAGGCTTCAGTATTTTTAGACGCTCACCACGACATTACTAACCACAGTGACCAGTTATAATAATGTAGGCGTGTACGCTGACGTTTCGTCAACGGATCATCATCATCATCATCATCATCATCATCATCATCATCATCATCATCATCATCATCATCATCATCATCATCATCATCATCATCATCATCATCATCATCATCATCATCATCATCATCAACGGATGGTTTGTCAATAGATCATGCCCGTCGAGAGGGGGCAAGAGGGCAACTACCCAGGGCCCGGCGACTTTTAGGGGGCCTGGTCTACACACTCATCATCATCATCATCATCATCATCATCATCATCATCATCATCATCATCGTCGTCGTCGTCGTCGTCGTCGTCATCATCATCACCATCGTCATGCATCGTCATCGTCATCGTCATTGTCATCATAAATATCTTCGTCATCATCATCATCATCGTCGTCGTCATCATCATTATCTCATCACCATTATTAAGCTATACTGCCATTTATAATGCGCCTAAACAAAAGAATCTTGCACGAAATCGCGTAACAGATTGCTATCTCTCGATCTGTAATTCTTGTTGAAAGCGGAACAGGGTGTGACGTGAAATTGTGATTGTCGGTCATTTTCTGTCACCCAGGCGTGATTGATCTGCTTATAATAAAACTGAAACAAATAATTCTTTAGGTAATTCTTGTAGAGTGATAAAAAAAATGGTTTCGCATAAAGTCCGGAAATTTATTCTCGTCAGACGGGCAAGGCAAGCTGGTTATATATTTTGCATAATTTAATTGCTGACGGGCCCGACCTATTAATAGGCTAATCACTTATACAAAGTTTAGTGCCTATTATTTATGCCGTCATATAGGCCTAACTACAAATGCTTTGCGTTGTCCGATTTCCCTCATAAAGTAAGCAAATCTAACTAATAAGTTTCTCTCGCAGCGATAGAATATAAGCGCAAATCAGGATCAGGTAAACGAAACTAGGCATAGGCCTAGCGGGAGTTACGCTCAGTAGTTTTTGGCTATGTTACTAGTCACGCACGACGTGCCAACCAGCAAGATGCAACAACCGTTCACATTGGATGTGACAAAAGTGGTAGCCTAAATGATACCCGAAACACATCTCTCGCTGTCTCAAAAGCGTCTCTCTGTGTTTTCGCACTTGGAGCGCTTCTAATTGGTACACGATAAGAAGAGCCGTATATATTTATAGATGCAATAGGCTACAATGCAATGTCTTCAATGTGACGGATCCAAAAAATTCAAAATAAAATAGGCCTAACTGTTTCAAATATTTAGGTCAAATTATTATTAGGCTACATCTGATAAAATATTCAAACATATTAATGAAATTAGAAGTTTAGTTTGGAAGGACGATTTGGACAAAAAGTGAGTTTATTTCCGACTTATAGAGTAAGCATTAACATTAACTTGATCTCCTGCGACGATCAGTTGTTTCTTTTCTTCGTCATAACACAAACTGTTTGGCCAACGGATTTTCGTTTCTTCTTTTTCTCCCGTTGGAAGAAGAATTTTATTCCATCTAAGATCTGAATCCAAGAGAATCACTCTATCATTTTCAGAGTCAACCACAAACACTCGATCGTCGGAATCGATTAAGACATGTCCAGGATCATTGAGTTGTTGTGTTTCATTCGAGGGAATAAAACGACGGATGACCATTTGTCCATCTCTGCTCAATTCACTTATGCCCCACTTCGTTACCATCTCTCCCCATTCGACTTAATCTTTCCTTTCTCTTTTATCCACTTATGAAGGATGATGAAATTTCCGATGGATGTTTCCACTGCATGAAGAAGTATTCCAATGTCTTTTGGTAAGTGAATGGATCGAATGAGTTCTGCGTCTGATCCGTAGATCATCAGAGAGAATTTAGGCCTATTGAAAGTCATGAACTGACCATAAGTTGAAACTAACATTCTTCGTGGTAGATAATCAATTGTCAGCCATTTGATGATTTTGTGTCTACCATCTTCTTCTCTTGTTATCTTCCAGACGTTCTCATTATATTCAGTGACGTAGAGACAGTTTTCACTTTTATTTGACCCAATGTCATCGGGAAATCTAATCGCTGTTAAATCGATCACCATTTGCCAATTAAATGGATGTTCATCTTCAAAGACGTGAATTACAGTAGGAGGAGGAGAAAGAGAAGACGCTACAAGGAGCATAGGCGTAGGAGACGGGGGTCCAGGGGGGGCAAATGCCCCCCCAAATTTCGGGCAAGTGTGGTTTTTCGGGCAAGCAGTCCGGGAAAAGTAAAAAAATGTATAAAGAAATTAAGAAATTTCGGAATTTAGACTAAAAAAAAAAAAAAAAGGTCGTCAGATTTTTCGGGCGGAAAAGTAACGGGAATTTTCGGGCAATTTCGACCGGACGACTAAAAAAAAAAAAATAAAAAAGGTCGTCAGATTTTTTCGGGCGGAAAAAGTAAAAAGTTACGGGAATTTTCGGCCGGACGGAAAAAATTTTTCGGGCAAAAGTTAAACTTTTGCCCCCCCCACTTCTGAAATGTCCCCTACGCCTATGACAAGGAGTATCTAGATTTCGTTTCGCAGCTTAGTCACTCCATGCACATGCACATCTTCATTTCTTTGCATCTTAATTCTGTGAGTAAAACTGATGGAAAATGCACAAACGACTAGAATAAAGAACAAATAGAGCACAAAATAATTTCCAATACGCAGATAATTGCCTGCTAGTTACTATCTTTTTACAGTTTTGGCCTATCTGTCTTATAACTGACCTATGATGATGATGATGATGATGATGATGATGATGATGATGATGATGATGATGATGATGATGACAACGATGATGATGATGACGATGATGACTAGAATAAAGAACAAACAGAGAACAAACAAATTGCTAACATGCAAATAATTGTTCTTAGGTATTATCATTCTTTTTGCAGTTTACTTGTCCCATTAGGCCTACTGAATGGTGGTGATGTTGATGATGATGACGACGACGCTATGGGGATGAGATGATATTATAACAAACAGTTGCCAATACTTATACAATTTTATCTGCAAATCTTTTACTGCTTATCTGACTTGTCCACGTGTACCATCTGCATATTAATTTGCCCTCCAAACCCACTTTATGGTTGAATTAAATGTCTTAATTTCACTCAAGGAAGAATACGCCATAGCCTACAAATTAAGTAGCTTTTCGATAATATGACAAACAGTTGTCTCTGACTTATACAAAACAACTGAAATAATCATTTGATGTTGCTTTTCTTACAAAGCGCAGAAGTGAGTAAGTAGGCTATAGACTCTGCGAGGCCCGTGAGTGCTCAGCACCACCAGAAATGGGCCATGCGAGGCCCGCCTATGCATGGGCACCACCAGAAATCAGCCAGCAAGATGTGCTTTTTAAGAAATTATTTCTCTGTTGGCATTACTTACCTTTAAAAATCATGTCATTATTTCAGTGTGTAATTTTTTTTAAACATTGGCAAGAATGCTTTTCAAGTCTTAAATCACGACTATAATGAGCAATTTCGTTAAAATGACAGCTTAAGATGCTACCATCGCAGTGGGTTTTTCCACATTTGCTTGGGCACCCCCACTCTTCAAGTCAACTCGGCGCCTATGGTGCAGACCAAATATAAACAGTGAAGGATTTTTTCTCAATGCCCTCTGGTGCCCTACTCAGCAGCCTCTTGTTGCCTATCCGCCTTTCCCATCTGTATAACTATTTGCCTTCCACACCCACTTTATGTCTCCATCCAATGTCTTAATTTCACTCAAGGAAGAATATAGTAATTATTATAATACAATACATAGGCGTACGAGGCGGGGGTGCAGGGGAGGCAATTGCCCCCCCCCCCAAATTCGGGCAAGTTTGGTGTTTTTTTCGGGCAAAAAACCCCGAACGACTTTTAAAAAAAGGTCATCAACTTTTGGGCAAGTCAGGTTTTTCGGGCAAACACGGACCCGAACGACTAAAAAAAAGGTCATCAACTTTTCGGGCAAGTCAGGTTTTTCGGGCAGGTCATCAACTTTTTCACGGATGTTTTTTTTCGGGCAAAAGTTCAATCTTTGCCCCCCCACTGTTGAAATCTCCCGTACGCCTATGATACAATACAACTGTAATTTGATATCGACCTCCTTGCAAAGCCTCAACGGCGCAGCTGCAATTGTATTACAGAGCAATAGTACACCGTGAGGCATAAAAAGGAAACCCTTGCTCCTATGATTACAGCAATAAGCTTACTCAAAATGATCGTCTGTGTGTAGCAGTTGGAACTCGAAAGAGAGATGTTGCAGCCGACAGCCTTATGCGCACACGTCCGGCGTTTTAGCAAATCCCTGATATTGTCCGTCGGTGTTTCTTCTCTGGGGCGCACGTCAATTCATTTAGTTGAACCGGGGGTAAAAATCAACGGCCAATAATTGTAATTGTAATTGTAATTGTAATTGAACATTTATATAGCGCCGTGACATGTGACAATACTACCGAGATGTTTTATTCATGGAAAGCCTTCTACCTGAAATTCGAGAACTCACTGAATTTTACATTCTCCAGCAAGATGGTGCTCCAACGCACAGAGCTCGAGAAACGGTTGCACTTCTGACGCATGAAACTCCTGACTTCATAATTCCTACTCTATGGCCCCCTAACAGCCCAGATCTGAATCCCGTTGATTATAAAATATGGTGATTCGTGCAGAAAATGGTGTACAGAACAAAGGTCCGTGATGTTGAAGATCTTCGGAAGCGAATCATGCAAGCTTGGAACGATCTTGACCAGCGAATTATTGACTCGGCGGTGCGTGAATGGCGCAAGCGACTTCGCGCATGGGTAGATGCTAAAGGCGGACAGTTTGAGTACAAACTGAAAATCTTTTTTACATTGTCTGCTATTTAGCTATAACTTTCCTGAATTTCATTGACATTGTTTGAATATTGTTAAAATAATAACGATTTTTTTAGGGGTTTCCTTTTTTATGCCTCACGGTGTAGGCCCTATATTGTGAATGAAGGACTTGCTCTACAGATAGTTCTCTACACAGCAGCAGTCTCGGACGTGGATCCGGGCTACAGACCGACCACTCTAACCAATAATTTTAGCCACAGTGTCTCAGGACTTGTTATACTATACAGTATTCATATACATGTACATGATTAAGGGCTTGTCCACTTCAACATCCATCCTGCTGATCATATTAACCAAAAAAACAATGACCTAGTCATTTAATAGTAGGTCTAAATCTCTGTGATGTTGATTGTATGTTTCAGATTTCCTTTATGACGATTGCGTTCAGAAGTACATGTACACATTGTACAATGTACAGGGTGGCTCAAAAAATGTACCACCGGATAAAATGTGATAACTTCGCAACCGATTGGATATTTTCTCTGAAAATATCCCAATTTGCAGGGCAATGAATTTCCAACAATCCCTAAAGGTTTCACTTGAAACTTTTCATGTTTGCAAAAGTTACAGCTGTTTAAACTTTAAATTCCGTTTTTCGAATTTCCGCGGAAATTGTTGATTTCCATGTCAAATGATATCACTTTTTACTACGACCTCAGAATTTCGTTTTGCAGTTTATTGTAAGGTATGATGGGGGTGTCCACTCCCTGCTTTAACACGAGTTCGAATTCTTTTTGTGAAGCTGAGTATAGCCTTGTTGATCGGGTCTTGCGGCAACTGATCCCACATTAGCAGCAAGACTTCTTTTAGCTATAGCCAATGTTCTCCAACTTGGAATGAAATATCTTGCAGCGTTCCAGCATAGCTCCCCAGACGTGATAAGCAAGAGGACTAAGGTCTGGCGAGGTTGTTAGTCACCTTTGCCAATAAATTTACTGCAGCTGATGGCAAAAATAAGGTAGCGTCATCACAATCAGCCTTGCCGTGCGAGCAACCAGGCGCACCGTCCTGCTGGAAATTAAAACCAGATGTTAGAGCATACCTGGTCTTCAATGGATCTCGGTAAGAGAGTTCAGCGATGAGTTTGACATTTAGCTTACTGAATGGGATTAAAATGCAGTCTTTTCTTGCAGCCGTAACACACGCCAGCAGAGCTGATGCTGAAACCATGATGTGCTTTGCAAACTTGACCCTTTCGAATACCAAGCGAATTTCCTGAACATGGCGCTTTTTCCATGTCAGACCAAACGACAACTTCCTGCCTCTCTTTCAACATCTGACCTCCGTTACATAAATACGTTTGCAGATAGCCTTCACTGTGCTCAGGTTCCACTTTTCACTGGGTCTTTTGCTATAACCGCGCGATGTCCCAGTCTCTGTTCACGTAACGTCCAAGTTCCCATTTTATCATGTGCAGAAACGTTGCCCATGACGTTCAGTAACGGATTCACAAACTGAGACCTTAATATTCAAAATATGACCAAATACTAACAGTCTAACAGCTTACATCATAAACAGCTTCTTTACAGCTATTAGTGAGATTGTATGACATTATCATAATTTTATGTGTTGTAATTTGCCAAAAAATCGCAATGAAATCACTTATGCTGGAACATGATTCTCCGGATATTTTAAAAAATGGAATTATTAGTTTAAACAGCTGCAGCTTTTGCAAACATGTAAATTTTCAAATGAAACTTTCAGGAGTTGTAGGAAATTCATTCCCCTACAAATTGGAAAATTTTCGGAGAAAAATGTCAATCGGTAGCGAAGTTATCGCATTTTATCCGGTGGTACATGTTTTGAGCCACCCTGTATATCCTACTTGCCAATGGTTTTCTTGAATTGATTCTCATCGATGCGTATCACCATTGAAAGAGGAGTTTGAATAATTTCAAAGAACATAACACTCAGATGATTCGATTCGTACAGCTTCAGAATATGTTGAAGCGCTGATTGTGAACGACACCAGATCCAAACGAACACATTCCTTCTGTCCAGTTGAGAGTTGAGGATTTCTACGCCTTCTTCCTTCAGTTTATTGATGAGTTTATACGTTTGATGTGACCATAATTTTGTTCCGTTTTGCAGATCTTCAATTTTCTGATGAAGCAGCTGTGCTTTCATTAACGCAGTAAGCTTACACTTTGCACCTCGACTTTGCAGTTCAATTTTTGTTGCACCTAAAAGAAAAGGCAATTTTTTAAAACTATTTTCCAGCAAACTGGCTCAAACACAGGTTTCGATAACTTCAGGTAAACCTAAAAACAATTTTTTAGGATGAAGACACGTCACACGCAAACTAAATTGCGTCTAATTTGAGCAAGAAGTGATACTGAACATTTTCGTAAAGAAATATTATAGGCCTATTAGGATATAGCCTAAGCTTAAGCTTACTTCAGAGCAGTTAGTGACGAATGGAACAGCTAAGCTTCGTTCAATTCTGTCACATCAAGTGTTATTATTATTATTTTTTTGTGTTCACATATTATTTTATTCTCTTCAACTAAAATTTCAGAAAGAACAAATCAATTTCAGTGAGAACATCCACCCTCATCAATAATTAAAATTATAATTATAATAATTATTATTATTACTATTACTACTACTACTACTACTACTACTACTACTACTACTACTACTACTACTACTACTACTACTACTACTACTACTACTACTCCTCCTCCTCCTCCTCCTCCTACTACTACTACTACTACTACTACTACTACTACTACTACTACTACCACTACTACTACTACTACTACTACTACTACTACTACTACTACTACTACTACTACTACTACTACTACTACTACTACTACTACTACTACTACTACTACTACTACTACTACTACTACTACTACTACTACTACTAGGCCTACTACTAGGCCTACTACTAATACTAATACTACTACTACCACTGCCACCACCACCACCATCATTATTATTGTTATTTTATTATTATTATCATTATTATTATTACTGCTTTTGTAATAAAGCAAATTATGTCAGTCACAAATCTGTAGATAAAGTTTATACTTTGCACCTCCTCCATTTTCCATGATTCTTGCCACTGTCTTCTGGTTGGTTTTTCGAAGACATTTCACGAATTTTGAAAACTTTGTTTCGTCGAAACATTCCGCGACGTACAAAAGTTCTGCATTCTTATCTTGTGTTGAATTCTGTCGTTGGATGAAGTGACTTTGTTCTTGTGTTATGCAGTTGTGATGCAATAGCGAAGCGATTAGTTCATCATTTAATTGAATATTTTCTAAGAGATAGCTTCTGTTGTTTTTTATGATTGCAGATCTTTTCTTTGTATTTAAATAGAAATCTAAAAGACATTAAACATTATTACCATTGGATGGCATGGCATCACACGCCATCACATAGACTGCATAAGAAAATCTCGTCAGTAGCAATAATATTATGTTTGTATGACGTGCTGACAGAATAAAGAAAACAGACTGGAAATTAAAACAGAATAGAAGCCGTTGATCACCAAAGTGATTTATTTATTCCACTTGAACAAAATTTCATTTGCGCCAAGAGGCCTACTCAATGTGCGTGATCTCAAAGATGGAGGCGCTGTAGTCGAAGCAGTTCAGCACAAATGCATGGACAAGAGAAGCTGCAGCTTTAGAAGTCAGACAGCGAGCAATGACCGTGAACTACCGTAGCTGCAGAGGTATCCTATCAAAAGGGCGACTTCGAAAGGGCGACCATCAGAAGAGCGACCTCAAAAGGGCGCCGCTTTTAAAGGCGAATGTTCGAAAAGGCGCCGATCAAAAGGGCGACCGCACAAATGGGCGACCATCAAAAGGGCGACTTACAAGCTGAAAATTCACCCTATCTAAATTCATAATATTTGAGTCTCCGCTCAAATGTTACCAATATCGCCAACGGTTTCAGTTCTTAAGCGTTTTATCACTCATCCAGCTTCTATTTCATATTATATAAACTTTCATCCAGCTTCCATTCCTCGAGCGTTTTATTATTCATCCAGCTACAATTTAAGATCTATTAAACATTTGCTTATTTCTCTTTCGTATAGGCCGCCCGTCTAGCACCCACTTATTTCGTTGAAACAATGAGAACGTTCCGATGTTGTCTTTCTCTTTCATGTAGGCCGACCGTCCTTCACCTGCCATTCCGAACATTCTGCGAACGTTCATTATTCGCCCTTTTGATGGTCGCCCATTTGTGTGGTCTCGCTTTTGATTGGCGCCTTTTCGAACAGTCACCCTTAAAAGCGGCGCCCTTTTGAGGTCGCTCTTCTGATGGTCGCCCTTTCGAAGTCGCCCTTTTGATAGTGAACCAGCTGCAGGTTGTAGCAGCTACGGCACACCTGATCTATATAAGATGCAAGGGTGAGTTCAGAGTCCCGGAGCAACTCCGAGGTCACACACCACCGAAGAAACCCTCAGGTCGAGCTTTGCCAGCTGTTGTCTAATGCCCAACCGCAGTTGATAATAGCAGCTGCGTCCACCTAGGGACGATAATAGTTTTAAGATTGTTTGTTTCAAAATGTCTTTGCAAGAGACCGAGAGAACTAATTTGTACAACTGTTAGAATCCTTGGAAGGAATCTTACCTTTCCAGTAACGCCAGATTGACCTCTTGAACTGTTTTCTAATAATTCTTCGATTGAAGCAAAAGTCGACTGAAATGAGGGATCTGATGACTTCTTCGTCTCTCTGCTTTGTTGGTGAATTCAATATCCAATGCAGATAAGACTTTTGCAAGATCATGTCAAAGATTTCCAATGGAAGATCATACAACTGCAATGAAAGAGTATGCAACGTTAACACTGGAAGACGAAATTGGATTTTATTCATTCATTCATTTTTTAAATTAATTAATTCATTCATTTTGTTAATTCATTCATTCATTCATTCATTCATTCAATGATTCTTATAGCGTCTCGTCCATGGCGACTACTCAGAGGCTTTCCCAACTCTATTAGGGCAAAAGCCAGCTTTGAATAGACAGCATGATTCTGAGTAAGCAGACCTTTGTAAGACCATTCCAAACCACTTGAACCACAGTGTAAAGTAAGGTGGAGTGAAAAGGTCTCGATTCTGTATGGTTTGAGTTCGTGCGAATGGAATCAAGAGCCCTCCGTTCTGGGCAGAACTGAGAGATACCCATGGAGCAGCGGAAGTCTGGGACATCACCAAGCTGACATTGCCGAACCAGAGCAGTAATCCTACAATTAACGTCTTCAACATGTAGCTGGGACTATGTTCTAATTTAGAAATTTGCCAAATTGTAGACGGGCTTCTGAGCGTAATACTCGGTCCATCGCAAGTTACTCTAGAATTGCGTGTAGGATCGCTCTTTACTTTATATGCTGTAATCACAAATAATATTCTAATCTAGGCATACGTTCCCGAAAATGCCATAACAACCCGAGGACCTTGGTAATTTCTCCTTAGGCTAACGCGCGACAGTATCTTGAAAGAGTAATAGCCAACTCATTTCTTTCCACTAACCTCTTTTTTGCAACTTGAAGAAAATTGCAAAAGATTCCGGCGTTTTCGAATACTTTCGCTTTTCTTTCGCAAGGATTTCCCTGCAGTTGCGCCCATAACGGTAGTTGGCGGATGTTTCTGTTGAGCCTTTTGTTCGATAGTTTTTGCTTTTCTGAACGATGCTGTTATGCTTAAGCACCTTTAGGCCTACTTCTTAAGAACGTTCAACATAATGGTTACTGATTTAACAAGAGACACATAATTATTATAAGAAATATATGTTCTACTTCGTGGTTGCGTTACTCAGGTAAGATGTAAGCTGATTGACGTCTATTTTTAGCCATGAACTTTGCTCATCACAGACTGTACAACACCTGTTTGCTGTTGCACCTGAATTTTGGTGTTCTCTCTCTCTCTCTCTCTCTCTCTCTCTCTCTCTCTCTCTCTCTCTCTCTCTCTCTCTCTCTCTCTCTCTCCTCTCTCTCTCTCTCTCTCTCTCTCTCTCTCTCTCTCTCTCTCTCTCTCTCTCTCTCTCTCTCTCTCTCTCTCTCTCTCTCTCTCTCTCTCTCTCTCTCTCTCTCTCTCTCTCTCTCTCTCTCTCTCTCTCTCTCTCTCTCTTGAGTAGTTTGATGTCGTGGATGTAAAGGTTAGGGTTGAATAAGGACGAGATGCATTTCTAATGAGACATTCTGATTTCTCGGTTGATCTGACAATACGTGTTTGATGCTCTTGATAAGCAATTTTTTAATTAATTAAATTAATTAATTAATTAATTAAATTGGATCACTTTTTCCCAGTATGAGAATTGTGGAAAAATAACTGGGGGGTTGGCCTATGATAAACTTGAAATTGGGGTATGAAAAACATACTTTAACATGGGGCTCTAAGAAAGACTGGGGGGGTTGAACCCCCCAACCCCCCCGGCAATTCTCACCCTGCTTTTTCCTCATATCTTTCGTTAAAATTAAGCTAGAGCAATAATTTTGTCATTTTGATGCCTGAGACAAGGCCTTTGAAATGATGTTTCAAACTCAATATCTTGTAAAATCTCCTTAATGCTCATTTCGGTGTTCGGCGCCACATGTGTGCATTCACACATACTTACGCGCATACGTACTAGACTGGTCCACGAGACAATGGTAAAAAAATCATCTTGATCAGAACTAGTCTCCACAAGTCTTTATCTGTTCTACCTCACCTAAGTGAGATGTGGACCAAATTTGAAGCAGATTGGAACATGTTTAGAGGGTGCTCAAGGTCAAACAATCTATTTAATAGGGTTATTTTCCGTGTCAGATCAACCAGACCTTCCCACCCTCACTTTTATTTTTTGCTGAAAATTTACCATGTATTTGCCTAGCATTTGGAGGCACAAATACAAAATTTTATTGAGATGGACGTCGTAAGCCAATGTAATTGTGGAAGAAGATGTTGAATGAGCGATGAACATGGTAAAATAGATTTAGTTTTATTAAGATGCTTTACGAAGTTTACGTGTTTGGACTTCGGTAAATGCATCCCGGTGCAAAAAGCGAATTGAACCACCGAGGATCAGACATCACCTTTTCGGATCCTCAAGTGCTAGTGATCTTGATAGCGCTTTGGCATATTAAATATGCCAAAGCGCTATCAAGATCACGTGAAATTTTCACTGAATACCTCTCCCTTGACTTGTTCCTGTTACTACTATTTGAGACGTCTTAGGGCAACAACAATTGGTGACCTCCAAGGTGAAATTACGACCATGCTACATGACGACTACTGTAACTCTCTACTAGTTGGGCTTGTCATCTGTGCAATATGTTTTAAATTCTGCTGCTAGACTTATTGCACGACTTCCTCAATACTCAAACATCTCCAAATACATGACTCATGACCTTCACTTGCTCCCGATCTTTGCCCAAATCAGATACAAGTTCTTTTTCCTAGTTACTGAGTCCCTGCAGGGCTTAGCGCCTGAAATTAATACCTGGGCAAGTCTCTTTCTGCATCTTTTCCATGCCTGGAGACCTTTAATTCTCTTTTCACGGCCTGTCACGCAGAGAGCGCTTCTGAATAGCTCTGAGCTTGTGTTCAGATTAGAATCTAATCTGAATAATAATCTGAGTAATAAACGCATAGCAGCAGCTCGTTCTATTCTAATCTGATTAGAATAGAACGAGCTGCTGCTATGCGTTTATTACTATAAGCTAAGATACAATATATAATGTATAATATACCATAGTAGGTCTTACGTTTCTTCTTTACGGAAAGCCACTGAGATCGATAATCTGGAATCAAAAAAATCTACGCTAAGGGGAAATAATGAAGATTTCACTGATGAATCTATTTACTTGTGAGAGGTAAACCACACGCGTTGCTGACATGGAACTGTGCGAATAAACACATAATTGTCAGATCAACCGTGTAATCAGTTTATATCATTAGAAAGACATCTGGACCTTCTTCAGCCCTTATCTTTTACAGCAATGTCTACAAAGTTGAACAAACTACTCACGGGAGAGAGAACGCCAAAATTAATATTGAGGCGCAACAGCAAACAGGTGTGATGCTATGATGAGAAAGTTCAAACCTAAAAATAGACGCCAATCAATTTACAACTTACCTGTTTAACATAACAAGGAAGTAGGACTTATATTTATCAAATTATTATCTAGTGTATCTAGTTATATCAGTAGACACTACTAGACAGTAGCCATATGTTAAGCGTTCTTAAGAAGTCGATTTTTTAATCATAGCACCATCCTTCAGCAAAGCAAGAATAAAAGGCGCAATTGAATCCTCCGAAAACGAACTCTATGGGCGCAACTGTAGGGAAATGCATCGGAAAGAAAAGCGAAAGTAAACGTAAACGCCGGAATCTTGATTTGCGATTTTCATCAAGCTGCAAAACAGAGGTCAGTGTGAAGAAATAATTATTATTATTTAAAGGGACTGTAAGAAACACCTGAAAATTTGCTTATCTTTGATCCTATATCGCCTCTTACTTTCCACTCACGAATGAAAACTAAACTCTTTATTCGTTATATTTTACTAGGCTATCCCTATAATTATTAGGCTACCTCTGCACCATCATACCACCACCGTCATTGCTGATTACCACCGGAGGTCCATAGCACCATGTTGTCTCCCAGGTTTGACCTAACCGGATTTTGATCTGAAACACAGAGGAGTTTGGCCAAAACGGACTTTGATTTCTAATAGCATGCACCGATGAATAATTATTATAGGCCTAAGTTAGTCTCCATGAAGTGTTTATGGCGGATGCTGAGAAATTCTCGAATGTCTACATTAGGCTACATCGGTCCTACATTATACACTGCAGCGAATGCCACAACAACTGTTGGGAAACTGGAGAAATATATAACATATTTTACGATAAAATAATTAAATAGAGCCTAAGTTTTTTAATATCTTTATATCAATGAAGAATATAAAAAGCCTGCCAAATCGAAAAACTGGACAGAATGTAAATCCGTCTAGACTCTAGAAGGTCGGCCGCGGTATGGTTGGCCATTTAGGCCCTAATAGGTCTAATTATTCAACTAATGAAAATAATGTAGTAATGATATAAATGACACAATAAAATTGATAAGTATAACTGTGGTCTAATTTGAAACAATCTTTGACTGAATTGACTGCACTGCTTTGTTTACACACAACAACAAGAAAGTATGGCGCAATGGTTGAGGGATGATAAAATGGAAACTTGGACGTTGCGTGAACAGAGATTGGGACATCGCGTGATCAAAGCAAAACACCCAGCGAAAAGTGACCTATAGTCCGATCGGAAGTAGCCTACGGGAGCAGGGGTCATCAAGTCCCCAGTCAAGATGAAGGAAATGGACATTGACATGTCAGGCATAAAAAGCGATTAAGCGACGTTTAGCTGAGGGTAGGCTATTTTGTCTCTTCCAGTTATGCTCTTTGGGAACGTCCCTATGAGTAGCATGTTATATCTAATCGCAGCATATAATAAAGTAAAGCACGTCCCTACATAAAATTATAAATTAACTACACTAAGACAGTGATGGACCGAGTCATGCGCTCAGAAAGCCCGTCTAATTTGGCAAATTTCTAAATTAAGACATTCTCCCCAGCTACGTGTTGGATACATTACGCTGGTCTCCTACATGGCAGTGCATTGAGCACATTATCGCTGCTCTGATTCGGGAATGTCAACTTGGTAATGCCCAGACTTCCTCCTGCTCAACGGATATCCAATGGCCACCGTTACACGGTTCTGCGCAGAACGGAGTGCTCTTGGTTCTATTCCCACGAACAGCAACTATGCAGGAACTCGGCTTTCACAAAGTGGTCCCAGTGGTTTGGAATGGTCTTACACAGCAGCAACGCTTGCTTCCTGAGTAGGCTAGCTTATTGGGTTATTTATATTCTAATAAAACCTGGACTTTTACCGTAATAGAATTGGGAGAGCCTCTGAATAGTTCCATGGATGAAACGCTATAGAAATTCTTGAATGAATGAATGAATGAATGAAACATGATAATTCATAATATCATTCTTTCTCTTAGAGTAAATCCAATAGCGTCTTCCTCAGTGTTAACGTTGCATACGTTTAATTGCAGCTGTATGATCTTCCGCTGGAGTTGTTGGACATGATCTTGAAAGAGTCCTATTTCTATTGGATATTGAATTCATCAATAAAGCCCAGAGACGAAGAAGTTATCAGATCTCTCATGTCAGTCGACGTTTGCTTTTATGAAAGAATTTCCAGAAAACGGTTCAAAAGAGGAATCTGGCGTTACTGGAAATGTAATTGGTTGAAATGTCTTGCAGCGTTAAAAAATTATAGTCCCCAGACATGATAATCAATAGGGTTTAAGTCTGATGTTAGAACATACCTGCAGTCTTCAAAGAGTCTGGGTAGGAGAGTTCAACGTTAAGTTTCACATTAAATGAAGCCTACTGAATGGGATGGCGTGCAGTATTTCGTTGCAGCCGTAACACAGGCCAATTTGCCCATGACGATAAGTAACGGGTTAATAAATAATTGATACCTTAATATATTTTTATATCGAATATCACCATAATACCAACAGCTTCATAAACAGCTTCTTTACAGATCTCAATGAGGTCGTATGACATCACCAGCATTGTGAGCAGTGGCGTAGCAATAGGTAATGCAGGTTGTGCAGTGCACAAGGGCCCCCGGCTGTTGAGGGCCCCCGGCGGTCAGAGTAATTTTTTTAAAGAATAATTATTATTCAGAATGTGATCATATCTACATGTACGGCGGTGGAAAGACTAACGGGAGAAACGCCACTGGGCGTAGCAAGGCTTTTGGGGGCCCTTGTGCAGGGCTTCGTTGGTGGGCCCTTTCATTACTTGAACCCCCTCGACTTCAAACAAAAAGGCTGTGCAAAAACGTCTGGCTCTTTTTCAATAGACTCCATTTGCATCATTTCGAACCCGAAGTTAAATAAAAAGAAACTCATTACAATTTTAATTATTTTCTCCCGTTAGTCTTTCTAATCATTTTCTATTTCTTCAGGTTATCAGAGAAAATTTAATTAGAGTAGGCCTACTTGACAAAATTATCAATAAATTGCTTCATCTGTTGAAGTATGAATTATCGTCATCCACGCTTAAATTCTGTCAAGCAGTTGGGTTAGTTGACTAAAATATAAACAATATAATAATAAATTGGTATAACGTGAAGTGGCTCAAGTCTCGGTTAACGATAAGTCTAAAAGAAGAAGCCAAAAATTCCGAAATGTAAAATTTTTCACTTGGGCGAATTCCTTTGCGCAAAATAATTGAGATGCCTTCGTGCATGAATCCTTTGGTAATGTAGCTGGTATACCACCATAGTTTCCGAAGCGCTTCACTGCTCGGTGTCAATATCCACAATCACCTCAGCACTATAGTTACAAGGCCTACAGTACATGTAGGTTTGATTAAGCTTACACTCTGAAAATTCTGAATGTAAAACCTTGACTCTGACCACCAGGGGCCCCTAGTGCAATCTGCACAATCAATTGCAATGCCACCGCCGTACAAGTAGATATGAACACATTCTGAATAATAATTATTCTTTTTTTAAAATGACTCTGACAGCCGGGGGCCCTCAACAGCCGGGGGCCCTTGTGCACTGCACAACCTGCACTACACGCTACGCCCTACGCCACTGATTGTGAGTGTTGTAATTTTTTAGAAAATCTTAAATAAATCACATGTAGGCCTAAGCTTATTGGAGCGTGATTCTGCATAAATTTGAAAGAATGGAAAAACGTTTTTACACAGCTAACTCCTGAAGTAATGCATATTCATTATTGAAATTTTCAGGGATTGTTGCAAAATCTTTCCTCTATAAATCCTGATATCTACATAGAACAATCTCGATTGATTGCGGAAAACTTGCATTTTTGTGGTGTGACATTTTTTTCATTGAGCCACTATGCAGACATCATTTGAGTCACATTGCGTGAAAATGGATTATGTTGTCTTGTCTTGTCTTGTCTTTAACCTTCCTCGATTCGAGGGTTGGTCGCTTCTTTCTCCGGTCCTCCGTCTCCTTCAATATTCGCTCGAATGGTAGTTCCATCCACAAGATGACATTAGTTGTCCATCCCATCCTCGGTCTTCCCCTTGCCCTTGATCCCGACAACGTACCCTGTATTATTTCCTTTTCCATACAGCCCCCTGTTTTCTCATCAAATGACTATATTTGCAAGAATTAGGTTAGTGAACCAGACATGATTCTTTCTTCAAGTTTGATAAATAAATCACTGCGGTCGTCAACGGCATCTATTCGGTTTCGATTTTAACTTTCAGTCCTTTTCCTTATTCACGTCGGACAAATATTTCGCTACTGATGAGATTTTCTTTTGGAGGCCTAGTCTAACAAGGTCGTGATGCTAAACAAGGTTTATGTCGTTTAGATTTCTGTGGAAAAGCCAAGAAAAGATCTGCAATCATAAGAAACAATAGAAATTATCTCTTAGAAAATATTCGACCAAATGACGAATTAATCGCTTCTCTGTTGTCTCTCAACTGCATAACGAAAGAACAAAGTCACTTCCTCCAACGACTGAATACAACACAAGATAAGAACGCAGAACTTTTGCACGTCGCGCAATCTTTCGACGAAACAAAGTTTTCAAATTTCGTCAAATGTTTTCGACAAAACAACCAGAAGACAGTGACAAGGATCATGGAAAACGGAGGAGGTGAAAAGTATAAAATTTATTTGTTTGCTTTATATTTATAATTAATAATAGTAGCCTGGTAGGTTATCTATTAATTAGGCCAGTATGTTATCGGAACACTTAACGTGACAGAATTGTACGATACGTTACGTAACCGTTAAAGATAATAATTTTCTTTAGAAAAACTTCTAAAACGCCGTAAAGCAATCGTAATAAATTAACATAGGCCTAACTTTCATTCCTGCTCAAATTAGACGAAACTTGTCCTCATTCTATTTGTTTTACCTTAACTGAAGTTATAGAAACCTGTATCAGAGTAGGTTCCGCATTTCAAAACATTGCTTTTGCTCTCAGGCGCAACAAAAATCACATTGCAAACTCGTGGGGCAAAGTGTACTGCGTCAATTGAATCACAGTTGCTTCATCAGATTATTCAAGATCTTCCAAACGGAGCCCAATCATGGTCACATCGAACTTATCAATTCATGAGTCAGCTGAAGAAAGAAGGTATGCAAATTCTGGGTTCTCAATTGGACCGACAGACTGTGGTCGCTTGGATCTGGTGTCGTTCACAAGCAGCTCTAGAAAATGTTCGGAAGATGTACGAATCGAATCAACTGAGAGATATATTATTTGAAAATATTCAAACTCCTATTTCAACGGTGATCAACATCGATAGCAATCAATTCAATAAAACCATTGGCAAGTATTTCTGAGCACCCTCGTCATAAAGGAAACTTAGAGCTTGCATTGCTATCAACATCACTTAAAGGAACTTAGATTAATTAGATAGGGCGATGAGCAAATTAAAGTAATATAAACTAAAATAAAATAAATGAAACACTTAGTTACAATTCACATAATCTAAGTATACAACTGAATTCTATTTCCTATTGTATCATAATAGAAACATAAAACACAATCAAAAGTAGCGAATTTTTATATAGGGCTTATTATGTTCGTGGGACGCGATAGTGCGGTGGTAAGTTTGGCGTCTTGGTCTTGCGACCGAATGGTTCTAAAGCCACTATGTAGCGCCCTTGGACAAGTTGACAACCCACAATTAGTCTTTGAGGAAGGTAACTGGAAGCCACCTCACCCATCTCATCAAAAAGCGGTATAAAGCAAACGATACTGCCTTCGGGCAGAGAACTTATCATCATCGTAATCACCATCGTCATCATCGACATTATCAATTATATCATCATCATCAGCAGCAGCAGCAGCAGCATCATAATCATCATCGTCATCGTCGTCGTCATCATCATCATCATCATCATCATCATCATCATCATCATCATCATCGTCGTCGTCGTCGTCGTCGTCGTCGTAGTCGTCGTCGTCGTCAACCTTCTCCTCCTGCTCATAATAATAAGAGTAGTAGTAGTAGGCCTAGTAGTTGTAATATAAGTAATAAAGAACTTCTTGTACTGTTTCTCTTAAAAAATGTTTTGTTTAATAAAAGATTGATCGTAATAATAATAATAATAATAACGAACAATAATAATAATAGGCGTAATAACAATGATAATAATAATAATAATAATATAAAAATCCTCATCCTCATGATCATCATCATTATCATCATTACTCTGCGGTTCCAAGGTACCAAAATCTAATGACTTGCAGTGAATTCCTTCGTATTAGTAATTACTTTGTTGTCCATTTGTTCTGTTTTCCAGTCGTGTGTGCGTTTTCAATCAGTTTTACTAAGAGAATCAAGACACAAGAATTTGTAGATATGTATATTCAGAGAGATCTGTATGTGCGTGGAGTGACTAAGTTGCGACACGAAATCTACATACTCTTTGTATCGTCTTCTCTTTCTCCTCCTCCTCCTGTAATTCACGTCTTTGAAGATCAAAGTCCATTTCATTGGCAAAATGAAATCGAATTAGCAGAGATTGGAAATCCCGATGACATTGGATCCAATGAAAGGGAAAATTGTCTGTACGTCACTGAATATAATAAGAACCGCGTCTGGAAGATAACTAGAGAAGAAAATGACAGATACAAAGTCGTCAAATGGCTTACAGTCGATTATCTACAAAGTAGTATGTCAATATCGACTGATGGTCAGTTCATGGTTTTCAATCATTTATCGTCATTGCCGACGGTCTGCGGATTAGACGCAGAATTTATTCGACACATTCAGTTACCAACAGAGATAGGAATGCCTCGTCATGCAGTGGAAACATCCATCGGGAATTTCATCATACTTCATTGGTTGATAGAAGAAAAGGGAGAAAGTGAGTCAAATGGGATATACAGTGTAAGGAAATGGGTCATAAGTGAATTGAGCAGAGATGGACAAATGATTATCCGTCGTTTTATTCCTTCAAATGAAACACAACGACTGAATGATCCTGAATATCTCGCAATTGATTCAGACGATCGAGTGTTTGTAGCTGACTATGGGAATCATATAGTGATTCTTTTGGATTCAGATCTTAAATGGAATAGAATTATTATTCCAACAGAAGAGAAAGAAGAAACGGTGATCCTTTGGCCAAACAAATTATGTTATGACGAAGAAACCAAACAACTGATCGTCGCAGGATATCAAATTAATAATGTCAATGTGTACTCTTTAAGTCCAAAATAAAATCACTTCTGCCCAATTCCTCCTTTCAAATTAAAGCTGATTCCATTAATAGATTTTAAAAGGCCTAGGCCCTATTTCGCAGATAATATAATTATTTTTCCGTAAATATTTGAAACTATTTCCTTATCTTTTTTGGACATCCGCTACATTGGAGAAATTCTTATGTATTGCATCTGTAAATTTATAAAACTCCGCTTAAGTGCACATCAGAGGCGCCCAAAGTGCGAATCCCCGGGAAGAAGAAGGTAGGCGTAAGTTTTGAATGAGCGAAAAAATGTGCTTCGGGTGCCAGTTCCCGCTTTCATCACTGCCAATGTAAACCGTTGTAAGTTGTAACAGCTTGATGCATGGCTGAAACACCTAAAATTTATGACTCATGGAGGGACTCCAGTTGGTGCTCTACGCTGGGGCGAAGTTCGTTTGCAACAGAATGAAACAGAGCTACGTCACGCCGTTCCTCCGTGATATCCTCCACTTAATCTAAGCGGTACACAAAGTAAACTGTAGTTTTTGAACACGGGTGGCCGCTTGGAACAAATGTAGTTGGGACCTAATAGAACATCTTAGGAAGGGGAGCCATCCGAAATTTCCTTTAGCATTCAAAATGTAGGCCTGTTTCAAAATGGCGTCTTGATGCTAAGAAATCTGTGAGCTTATTCCCTCACGCCTGCCCAGTCTCTTCAAAAGTTCAGCGTAGCCTAGGCCTATCCCTAATTAACTTTACTTTCGTAGCCAATGGCTAGGTAAAAGAATTTACAGTTCTTTAACTTTTCTACCGAAAACAACGACAAGTTTCGTGTTGGTTTTTTGCAATGTCGTTCGGATGCAGGATGAATCGTCTGACCAGTCGTCGAATGATCGGAATGCCACTTCGGTCGATCGGATGCTCAGCTTGCTTCACCAGTGTGCTCGGATACTCGGATGAAAGCTGCACACCGTCCGTTTGTAGGATTTGAAATCCCAACGCAGTGTCGCCAAAATGTCAACTTTATTCCTCAGGCCTGTCTAGTCTCTTCAAAAGTTTAGCGTAGCCTAGGCCTATCCCTAATTGACTTTACTTTCGTAGCTAATGGCTAGATAAAAGTATCTACACTTCTTTTACTTTTCTACCAAAAAACGACAGGTTACTCGTATAATTGTACTTCAAAATCCAGCAGAAACAAACCAGCAGCAACGACACGACAACGACTAATTTTACGTTATCAAAACAACTCAACGCTACGACTATCTTTCATCAGTCTTCTTCTACCATTCATGTCCACACCACTCAACTGGCACAACTATCAAAAGCCTATCTCACCTTGAGCTGAGCGTACATCCTTCCTTCAGTCGCTTTGCCCCTCTCTTTGCCTGTGGGTTGGGGTAGAGGGGTGGAAGGGTGGGGTGGAAGGGTGGAGGGGGTTGAGGGGTCGTGGGTTTGGGGCGGTGGGGTTCAAGGGTGGGATGGAGGGAAGGAGTGGTTGGGTGGGGGTGAGGGGAAGAGGGTGGGGTTTGGGTGGAGTGGAATGTAGTGAGGGTAGAGGGGCGAGGGGTGAGGGTGGGGTAGAGTGGAGTGGTGTGTGGGGTGGAGGGGTTGTGGGGTGGGAGGAAGTGGAGGAGTGGGGTGGAAGGGAAGGAGGTGTGGGGGTGGAGGGGGTGGGAGGTGGAGGTTGGGGGAGGTGGTGGAAGGGTGGAAGGGTTGGATGGAGGGTAGAGGGGTTGGGTGGGGTACCCGGCGTTATCCGGTGGAGGGAACGGGGTGTGGTTGGGTGCTGTGGAGTGGAGTGGAGGTGGAGTGGGAAGGGGAAGGAGTGGAGTGGGAGGCGGAGTCGTGGGGTTGGGTGGATATGGTGAGAGTGGTGGGGGGAATGGAGGAATGGGGTGGAGGCAGTGGAATGGAGGTGGGGGTGGAAATGGGGGTGGATGGGGGTGGCGGAGGGGTGGAGTGGATGGGTCGATGAAATTTTCCTGAAAACACAAATTTATCGGGTGGCATACCGGTGCAAGTCGGTGTGTGGTGTGGTGTTGTGGGTGTGGTCTTTGGTTGTGGCCGGAGCTGGTCGAATCCTAAATTTCATGGGCAACGTCGGGTATCCCAGTTAGTTATTATAAGAAAGTATGAAGCGACGATGAATAAAGAACCCGATCCTCACAATCCTCACGCAGTCTCCGTCTCATGACAGAGGATCTAAACCCGTGCTCTCCGCGCTACAACACGACTTAGTGTTCGGATCAATAAACTCTACTGTAAGTGCAATGAGAGTTCAAGAATTCTCCAGATAACTCTTGTCAAAACTTCAAATAATTAATCATTACTGGACATATTAATTTTAATCTGATAAGAAAAATCATTCCAGAATACGATCAATCAAATGATCACAGAATTATATTCGATTAATAATTATAAGAGCGTCGTCCAAGGAACTCGGAGGCAGATAGCATCGATGTTTGTAGTCTTGAAGGAACACCGATTTGGTCAGGCCGCATGTGAAGCGTCACCATCCAACCCACGAATATCTCTGCCATATCTCTTCCCTGGTCACTCCGTTGCTCCTGTTTATATCAAGGTATACGAAAAGATTCTGTCAACAACAAACATAGATGTTATTAGATCGCGATATTAGCCTACTCAAAGTGAATATCGACTGGTTACTTTAGTATAATCAAATGGCGCTAGAAAAGTCAAAAGATTGAATTCGATTAATTCATGGAGATAAATATGGGCACAATATACCGGGTGCGCGGAAAAAGTCCCTCCTTAGGTTTTTTGTCAGTATCTTGGCAGGGGCGTCATTTGGGGGGGCAGGGGGGGGGGCATTTGCCCCCCCTGAATTTGGTGGAAAAAACATTTTTTTTATATGTTTATCAGTGCATTTTCTCATTTGATGAAAATAAGATATCTTTATTTTTCACTTAGAATCTAAGACAGCAGAAGACCAATTACTACATGTATCCATGGTCAGTGCTGTAATCTGGTAATTTCTGGATGTCAGAACTTTGCACAGAGCGGTTTCCTGAAGTGATAGAAACCTCCCAAGAGATTGAATGGATCTCGTGTGCTAAGTTGGAAAATAGCTTAAATGGCAGAGCACCCCTATAGAGGTCAACAATGTACACATCAGGGTCGTAAATCCTGATGATAAAGGGAGGAACTTAATTACTTTATATCTATATCACGGTGTCCTATAGAAGTCAATAATGTAGCCTACAAGTGAGGGCCGTAAATTTTGATGATGAAAGGAAGGGAACTTCCTCCCTATCTATACCGAGGTCCCTACTGTACATCGGCCCTGACTTGCGGCAAAGGCTGACTTTGATCCTACATGTATAATGGAAGGTCATCAACTAGACGACTTTTAAGTCTTGCAGGATGATACATGTAGGCCTACATAGCAAGCATTGCATGTATATTATATATAGATATGTATATATATATATATATATATATATATATATATATATATATATGCATCGACTAAATACGAAACATAAGCTAGCTAAGTTTTGCCCCCCCCCTGGAAAAAACTGAAATGACGTCCCTGTATCTTGGCCAAAAGTGAGAATTTTGAAATGAAATTTTACAGCCTTAAAGACAATTCATATTTACATGCGATGGTCAGAATTCATCAAAATATTTCTAACACAGCAAAAATTATAACAGTTTTAGCGAGCCCACCCACCGTTTCTTGACGATTCAGAAACGAAACACAAAAAAATTAGTTTTTTGCCAATAATTATTATGGCCAGAAGTAAGAATGTCGAAATGAAATTTTACAGGCTCAAGGACAATTCACATCTACACAGTAGTACACATGATGGTCAGATTTCATCAACAAATTTCAAACAGAACAAGTCAAAAGATTGAATTCGATTATATTAGGGAGATTTTAGAGATTATAGAGATTATATTCGATTATATCAAGTTATACGACTCTTCGTGAGGCGACCCACCGTATTTTGACGATTCAAAAGCGAAACGCCAAAAAAGGGAAAAAACACGATTTTATTCAGTCTCACCTCAAATAACTGTTGTCAAATGAACTTGGTAGTGTTTCACGACTTGTGTTCAATGTGCCCACCATCAGTGCCAACACTTCTTTTGAGTCTCTTTGCAAAGTTCTTGATGGTCTTGATGGACATATTGATTAATCTGACAGATAGATTCTTTATTAATAATTTTACCAATTTGATTGTCATCTTCCTAAGTGACTTCTCAGTGACGCGCAGCTACGCTGGTACACTGTTTCTTTTTTAAATAGTAATAATAATGATCATCTTGCAAAATCAAGGCTTTTTTGATAGCAATTATTTGAGAAGAGAAAAAATCGTGTTTTTGTTACTTTTTTGTTGCGTTACGTCTTTGAATCGTCAATAAACTGAGGGCGATCTCCCTAAAAGTGGTATAACTTTTGTTCTGTTTGAAATATTTTCATGAAATCTGACTATCATGTGTAAATATGAATTGTCTTTAAGACTTTAAATTTCATTTTGAAATTTTTACTGTTGGTCAAGATATTGGCAAAAAACCTAGGGGGTGTCTTTTTTGTCGCACCCTTTATTTATATATATATATATACATATAATTTATAAATATATATACAGGGCTGAAAGTGGTTTGGAAAAGTTGCCGGGTCTCACTTTGTGAAGCGCCGAAGGCGCGAAGCTGCGAGTGCCGAAGGCGCGACGCTGCGAGTGCCGAAGGCACGAAGCCCATACCGACTAGGGGGTCTGGGGGAGCGTCGTAAGCTCCCCCAGCGGGGTCTGGGGCGGAGCCCCAGCCACCAACGCATTTTTAGCTCTGTTGACCTCAACTGGAGCCCTTTTTAGGCTCTTTTTTTGCCAGCTATTTATGAACGATAAAATCATGAAAACTTAAATAAGAAGTCGTTTTGCAGAGTCGCAGACTAACTAGGAACTACCAGTATAAGAATGTCAAAATTTCATTGTATAAGAAATGGGCTTAGTCTTTAACATAACCACAAAAGTTAAAAGTTTAGGCCTATAGCCTAACCAGTTTATAAGTATACTGTCATATGGGTAGGTCTACTATATATAAAAATTATAGGGGCATGTCATATGTAGGGAGTTTTACGAGTACAACCAGTGGCGGCGCCAGGATTTCAGTTTTGGGGGGCTGAAACCCAAGCCCTTCCTCTCAGGGACGCAAGTAGAACATTTTTCTTAAGGACGGTACGGTAGATCTGCATGCGCTGGAGTTCCGAGTGCAGGAAGCTCGTATCGACTATAGGGGGTCGCCAGCGCGTTTTTCGCTGTTGACATCGACAGGAGCACGTTTCAGGCTCTTGTTTGCTATCTGTTACGAACGATTTTCATGAATTTGTTTTGAATTTCCACATTGCAATAATAGCATATGGGCTGTCATTTTTACTAAATAGCTCATCATTTCAATGCAGAAAGTCGTGGATAATGACTTCAAAAGTGTCCCCTTGTATAGGTCATTGTTTAAATTTTTGGATATCAGCACTATAGGCCTAATGGTAACATTTTAAGCTATCGTCTTAACAAATTTCTCATAATTATTTGATTGCTGAAAGAAATGGTTTATGAGTTCAATCATGTTCCTCCATGTTGTATAAATTATCAAATTCCACACTGCAAGGGTATACCAGTGTTGCTGTCGTCCTAGCAAAAATTTTCATGATGGATAAACAGTAGATAACACTCTAGAAACTTTCAATGACATTTTCGAGATATTTTTGAAATATTGGGGTAACAGCATCTCCGTCCACAATCACAAACTTCGGGGTCTCGTGGATCGTCATCTGGCCCCCAAGTCTCCACCCATGACTGATGTTGCTAAATGAACACCCCATTTCTTAATGTATAGTTGTGTAGAACTACCGGCGTAGCCCCTCAGCAGGCCGGCGGGCCGGACATGATGCACATAACCTCATCACGGTCTGCGGCACATTCTATTAGCATGGTGCCGCCAATGGCATAAGCATCTACACTATGATAATATAGTTGATTTTGTTGCCCAGTTGGTTATTGTCTAGTTTCCTTATTACGAAGTAAGCCGTTTTAGACATTTTCAGCCTTTTGCTTTGAAGGGGCTGAGCCACGTTGCGACCCGGCTGAGACCCGGCAACAGGAGGTCTCCAAAAATCGATGCCGGGTCTCAGACCCGGACAGACCCGGCTCACTTTCAGCCCTGTATATAATTATATTGGATGGATGGATAAGTTTATGATGGGATGGATGGATGGATGGACGGACAGACGTATATCAGTAGATGTAAAATTAATTAGCTGGCTATTTTTGAAGAAGCCTGATATTGAAGATAAATTAAGTTAAAATGGTGATAAAGGATAAGCTGGTGTTTTTCCTATTGAAGCTAAAATAAGCTGGCTGATTTTGGTTTTAAGAAAAATTCTTAATAGAATGGATTCTTTGGCTATTTTCTATGAAGCCTGATATTGAAGAAAATATCAGCTAAAATGGTGTTTAAAAAAAATCAGATGTCTTTTTAATTTTCTGGATGTCTTTTATTATTTCCTGAGGGGGGTGCTCGGTAGTACAGTGGTTAGCGCGGTGGACTGTCAACCAAGAGGTCTTTTATTATTTCCTCCTCTTCTCCTTTGAGGGTCTTTTATTATTTCCTGATACCTCCCCTTCTCATCCATCTCCTTTTATTATTTCGATCAGCAAGGAAATTAAGGTCGTAAGAATACTGCCGAAAAGTCTCTAGCTAATATATTTAGTGCGATGTGCGAATAAGCGAATATCTCGAGAAAATCGGTATTGGTTACGAAAATTATGCAACTACCGGTTGAATTGTTAAACGCAGCTCCCGTTCCCCCTCCGTGTATTTGTCGATGCATTCCACACATTCCATGGTGACGCTGATGTCGCCTGACTACGTAGGCTAGTTGCACGTGTTACCATATATATATATATATATATATATATATATATATATATATACTGTTAGATAATCGATATGCAGCGACTCCGCGTTTGTCGATGCATTCCACACATTCCATGGTGACGCTGATGTCGCCTGACTACATAGGCTAGTTGCACGTGTTACAATAATTATATACTGTTAGATAATCGATATGCAGTGACTCCGCGTTTGTCGATGCATTCCACACATTCCATGGTGACGCTGATGTCGCCTGACTACATAGGCTAGTTGCACGTGTTACAATAATTATATACTGTTAGATAATCGATATGCAGTGACTCCGCGTTTGTCGATGCATTCCACACATTCCATGGTGACGCTGATGTCGCCTGACTACATAGGCTAGTTGCACGTGTTACAATAATTATATACTGTTAGATAATCGATTGCAGCGACTCCGCGTTTGTCGATGCATTCCACACATTCCATGGTGACGCTGATGTCGCCTGACTACATAGGCTAGTTGCACGTGTTAGCATATATACTGTATAATGCGATATGCAGTCACTGGCTTGTCCGCGTTTGTCGATGTTATCGATGCATTCCACACATTCCATGGTGACGCTGATGTCTACTGACCAAAAAGTTGATGATCAAAAAGTCCCCAGAAAAATTCTATATATATATAAATTATTATTATTATTATAACTTTTTTTTCTAACTTTTTTTTCTAACTTTTTTTTTCTAACTTTTTTTCTAACTTTTTTTTCTAACTTTTTTTCTAACTTTTTTTTTCTAACTTTTTTTCTAGGTTTTTTTTCTAACTTTTTTTCTAGGTTTTTTTCTAACTTTTTTCTAGGTTTTTTTTCTAACTTTTTTTCTAGGTTTTTTTTTTTTTTTTTTTTTTTTAACTTTTTTTTTTAACTTTTTTTTTTTTTAACTTTTTTTTTTTTTTAATCCGTCCCAAAAAGTCAAGAATTTTGTTTTTCGATTTTGGCCGCCCAAGAAAGTTAACGACCTTTTTTTTTTAGTCAGCGTGCTTCATGACCTACTTTCGACATAATCGATGATACCAAGCTGCGAATGAACAGTAGAACTTGTTATTAAAGCGTGTTCTTATTCATAGAGAAGTAATGATTGCACAAGGGCTGTAGTAGAAACAATTTGCTAATAGTAGTAGTAAAATCACAATGATATCAAGTCCTTATTATCAACCCATGAATTGAATGAATCATCATAGCCTAACCATTTAACCAAAGACCGATTACCACTTTTCCTAATAATCTTCTCTATTTTAAATGTATCTTGCGTTGTCAGTTGTAACTCAGCTTCATAAAATGTCCCTTGTATTTGTTCTCCATGATAGTCAGATATTTTATAGGTTATAGGATCCGTGTATTGTATTTGTGTAATAGTAAAAACCTCTTGAGTCCAATTCTGCATGTAACCTTTCTCGAATGTCTTTTTCTTCTTAGAAATTCTTACTCTATCTCCGACTGAAAATTTAGGTTTAACAGTTTCAGGTACAGCATCACCATACAGATTCATCCACACAACCCATTCGTTTGCTTTGATACTCGCTTTAACAGGAGTCATTTTTATGGAAGAATGTCTTGTGTTGTTGTATAAATTAACCATATTATCTAAAACATCGATATATCTCTGAGTTGAGTTTGCTGTAAAATATTTAAACATCTTCTCTTTTACTGTTCTATTAAATCTTTCTACGATACAAGATTTCTCTTCATTCTCAGTTGAGTACAACTGCATACCTAATGATTTTACCTGTTTATTATAGAATTCTGTTCCCTTATCGACCCAAAGTTTTTCACCCCTTCTTTTGCTCGTATTAAATATTTTAACGAAAGCATCTGCCACAGATTCTCCGCGCTTATCTTTTAACGGCTGAATAAATGCATACTTGGAGAATATATCAATGACGCTTAACAAATATTTCACACCAGAATTAAATTTAGCATAAGCCTGCATGTCAATCAAGTCAGCCGCCCAAACTTTGTCCACTCCCTGAACATAAACAACTCGCTTCCTAAACTTCCTGACTATAGGTTTATGTAATTCGTCAGCAAGTTGGTCTGTCCATCTCAGAGTTTTTTTTTCAACCCCATTCCAAAATGGGTTTTCGTTGATAAAATTGGTTTAACTATAGATCGTTCAATTCGTTCGCGGAAAGTAGGATTAGATATATTATTTAATTCATCTATCATAGCTCTGTCAGCGACGTTTCTCCCTGCTGTATCAGTATGTTTAGCATAAGCTAAGTCATGACGAAAGGCCGCTGCATCAACTCTGTCTACGGGTTTACTCCAATCTTTTGGTGTTCCATCAGGATTCAATCTCAAATCCAATCGAGTTCCTGGACCTGTGAAAGAATGTCCTGGAAGATGCATTTCACCCGGGTACTTTGCCCATGGAAGTTTAATGTTAGAAGTAGCAGAATTGAGAGCTGATACCAAATCACCTCCTTGTACAGTAGTGGACATTTTAGTAAACTGAGTTTTTCTAGCGCCACACTCAACGCACACACCCCTAAGCATAGGTCTACCATTCTTACTGACGACTCGTTGAACATCTTTAGATTCAGTTTGTCGCTTACATTTTACGCAATACGAGTTGTGCTCCATTTTAATATAATATAATTAAAATGGAAGTCCAAGACCTGTCATGGAATGAAGATACATCTAAACGCTTTAACAGTCCTCTCCTACCAAGAAGCATCAGAGGTTTGATCGTAGGTAAGTCTCAATGTGGTAAAACGATTTTACTACTTAATTTATTACTGAGACCTGGTTGGTTAGACTACGATAACCTGCAGATCTTTGGAAAAAGTCTTTTTCAATCAGAATACAAGATACTAAAGAAAGCATTCGAAGAGAAATTACCAAAGGAAGCAATTATAAGACTTTTCGATAATAGAGATGAGATAATGAAATTAAATGTATCACCGACCGCCGTAGTCGAGGAGATGTCTAAAAACATGGAAAAGAAATCCGATATTGACTGCAAGTTCTTTGAAACCTCTGAAGATGTTCCAGATCCACGAGACTTAAGTCGAGATAAGAAGAATCTCATGATTTTTGATGATTTACAGTTAGAGCGACAAAATAAATGCGAATCGTATTATATAAGAGGTAGGCATAGTAATGTAGACTGCTTTTACCTAGCACAAAATTATTTCAAGCTACCTAGACAAACTATAAGAGAGAATGCTAACTTTATATGTTTGTTCCCTCAAGACCTCAAGAATATTAATCATATATACAGCGATCATATAGGTGTAGATGATATGACTATTGAAGAATTTCGAAAATTATGCAAAACTGCGTGGGATGAAACGCATGGTTTTGTGGTTATTGACTTGACTAGCAAAACAAATAAGGGCAGGTACAGATCTGGATTAGATACATTTTACATTAAATAAAAGCAATAATAAAATGATAACAAAATTTAAGATTTTATATTCTAGGTTTAAAAATAGCTATCTAAAATGGAAACCCTTCTTGACGAAATTTTATCTACTACTCAAACGATTGCACGCAACACAGAGGCTAAAGAATCCTTTTGCATTTTGTTGAGCGAAAGGAGCACACGAATTCGAACGAAATTTAATCCACTAATCGAACTGGACAAAAGTAAGAAGTATGAAATGGCCCTTGTTAATCTTGAAACTTACTACAGTTTTCCCAATATAGACGAAACAAATAATAAATTCGTATATTCGTCAGATAACGGTGTAACGTGGGAAGATTTAGACATTCCAACCGGTTGCTATGAAATCGAAGACTTAAACGATTACATACAGAGAATTCTAAAAGAAGAAGGTCATGGTCAATGTATAAAGTTGCAACCAAATAACAATACTTTGAAGGCTGTTTTGGAAATTGATGAGAACTATAAAGTTGATTTTACAGTACCAAATTCAATTAGCACCGTTCTAGGATTTCAGAGTCGTGTATACTCCGAAGGATATAACGAATCCGAGCACATAGTCGATATAAACAGCGTGAATAGTTTACGAGTTACGAGTGATGTAATAGGATCATCGTATGCCAACGGAACTACGGAGAACATAATTTATTCTTTCTTTCCATCGGTCGGGCCTGGTTACAAGATAATCGAATCTCCTCATAATCTCGTGTATCTTCCAATAACGCTATACTCTATTTCATCGATGGAAACAAAACTAATAGACCAAAATGGAAAACTAATTAATTTAAGAGGTGAGGAATTGTCGATACGATTTCACATAAGAGAGGTTTAATTTAAAGTTTATATTTAATATAAGATGAGCGCTTACGCTAAGGTCAAAGTTAATATTTCTGAAGGGCAAAAAGAGAAGATTAAGCGAGCTGTTCAAGTAGGAACTGGAGTGAGTATAAGACTTTCTCATGGAGACATAACTGGTGAGCATGTATTAGCTCTAAACCAGAGGCAAATTAACAAGTTAACTAAAGCGTATCAGAATGGAACTGGAGTGACAATTAAAATGGGTAAAAAGCAATTAGAAGACAATGCGAGAGTCGAAGGCGGATTTATTGGCGCTATTCTACCGTTCTTAGCAACAGCCGGAAAGTTTCTACTGTCTAGTGTTCTTCCGAGTTTAGCCACAGGAGCCTTAACAGGATTGGGTTCTGCAGCTGGTTCCAAAATTGTCGATAAAATTAGTGGATCTTCGATCTCACATCCGATAAGTGGATCTTCGATAAGTGGATCTGGCGTGCTGTACGTTAAGAAAGGAGGAATATGCTGTAAGATAGTGCCTGCTGGGGAAGGTCTTTTTCTATCTCCGTGGAAAAAGGGTAGTTCGATATCGGGTTCTGGTCTGTTTATGAAAAGAGGAGCAGGATATATCAGCGGTGAAGGTCTTATACTTGGTCCCAATTCACCATTTAAAAATATTCCTATTCTTGGAATGTTACTTTAAACAATCTCTTATATAAATGTCTGGATACGGTCACCCAATACACAAATTTATCACCAAACGGAAGCCTCGTGTGAGTCCGATAATTTGGATGCCTAAAGTGGTCACTCACGCTCCTGCAAGACAACGAGCAGGCGACAGATATGAGATTTTTGCTCAGCAAGCGATAACGATTGAACCAAAGACAAATATTACAGTAGAAGTAGGCCTTGGAGTCCGAATGACCAGTGGAATGTGTCTAGTCTCTCTTAGACAGAAGTTGAAACAACTCAGACTGAGCCTTCAAGATGGTACTGTCCTAGAGGACGCAGAGGATATAATAATTACAATACAAAACAACTCCGATTCACCAGTTACTATAAACGAAAAAGACTCCATATGTTATGTTAATTACTACGATGCATAACGTGTACGTTTTACGTTACGTTTTACGTTTACGTTTTACGTTTACGTTTTACGTTACGTTTTAAACATTATAATAAAAAATGTCACTACTGAAAATTAGCGATCCTGCAAAAAGAGATTTTATTATCGAAGAGTTTTTAAAAACGAAAAAAAATATTAAACAAAACTTCCTCTCAGAGAGAATAGACGATCTTGGACTTCAACGAGAATTAACGAAAATCTACAAACCAATAGTCGACTCTCAATCAGCAATTTCGAAAGAACAAAACGCTTTGCTGTCGACAATAAAGGATAATTCTGCAGCAACATCACTTGCTCTAAAATCACTTCCAGATTCGTTGAAAACTATTCAATTTCCCCAGTATCCGTCTATAGAGGCGTACGATGACGATGACCCAGTAGAAGACATTAGAAGGTTAGAATTAGGAAATATTGCAGTTGAATACCTTAAAAAATATGCGTCTGATAAAAGACTTGTGGACACAACATTCGGATTAAGATCAAGAGATGGAAAATTCTACATCGGTGACAGCGAAGCCTCAATCCAAGGAAATGATATTACAGTTGGAACCACAACTTATCAAGGAACTCCAGGATTATGGGAATTGTTAACGTTAGCTAGTCCAAACAGTTCAATTTATGATAATCGTGATCTCGAAGAATACGCCGAGATTCTAATTAAAACGAATGCCATGAGTCAGCCAAATAAACCAAACAAACCTAAATCGTCTAGAAGTGTAAAATATGCAAAGATAATAAAACCCATATGGGACGATTACATAAAGTTAAGAGGTAAAACAGGAAGCGGAATAATTACCATTCCTTCAGATCCTAACGAATTAGTAAAACAATTAGAGTTGCGAATATATAGCTACAAAGCGGGAAATACGGGTGTAAGAAATGAAATTGTAGGTATGACGGATGAGTTACTAAGACAGGGAGTGATATCCAAAGATGAATATAAAAAATTGATGATCTAATTTAAAAATTGATGATCTAATTAAAAATTGATGATCTAATTTAAAAATTGATGATATAGAAATGCTGGTCGTTGCGAGAAGAAGTTATAAAAAAGTACACGTTGTCGGTGGAGCAGGAATATTCGATTCCATTGCAGGATTTCTCAAGAGACTACTGACATCGAATGCAGCCAAACAAATTGCGAGCACAGCTGTCAAAGAGATTGGGAGTGTTGCTAAGGATAAGGCTATCGACGTTGGAAAACGATTACTCAATAAGATACTCCCTAAAGCTCCCGTTCAACAGCCGATAACTCAGGAAACTAAAGTCATTCTAGCTAGATTACTAGGATCGAATCCGCAAATGACGGGAGGAGCTATTAGAATTCAGGATCTCGTAAAACGCTTAAACGGAGGTGGTTTGAAAATGGCAGTTTAAATTTATTTTGCTTAAGTTTATTTTCTTATTTAGGTCTAAAAATTTATTTTCTTATTTAGGTCTAAAAATTTATTTTCTTATTTAAAAATATATGTATAATAAAATGCAATCCGATATTCTAAGATTCACAGAGCAACCATTGATCGATGAAGGTATCGAGCGATACGAATGGCATGAGTACGAACCTGTAGCGAGAACTAACCTTAACAGTTCTGGTGAAATAAGAATAAATATTGAATTACAGGACTTATATAGTCACCCAGCAGAGTCATATCTGCAATTCGAAGGAAGACTAATTAAAGCCGATGACACCGCATACGTTAATGCTGATTTAGTCGCTCTTACGAATAATGGGCTTATGTATCTATTCAGTCAAATATCCTATCAGTTATCTAATCAAGAAATCGAAACGCTATTTCATCCGGGTCAAGCTACAACGATGCTCGGTTTACTTACGTATCCAAACGATTTTCAGCTGACTCAAGGCTTAAATCAGCTGTGGTATAAAGACACTGGAGCGACTGCTGTTATTGCGGACAACCCCGGCTTTGCCACTAGACAAAGCTTTCTCATTCGCAAACCAAACACTAAAGGAATGTTCAGCTTTATTGTTCCGTTGAAGCATATTTTCGGGTTTTGCGATGATTACGACAAGATTATTTACGGCTTCAAACAGACGCTGACATTAGTTCGTAAAGCCGACGATGATGCCATATTCCGAGATAACGCTGCAGCTGCTGGAAAAGTTGCGATAAACAAAATTTCATGGTTCATTCCACACGTTATTCCTTCCGATATGGAACGAATGCAGTTGTATAAGACGATTGAATCAAAATTAACGTTGCCAGTTGCGTATAGAGCTCGTCAATGTGACACGATAACAGTTCCCCAGTCAACAAGTTTCAGCTGGCGTCTGAGCGTTAAAACATCACCGGAGAAACCTAGATATATCATCGTAGGATTTCAGACGGACCGTAGCGGTAATCAGGAAAGTAATCCGTCGCTATTTAATCACTGCGATCTCAAGAACATATATGTGATGATGAATCAAGAAAGATATCCAGCTGTCGATCATAACCTGTCGTTTCCTAATCAACAATTCTCCAGAGCGTACAGAGACGCGTCCTCCTTTAGTCAAAAATTCTATGGTATGGATAAGTTGATTACCCAAAGCAATATAACACCTGTAGATTATAAAGAATTATACCCGTTGTTCGTGTTCGATGTAAGCAAACAATCCGAGCGTTTGAAATCGTCAGTCGTTGATATTCAGATTAAGGCTCTTTTCAATGCAGCAGTGCCAGCCGACACAGAAGCGTATGCTGTCGTAATTTCAGATAGGTTGCTGCAGTTCCAATCGGATGGGCAGAAAATGAGTGTAGTGTATGGAAAATTGATTTAAAGAATACTTATATATTATGAAGCTACCAGAGCTTAGAATGTTAGCCAAGCATCACGATGTTACAGGCACTTCGCATCTCAACAAACCTCAAATGATAGCTGTATTGATTGAAAAGAATATTCTTCCGACGGACTACAAGTCTGTGTCATATCGACATGACACGTTGAGCAGTATCAGGAAACAACCAAGAAGAGTAGATATTATAGATCGAGAGACTGGCGTTGTTACCTCGTATCCATCGATGTATAAAGCTGCTAAGGCGCATGGTCAGAGTGCTGGCATAATAGCTTATCATAACGGAAATGTCTGGAGAGATAGATACGAAATTAAAGTGTATGAGAGATAGAAAGGTATGAAATTAGTGGATCTTCGATCTCACAGATAAGTGGATTATGGATTTTAATATTTTTGCGTGGTAAGATAAAATGGATTTAAAGAAAAGTAGTTTAAGAAACATGAACCATGTTGAACACTTGCTCGACTCATCGGTTCCTGACATTAAGGTTCCTACGCTTACACCCACACCTGGTAAGTACAAACCAGTAGCGCCTAAGAGAAAATACAAAAATAGGGTTAGATCCAAATTAAATGATTTTGCGGATTGGTTACTTAGTTATGTGCCCGAACGAGACACTAAAGTCGTTAACGAAAAACTCGAATCGTTGAAGTCAACTGTTTCCAGGATATTCGATAAAACTAAAATTCGAGAAACGGCGTCGGCTATTAAAGGATTCACCAAGCAATATAGAATAGATGGAATTAATGGAATGGATGCCTCGTCGTTTCTTGATTTCGTCAGACCGCAGGTAGTTAATCTGTTGTCGAGTAATCGCCAAACAAAGGTTAATCTAGTTCTTATATGTACTATGGAACGAGTAGATATGAAATCTGGAGTAGTAAATTTAGAGGATATACCATTCGTTTCCAGGGCAGAAGTTATTTTAGAAGCAACCGACTTGAATGAAATATACAGCAGAAAGAAAGACAAAATCATGGAGTCTATTGCTAGTTTTCAGATGCAAGGAAGTAATTGGAGATTTAAAGCTGTTGTAAAATTAGATATAAATACGGTAAAATATACCCCCTTAAGAGGTAGTTCTTACATTCCACTTCCCAGCTTCTTAGCTAATAAAAAGGCTATTATAAATATGAAAAACGACGACGAAGAATGTTTCAAATGGTGTATCACTAGAGCTTTGAATCCGGTTGTAAAAAATCCGGAAAAAATAACGAAAGCTTTGAAAGAACAATCGAAAAAACTTAATTGGAGTGGTATTGAGTTTCCAGTTGCTGTTGATGCTAATATGATAGGTAAATTCGAGAGAAATAACAATATTAATGTTAATGTATTCGGTTATGAAAAAGAAGTATACCCGCTTTATCTGTCTAAGTGTGAAAGTAGTATTGATCTTTTGCTTATATCTGATGGAGAAAAAAAACATTATTGCTGGATCAAGAATTTTAACAGATTGATGAGATTTCGGACTAATTCGATGTATTATTGTAAAAGGTGTATGAATGGTTTCACAACGCCAGGAGCGCTTAACAACCATAATGAGTACTGCTCTCAACATAACGCACAAAAAATAGAAATGCCACCACCAGGAACTATGCTAAGTTTTAAAAATTATAACAATTCTATGAGGGTTCCGTTTATAGTCTACGCAGATTTTGAGTCTTTTGTAAAACCGATCGACACTTGTCAACCAAATCCAGAGTTGTCGTACACTAATAAGTATCAAAAGCATACTCCTAGCTCCTTTTGTTACCACATAAAATGTTTCGATGATAGTGTATATTCTCAAGATCCTGTGACGTTTACAGCTGAAAGCGAAGATGATGATGTTGGTCAAATATTTGTAGATAAACTAGAAGAGAATATAAAACAAATATATAATCAATTCAAATTCCCTAAAAAGATGAAATTTACAGAAGAGGACAAGAAGTGTTTTGATACAGCTACTATATGCCATATCTGTGAAAAACCGTTGGGCGAAGACCGAGTGAGAGATCACTGTCATCTTAGCGGTAAATTTAGAGGGGCTGCTCATAACATTTGTAATGTAAACTATAAAGTCCCCAAGTTTTTCCCTGTAGTGTTTCATAATCTTTCCGGGTACGATTGTCATCTGTTCATTAAGAAACTGAGAGGTAATAATGGAGAGAAAATTAATTGCATACCTAATAACGAGGAAAAGTATATATCTTTTAGCAGAGAGGTCGTTGTTGATAAGTTTGTAAATAAAGAGGGAAAAGAGATTACCGTCAAGCGCGAATTGCGCTTTATCGACAGTTTTAAATTTATGGCTTCTAGTCTTGATGCTTTATCGAGGAACCTAAGCAAAGACCAGTGTAAAAATATTGGGAAACGATATACTGGAAAGAAGCTCGATCTTTTGCTGAGAAAAGGCATATATCCTTATGACTACGTCGATTCATTTACTACCTTTAATGAAACCGAACTACCACCAAAATCCGCATTCTATTCTAAGCTAAATGATTCGAATATTAGCGATGAAGACTACGAGCATGCAAAAACGGTATGGAAGGAATTTGGATGCAAAACATTCAGAGAATATCACGATTTATACAACGTTTCGGATGTTCTGTTACTTGCCGATGTTTTCGAAAACTTTAGAGATGTGTGTATGAAGAACTATACGCTTGACCCTGCATGGTATTTTACATCTCCTGGTTTAGCCTGGGATGCCGCTTTAAAATTGACAGGCGTGAAATTGGAGTTATTGAATGATTACGATATGATTCTGATGCTTAGGCAAGGGATGAGAGGAGGAGTGAGCACAATATCAAATCGTTACGGGAAAGCGAATAATAAATATATGAGCGATTTCAATAGTAACGAAAATTCTACATTTATTACTTACCTGGATGCGAATAATCTATATGGATGGGCTATGATTAAAAATTTACCTACTCACGGGTTCAAATGGATGAACGAAGATGAATTAAATAATTGGAGAAGTATTCCATGCATATTGGAAGTTGATTTGGAATATCCTAAAGAGTTACACGACCTGCATAACGATTTTCCGTTAGCCCCCGAAAGCATTGAGATTAACAAAGTCAAAAAGTTAATTCCAAACTTAAACCATAAAAAGAAGTATGTGCTACACTACGATAATCTGAAGCTGTATGAGAGCTTAGGTTTGAAAATAACAAAGGTGCATAGAGGTATACTATTCGAAGAAAGTGATTGGTTGAAAAAGTATATCGATTTAAATACAGCTCTTAGAACGAAAGCTACTAATGACTTTGAGAAAGACTTTTTCAAGTTAATGAATAACAGTGTCTTTGGAAAAACTTGTGAGAACATTGAAAATCGTGTTGATGTAGAGTTAGTGTGTCAAGAGGAGAGGGCTATTGAACTAGCCGCTAAACCTAATTATGAGAGATGTACTATTTTCGATGAAAATCTAATAGCCGTTCACATGAAAAAAACTAAATTGTACTATAATAAACCTATATATCTTGGCATGTGTATATTAGACTTGAGCAAAACGTTGATGTATGAATTTCATTACAATTACATCAAGGATAAATACGGAAATAGAGCTAAATTATTATTTACCGATACAGATTCTTTGACATACGAAATTAAAACTGAAGACTTTTACTCAGATATCGCAGGCGATATTAAGACTCGATTCGACACGAGTGAATACCCGAGAGATCATCCATCTGGTATTGAGGTCGGAGTAAATAAAAAAGTTATTGGAATGTTCAAGGATGAAGCTAGTGGGAAACAGATAAAAGAATTTATTGGACTCAGAGCAAAGTTGTATTCTTATAAGATGGCTGCTGGAGATGAGCACAAGAAATGTAAAGGTATTAAGAAGAATGTTGTCCAGAAAACTATTACTCACGAAGATTATAAAGACTGCTTATTTACCAAAAAAGAACAACAACGAACGATGAATGTTATTAGATCTTATCATCACGATATTTATACAGAAGAAATCAATAAAGTTGCATTATCTGCAGATGACGATAAACGGGTAATAATGGAGGATGGAATTCATACTTTGGCATATGGTCACTACTCGTTGAAAATTTTTAATTAATGTTTATATTAAATAAATGAGCGTCAAACAAATCGATGTTTGTGGAGTAGTGCTACCGAATCATCCGTTAACGAATTTTGAATTATTGGATGCCGCGAAGAAGCTGAATATTCCGAATTTTAGAGGCGTTTTCGTGCGAGACGAGCTGCCGAATAAACCTAGACGGATTGAATGTGGGATATTGAATCTAGACGATTCTAAAGGAACCGGTCAGCATTGGTGCGCTTTCTTAAAGAGCGGTAATGAGAAAATATATTTCGATAGTTACGGCCTTCCTCCTCCTCTGGAACTGATAAAGTATTTACGCCGTCCAGTGTTATATAACAGCGAGCGAATACAGCCGGATAACGAAGTGTTTTGTGGCCATTTATGTTTGTACGTCTTAAAGAAGACGATGAACGATGGAATGAATTTTCAAGAAGTTATAAACGGCTTGCATTAAAAATTATTTTATATATAAAATGCCTGTCGATAAATTTGGTCACACCGATTTTGGAGGAACATCACGAAGAGTAATCGCTGGAGGTGTAACTCTTAGTCAAATAAATGCTAATTTTCTTCGATGTGATGGAGCAAATCTGTCGACTGGAAATTTAAAAATGAATGGACATGTGATAAAAGGTCTCCCAGTAACGAATACTTCGACAGCCGGAATGGATGAAGCTTTAAGTAGGGGACAAGCTATTGATTTGATAACGAATCACGATGACTCTCCGTCCAACGATAATCATTTGACGAATAAGAAATACGTTGATGCTTCAAAAGTGTCTAAAACTGGTGATACAATGACTGGCGACTTGTTCTTAAACGTTGGCTTCGATCGTCTGCGTTCAATGGGTTGTAAGGACTTGAGAGGAGAAAATAAAGAATTCGCTATTTTCTTAGGTAGTATACGAAATAAACTACAATGTTCGTTAAACAATCCTATTACATTACAATCGACGGATGGATTTCTATGCAAAATAGGCGTAGAAAATATAATGAGAATCGGTAGAGCGTCTAACGATCGAAAAATCGACGTTTATCAAAATATCCTAATGAATAGTAATAATATCAACGGTTTAAGCGATCCTCTTTTAGCTCAAGATGCCGCTACAAAGAATTACGTTGATAAATCTCTGAAAAAGTGCCACGTTGGATATATTCCTCCCTTGGAAGCTGATGTAAGTGTGACAGGATTCGTTGCTAGTGCCAGTGATTGTTTTGCCGGAAACAAAGCCTACCATGCTTTCACTAATCTCACTGACGATGTTAACGCAGCTTGGAGTTCTTTGCGTGAAGATGATATGATTCCTTGGTTACAAATTAAATGTCCTGAGCCAGTTAAAATTTGGAGAATTGCGTTGAAAACAGTAAATGAATCTCTCTTTTATTTATACGCTAGCAATGATGGAGTAGTGTTTGCACACTTACATACATCTTCAACTCCTTCAGAGGCTGTTCCGACATTTGTTAATGTTTCTACTACGGATGCGTGTCAATATTATAAAGTTGCAGTACAGGGAAAGGATGATGATCTTCCACTAGGGATTCAAGTAATGCAATTATATGTATACGATGACTAATCTGCATTAAAAATTATTATTATATATAAAATGCCTGTCGATAAATTCGGTCACACCGATGTTGGTTCATCACAAAGAGTAATCGCTGGAGGTGTCACTCTTAGTCAAGTAAATGCTAGTTTTCTTCGATTGGATGGAGCAAACATCGCGACTGGAAATTTAAAAATGGGTGGTCACAAAATTAAAGGACTGCCCACAACGAAGCCTTTGACAGCAGGAATGGATGAGGCCTTAAGTTGGGGTCAAGCCATTGATTTGATAACGAATCACGACGATTCTCCGTCCAACGATAATCATTTGACGAATAAGAAATACGTTAATGAACAAGTTACATTGAAGGTGTCTAAAACTGGTGATACCATGACTGGTGATCTAATCTTAAACGTTGGCTCCGATCGTCTGCGTTCAATGGGTTGTAAGGACTTGAGAGGAGAAAATAAAGAATTCACTATTTTCTTAGGTAGTATACGAAATAAACTACAATGTTCGTTAAACAATCCTATTACATTACAATCGATGGATGGATTTCGTTTTAGAATAAACAATGAAATCATGTTAGAGATGGTTAAGTCACTCGATGGCACTCCTCCGTCTAAAATAAATGTGTATAAGTCCATCTTTATGCATGATGCTTACATTACAGGACTACACGAACCCAACAACGCCAGCGATGCAGCTACGAAGCAGTATGTAGATTCTATCTCAATCGGTCCCGCGCTTAGCATTCATTCTTTAACTTGGCAATTCTTAATCGCTAAAACTCACACAATAGTTACTTTCGATAGTGTAAGATTCAAAACCGATGGTGTCATAAGTACGAGACTGACCCGTTTCACTCCCGGTAAAGCCGGATACTATTTCGTTTCGACGTACATAGAATTTGGTAACAGTAGTACCGCTCCTGGTAACGTCTACCTGTATAGAAATGGGGCGAATTACATGCAAATTGCGGGCGGAGGGGGAACGGGAGCTGCGTTTAACAATTCAACCGGTAGTTGCATAATTTTCGTAACCAATACCGATTTTCTCGAGATATTCGCTTATTCGCACATCGCACTAAATATATTAGCTAGAGACTTTTCGGCAGTATTCTTACGACCTTAATTTTTAACTGGTTTTAACTGGTTTATTAGCTGATATTTTCTTCAATGGAAAACACCCCCCAGCTTATCCTTTAGCGCCATTTTAACTTAATTTATCTTCAATATCAGGCTTCTTAAAAAATAGCTAAGTAATTAATTATGCATCAGGAAAATAATAAAAGACCCCAAAAAAGAAGAGGAGGAATCAGGAAATAATAAAAGACCTCTTGGTTGACAGTTCAGCGCGCTAACCACTGTACTACCGAGCACCCCCCTCAGGAAATAATAAAAGACATCCAGAAAATTAAAAAGACATCTGATTTTTTTTAAACACCATTTTAGCTGATATTTTCTTCAATATCAGGCTTCATAGAAAATAGCCAAAGAATCCATTCTATTAAGAATTTTTCTTAAAACCAAAATCAGCCAGCTTATTTTAGCTTCAATAGGAAAAACACCAGCTTATCCTTTATCACCATTTTAACTTAATTTATCTTCAATATCAGGCTTCTTCAAAAATAGCCAGCTAATTAATTTTACATCTACTTATATCCTACGTGCGTACGGACGGATGGATGGATGGGAAAGTTTGGGTGGGTTGGTGGGTGGGCTGGTGGGTGGGTGGGTTAGTGAATGGATAGATAAATGGATTGATAGATAGATGATGAGTGGATAGATGGATGGATGGATAGACTAATGGCGAGAGATGATTTGGTGAGGATAGACGTAGGTAAAGTGCGATATTGAGTACTTACGTAGGTATTTAACTTGACGTAATAGGCATTTGTTATCTGTGACTGAAACCTAGCAGATACGAATCCCTCCAGTTCCGTCTGTGTCAACTTTTCATCGTGGTTCAAGTCGTAAGCAGCCATAAACGCATCCATGTCTTGGAATTCATACATGTAGGCCTGTAAAGGCAACTCATTTACCTCTACAAGACAATCACAAGAATGGCAGAGGACAACCTTAAGTTCGTCGAATTGCCGCTTGAGACAGTCAGGGTTGGTGGAAGTTGCAACCTGCTAAATGAGCTGCCATTATTGGCATCTTCATCTATGTACGTGTAACTTGCATTATTAGTACATGTATGTATGCACATGTGCATCTAATACGCGCACGTTTGTGTCTGTATCCATGCATAGCAAAGGTGTTGACGATATAGACCCCTATATTGCGGCCCCCAATCTCTCCTTGGTTGCCAGACCTTTAGCGGAGATAAGAAATTGTTCATTTAGTAATGGGATTGTTCCACGAGGCATACAAATAGCTAAAGTGGTCCCAATACTAAAAAGGGCGATAAGGACAATGTAATGAATTACAGACCCATTTCCGTTCTTCCTTACTTCTCCAAGTTCTATGAAAAACTTATGTATAATCGACTCTATGGCTATGTTAAAAACTCTAACATCATTTATCCATCTCAGCATGGATTTCAACCTGGTCATTCCCCCTATATGGCCTTATTAAATATGCAGGACATGATTTCAAAGGCTATTGAAAATAATGAATACTCAGTGGGAATCTTCTTTGATCTAGCTAAAGCGTTTGATACGGTAGACCATAATATTTTGCTTAATAAATTAGACAACTATGGAATTAGGAGGAATCAGCTCAGATGGTTTGCCAGCTATTTTGAGAGCCGTACACAAAGAGTTCTCTGTAATGGTGTCCTTTCTGAGCTAGGGTTGATCAAATATGGAGTTCCTCAAGGCTCCAACCTCGGACCATTTCTTTTCCTGCTTCATATTAATGACTTGGCCAATGTCTCTCCAACAATGTTTTTTATTCTTTTTGCCGATGACACCAACGTTTTCTACTCCAATGGTTCATGGCAGACGTTGTTTCAAACTGTGAACGTTGAACTATCTAGCATAGCTGTTTGGTTCCATGCAAATAAACTCACCCTTAATTTAGATAAAAGCAACTTTATTTAATTTAAATCCCACCGGAAAATAAAGCCAAGTGACAATCTCTATTTGCTTATTGATGATATTTCCATCAATCAAGTTGAATCTACAAAATTCTTAGGTGTGCATATAGATCAACATTTGACCTGGAAAGTTCATATTAATCAAATTGCAACTAAAATTGCTAAAAATATTGGTATTATTCCCCGCGTTGCTTATATCTTACCAAAGACAATTAGAATGAATTTATATTATACCCTTGTCTACCCCTACCTCACGTATTTCAACCTTGTTTGGGCATCGACATACGAATCTAGGCTTCGTAAACTTATAATCTTACAGAAGAGGGCTGTTCGTTTAATTGTGGGTATTCGTAAACGGGAACACACTGGTCCTTCCTTTAAGGAACTTCATTTCCTGAAAATTGACCAGATAAAGGATCTCCAAATTTGCGAGTTCTTTTTTCGACTCGAACACGGTCTCCTTCCTTCGGTATTCCAAGGTTAGCCTACCTCCCTCACGCCTCTGACATCCATTCGCATTTCACTAGGAATTCATCTGCTTTTCGCCCTGTCAAAGCTCAATCTAATACTAGGCGTTTTACTATAAAATCTTATGGCACTAAAGTATGGAACACAATACCAATTGACATTCGTCAATCCAGTAGTCTGCAGGTATTTAAAACGAAACTTCGTCTTCTTCTACTTTCCTCCATTAAAGCTACTTGAAGTGCACATGACCATGTGTAGTTAAGATTTTAATTAAGTACTTAGTTAATTAAGTTTGTTTCTCTACATGCTCTTGACAATATAAACGTTTCTGCAATCTGTCATCACCTAATTTGTTTTAGTCTCTTTCATTTCAGCTATCTTGATTAATTTTTCTTGGGAATCTTTTTACTTGGGTGACCCTTCCCAGCGGGATGTCCATCTCTTTTAGGCCCCCCTTTGTAGCCAATGCATGCATGTTTTGTACTTTTATTGTTTTCTTGTTTTCTGGTTGCAATAAAGTGAATTGTATTATTGTATTGCATTGTATGCTTTTTGTTGCATAATTATGTGTATAAATTATTTATTATCACCCGTCCTTCATTTTTTAAAAGCATTTCTTTCAACCCCTAAAGTTCCGTGCTGAGAGCGCATCTGCCTTGTCATTCCGTGAGAGGTGCAATATTAATCCAAAGATTTATAGATCTCGTTAGACTTCTCTCGTGCCTTTGACACGGTAAGGCACTCTTACCTATCTGAACAACTTTGCTATACTGCCATTACTTGACTTTCTGTACAATTGGATCCTGTGCCCTCTCCGTAGCCGTCAGCATTTTGCTAAATTTCTGGAGTAGAGGTCATTGTAGCAAGCTCGGACAATTTGACCAGTACAGCCTTGACCTTCGGACAATTTGACCAGTACAGCCTTGACCTTCGGACAATTTGACCAGTACAGCCTTGACTTTCGCCAATTTGACCAGTATAGCCTTCAGTTTCGTCCAATTCGACCAGTACAGCCTTCAGTTTCGTCCATTTGACCAATACCAGCCTAAAAAAACTGAGTGCCCGCGCAGTTTGACCAATATAGCCTTACTTTTTCATATTCATGGAATATCCAACTCGGCTTAAAGACAAGATATCCCAATATAAAATGGTTTACCCGAATAAAACTAAAACTGAATTACGAAAAATCGCCAGGCAGCTCGGCTTGGTTGGATATTATACAAGACTGCGGAGATCGGAGTTGATTGTTGTAATTGACGTCCACAACCGCGAATGCTACGACGATGAATGTCCGTGCAAGTATCCACGGCCGGATCGTCAACAAGGTCCACGCACGATTACCGTCGTTCGTCGTCGGCGCAATGTCGGCACGTCTTCATTTTCAACCCAAGAATAGTAGAAGGGGCCGCAAGTGGGGCGAAAAACCGTAATGTAGGCCTACCGAGAAATAAAAACAAGCCTATAATCCTGGCCACACTAAAACGCGCGTTTTAATGTAGACACGATTGTAGCCGCACGATGATTCTGTGCGATGTAAGCACAGCAGGTTCAAAGTCCGACGAGCGAAGATCTGCGCGCAATACACCGCGAACGTAAAAAAAGAGAATTTATCAGCAGAAATTTTGGAATATTATTGCGAGATAGACTAATTTATTCCTTTGCTGTTCCATTTACAACACCAACAGTAATCTGATTCGGGTCCCCCAAACTGAAGTTTTTCCAAGTTTTATCAAAATGTACAAATTATTGCAGCTATAGTAGAGGTTCAGTTTTTAGGAACACCGCGTAAAAAGTGGAAATTTCCCGCAGTATTGGCGATGTGCTATTATGCCCACAGTCTTTTCATTCACTTTCGTTATCGATATCAAACACGACATAGGCTACTTTTCATAATCGTCTCACAATGTCAGTAAGGCTTCATTTTCGATCCACGAGTTGAACGAGTCTGGGTAGCCCAACCACTTCACGAGTGATTTCTTCCCGCGCTTCCTAATCACTTTTTCGATTCTAAATATTTCTTGAGTTGTTTTCTGTAGCTCCTGCTCATAGAATGACCCCTGTATTTCCTCAGAATTAGAATCAGTGATCTTGTAAGTTGGCGGATCTGTATATTGAACCTGAGATACTACAAAAACCTCCTCCGTCCATCTAGGTATATATCCTTTGTCAAAAATGTTCTTCTTCCTAGTTATTCTGACTCGATCGCCGATTGAAAACTTTGGTATAATAGGCTCTGAAATCTCGTCGCCGTATAAATTCAAAAATACTGTCTTTTCGTTCACTTTCAAACTAGCCTTGGCGGGAGTCATTTTAATGGAAGAATGTCTCGTTTGATTATAATTACTAACCATTTCGTCTAATACATCGATATATCTTCTAGTTGAATTAGCTGTGAAGTACTTGAACATTTTGTCTTTCATCGAACGCACCCATCTTTCTACGATACAACTTTTGCCCTCGTTCTCGGTAGAATACAACTCGACTAAATTCTTTACATTTTTGTTATAAAATTCTTTCCCTTTGTCGCACCAAACTTTGACTGGCTGTCGACCACCCCCGAGTATCTTCACGAACCCATCGGCTGTAGACTTCCCACTCTTGTCATGTAATGGAACGATCCACCCATACTTGGAAAACACATCTATGACGGTCAATAGAAATTTCACGCCATCATTATCTCTAGCGAAAGCCTGCATGTCGATTAGATCAGCCGCCCAAATCTGGTCAATCCCGCCAACACGGACCCGCCTCGTCCTAAAATTTCTCACTACTGGTTTGTGTAATTCATTCGCTAATTGATTAGTCCATTTCAGGTCCTGCTGTAATTCTAGGCTTTTTTTAAACCCAGCCCGAGACTCGTTTTAGCGGATAAAATAGGTTTTACTATCGCCCTCTCTACGCGTTCCCGCAAGCTTGGATTAGGTATATTATTCAACTGGTTTATCATTGCTCTATCAGCGACATTCCTAGAAGCCGTATCAGTGTGTTGATTGTATGCCAGGTCGTGGACGTATGCCGCACTATCTACCCTGTTTATAGGTTTGCTCCAATCTTTGGGGGTTTCGTTGGGATTCAGACGCAAATCTAGTCTAGTACCGGGATCAGTAAACTGATGGCCTGGCAAATGTAATTCGCCCGGAAATTTAGCCCAAGGTAATTTAATGTTGCTAGTGGCAGCGTTCAGTGAACTAACTAGATCCCCACCTTGCGCAACAGCGGACGCCTTCACGAATTGAGTTTTTGTTTTCCCGCATACGACGCAAACACCTCTGAGCATCGATCTCCCATTATTAGCCACGGCGTTCTGCACATCTGTCGTCTGGGTCTGTTTTTTACATTTTACGCAATACATTTCGTTTTTAATAATATATATTTTTAAAAATGGAGATTAGAGATATGAGTTGGGGCACAGCGCTCTCGAAAAGATTCAATAATCCGTTGTTACCAAAAAGCATACGTGGTTTGATAGTTGGGAAATCGGCGTGTGGAAAAACAACGCTTCTTCTCAATCTTTTACTCAGGCCAGACTGGTTGGATTATAATAACTTGCAGGTATTCGGTACTTCTCTGTTTCAACCGGAATATCGCATTATTAAAAAAGCATACGAAGAAAAATTGCCGAAAGAAGCGATCGTTCGGCTGTTTGAGCACCGAGATGAAATCGTGGGCCTAAATGCGTCGCCAGACCTCGTTATGGAGGAAATGGCAAAAAATTCAGAAGCTAAATCCGATATAATTGCCAAGTTCTTTGAGAGCGCCGACGATGTACCGGACCCGAGAGATTTGAGCGCTGAAAAGAAGAACCTGATGATTTTTGATGATCTTCAATTGGAAAAACAAAACAAATGTGAAACGTATTACAATCGGGGGAGGCATAGTAATGTAGATTGTTTTTACCTCGCCCAGAATTATTTCAAATTACCGCGCCAAACAATCAGAGAAAATGCGAACTTTATTTGCCTGTTCAAACAAGACCTGAAAAATTGTAATCATATTTACAACGATCACGTGAGTACAGACATGTCGAAAAATGAATTTAGAAAACTATGCAAAACGGTATGGGAACAACCTCATGGATTCGTGGTTTTAGACCTGACTAGCGACAAGTACAATGGTAAATACCGATGCGGACTCGACGAATTTTATATAATCGAGGATCCGCCATTGTAAAATTGTATTGTATAGTAAAAATGGAATCATCGCTTCTCAAACAGATATCGGAAAACACGGAAAAGACGGCCCGCAACACGGAACCAAAAACATCATTTTCCATTTTTCTCAGCGAAAAGAGCACGCGAATCAGAACGAAGTTTAATCCACTACTCGAACTGGAGAAGAATAAGAAATATGAAATGGCCTTAGTTGCCCTCGAGACGTACTATTCTTTTCCAAATATCGACGCGACAAACAACGTCTTTCGGTATTCGCCAAATCGCGACTCACAGTGGGTAAACATTGAAGTTCCAGAGGGTTGCTATGAAATAACGGATATCAACGAATATATACAGAGAGTGATGAAGGGGAATGGGCATTACGACGGAGTAAATGGAAATTACTGTATCTCAATAGCGCCAAACACCAATACTCTGAGGTCTGTGGTGAATATAGAAGCAGATTATATGGTTGACTTTACGCCAAAGAATTCGATCGGAAAGGTTCTAGGTTTCAACAGATGGATCTATTCGGGCGGATACAACGAATCGGAGAACTTGGTAAATATAATGAGTGTAAGCAGCCTGAGAGTGACCAGCGACATTATCGGGTCTTCGTACACTAACGGAACATCGGAAAACGTGATATATTCTTTTTTCCCAAACGTAGGCCCGGGTTACAAGATTATCGAAGTGCCGCATAATTTGATATATCTCCCGATTTTGCTATCTACAATTTCGACGATGGAAACGAGGCTCACAGACCAACACGGGAACCTACTAAATCTTCGAGGTGAAGAATTGGCGATTCGATTTCACATCAGAGAAGTTTGAAAGTTTTTGTAATTTATTAATAAAATGAATCGTTACACGGGCGTAAAAGTTAATATTTCAGAAGCGCAACAAGACAAAATTAAAAGATCACTTGAAGCGGGAACCGGCGTGAGTATCAAACTATCGCACGATGATTTGAATGGCGAACACGTTTTGGCTCTCACCCAGGCGCAAATCAATAAAATGGCAGCGGCCTACCAAAAAGGAACTGGCATGATTATTAAAATGAGTAAAACGCAATTGGAGAACAACAAGAAAGTCGAGGGTGGATTCATAGGCGCCTTACTTCCGTTTCTGGCGACAGCGGGTCGGTTCCTTCTGTCTAATGCACTGCCAAGTTTGGCGATGGGAGCGCTAAGTGGTCTCGGCTCCGCGGCAACTACCAAGATTGTAGATACAATCAGTGGTTCGGGTGTAATGTATGTCAAGAGAGATGACATAGCGTGCAAAATAAGAGCAGCCGGATCTGGTTTGTACTTGTCCCCGTGGCAAAAAGGTAGCTCAATAACAGCATCCGGGCTGTACATGAAAACAGGGTCGGGCTATGCGAGGGGCGAAGGACTTTTGTTGGGCCCCAACTCTCCGTTTCGAAACATTCCGATTCTCGGCATGATATTATAAACTATTCTATTATAAAATGTCGAGACCAATACACAAATTTGGAACTAAACCAACTAGACCGGTGGAGGTTAGAACGCAGCCCGATTCAGTCTTTTGGAAGATTACGAGCGGTGTTACTCGCGCCCCAAATAGACAACAAGGAGGTCTGCGATGGGAGATTTTTGCGCAAAATGATATCACGATACAACCAAAGACAGCAAATACGCTAAGGCTTGGACTAGGTGTAGAAATGGCGGCAGGACTTTGCCTCGTTTCCCTCAGACAGGCTATCAAGGAACGACGATGTAGCTTACTAGACGGGGTGATTTCAGAAGATGTGATTGATGATATCATAGTTTCCATTCAAAACAACTCCGATTCAGCAGTAACTATAAACGAAGGAGATTCGCTATGCTGTGTAAATTATCAGCAGTAAAAAAATATATATTGCTAATAAATAAAAGAATGGAATACGAAGGCATCAAACTCTATCCAAACCTAACAAATATAACACCCTCTGCGCCAGAAGGTGAAATACAAATAGCCGCAGGGTCCGCACAAACGTATCGACTTCAGAAGATTAGCGAAATCAAAAAGGAGATCGAGCAAGAACGCGACAAAAGAGCAACGTTGAGTAAAAAGTACCATAGAAGTGTGAGCGTAATCGGCGTAGTAGACAGCTTCCTCATGGTGGTCACGATGGGGCTCGGAATTTCGGGAATCGGCGTACTAGCCACCATAATTGCGGCCCCCATCGCTATTGCTATGGAAGGGACAGCGCTAGGTGCGGGGCTATTGAGTATAATTGGCAGCCGAATCTGTAAAAAGCTCGCCCTGAAGGCGGAGAAGCACGAAAAGATCAAAACGCTAGCTGATGCGAAGCTCAACACGATCAGCGACCATATTTCAAAAGCACTCGTGGATGATCACATTTCAGATGAGGAATATTCTCTGATTCTAAGCGAGATTGAAAAATTCAATGGCATGAAAGAAGAAATTAAAAGTAAGTCGAAAGTTGCGGCAGCCGCGATGGATGAGGAAACGAAACAATCACTCATCGATCGGGGAAGAGAGGAAGTCAGGCAGTCCTTTCAAAGCATGTTTGAGAAAAATACCGAATCTGTGAAAAAGACGACTAACGCGAACATGTACGAAATCATGTAGAGCTACGTCGCTATGTCTGAAAATACGTCTAACTTGTGTTTTTACACATGTCGAAAAACATGTAGAAAAACACGCCGAAAAACACGCCGGAAAACACGTCGAAAAACATTAAATTTTTTATTAAAAATGTCGTTTCTAAAGATAGATGACCCGGCGAAAAGAAATTTCATAGTCGAAGAGTTTCTGAAATCCAAGAAGAATATTCAACAGAACTTTTTATCGGAGAGATTGGGGGATTCGGGGATGCAACAAGAATTAACCAAGCTGTACAAGCCTATCGTCGATTCGCAATCCGCAATTTCCAAAGAGCAAAATGTCTTACTATCCGCCATCAAAGAAAACTCGATAGCTACTACAAACGCACTACAGACGCTACCCGCTTCGTTGAAGATTCAATTTCCTCAGTATCCCTCGATAGAAGCGTATAGCGACGATCCGACTGAGGATATTAGAACTTTAGAATTAGGTGATGTAGCCACCAAGTACCTTCATCAATACGCCTCCGATAGAAAAATCGTAGACACGACGTTCGGAATACGATCAAAAAATAGTCAATTCTACATCGGCGACACTCCGATTTTTATTCAAGGAGACGATGTGACGGTTGGAAATAAGACGTATAGCGGAACACCGGGACTTTGGGAGTTGTTGACGATGAAACAGCCGAACACGTCGATATACGATAATAATGATAGAGACGATTACGCCGAGATTCTACTCGCGTCGGATGCTATCAGACAACCAAAAAATCCCAACAAACCGAAAGCATCTTCGAGCGTCAAATATAGAGAAATTATCAAGCCGATATGGGAAAAGAGGACTCGTAATGCGGTGGGTAAAGGCGTGGGTGGTGTAATCGTTATTTCCGAAGATCCAAACGTATTAGCGAAACAGCTAGAACTACGATTTCAAAGCTTCAAAGCAGGCAATACCGGCGTGAGAAACGAGATCGTGGCGATGTGCGATGCGTTATTGAGGCAGGAAGTGCTGAGTAAAGATGCTTACAAAAATATAATGATGACGTTGTAAAATGCAGAAAAAATGCAAGTCATTAATAGAAGGAGGTATAGAAAACAATACGTAATCGGAGGATCAGGAATATTCGATACAATTTCGGGATTTTTCAAACGACTAGTAACGTCGAACGCCGCCAAACAATTAGCAACGACCACTCTCAACGCGAGTAAAGACGTGGCGAAAGAAATTGGGAAAAAGGCCATCGACGTTGGGAAAACAACCGGAATCGACGCTGGCAAACGATTAGTAGATAAAGCAGTGGCCAAACTGTTTACGACTCCCGCTCCTACTCCCACCTCCAAGAAAATTACGCCAGAAACTAGACAAATTTTAGAGCGGCTGAGTGGCGTCGGGTCGAGCCCAAATATCTCGAATATTAATAATCTGATGATGGGGGATGGCCTGAAGAAGAACGGCGTCCTATCGATACAAGATTTAGTACGCTCGCTAAACGGCGCCGGAATGAAGGTCGCGTAAAAAATATTATCGCGTAGTAGTAAAAATGCAATCATCTGATATTCTGAGATTTACCGAACAACCATTGAGCGATGAAAGCGTCGAACGCTACGAATGGTACGAGTATGAGCCGATATCGGGGGCGAATCTAAACACCTCCGGCGAGATTAGAATAAACATCGAACTTCAAGATTTATTTTGTCATCCGGCAGAATCTTACCTGTTATTCGAGGGTAGATTGACGAAGGCGGACAACACCTTCTACGTCAATGCCGATGAAGCAACTCTTACGAATAATGGGCTCATGCATCTTTTCAGTCAAATTTCGTATTCACTGTCGAATCAGGAAATTGAATCGTTATTTCACCCAGGTCAAGCAACGACGATGCTCGGATTACTCAAGTACCCGAATGATTTTCAACTAGCTCAAGGTTTGAATCAGTTGTGGTACAAGGACAGCGGTGCGACGGCTGCTATCGCGAATAATCAAGGTTTCGCCGTGAGACAGTCGTATATAATTCAAAAACCAAATGCCAAAGGTACTTTCAGCTTTGTAGTTCCATTGAAGCATATTTTCGGATTTTGCGATGATTACGACAAGGTTGTTTTTGGTGTGAAACATACGCTAACTCTGGTTCGTAAAGCCGATGATGACGCAATTTTTAGACTCGCCGCCGCGGGTGCAGGGAAAGTGAGAGTAGATAAAATCTCATGGTTCATGCCGCACGTTATTCCCGCGGATATGGAGAAGATGCAATTGTACAAAACGATCGAATCGAAAGCGTCGTTGCCAGTTGCGTACAGAGCCCGTCAATGCGATACCACCTCCGTCGCACAGTCGACTAATTTTAGCTGGAGACTTAGCGTCAAGACATTACCTGAGAAGCCTAGGTACATCATCTTGGGTTTTCAAACCGACAAAAGCGGCGATCAAGTGCACAATCCATCCGTTTTCGATCATTGCGATCTGAAGAACATGTTCGTGATGATGAACCAGGACCGATACCCAGTTGTCGACTATAATCTATCATTTCCGAATCAACAATTCTCGCGGGCGTACCGAGCAGCAGCCGCGTTCAGTGAAAAATACTATGGAATGGATGAACTAATGACGCAATGCAATATCACACCCTCGGACTTCAAAGATCTGTTTCCGATTATGGTGTTTGACGTGAGCAAGCAATCCGAGCGTCTGAAGTCATCGGTGGTCGATATCCAGATCAAAGGCACGTTCAATACAGCGCCGCCGGCTAATACGGAAGCATACGCAGTGGTGATTTCAGACAAGTTACTGAGGTTTCAATCGGATGGTCAGAAAATGAGCGTGGTATATTGAAGTTCATGATAGAATGGTCGTTGAAGAATAATGAGACTTACAGATACCTATCGTACGTATATGAACGATAGGTATCTACGGTTACCTAGTACAAAAACTCGACCTGCAATCCGGCTCCGCCCCTGAGAAGAAGGCGACCGGCTGTTGGACTGTTTCCGGATATGAAAGAATATACCCTCATACCGAGCTTATCGTTGACGTTGAAAAATATGGCGACGGTTGGTAATACGAGCGATATTCTGCTACCAACCGTTGATCCGCCAGCCATGCATTCAAAAAGTTCGTTACTTTGTATCCCGTCTGTGACATACGAAATTCTGATTATTTTTTCGCCCGGACTGTCATTTCCTATCAAGAAATTCGCGAATCCGCCAAGTCGATATACGCCCGTACGAGGAATAGTTATTAAGCCCAAAGACGTCGTATACGCCGAATCTGTATTGATGGCAACGGCCGTTAGTTGATGGTGCATTACATATACGCCTCCGAATGCTCCACCATGCGTTGCATATGTGCCCGAGAATGCGCCACCACTTACGATTGCGGATGCTCCCCCTTCACCCTCTCTCAACACACAAATAGCCGGTCCGGTTGTAGGTCTCCAATTCGCGGATAATGCTGGCGTCGCTGTTGTAGCTCCAGCCGTTCCTTCGAACCTATATATAATACCGCTCGTCGTATTTCTCACTAGATTGCCCGGAGATACCCTCATACCCGAAACGTAATCTCTAGAAGCGATATCCGCTGTTTTGTCAACGACTAGGGCAGTAGCTTGAGCAAAACTAATAGCTTCACCCCCGTTACCCGTAAAAGGGTAATCAGTCGATAACCCTACGAGATGATGGCCGTTCATATCTATATCTCCGACAACGTCGTTGCTTCCATCTAGCCTTAGAAAAGTACTGTTTATCTGAGATAGCGTAACACCCCCAGCAATTACTCTTTGCGTAGATCCTGAATCTGTATGTCCAAATTTATCAACAGGCATTTTGAATATAATAATTTTTATTAATTAGGGTCGTAAGAATGCCGCCGAGAAGTCCCTACACAAAATGTTCGTAGCGATGGATGAAAAGGCGTGTATGTTGACGTAATCGAACTCGTCTAGAAAAACTATGTTACTACCGATTGAATGGTTGTGCGAACCTTTCGTACTCCCTCCACCCGCAATCTGCATGTACGACGCCCCATTTTTATACAGGTGGACGGTGCCATACGCGGAAGCATTATTGTTACAAAATTCTATGTACGCCGAAACAATATAGTACCCGGCTTTACTGGGGAAGAAAGAAGTCGTTCCGATACCCTGTTCAATACCGTGTTTTGCGGTACCGCATCTTATTACGTCAAAAGTAACTGCAGTGTGAGATCTAGCGAGTATAGCCTGTTGAGTTGAACTGTAAGCGCTAACCGCGGGTCCTACCATCGCCGCCACTTTCGAAGTAAGTTGTTCATCGACGTATTTCTTATTCGTCAAATGATTATTGTCGATCGGGACGTCGTCGTGATTCTGCAGTAAATCTATTACTTGCCCCCGACTCACGGCCTCATCTATTCCCGCTTCCGGAGTATTCGCTGTATTCGCTGTATTCGCTGTATTCGTTGTAGGCAGACCTCTAATAGTATGACCACTCATATTTAGATCTCCGGTCGCGGGGTTTGCTCCATCCAGCCTTAGAAAAGTACTGTTTACTTGACTTTCAGTAACTCCTCCGGCAATTACTCTCTGCGTAGATCCTGAATCTGTATGTCCAAATTTATCAACAGGCATTTTTTACATCTGAATATAATTTTCAATGCAGGCTGTTTATAACTTCTTGAAAAGTCACTCCATCTTTGCATGTTTTTTTCAGGACGTGCAGGCATAGATGACCGCAAAACACTTCGTTGTCAGGCTGTACGCGTTCGCTATTGTAGTACACGGGACTCTGTAAATACTTTACCAGTTCTGTAGGAGGGGGCAGGCCATAGCTGTCGAAATATATTTTGTCCTTGCCGTTTTTTGAAAAAGCGACCCAGTGCGAGCCGGTTCCATTAGAATCGTCTAGATTCAATATCCCACATTCAGTCCGTCCAGGTTTCTTCGGCAGCTCGTCTCTGAGAAATACTCCCCGGAAATTAGGAATATTGAGCTTTTTCGCGGCATCGATCAGCTGTATGTTTGACAGAGGGGTATTTGGTAGAACTATGCCTTCAACATTTATGTTTTTGTTTGTCTCAAAACTCATTTTCTAAATGTTTCAAAAAGTAATGAGATTTTACTTCCTGCATAATATATGACCAACGATCTATTTTGCTCGCTTTTTGCAAATTTTTCAGCGGTAGCAAAGGGCGTAAATTCACCCAATTCATGGCTCTATGGAGTTCTTCTTCATCGAGTAAGTTGAACGAAGATAGGGGTAGAACATGGTCGATTTGCCAATAGGATCCGTAATTTTCCATGGTCATTTCTTCATCAAATTGAAACTGAATCCATTTGGTGAATATTTCAAAGTCAATGCCGACAATTTGTCGTGTCGTTTGTGATTTCGATTTGCCTCTTAGTGCATCGCCAAGCCTACAGCGCATATTTGTTAGTAATTTAAACTCCGGGTCATTCTGCCTTCGGGTTGTAATATACGCTTTTTGATATTTATTTCGAGCTTCTGCGTTGGCTAGATAATAATTATGCCTACAAGTTTTGCATTCATTCGCCTTTCCATCTTTTTGAAATCGATTGTTGACGTATTCCGATATGTTCTGATTTACCTTACACCGGCTGCAAACTTTTGTGTCTTTTGTCTCCCTAATTTCCTGTCTTGCGTATTTGTGCGCAAGCTCTTTCACTTTGGCATTTTTACAAATTTTACAGCTGGGGTAATACCCGCTCTTCTGTGAGTTATCTTTGTGAAATTCGTCCAAGCTTTTTTCTATTTTGCATTTAGAACACACTTTTTTTGCCGCATCCATTTTATATTAGTGTAAATTATTCTTTATTTTGTTTAGTTTTCAGCGTGTAGTGCCCATAGGCTAGGGTGTGGATTCCGTCGTCCATTATTACTCTTTTGTCGTCGTCGGCAGACAGAGCTATTTTATTTACTTCTTCGGTGTAAATTTCATGGCGATAGGATCGAATGACGTTCATCGCTCTCGACTGTTGTCTTTTCGTAAACACGCAGTCTTTGTAATCTGCGTGAGTGATTGATTTCTTGACGACGTTCTTTTTCACACCTTTACATTTCTTGTAGTCTTCACCCGCCATCTTGTAAGAGTACAACTTGGATCGCAGCCCGACAAATTCTTCAATTTGTTTTCCCGCGGCTTCGTCTTTGAACATACCAACCACTTTTTTTATTTACACCCGTTTCTATGCCGGATGGGTGGTCTCTCGGGTAGTCTGAAGTATCGAACATACTTTGGACGTCGCGGGAAATATCTTTGTAGAAGTCTTCCGTTTTAATTTCATACGCCAAAGAATCGGTATCGGTGAATAATAGCTTGGCCCTATCTCCGTACTTGGCCTTGATGTAATTATAATGAAAATCATACATGAGCGTCTTACTGACGTCTAATATACACATCCCTAGATATATCGGCTTGTTGTAAAACAACTTGGTCTTTTTCATGTGAACGGCGATGAGGTTTTCATCGAAAATCGTTCGTCTGTCGTAATTAGTTTTCGCGGCTAGCTTGATAGCTTCCTTCTCATCACTCACCAATCGTATGTCAACTCGATTCTCGATAGCTTCCATTGTTTTACCGAAAACGCTATTGTTCATCAGTTTGAAAAGTCTTTCTCAAAATCGTTCGTAGCTTTCGTTCTCAGGTTTGTATTCAGATCGATATACTTTTTCAGCCAGGCACTTTCCACGAATTTTATTCCCCGATGTATTTTTACGATTTTCAATCCGAGCCTTTCGTACAATTTTAAATTTCCGTAATGAACGACGTACTTCTTTTTATCGTTCAAGTTTGGAATTAGTTTTGCGACATTCGATCCCGCGGGTTTTACACTCTCCGGAGCGAGAGGATAATCATTATGCAGGTCGTGCAATTCCTCTGGATATTCTAAGTCGACTTCTAACACACATCCCACTCCATCTCGTTCGGTAATGTTCCTCCAATCATTCAATTCGCCATCGTTCATCCATTCAAACCCATGAGTTGGTAACGGTTTGCTCATCGCCCATCCGTACAAGTTGTTCGCGTCCAAGTATGGAATGAATACTGAATGTTGGGTGGGATTGAAAGCTTCTCCCATGTACTCGTTGTTCGCTTTCGCGTATCGATGTGAAATCGTGCTGACACCTCCTCGTATTCCCTGCTTGATCATCAGCAACATATCGTAGTCACTCAACAACTCCAACTCTACACCAGTCGTCTTCAACGCCGCGTCCCAAGCAAGTCCTGGGCTAGTGTAGTACCACGCAGGATATAGGTTGTAGTTCTTCATACAGACGTCTCTAAAGTTTTCAAAGACATCCGCTAATAATAGAACATCCGATAAATTGTACAAGTCGTGATATTGACGTAATGTTTTGCATTCAAATTTGTCCCATACCGTTTTCGCGTGCGCGTAATCTTTTTCACTAATGCCCGAATCGGTTAGTTTTGAATAGAAGACATGTTTCGATGGCAACTCGGTTTCGTTTAATCTTTCAACACCGTCGACGTAATCATACGGGTAAACACCTTTTCTGAGTAAAAGATCCAGCTTCTCACCTTCAAAAAATTTCCCTAAATTCTTGCACTGATCTTTCTGAAGATTTTTCGATAACGCGTCGAGACTCTGGGGCATGAATCTAAAACTATCGATGAAACGTAATTCGCGCTTGACTTCTCTCTCTTTTCCATCTGCGTCTACAAACTTATCGACGACGACCTCTCTGCTGAATGAGATATACTTTTCTTCGTTGCAGGGAATGCATTTGATTTTCTCGCCGTGTTCACCACGTAATTTCTTGATAAATAAATGGCTGTCATAACCGGTCAAATTGTGAAATATGACAGGGAAGAACTTGGGGACTTTGTATTTCAGATTACAAAGGTTGTGAGCGGCGCCTCTAAATTTTCCAGTCAAATGACAGTGATCTCGTACCGGTTTTTCTTCGCCTATAAATTCTCGTTCGCATATATGGCAAACAGTAGCCGAGTCGAAGAGCTCCTGCTCTTTCTTGCCGAATATCATCTTCTTGGGGAATTTGAACTCGTTGTATATTCGTTTTACATTTTCTTCGATAGAGTCTATGAATAACTGAGCAACATCATCGTCTTCGTTTTCAGCTGTAAACCGCACCGGCTCTTGGGAATAAACATCATCGTCGAAGCATTTCATGTGATAACAAAACGAGCTGGGCGTATGTTTTTGATACTTGTTGGTGTAAGACGTGCTAGGAACGGGTTGACATGTACCGATAGGTTTGATGAACGATTCAAAGTCGGCAAAATACACAAACGGTACACGCATCTTTCTATAGTAATGTGTAAAACTTAGCATAGTCCCAGGTTCCGGAAGTTCTATTCGTTGGGCGTCCTGCTGCGAACAGTACTCAGTATGTTTGTGAAGCGATTCTTTTCTACTGAATCCTATCAAGCATCTTTTGCAATAGTACATTGATGTAGTAGTATTTTCTGTTTTCACCGCCATCAGTCTGTTGAAATTCTTGATCCAACAATAATGCTTCTTTTCTCCATCAGAAATGAGTAATAGATCTACACACCTATCATTCTCATGCTTTGATATATATAGTGGGAATACATTCACATCTTTCTCGTAACCAAAAACATTAACACTAATATTATTATTTCGCTCAAACTTACTCAGCACATTAGCATCCGCTGCTACAGGGAATTCGATACCAGACCAATTGAGTTCCTCAGACTGTCTTATTAATTCTTTCGTAATTCTCTCCGGGTGTTCTTCAACGGGGTTTACAGCTCTCGCTACACACCACTTGAAGCATTCCTCATCTTTGTTCTTCATATTAATAATAGCCTTTTTATTCGCTAAATAATCTGGAAGTGGAATGTAGGAACTACCTTTCAATGGTTTATATACCACTGTATCGATATCCAACTTCAAAACGGTTTTGAATCTCCAATTACTCCCCCGCATCTGAAAACTTGCCATACTCTCCTTAATTTTATCCGCTGCGTTGGTATATATTTCCCTCACATCGGTTGCTTCTAAAATAATATCACTCTTTGATTTGAAATTAGGCTCAGCCGTTACTACTTCGCCGGTTTTCATATCTACTTTCTCCATTTCGCACATGAGATCGAGTTGAACTTTTACCCCCCGATTTTTCGCTAGCAGCCTAACTACCTGCGGTCTTACAGCCTTGAGAAAAGTTGCAACATCGATCCTGCCGTCGCCACCGATCGTGTATCTTTTTGTAAACCCTTTGATAGCCGTCGCAGTCTCTCGAAGTTTGAACCTATGAATGGGCGGTTTTATTTGAGGGGGTAACTCACTAATCTCGCGAGTCAGCCAATCCGAAAAAACTATTTTATTTTTCCCCGTGTTCAAAAATTTCCAAGTATTAGACAAGAATGCCGTAAGTTCCGCTTTTGCTAATCTCGAGTATCCTCGCACACCTCTCTTTTTTGCAATTTCTCGCAATTCTCGCACAGTGGCGGGAGTATGCGCTGGTGTTTTGTTGACCTGAGCCCGGGCGCCTAGTCGATCTCCCTGCGATATGAACGCTATGAGTTCCGCTTTTCGCAAACTCGAGTATCCTCTTTGTCCTCTCTGTTTAGGAATTTGTCGTAATTCTTTCAGATTATACGATGAGTAGTCCATTTTATATTGGGATATCTTGTCTTTAGACCGAGTAATATATTCCATTTTTTCAGTTATTTTATATACGCCAGAGAAATTTTTTTTTTACTTTTTTACTTTTTTTACTTTTTTACGACAGACGTCGAATTTGAAAAAGTAAGGCTAGTATTGGTCAAACTGCGCGGGCACTCAATTTTTAAGGCTGTTTAGGTCAAATGGGCCAAGGTCAAGGCTGTATTGGTCAAATTGGACGAAGCTCAAGGCTATACTGGTCAAATTGTCCGAGCTTGCTACAATGACCTCTACTTTCTGGGCCATATCTCAACATTTTGTCTTATTAATGCTAGCATTATTCAAGGTTTTGGACTTGGGTCTGCTGACGTTGTGGTGGCTATCTCCGGCCTGAAACCAATTCACTGCATTAATATAGGTTGCTGAAATACGCTGACGACAGCTACTTCTTTGTATACCTGCCTCCGCTATAGATACCCATTCTTTTGAATTTGTAAATGTTGCATATTGGGCACATGCTTGTAATCTTAAACTCAACAACAATAAATCTTAAAGAGATTGTATTTAAGCGACCGGGGTCTAAATTACTCAATCTCCCAACCTTTTATACATGGAATGACAAGGTTTCTGAATCCTTAATAATAGGGGTAACCTTTACGGATAGACTTGGCTTTGACGGGTTTCTGTGGTAGCTGTTTGCACCGAGGTTCGCAGAACCTTAAAAACGGCACTGAATACGATAATTATGGCATAATGGGTCTGTATGGTTTCTATATGGTGCTTATAAATCAAAATTTTAAAAGTAACTCTTATTGAAATTAGTTTAGGCCTAATTAGCCTACTTGTAAATTGTGCGAATGAAAAGCAGACAGCCATTGATAGCAGACACAACACCAGTTTGACTCTTGCCATCATTTTCAGATCTGTAATAGGAACAATAAAACATATATCCATCTTCAAATTTTAATAAGCTGTTCGCTTTGACATTATTATCATGTGGACTATTTAACTGTTTGTACACGTTTACTGTGAAAATAGTCACAACAGTGAGAGTTTCGGCTTCAACTCAAAATCTAGACAGACCTATTCTGCGATCACTGCTATGAAAAATCTACAATATTGCAATTACAACATTGCAAGCAGAGGTAACTTTATAGGAGTCTATGCATCAAGATGTGTTTTATGTGTTAAATTTTGCAGAAATGTTTGTGTAGCATAGTTTCAAAATTTTTCATAGATGTCTCGAGGCTAAGCAACTTGCATTTTACATGCAGCTTGATAATAGTTTCAGAAATTTTGGCTCTTTTATGAAATGAATTAGACGATGATGTTACCGAATGAAGTTTTCGAATGTTCCAAATCGTCTTCTTCTGTCAAAGTCGGGAAGACACTGGGCTGGACCGTCTGCATTTTAACCGTATTTTATAATGAAACGAGCAAAATGTCGATCTGGAATTTACGGCCATAATTTCAATTAATATCTCAGAATATTAATGACAATCGTATTTTAAATTTAAATCAAATATTCTCCGGAAGAACATAACAAAGAACATGCAGAAACGACCATTTCAAATATTCCCTCAAATCATCAAAATTAGTAAGATTTTATAAAGCAATAAGCAAAACATCACTGATTAATGCAATGACATGACTTTAATGAAATCTTTACTATTTGGAACACCTGTCAATATTTCTAAAACTCGCATGAAATGAGACAAGGGACGAAGAAAATCAACGAGAAGAATTACATTTTCTTAGAATTTATTAAATTATGAATGAAGGCATATCTTATATGGAAGGAAGGAGTCAGAAAGAGCAAGATTAATGGTAGGCGATCAATTTTCAAAGCAATAATATTATGTTGGAAAAGATTTGACGAGAATGATCTCATTGTTCTCATGGAGATGAATAATTATTAGTAGTAGTTGGTTGTGGGCTGAACCGTCGGCCATGAGAAGGGGGATGTAGAAAGAACGGTCGGGTGGTAGATGGTAGACTGATTGTCTCTCTACCACCTGCTAATCGTGCCATCGATGTGTTTGTAAATGGATATAATATATATACACCGTGAGGCATAAAAAACAAAGCTACTAGAAAAATTGCTATAATTTTAACAAAATTCAAACAATGTCAATGAAATTCAGGAAAATTATAGCCAAATAGCAGTCAATGTAAATACATTTACATTTTTTACTCTAACAGCCCGCCTTTTGCTTCTACGCATGCGCGAAGTCGCTTGCGCCATTCACGCACCGCCGAGTCAATAATTCGCTGGTCAAGATCGTTCCAAGCTTGCATTAATCGCTTACGAAGATCTTCAACATTACGGACCTTTGTTTTGTACACCATTTCCTGCATGCATCCTCTTATTTTATGATCGATGAGATTCATATCTGGGCTGTTAGGGGGCCATAGCGTAATAACTATGAAGTCAGGAGCTTCATTCGTCAGAAGTGCATGCCCCGTTTCTCGAGCTCCGTGCGCTAGATCACCACCTTGCTGGAAAATGTAAAATTCAGAGTTCTCGAATTTCAGGTAGAAGGCATTCCATCAGTAAAACATCTCTGTAGTATTGGCCGTTGATTTTACCCCGGTTCAACAAATTGAATTGACGTGCGCCTCAGAGAAGAAACACCGACTGGCTCCATCAGGGATTTGCTAAACGTCGGACGTGTGCGTAAAAGGCGGTCGGCTGCAATATTTCTCTTTCCAGCAACATGGCCCCTAACAGCCAAGATCTGAATCCCGTCGATTATAAAATATGGGGATGCATGCAGGAAATGGTGTACAAAATGGTGTCCGTGATATTGAAGATCTTCGTAAGCGAATAATGCAAACTTAGAACGATCTTGACCAGCGAATTGACTTGGCGGTGCGTGAATGGCGCAAGCGACTTCGCGCATGCGTAGAAGCAAAAGGCGGGCAGTTAGAGTAAAAACTGTAAATGTATTTACATTGACTGCTATTTGGCTATAATTTTCCTGAATTTCATTGACATTGTTTGAATATTGTTAAAATTATAGCAATTTTTCTAGTAGCTTTGTTTTTTATGCCTCACGGTGTATAATATATATATATAATATATATTATATATACACTGTGTCCCAATAAATCGAGACCCCTTTTTATAATGTGAATAAAACAGGCAAATCTTAATCGATTTTCAAAATTTTAAAACTGTTTTTATCCTGAAATAATTATCTTACACTGATTCAAATATGAAGTTTCTGGCATGAACATTGACGTCACAATTACGTCATTTGCATCAGAGAATTCCAATGTTAAGTACCGAAAAAGTTGTGTTTGGTACTTAGCCTAACATATGAAATCTCTGATGTAAATGACGTAATTGTGACGTCAATATTCATGCCAGAAACTTCATATTTGAATCAATGTAAGATAATTATCTCAGGATAAAAACAGTTTTAAAATTTTGAAAATCGATTAAGATTTGCCTGTTTTATTCACATTATAAAAAGGGGTCTCGATTTATTGGGACACAGTGTATATAATAATTATATATAATATATATATAATAATATAATATATATATATAGTGCTACGGGGGGAGAGAAGGGAAGGGATGAGTAGTGAGCAAAGGAGTATAAGCTAGTCACAATAGTCAATACATCTTATCTTGGGAAGTTATGCCCTTGCTGACAGGTTGAGGTCCCAACACATGGGATAAAAGTTTCGCGCTCGAGCCGGAGCGAGTAGGCCGTAGAAAGGTAATTCAATACGGTATACGCTTATAAAGCGGTTTCTTGAAGTGACAAATCAGTTTGGATAAGAACCCAGACGATTGAAATTGTTATTTATTTAAAGAGTAAGGCCAGATTTCAATCACATAAAATTTAACTATCGCAGCAGTAGGCCTATTGACAATGATTCGACCATGACTTTGATTTTTCACATGCTGGGTTCCGTGCATGCCCCGAGGGTAAAGTCAGTGAAGGATGAACATGGCAAAATACTGACTGATCCTGAGGATGTTAAGAGCAGATGGAAAGAATATTTTGATAAACTGTATAATGATCCAAACAAGACAGACGATAGCTATTTGGAAAACATCGTGGAAGTGAAAAACACGGAGGACATACCGGCACTTGGAGAAGATGAAGTAAAGGCTGCTATCAACAGAATGAAACACAGGACGGCTCCGGGATTGGATAACATCACAGCTGAGGAAATACAGGCGGGAACAGAGGGAGTTGGAATCAAAATCATGCATAGACTTTGTCAAAGGGTATGGGTGAGGGAGGAAATACCGACGGACTGGAAACGATCCATTCTTATCCCTATACACAAGAAAAAGGATAAATTGGAATGCTCAAATTACAGAGGAATAAGCTTGCTCTGTCATAGCAGTAAAGTTTTCTCGACAATAATAGGCTACTACAGAGAATTAAAATGAGGACAGAAGAGATATTATCGGAAGCTCAGGCAGGATTCAGAGTGAACAGGAGCACAATAGATCAGATATTTACTCTAAGACAGCTGGCAGAGAAATATGAAGAATTTGGAAAAGAACTATATGTATGCTACATAGATTTTCGAAAAGCTTTTGACAGTGTTTGGAGAAAAGGATTGTGGAGAGTTATGAGACATTACGGATATCCAGAGAAAATAATAAGAATACTGGAAAATGAATACGAGGACACTTTCAGTGCGGTAAGAGTGGACGGAGAGCTGTCGGAATGGTTTAAAACTATAGTGGGAGTCAGTGATACCGCTCCTTGGCTTTTTTCCCAAGATCTTGGCTTTTTCAATCGTATCTTGGGATATTGGCTTTTTTTCAAAGGACCTTGGCTTATTTACTTGGCTTTTTTCTGCCCACTAAAATAACGATAATCTTAGCAATAATCCACTAAGTAACAATAATTTAAGCAATAATCCACTAAATAACAATAATCTTAGCAGTAATATAACTACAGCTCCATCTACTGACTAGTATTTATCCAACTTATTAGGCCTACTATTGTAACGAACTCTAACCTCGTTACGGGGGATGGGTTTTTGCTTTGTAGTGGATTAGGGCAGCTGGCGTTTAAGGCGGGCTGGTAGTTTAATCGCTAGAGGGCGTATGCAGTATAAAAGATTGAGCTTCGCTTGGAACGACGGGAGAAGAGACTTGAATCTGGACGGAGAGGGCAGAGTTGTCTTTGAAGCGGAACGAGAAGGTCGTCACGTGACTGTGGAACCGGGAAGAAAGTCTTGTGCAACTGCGAAGTTAGGTTTCGATAATTTTACGCTGAGTTAATAGCTTTATGGTCGAAACCACGGTGGAAGAAGAAACCACGAAAGACGGTTCTTGCAACGGAAGACACAGCTGTGGCAGTAGAATACCTTTGGTCGAGTTTCGTTTGTCATGCTGTCTGGAGAAGTGACGGGAAACGCCCCTTTCCAAACGGGTAGTACTTCGAAGTTTATTCATTTGTGAGAAAAGAGATATTTAATTGTAGGCCTCTGCTTAATTAAGGACTAAAATATTGTCTGGGTTCTAGGGTGTTTCCGTGCAGAAGCTAGGGCTTTTGTGCATTTAATATCATTTTGCTACTCTATGTTAAATGAGTGACATTTGAGAGTGTAGTCACGGGTACGTGAATTGTATCATATTCGCTTCACCATTATAGGCTGAATGAATGAAGGACATTTGCAAGTGTAACCACGTGTACTTGAACTATTGTATATTCACTTTGCTACTATAGGCTGAATGAGTGAATGATATTTGAGAGTTATGGTTACTTGTGCTATGTAATATTAGTCTCGTGAATATTAGGCGAACGGGTAGAGAACCGTCTAGCACCTTAAGTGGACTATTAGTAATAATTGTTGTGACTTTACGAACCCTTTCTTAGCTAGTTATGACTTTGCTATATTAATCTAGAGTAGGTAGTCTCTTCTATTTAGTTTAGTGGTTCACATTATATTGTTCTTCTGTGCTAATTAGGCGTAGCCATTGCATTACCACGTCTGTTCCTCTGATTACATTATCATAAAGCAATGGCTTCTTCTTCTCTAACCTTAATGATTAATGAGGGGAATTCGAACTCGGAAGAAGAGGAAGAAGGAGGGAATATTTCCCCTGAAGTGGTCCTCGAACCTCTTTATGCTCAACTGGTGGCTCATCTTGATAGAATGAATGACACTCTGAAAGGAATGAAGCAAGCATCAGTAGATATAAAGACGCAACTGTTGGTAATGTTGGAGGACATGACTGAAACCCAGAGAGACAGTCTGAGATTATGGGAATGAGACAGACCTTGACTGACGTGACTGATAGACGAGACGAGGAGCAGGTGGAAAGAAGGAAGTTGGAGGAACGGGTGGAAAGATGGGAGGAAACAAATACTAGGACGCTCACAATAGGTGCCCCAACGAACCCAGTTACTTCGGACTTTGGTCCGGAGGTTGTCAACCGACCAGTGACCGTGCCTAGGCCCTCGTACACCTCGATCAACTTTGGCACTTTTCCCCTTAGAAGAGAAATAAACCCGAACACGGGAGCGAGACCAAAGGAATTTGGTCTGACCGGTTCATTTGCCCCAGGTCCAACGCACCTATTAGAAAGTATGGCCACCTCTCCACGGCAACGATCGGGAGTAGCGCCCCGATCGGGAGAAAGGTGGGCCTACGAGCGTTACACTATTCTCTGAACTATTTGCTCCCTGCATATTAGTTATAGGTGACGTCACTTGCAATTTGGCGCAATTCCGCGCAAAATTGCAAATAACTTGATAAAGATAAATGTTAAGTTGATCACAGATACTTATAATAATAACAATAGACATTAATCTTAGAAATGCAAACAAGTTAGCTTTAATGGCTCACAAGATAACACAAAAGCGCACACAAATTTCTGAACTCAAGAAAACAACTAAAAAGTGAAGATGACGTTTATTTCTCAAAAATAGCGCACTAGGCTATGTTCCAAAATGTTGTTAGTAGGCTATGCTAGAAAATCAGCGAACGCAACCAATTATTAACAATTTAACATACATTAATTTTGGGATTAATTATACATAATTTAATTTATCAAATAAAATAGCTTCTGTTGAAATGAAATGGGTGACATAGTCCATAAATATGAACTTGGCTTTTCTTGGCTTTTTTAAGACCCGATCTTTGCTTTTCCTAAAATTTGGAGCGGTATCACTGGTGGGAGTACTGCAGGGATGTGTCTTGTCGCCACTGCTATTCAACATATTCCTGGAACTAATCATGGCTATGGCACTGGATGGAACGGAGAAAGGAGCGGTGATCGGAGGACAGACGATAAATGACCTGAGATTTGCGGATGATATCGCCCTTCTGGCGAAACAAGCAAATGGACTACAAGTGTCGCTTACAAAAGTGGTCCAAGTGAGTCGAGAAATGGGAATGAGTATAAATGTACTGAAAACGGAAAGCCAGTTTCTTGGAAGAGGCAACATCAAATTTCAGTTAGAAGCAGATGGACACCAACTAGAACAGACGGAAAACTTCGTGTATCTGGGGGAACCATTAGCACAAATGGAGAATCTGAAAAAGACATGGACAGAAGAATCGGGCTGGCCAGAGGAATACTACAGGTGCTGGGTAAGGTTTGGAGCTCGAAGGAAATAGGAAAAGCCACAAAAGTTCAGATGTATGAGACATTGGTGCTGAGTGCATTATTATACATTTCGGAGACTTGGACGCTGAGGGAGGCACAGAAGCAGCGGTTGATGGTGTTTGAAATGGCATGCTTACGAAAGATAGAAGGTGTCACGAGAAGGGATAGGATTAGGAATACAGACTGAATATACAGCATGATATAATACACAAAATACAGAGCAAACGGTTACGCTACTTTGGCCACGTATCCAGAATGCGGGAGGAGAGATACCCGAAAATAGCTGTCAACGCACATGTGCATGGAAAAAGGAAAAAAGGAAGACCAAAGAAGAGATGGGTCGACATGATACGTGAGGACTGTCGGGAGATGGGTTGGTCCATACAGGAGGCTACACACAAAGCTCAAGAGAGAGAGAGAGAGAAGTGGAGATTTTCCATAGCTGGGCGGCTGTCACGTGCGAAAGCATCGTCAAAGCCATAAGTGAAGTAAGTCAAGGGTTCCGTTACAGCGGATTGAGAGTAGAGATGTAAAAAACATGTTTTTTGGCGTTGAAATATTTCAATGAAATATTTCAGTTTTATTTGAAATATTTCAGTTTTCTTTGAAACATTTGAAATTATTTTTTTCTTTGCATTTTACAACTAATTACAACCACAATAACAGTTTATTTATTTCTCACTAGCAGGGGTACCCGGCGTTGCCCGGGAAATTTATGATTCACCCCGCTCCCGGCCAATTCGTTACTTCTCCACCCTCAGTGCCGGCTCCCCAACCGCCCGCTGCTCACCCCACCCCTCCACCCCTCTCCACTCCCCTCACTACACCCTCTCCACCACCATCTACCCACTGATCCACCAGCCCCACCCCTCCCCACCTCCCACCCACCCCTCCATCCAAGGGCGGATACAGAAATTTTGGACGGGAGGGCCAAAAAATTATTGAGACCTTGGGTCTTGGAAAAAAATTCGCATCCGCCAAAAAAGTTGATGACCTTTTTTTTTTTAGTCATCCGGCCAAAATTTCGGGAAAATCATACCATTTCAGCAGCCGCTGAAACCAAATGGGGGGGGGCCACGATACATGGCATTTCTAAATGGGGGGGGGGGCCATGGCCGGATTGGCCCCCCCCCTGGATCCGCCCCTGCCTCCATCTCACTCCTCCACCTCCACACACCACCCCCTCCCCTCATCACCCCACCCACCCCTTCACCCGTCCTTACCCCGCCTGACCTCCCACTTACCCCTCCACCCCACCTCCCCACACCAACCCATGCCCACCACCCACTCCCTCCTCTATCCCTCTGCCACCCTTCTTCCCACCACCTCACGCACCCCACCCCTCCCTTACACCCCTCGATCGGGTGTCCCATGCCGACACCGACACAGTCGGGAAGGTTTGGAGTGAAAAGGTGAAAACTGTGAAATCAATACCGGTGAAACAGCGAAAATTAGGAGTTTGTTACCCCCCACTCTGCCCCCCCATGGTGGTAGAGATTCGCCAACCCCTCCACCAGGTGGATCTGATCGCTCTCTGTTTAGGTACGGTTTCAGATCAACAGCTGCATTTTATCGAAAAAATGTCTTTCCCTCCCCCCAATAATACTCTGCCTCCACCCGGCCCCTGCCGGGTGAGATGTGCGTTTGGTGAGGCGAGGTGAGCCCGGTAGAATTCGGTCTAACTGCAACGTTTCAGGTGAATAGCTCTGAAACTATGGCGACGGAATAGATTTTGCAAAATATTTTGTTTTCGCCCCCACCGTGGCCCCAATGGTGTTGGAGATTCGTCAACCCCTCCACTGGTTGGTTCTGATGGCCCTCTGTTCAGATGGAAAGTTTGAAACCAATACCTGTATGTTACCGGAAGAAAAATTGGGGTGACAATTTTTTTCTCCCCCCCCCCAATAATACCCTCCCCCCACCCGGTCCCTGCGGGGCGAGGTGCGTGTTGGGTTGGGGCGAGGTGAGCCCGGTAGCATTCGGTCTAGCAGCAACGTTTCAAGTGAATAGCTGTGAAACTAAGGCGACGTAATTGATATTGCAGAAGGTTTAGTTTTCGCCCCCCACCGTTGCCCCCATGGTGGGGGAGATTCGCCAACCACTCCACTGGGTGGTTTCGATGACCCTCTGTCTAGGTGCAAAGTTTGAGATCAATACATGCATTTTACCTGAAAAAAATTGGGGGGTTTCGGCCCCCATGTTGGCCCCCATGGTGGGGGAGATTCGCAAACCCCCCAACTTTGCGTCTCATGCCCAGACGGAAACATTAGTGAAGGTTTGGAGTGAAAAGCTCGAAAACTGTGGAAATGCATTCCGGTCAAACAGACACACAGACACACAGACACACATAGTTTCTTCTTTATTAGTATAGATTTCTGCAAAAACTACACCTTATCGAACATATAGTACTGAGTAGATAAGTGGTCTTAATACTGCGATTAAGTAGCTAAGGTATAAAATATATTCATATATATCATACATTTAATGCTGAGAGAAGATGTGGTGAATAAATTTTTATATTCAAATTTCTCAATTCAATGTGTTTATTGATCTCATAAACAAAAACAGGCAGACAATGATACATTCACAAAATAGTGCATTGTAATTATTATTATTATTATTATTATTATTATTATTATTATTATTATTATTATTATTATTATTATTATTATTATTATTATTATTATTATTATTATTATTATTATTAACATTATTAATATTATTATCATCAACGAGACTAGGCATAGGTGATTGCTTAGCCGTGCTTTCGGCAAGATAAATGACGTTCAGAATGAAGCCAAGTGAAATGACGTTAAGAGCAATGACCTCCTAGTATTCTACGGTGGTCTTAATAAACGGTTTTATTATAGTGGTAATGAAGAGCTAAGGTGCGGAATATTGACATCATAATATACTAGAATTAAAATGTATACCTTGAATAACATATATATATATATATATATATATATATATATATAGTCTTATGTTTTCGTCTTGTACTGGCCATATCCCGTATCATACTCACATTAATCAGCCCAAAAATTTAAGGTCGGTCCTGACTTTGGTCCGCCTAAAAATTTTACCTTTAAAGCCTTAAAACCTCTTGATTCGTGCTCATTTAGTGTTTTTGAAAAATTTTCCCCCAAATTCTTTTTTCCTATATATAACTCGACTTGAGTCCAGTACGTGGCGCCACCTGGCCGCTCATTCGAGTAGTGACCAGTTGCAGCGACGCGGCGTTCACGCTGCAAGCTGCCGTCGCTCAACGGACAGAGTGACCACTGAATCACCTGCATGGGGTCACCGTATATTGCTCGCGGCACGGCACTGCGTCGCATCCTGCCGTCAACGAATAATAATATTGACTAGTGTGTAAAATTAAGAATGTGCTTTTGACGAGCACCACTGCTCGTGTTATCTGTTATTTTATTTCAGCTAAAATTTCTCTCAACTGAACGATGTAATTGATGCTTAGGAATTCATTACAAAGCCAATAATATATTTTTATTCAACGAGCACTTAAGTCTAGCGTCCCATCTTTGCTAAGATTTCAATCTAATAATTAACGACAATCCTCTTTTTTAGCCAGCGACATATAGTTTCGTCAGTTACTGTAGCCTAAATGACTTCGATACATTGGTTATTGTAGAATATTTTGCAGTTCATTAGCCCTACTCATTTGTCCAGGATTGGGGCTGGCGCTGGCAGAGTGCATGCAACCAGCAAGGGAGTTATGCAGAATATAAACACATTATCAAGACTTACCAATAAATACTTTGGCGTCTTTTGGACAAATTAAGCAGCGCCTTAGAGTCGGTGTGCATTCGATGCCATGGAGTTGGAAGGTCGAGGGTTCGAATCCACATCAGAAGGCTGTGTATTGACCCTGAGCATTAAGCAAGCTCTTCACACGCAATTCACTTGCAGTGAGTCGTGTTCTTGTGTTTGCTTAATTATTAGACTCAATTGTAGTGTCATGTGCCGTGTTATAATATGGCGCAATAAAAATAATAGACATCCATGGGCGTCCGCAGGAATTTTTCTAGAGGGGCGCAAACTTCTAAATAATTGTCACATGGTCTAAATTTAATGGGTGACAGTTTGAATTTCCATATTACCAGTTTGAATGTCCATATTACCAGTTTGAATGTCCATATTACCAGTTTGAATTTCCATATTACCAGTTTGAATTTCCATATTACCACGAGAGAATACTATAGCCTACCTATACGTTCTGCGCCCAAAGAAAGATAAATAGGTTCAACTTGTAGAAGGAATCGATAATCACATTGAAAATCGCGTTGTAACAATCACAACAAAATAATCTAAATTTATGTGCAAACTATGCGAAAAATCCAGAGGGGCGCACTTGCGCCCCATTGCGCCCCGCTGCGGACGCCCATGTAGACATCATCATCATCATCATCATCATCATCATCATCATCATCATCATCATCACCACCACCACCACCACCACACCACCACCACCACCATCATCATCATCATCATTATCATCATCATCATCATCATCATCATCATCATCATCATCATCATCATCATCATCATCATCATCATCATCATCATCATCAATATGATTGTTATTATTAATTACTATTAATACTCATATTTATGGACCAAATAATTATAATAATTTTTTTGGCTAGTATTCTTGTTCATGTAGTGTCGCTATTTCGTTATGTCGGCCTACTCGGCTTAGCGGAACCAAAGTCCTCCTAACAGGGTTGTCTTCAGTTTGCTTAAATTGTTTCACTAAACCTATAATTATGTTGATAACTTGCCACACGAAGCAATAAAGTTTGAGGTTATAACAATAGCCATGGCCTAACCAGTGGGCTATATTATATAACTTGTGAAGTGAACCGTTATTAGAAAGACCTGTGTTTAAATTCTAATCTGTGATCTTTCTTGGATGAAATGGATACAGCGTAGCCTCTATGAGGCCCCACAGTGTGGTCTATACACTACAGTCAATATACACAGGCCTGTCTAAATATGTTGATATTCCTAAATTATATATAAAAGAGACCACAATGATAGTAGCGTTTAGACTACACTGCGGCGCCCCATAGAGGGTATACGTTGAATCCACTTCATCCAAGAAAGATCACAGATTATAATTTAAATCAACGTGTGAAGTCTTGAATCAACCCTGGAAGCTTAAAGGATATTAAAGACTGAGACCGTATTGCTATGACATTTATGATGATGATGGTTCTCTGCCCCAAGGCAGGTCCTATGGCTTGCGCCACCTGGGGATGAGATGAGTGATGTGGTTTCCCGTTGCCTTCCCCACAGACAATGATGGGTAAGCAACATGCCCAAGGTCGCTCCGCAGCAGCTTGCGTCACAGCGTCCCATGCGTGCTAGCTCGAGATATCTAAATCTCTAAATGTCAACTCCCAGCCCGGGGTTTGAACCGCAGTCCGTTGTATCCAACAGACGAATGCCGCTCTCGCTTACCGGTGTAGCTAACAAGGCCAGTTATGACATTACAGGCTATAGAAATCCGCAATAATGTATAAATGTCGCCATTAATAAACATTTTGTATATAAATGAGATTTCAACTATCATTGTGGTCTCATTTATATATAAATTAGGAATATCACCATATTTAGACAGGCCTGTGTATATTGAATGTAGTGTATAGACCACACTGTGGGGCCTCAATGCCTCATAGAGGCTACGCTCAGGGCCGTATTAACCAGTATGCCATGTCTGCCATGGCGGCGGGCCCCCCGCCGTCAGAGGCCCCCCGTCCGTGACCAACAAGAATTTGTAATGTACACATTCCCATTTATTCAACGTCACTAAAAGGACAGTGATGTTTAAATTCATGTCAATTGCTGATTGGCTTTTATGAAGGCAATCAATTGCCCCTATATACCTGCAATCTATAATCATGACTTTGTCGCTAATCCATACTTTTAAATAGAAGCATTGATGAGATGAAATAAAATTGCATAAAGTTGCATTTGAAGGGAGCTACGGATAAATTTCGCTCTGAAACCTTTTGGCAATTTAGTCAATCGGTTAGCGCTTTCATTAGGATGGGCCAGTTAGGCCTATACATAGGCTATCTTAATAATTTTCAATAAATTAATAATTTTCAATTATTGATCAGAAATGCTACATGCAAAGAAGTTCAGAATGTGCTCAGAGTTTGAACGGTCTTCGATGTGCTGGATGCTGACAAGATTAGAGAATGGTTACTCGCATGGGAAAAGTCGTAATTATTTTGGTGGTTTAAAAGCTGCAGTAGGCCTATTTATTCTCTAATGGTTCTGTTCGCTATGTTGCGCAAGCAGTGGCGGCGCCAGCTATACAATTTCAGCAGGTCGCGACAAGGTCATGGGAGTCAAGGGCGGATCCAGGAGGGGCCAATCCGGCCATGGCCTCTCCCCCCATTTAGAAATGCCCATGTATCGTGCCCCCCCCCCCATTTTGTTTCAGTGGCTGCTGAAATGGTATGATTTTCTCGAAAATTTGGCCGGATGACTAAAAAAAGGTCATCAACTTTTTCGGCGGACAAAACGGTATGATTTTCCCGAAAATTTGGCCGGATGACTGTTTGCAAATTGCAGAGAATTTCGACTAAATCACCAAGTTCTCTTGCCATGGTGCAGAACACTGAAGCTCTTCAATCTACATTCCAAACGTTTCCATTGCTCTCCGTATGTAGGCCTATGCTACATGATGTGCCTGATGATATCCAACTGCAATGGTATGGTAAAAGATCTTAGACCCTTCAGCAAGCTGGCATTGTTCAAGAATAATCTGCGGAGAATAATGGCAATCAAACACTTAACTGCAGTGTAACTTCTCAGTATTGAGAGTGATTCCTTGCACTTATCTTTCACTTTCAATTAAACTCTTGACCAGCTTGCACACTGCCATGAGTAGAAAAATGTGAACGACAGTTAATCGGTGTTTCATATAGGATTTAAACCGCTAGACTGAACAATATCTACCGCATCGACGATTTTACACTCTAATGGTGCCGCTGAAAAATTACTTTTGTTTTTATGAAGCTACACATTATCAAGTTTGGGTTATGAAAAATTATGGTCAATAATATTGGCATGCACTAACATACATGTAATTATGAGAGGAACATGGTGACGGAAGGTCAAGGTGGACTAAGGGGCCCCCGGAGAATATGGCGGCGGGACCCCCGAGAGCTTCATCCGGCCCTGGCTACGCTGTATCCATTTCATCCAAGAAAGATCATAGATTAGAATTTAAACCAACGTGCGGAATCTTGCATAAACCAAAAGCATATTGACTATTAAAGACTGATACCGTATTGCTACGACATTTCTGGCCATAGAAGCCCGCAATAATGCATAAATGTCAACATTAAACATTTTTGTATATAGACGAGATTTCAACTATCATTGTGGTCTCATTTATACATAATTTATGAATATGACCATATTTAGACAGGCCTGTGTATATTGACTGTAGCGAATAGACCACACTGCAGGGCCCCCTAGAGGCTACATTGTATACACTTGATTCAAGAAAGATCACAGGGAAGGAGGGAAGGAGGGTGGGGCGGTGCGCGGGTTGTTGGGGAGCCTTCGGTTGAGGCTGGTTCGAGTCGACTAAAAGCGAAATTTATCAGCAATGCAGAGTACCCCACGCACACTGGGGGAGTCAAGGTGGACCGGCGTGTTAGGGGTCGGTGTGTCAGTGGGATGGGAAAATAAGTGCGAGTGGGGTGTAGAAGCGAGGGTATGGGATGAAGTGAAGTGAGGTTGTGTTGTAATCTTAAATTCCCCTATCTAGTATTATAAATTATAAGAGTCCAACGACATTAAATTATATTTATGTGAATCAGATTCTAACCATCTTTGTTGTGTCTTATAGGGCTATATTAGGCTATAGCCTATATAATTTATCAATATGACCATATTTAAACAGGCCTGTGTATATTGACTGTAGTGTATAGACCACACTGCGGGGCCCATAGAGGCTACGCTGAATCTACTTCATCCAAGAAAGTTCACAGATTATAATTTAAATCAACGTGCTAAGTTTTGCATCGGCCATAAATTATAGACTTCAATTTAAAGACTGAAACCGCATTGTTATGACATTTCAGGCCATAGAAGCCCGCAACAATGTATACAATGTCATGTAGCTATGATATTAAATATTTTGTATATAAACGAGATTTCAACTATCATTGTGGTCTCATTTATATATAATTTATGAATGTGACCATAATTATAAGGGCTCGAGCATAGCCTACATGAAAAGAGGAATTTAATCTACGCCGAGTGTCTCATAATAATGACGACACTAATTATTAGGTCTCGATATAAAACTACTGAACACTTCATTGGGTGATTTGGTCCGTTCTGACCAAGTGGCGAATAATTTATCTGACTAGGTAAGCGGAAGTAACTTGTCAAACATGACCTTGCTACACTTAGGCCACCGGCTGAATTCCCAGCTTATACCTTCTCAACTACGGTGTCTGGCTTTGACGTCCTAGTAAGAATTTTGCAGTGCTTCACAACTTCTGCAGACTGCAGAGCACAGACCGTCATAGGTGCAATCACGTCCTAAAAGTTGGGGGGGGGGGCCATAATGAATCACGTCCTAAAAGTTGGGGGGGGGCCATAATAATAAAGTTAGGGGACCACTCAAAAGTTGGGGGGACGCGTCCCGTGGGTCCAATAGGGTGGTTGCGCCTATGCAGACCGTAATAATTTCTGTAAGCTCGCGAACCGCTAACTTAGAACTAATGGCGAGCACAAACAAAAGCTAAATCCATTATAAAAAGGAACCTGAAATAAATCATGAAAAGACAATAATAGGGCTAGACAATTAGGTATTTGTGTCAATAACAAAAAGTGTCTCTAAAAGAATTTGTTCAATTTAGTTCACTATCTTTTTTGGCTTTGCTCCAACATAAATAGTTGCGTATTATTATTATTTTGAATAAGCTTACCTTCTCTCATTTTCGAATGCTTCAAACAACATGATATGCTATTCATTATTTAATTTTGAATCAGTTTAGAAAATGAAACAATCTACTTTCTGTAATGCTTGATCAGCCTTTACTTATTATTATCGTTCAGCAAAGTTCAACAAAATTAGATCTGAACTTGTGACCAGTAATGCGTATTAAAATTTACTGCGGTTTTTAGGTAAATTATTAACATGAAATTTCGGTTTATTGATAAGTTACCGCATCCAAGTATTCATTTGAGCAAATATCTGATTCAATAGAGGAAATTCCAGTTTTCATTGGGACAAATCCCTTGATTGCCTAAAGCTAATTATAGTGTATGACCAGCGGAAGCGAGCAGCTACAACGCTTTCATTACGAGACAAAGTTTAAAAGAAAAGTTTAATCATATTGTGCTTAAAATCAGCCTTTGAACCGTTACTTGAGTGACATGCAAAACTATCAGCTTCCACGTATTTTGTGGCCGAACTTCTTGAAAAAGTCATTGACGTTGATGAATTTAGCATTGCTGTTGAAAGAAACTTTTTCACTGAGAGGATGACTTCAATGCTCATAGCGGGAAGTGACCATTAACGACCACCATTAACGACTACGTTGTAGCATCACCCCGGGGAACGGACATTTACCCCCCCCCCGGACATATTCCCCCCTGGACAAATTCCCCCGGACAATTACACCCCCGGACGTTCCCCCCTCCCGTTTTTGACTAGGACATTTACCCCCCCCGGACAATTTCCCCCCTCTGTACATATTATAGGTTAGGCATCGTGAGGGTTGGTTAGGTTCAGGTTAGGCATCGTGAGGGTCGGTTAGGGTTAGTGATAGGGTTAGTGCAGTCATTCATTAACATAGGTTAGGCATCGTGAGGGTCGGTTAGGGTCAGGTTAGGCATCGTGAGGATCAGTTAGGGTTAATGATAGGGTTAGTGCAGTCATTCGTTAACATAGGTTAGGCATCGTGAGGGTCGGTTAGGGTCAGGTTAGGCATCGTGAGGGTCGGTTCGGGTTAGTGATAGGATTAGTGCAGTCATTCATTAACATAGGTTAGGCATCGTCAGGGTTGGTTAGGTTCAGGTTAGACATCGTGAGGGTCGGTTAGGATCAGGTTAGGCATAGTGAGGGTCGGTTAGGGTTAGTGATAGGGTTATTGCAGTCATTCATTGATTAACATAGGGACCCTTATGGGGGGGGAATGTCCTAGGTCGGGGGGGAAAACTTCCGGGGGGGGGGGTAAATGTCCGGGGGGAATATGTCCGGGGGGAAAATGTCCAGGGGGAAAATGTCCTACATCCCATCACCCCCATTTCAGCGGGATACCATGTGCTTGCTCAGGGTCGTTCTTCACCCTCGGAATTCTAATGACCCATTGACAGTGTTGTGCGTTACTCCTTACTAGTAACAAGTTACTTTTTAAGGTAACTATTGCAGTAACTAGTAACTTTTTTTTAAAAGTAACTAGTTACAGTAACTGATTACTTTTACCAGGTAACGGTAACTAAAAGAACAATAGTTACTTTCTCTGTTCTCGTTTGACGTATATTGCTGTGAGTCGAGCTCATTTCAAATTGCCCGGTCTTTAACTGGGCCTAAGTTGCCATCATTGTGAATATGGTAATAGCCTCTGCATACGACGACCCGGAATTAGGTCAGACGATACGAGGTGACCAATGCACTGACTGACCACAGTGCCATGAACACAACAAGCAGCAGACTAGCCAAGATAGGCTACACCAGTTAGATACACCAGTTAGTCACTTATCTTGCAGGCTAGCCTAGCTCCAGGGCAACAAGAGCCCGTCTGTAATACTCCAAGATCAATTGAAACACCTTGGTAATACTCGGTATGATGTCCAGGTCCTTCCACTCATTTGTCATCGTAATTATAGGGGTGGGGGCGTGGGGTCTCAGCGCGTGTCAGAGTTTGGCGCTGTAACGTCGCAGGCCTAGTCGGGCAGGGCTGCTGACATCTGTTTATGTTCCGTCAGTCAACTGAATGGTGTGTGGGTCATTGGTGTGTGGAGGACTCTATAGTCTGTATAATTGAACCAAACAAGGAATGGGTGGGAGCAAACCCAAATCCGCTGCCTGATCATTGGCAAACACCTTCTTCTATTCACCCTCTTACCTTCACTAGGGCGTCTGCTTATCTGTCGTTTTGGCGTCTATTGACCAAAGAATTGTTGCAAAATGGGTCAAGTAGTTCAGTAAAAAAAAAATTATCCCGAAAAATTGGATTCCAAATTTGTCAATCCCTGGATTACGGTATTGTAAAGTGTCCGGGATTCCCTGGATCCAGAGTCCCGGCATTACATTCCCTAATAGTTACTTAGGCCTGCTTTTGCCATCCAGACTATTACTCTGGTGATTAGGCTACATGCTGAAAGAACCAATCAATGAAATTGGATCAGTGGTAACTAAAAGTAACCATAGTTAATATGAAAAGTAACTGTAATCAGTAACTAGTTACTTTTTGGCAAAGTAATCAGTTACAGTAACTAGTTACTTTGTGCAGTCCAGTAACTGGTTACTTTAAAACTGATTACTTTTAAAAAGTAACTAGCCAACACGTGACGGGGAGTCAATGATTGACTCCCCATCATGCCCTTCTCAAGGTAGGCCTATAGCCTATAGAACCATATCTCGCCTTCTCTACACCTCCTCTGTTGGCTGGTGAGGTACAGCCAATGCAAACGATCGCCTCAGACTCTAACGCTTCTTTCAAAGAGTTCAGCGATTGTCTTATCTCCCATATCCCTACCAAGATGTTGTTTGATGTACCAAGAATACGTCAGACTGTTGAAGAATATCATCTGGAACTTATGTAATATAATCCTGGGCCTGTTTCCACCTATTGTTTGTAAGACCATTGTGCGCAGCGCGGTAGCCGGACATTTAACCCCCCGGACATATTCCTCCCGTACATATTCCCCCGTACAATTACCTCCCGTACGTTTCCCACCGTTTTTGACTAGAACATTTACCACCCCCCCCCACCCGGACAATTTCCCCCTCTGTGCATATAGGTTAGGCATCGTGAGGGTTGGTTAGGTTCAGGTTAGGCATCGTCAGGGTCGGTTAGTGTCAGGTTAGGCATCGTCAGGGTCGGTTAGGGTTAGCCAAAGGGTTAGTGCAGTCATTCATTAACATAGGTTAGGCATCGCGAGGGTCGGTTAGTGTCAGGTTAGGCATCGTGAGGGTCGGTTAGGGTTAGTGGTAGGGTTAGTGCAGTCATTCATTAACATAGGTTAGGCATCGTGACTGTAGGTTAGGGTCAGGTTAGGCATCGTGAGGGTCGGTTAGGGTTAGTGATAGGGTTAGTGCAGTCATTCATTAACATAGGGACCCTTATGGAAGGGGGGGAAATGTCCTAGGTCGGGGGGAAAACGTCCGAAGGGGGGGGTAAATGTCCGGGGTGGAATATGTCCGGGGGGGAATATGTCCAAGGGGGTAAATGTCCTACATCCGATTATGATGCATTGGTGATTACTAATTAGCCGATGGAGAAAAATGGATTAAAGGAGAGTGATTAAAGGAGAGATCTGAAATGGATTAAAGGAGAAGGCCCAGAGGAGGGAAGAGTGGCGACATTGGACAACCGAACCTGCCTAGGGGCAGAGAACCAGAAGAAGAAGGTGATTAGCCATATATGCAATTGGCATTACTTCTGTCACTATGCAGTTTTGTGGAAAAGTGCGTGTTGTGTCCTCTCATCAACAGTGCATATTTGGATTAGATTTCTCTAGTTATGATCTCAAGCTGTTTTTATTTTTGTGAGTTTGTTCGTTAATTTCCTTATGAGAATAACCCTGTCTTCTATTCATGGACACTATTATATTCCTACCTTGATTTAGTGAATATGTAGTGTAAGATAGGCCTAATTAAACGTTGCATAGATACCTCCGCCTGTGTGAATTGCACTCGAAGCAATATAAATAATCTGCATGTAGGGCCTATATATGTTTGTATCTCTACCTGTCTGCCTGGCTGTCTGCTCGCCCGCCCCTCTCACACCCACCCGCCCGCTGTCTGTCTGTCTATCTATACTGCCTGTCTTCCTGCCTACCTGTCTGCCTGCCTGCTTACCATACCTCCCGTCCGACCACCAGCGTTCCTGGCCCCAGGACTGACATAAAATAACATTATGAACATTGAACAGACGCACATACACACACACTCACACATTCGAATATACAGGCCAGGGCCATCTTATCCAGTAGGCACAGTAGGCACTGTGCCTAGGGCCTACGAACTTTTTAGGGGCCTACGAAATCCTGAGAAAAAATATTAAAATATAAATGCAGTGATTGGTCAATGACCGGAAAAACAAACAGAAAACGAAAACTTGCTAACTTTTTCAAGGCTAGAGTTAGCCAATGAAACAGTAACATTAGCCAAGCTATATTGGCTCTAATCACTATTTCTTCAGATGATAACTCTAACATCTGAGGCTTAGATAGGGCGGATGTTCTCCCACTATGTGCGCCTCTGCATAGTTACTCTTCAAGAGGCGCTATATAAATCCTTAATTACATTACATGGGCAATGGGTTGGGTAAACCATACTATTTGTTAGGGGAAGTGTTAACTATGGCCGGGAGCGCTACTGAATCTGTGAGCGGCGCTATATAAATGTTCAATTATAATTACAATTACAATCAATTACAATTATATTATGTTAACTTTGCGGCTCTTTGCATGAATCGCGAAATCGCTTATAACGTCTTCAAATGTCATTTCTCGCATTAAGTCGTTTTCAATTGAAAGAAATGCAAGGGAGGATATTCGTGACTGTCCCATCGTTGACCGAAGGTGATTTTTGATAATTTTCAGTTTCGAAAAAGAACGTTCACCTTCACAACTTGTTCTGAAGATAGAAATATAAATTTGAATAGCAATATTGACATTTGGAAAACTGGAGACCAGCTTGTCAGCTATTTGTGACCTAATCATTTCAGCTACAGATTTACTATCTGCAAACATTCGAGAAAACAAAAAGAAATTCGTCAATAAACGCATCTTCTAGATCACATGGATATAGGCCTATCTCAATTAATGCTTTTGCTCTAATCACTATTTCTTCAGTTGATAAAGTAAATTGACATTTAAAATCAAAACTGAAATACGTTCACAAAACATGGTTTAGCATAATTTTAAGAAATAATGTAAATGTGTTGCAATTTGAATTAATGCAGAGTTGAGTTGGATAGACCCTAGGGGCCTACGAATAGATCAATATGCAAAAGTGCCTAGGGCCTACGATGACCATAAGACGCAGGGCCGTCTTATGGTCGTCGTAGGCCCTAGGCACTTTTGCATATTGATCTATTCCGACTATTCGTAGGCCCCTAGGGCCTATCCAACTCAACTCTGCATTAATTCAAATTGCAACACATTTACATTATTTCTTAAAATTATGCTAAACTATTTCAGTTTGGATTTTAAATCTCAATCTACTTTATCAACTGAAAAAATAGTTATTAGAGCAAAAGCATTAATTGAGATATATCCATGTAATCTAGAAGATGCATTTATTAACGAATTTCTTTTGTTTTCTCGAATGTTTGCAGACAATAAATCTGTAGCTGAAATGATTAGGTCGCAAATAGCTGACAAGCAGGTCTCCAGTTTTCCAAATGTCAATATTGCTTTTCGAATTTATATTTCTATCTTCAGAACAAGTTGTGAAGGTGAACGTTCTTTTTCTAAACTGAAAATTATCAAAAATTACCATCGGTCAACGATGGGACAGTCACGAATATCCTCCCTTGCATTTCTTTCAATTGAAAACGACTTAATGTGAGAAATGACATTTAAAGACGTTATAAGAGATTTCGCGAATGCAAAGAGCCGCAAAGTTCACATAATATAGCTTAGCTAAATAATGTTACTGTTTCATTGGCTAACTCTAGCCTTGAAAAAAGTTCAAGTTTTCGTTTTCTGTTTGTTTTTTCCGGTCATTGACCAATCACTGCATTTATATTTTAGCCTAATATTTTTTCTCAGGATTTCGTGGGCCCCTAAAAAGTTCGTAGGCCCAAGGCACAGTGCCTATACTGTGCCTACTGGATAAGATGGCCCTGATAAGACGGCCCTGATACAGGCTCTAATAATTATTATACACGCAGTTTTACATTCATTCATTCATTCGGAAAATACTATAGCGCTTCTTCAAGGAGCTACTCTGTGGCGCTCCCAGCCCAACCACGTCTGAAGAATATAATTAATTATACATATTCACGAACAGTCATAAAACCGGATAGTCACAGAAAATGACAGACATGTAGGCCTGTAGACATGTAGACCAGTGCATGGCACACACCAGCAGGTAGACCTAAACATAATAAATTAACATTTGAGTGCCCAAGGTATTTTTTGGTACACGAAAGCCCAAGGGGGGTCCGCGTGGACCCCAGGGTTTTCATGCTAATTTCTTGAGAAGGGATTGGAATATCGTAACAGAATTTGGTTCTATGTAATCCCAAATGAATTTGCAATCGTATGATGTATCTTATATTACAGTTGCACGACCTGGTGTAAAATAATAGTGTAAAAATCTCGTGACACATTATAATTAATTTATGCTTGCTTGCGTTATTTACCGAAGGAAGCCTATACGCTTGTATATTATATCAAACAAGTAACCCTATATAGCATGCAATTCAATGTAATAAAAGAAAACATAAGACTATAAAACATGCAATTGAAACGATATAAGCTGAAACGATACTATTATATGGGGGCTAGTGTTTTCTAGGGGGGGAGGATAAGCCAGGGATAAAATACCATTTTAAATTATTCTGGACCTACTTGAGGTTCGACTAATGTCTCATAATTATTATTCTCTCTATTAACCCTCGAGTGCCCAAGGGGGGGGTCCGACCGGACCCCAGGCCTGTTTTCCCCGGATAACTTTTTAAAGGCTATGAATCTGCAGAAACGCTTTTAGGTAGGCCTATTCCTAGGCCAACCATTTGGGCATAGAATGGTATATTTTTCGTGAGTATTGTCCTACCCTGTACCCCACAATCACAGCATATACTAAGGGTACCACATGATATTCGGCTGATATTCATACACGCGTATAGGTTTCCTTCGGTAAATAACGCAAACAAGCATAAAATGTTTCACGAGATTATTACACTATTATTTTACACCAGGTGGTGTTATTGTGATATAAGATATATCAATCGATTGCAAATTCATTTGGGATCACATAGAACTAAATTATGTAACGATATTCCAATCCCTTCTCAAGATATTAACAAAAAACGCTGGGGTCCGCGCGGACCCCCTCCTTGGGCCTTCGTGTACCAAAAATTACCTTGGGCACTCAAGTGTTAATTGTCCATTGGGATGAAACGTCCTGGGATGAAACGGCCTGGGATGAACCGTCCACTGGATGAACCGTCCGCTGTATGAACCGTCCGGGGATGAACCGTCCGGGGATGAAACGTCGACTGGATGAATCATCCGGGATGAATCGTCCGGGGATGAATCGTCCTGGCATATCTTGCGGTACCCTTAGTATATGCTGTGGTTGTGGTGTACAGGGTAGGACAATACTCACGCAAAATATACCATTCTATGCCCAAATGGTCGTGGACGGACAAAATGTCCCCGGACAAAATGTCCCCGGACAAAATGTCCCCGGACAAAATGTCCCCGGACAAAATGTCCTCGGACAAAATGTCTCCGGACAAAATGTCCCCGGATAAAATGTCCGTAGACAAAAAGTCCCGGATAAAATGTATCCGGACACAAAGTCTCAGCATTAAATGTCCCCGGACAAAAAGTCCCCGGATAAAATGTCCCTAGTAAAATGGTAGGGCTACCTAGAACACAGCCCCTATACCAACAGGTAGCATACATTGGCAAGAAGAGTCCGTCTGGCAGAAAAGTATCTTTTCCAATAAGATGTGTTTTTCTGGTGAGACAATCGGA